>OX401405.1:40525688-41185140 GCA_947846245.1 Cerastoderma edule | reverse complement strand
CTTGTAGACATTTAACATGGTTCCACGCCAGCAGCAACTGCTCATGGTATGCTCACCGATTAATTAATATCACATTGAAATGGTAATTGCTTAAAGGTGCTTGATCATAAAATTTGAAAGTAAAACAAAATGTCATTGACATTATAGAGTTGTTGTATTTTTGTTTGATATAAACCTATTGGTATCGTATTTAATTCAGGAAGCGTCAATTAAGTATCTTCAACCCATTTCCTGCTTATTAATTTCTAGAAATCATCTTCCAATGTTCCTGAAATCTGTTAACACTCACTATATAGGTGTTTTTAAGATTGAATGTGAATTTCAGGTCATCTTTATGGTTGATCAAAGTCTGCAATGATGATCCAAGTTAAGATCTCATTATATTCATATATATCACAACACAACCATTTATTCCAAAATTCAAAATTACTTTCATGACTGCATTACACGTCGCCATAAACAGGTGTTGATGATCAATTCTATCAAATTTTTAAATGCACAATGAACCTTCTATCTACTTTTCTGTATATTCTATTTGAGAACGATAAAGATCGAAGCTTTTGATACTATTATTCTGTAACTGTATTTAGGCCTATGATGATACGCGTCTTTAACAATGTTATAGTCCTCAGAATTATTTAATCATCAACAACTCTTGTTTACACATATATTGCTTAAAACACTCTACCTTCTCTTTTCAGTAGCCCCTTGAAAAGTTTTCATTTCAGAAATCCTAGATCCTAGAGGGAAGAGGCGTGTCCGTAGAGCATGCTTTCGTGTCCATTTATCGTGTCCGTATAGCATGCTTTTGTGTCTGTATATCGTCTCCGTATAGCATGCTCTCGTGTCCGTATATTGTGTCCGTATAGCATGCTAAGACTGAATGGAAATGGCGAAGACTGAATGGCGAAGACTGAATGGCGAAAACTGAATAAGACTGAATGGCGAAGACTGAATGGCGAAGACTGAATGGCGGAGACTGAATAAGACTGAATGGCGAAGACTGAATAAGACTGAATGGCGAAGACTGAATAAGACTGAATGGCGAAAACTGAATAAGACTGAATGGCGAAAACTAAATAAGACTGAATGGCAAAGACTGAATAAGACTGAATGGCGAAAACTGAATAAGACTGAATGGCGAAAACTGAATAAGACTGAATGGCGAAGACTGAATAAGACTGAATGGCGAAACTGAATAAGACTGAATGGCGAAACTGAATAAGACTGAATGGCGAAGACTGAATGGCGAAGACTGAATAAGACTGAATGGCGAAAACTGAATAAGACTGAATGGCGAAGACTGAATAAGACTGAATGGCGAAAACTGAATAAGACTGAATGGCGAAGACTGAATAAGACTGAATGGCGAAGACTGAATAAGACTGAATGGCGAAGACTGAATAAGACTGAATGGCGAAGACTGAATAAGACTGAATGGCGAAGACTGAATAAGACTGAATGGCGAAGACTGAATAAGACTGAATGGCGAAGACTGAATAAGACTGAATGGCGAAGACTGAATAAGACTGAATGGCGAAGACTGAATAAGACTGAATGGCGAAGACTGAATAAGACTGAATGGCGAAGACTGAATAAGACTGAATGGAAGACTGAATAAGACTGAATGGCGAATACTGAATCAGAGTAACTTCCACTTATAAATTTATGCCGAAATTGTCATGGTCCTCCGCCACAAAGAAACTTGCAAATCAAGCACGAAAATCGGTGTATCAAATTAAACAATTTCAAAGTCATTTTGGGAAGTTTATGCATAATGACTACTTTAAGATTTTCGATTCCATGGTCACTCCTATCTTAACATATGGTGCTGAACTTTGGGGTTTTGAATGTAATAAACATATAGAACAGGTCCATTTTAAATTTTGTAAAGATTATTTAGGTGTTAATACCTTTGTCAACGACTCAATGGCTTTAGGTGAATGCGGAAGATTCCCTATTGCAGTAAATTACCATATGAAATTTGTAAGATATTGGGTAAGACTTATTGAAATGGAAAACCATAGATACCCAAAACAATGTTATTTAATGCTTAAAACACAAGATTCAGTTGGTAGAAATAATTGGGTCACAAAAGTACGAGAATTTCTTTTTTCACAGGGTTTTGGTTTTATTTGGATTTCACAAGAAATAGGGGACTCAAACCAATTTTGTAAACTTTTTAAACAGAGATTAACGGATTGTTCTTTACAAACGTGGCATAGTGACATAAGTAGCTCAACAAGATGTGACTTTTATAGAAATTTTAAATCACTTTTGAATGTAGAACGATATATTAATTCTGACATCAAACCTTATTATAAACGTGCCTTAGCTCGTTTTAGATGCTCAAGTCATAAGCTTAACATTGAAATTGGTAGACATTTTAACGTTGATAGAAATGACAGGGTTTGTCTATTCTGTTTTCTCAACAAAGATATTTTGATTGTTGAGGACGAATACCATGCATTTTTTATATATGAAAAGTTTGGAGACATTAGACATATCTATTTATATAATTGGTATAAAGCTCGTCCAAACTTAAATTCTTTTTAAATGTAATGACGAAATAACATTGAAAAACCTAGCTTTCTTTGTATCAAAATTACTGGAGCACATTTCTACTTGATTTCCTTTCATCCTTAAAAAATAACAGCAAATAATATATTGATGATAGCGTAGGGCATATCTGATTTTGATTTGTATTTTGTAATATGTATATGTATTGTGGGCCGGAGGCCTTTTTACTGAAATAAAATTGTATTGTATTGTAAAGAAGACTGAATGGCGAAGACTGAATAAGACTGAATGGCGAAGACTGAATAAGACTGAATGGCAATGGCGAAGACTGAATGGCGAAGACTGAATGAAGACTGAATGGCGAAGACTGAATGGCGAAGACTGAATGGCGAAGACTGAATGGCGAAGACTGAATGGCGAAGTCGAAACGGTGGTACCAGCAACGCACGGACTGATAAGCTAAACATATAATTGCTCTATGGTGAGTATAACTTGACTTTTCGTGAAATCGTTGTTTTGCCAGACCTGTTATCTTTTACCAATATACTTAAAAGCGTCTGTGTAATACTTTAAATGTCACACCACTTTTACAGGGACTAGCATCGGTACAGTTAACATATATTAAAGATGATTTAAAGAAATGCCTTTTTAGCCAAATAAATGTTAAATTGGATATTTATTATCCGTTTTGTTTATTTTCAGAAAAATGCAACTTGGCAAAAGATCAAGCTACACCCCGGAAACTATACTCATGAACAGACATGCAGCGTTCGACTCAAATCCAGCGGTTGTGTTAGACTGGAAACCACGATATAATAACTTTGATCGAAGTACCTTCTCCGTGATATTAGTCATCAGACATTTAATAAACACCACTGTCAATGTGTGTGTGTGTGTGTGTGTGTGTGTGTGTGTGTGTGTGTGTGTGTGTGTGTGTGTGTGTGTGTGTGTGTGTGTGTGTGTGTGTGTGTGTGTGTTTGTGTTAGGTGAGCTTTTGCTTTTGCTTTTACTTTAGATTGAATCGATGGAATAGAATGTAACAAGATTGAATTGATGGAATAGAAGGTAACTTTAAAATACAGATTAGTAGTTCTAATACTAAATGCGTTTCCAACGTGTTTATTTGTTGTTCATCAAACGTAATGAGGTCCGACATATCACGCGATCTGACACTGACAAACGGACAGAGGTTTCCCAGACTCTGGGTTTTTCCTCGGCGAGACAGTTCGCATACGTTTTCAACAAATATCATGTTACTTAGTCAATTATTAAAGATGCTGAATATTTTTGATATAGTAATTGCTAAGGTTTCTTTGTTAAAGAAAAGTTTTTAACAGTCTTCAATTGTTGTAGTATTAAAATGTTTGTAAATGTTAATCAGTGTGCTACGCATAAGACGGTCGATCTTAATGATTATTCACTTTAAATGGTATGAATAATGGGCTTTGTATAAGGTGTCCGTCATGATAAAAATCATTCTTTTTACACGTTAAATATTTTTGAACAATTCCATTTTCAAGTCTTATTCAGTTACTTTTACAGTTATAACGAATTTGTTGAGTACGCGTTATAAAATATTGTTTTGAACAATTCCCTTTTTAAATCTTATTCAGTTACTTTTACAGTCATAGCGAATTTGTTGTGTGCACGTTATGAAATATTGTTTTGAACAATTCCATTTTTAAGTCTCATTCACTTACTTTACAGTTATAACGAATTTGTTGTGTACACGTTATAAAATATTGTTTTGAACAATTGCATTTTTAAGTCTTATTCACTTACTTTCCAGTTATAACGAATGTGTTGAGTACGCGTTATAAAATATTTTTTTGAACAATTCCATTTTTAAGTCTTATTCAGTTACTTTTACAGTTATAACGAATTTGTTGAGTACGCGTTATAAAATATTGTTTTGAACAATTCCCTTTTTAAATCTTATTCAGTTACTTTTACAGTCATAGCGAATTTGTTGTGTGCACGTTATGAAATATTGTTTTGAACAATTCCATTTTTAAGTCTCATTCACTTACTTTACAGTTATAACGAATTTGTTGTGTACATGTTATAAAATATTGTTTTGAACAATTGCATTTTTAAGTCTTATTCACTTACTTTCCAGTTATAACGAATGTGTTGTGTACACGTTATAAAATATTGTTTGAACGATTCCATTTTTAAATCTCACTTAGTAACTTTACAGTTATAACGAATTTGTTGTGTACACGTTACAAAATATTGTTTTGAACAGTTCCCTTTTTAAATCTTATTCAGTTACTTTTACAGTCATAGCGAATTTGTTGTGTGCACGTTATGAAATATTGTTTTGAACAATTCCATTTTTAAGTCTCATTCACTTACTTTACAGTTATAACGAATTTGTTGTGTACACGTTATATAATATTGTTTTGAACAATTGCATTTTTAAGTCTTATTCACTTACTTTCCAGTTATAACGAATGTGTTGTGTACACGTTATAAAATATTGTTTTGAACGATTCCATTTTTAAATCTTACTTAGTAACTTTACAGTTATAACGAATTTGTTGTGTACACGTTATAAAATATTGTTTTGAACAATTCCATTTTTTAATCTTATTCAGTTGCGTCAATTCTTTTTTATTCTTATTTAAATCTAGGCAATTGTAAGATACTATCTTTAGATTTTCCACTATCACTATGAGTTCAAAATCAATGCATCAATCTACCATAGACATTTTTTTAACAGCCACAAGAGCGGATTGTCCAAATTATGTCAATATTGCACAAACTGGGGGAAATAGAAATAACCGACAATTTTGATTATTTAAGAATAGCACTCAATTATACTGGTTCATTTGTACTGAACAATCAATTCTTAAAAGGTAAAGCTTTAAGGGCGATTTGTGTTCTGTACAACAATATTAAACTACACCAAGTATTACCGGACACTTCTTTACAATTGTTTGATTCATTTGTGGTGTCTATATTGAACTATGCAAGCCCTATATGGGGTTTCTATAAAGCTAAAAATCTTGAGCAAGTTCACCTTAAGTTCTGTAAATGGATCTTAGGGGTAAAAAGCAATGCTTGCATTGCAGCAGTATATGGCGAACTTTGGCGATACCCACTATAAATAAATAGATATGTTCAAATTACCAAATATTGGCTTATGTTATCACAAACGGATGATATTTATTACAGACCGTATTTAGGAATGCACATGAGATATATTTAAAGGGTAATAAAGGTTTGATTTATAATGTAAAACAACTGTTAAATGAGTGGCTTCTCCTACGTTTTTGATACAGTAATGTTGTCGACAGAATAAATGTTTTTATTGGAATTCAAACAAAGGGAACTCGATAATTAATATTAAAAATGGTATTCTGGTGTATCAAGTAACGCTGTTCTAAGCAAACTATATATTTTCACAAAAAGAGATCTTAATTTGAATACTTAAAACTCGAAGGATATGCATAATTTGGGTAACTATGTATCCTTAGCTTTACAAAGACGTACTAAACTTATTTACTACCACAATAGTAGTATGTTATCTGTTTAGTACTTTAACATTTTTGCAAACATTTTCAGTAATAGTTTATCAAGCTGTCGTAAACACATCCATAATATTATGTTTAGCTCTAACAACAAAATATCCTTTCTTGGACCAGAAAACTTTATAAAAAATTCGCTGAAAGCCCATCACATCCTGGACTTTTATCAATTTTCATGTGTTTCAATGTATTGGTTATTTCTTTATATGTTAAGGTTCTCTCTACATATGAATTGTGTTCATCTGTTAATTATTCAGATTAGGAAAAATGCAGACTCTTTTTCTTTTAAAGATGCTTTATATTCATTTCTACTTCGTTTTTTTGGCTTTAAATAATACTTTAAAAGAAGCGTTCAGCATGTGCTTTTTTATGGAGGTTTTTACTATGCTGTTTAATTATCAAATGAATAAAACTCTACTATTGTCACTTTATCATGTAATCCATCATTACTTGCTACACCATCTCCGTTTTTTTAATCTCTTGTAATGTATCTTTTAGTAAATGCACCAGAAATTGTAGATGTGTTTCCTCCTTATTTCAAGATATGTTTTGTCCAATTAAACTGTCGTAAACACATCCATAATATTATGTTTTTGCGATTTGTTGCTTGCCAAATGATTACCCAAAACAATTAAATAAATTCATTATTACGTACTCTGTGTTTGTTTGTTTAATAATCCACACTTGAATCGTATTCTGATCCTGATATTCATGAATCTGAGAACCAATGTCTTTTTCGACCATGACCAAGGAAACGATAAAACAAAGAAACACATGAAGCATTCTTTACTCTACCGACTATATATCACCCAACACAGTATTGAAGGCTGACAAGCAGTGATCCCTCAAACATTGCTTTGTAAAAGCAGTACTCAACATCTGAGATACCCTGGCAGGCTTTCTCCGTACACTTGTATGGTTAAATGTGATTGTTCACTGAAGAGAAATTCAGAAAGTTAAAATAAATTGCTTGGTATACAATTATTGAAATAATAATAGATACAGGAAGCGTACAGTCATTTTGTTAGTAAACAAATTCCCAAACATCTGTGAACAAGCATCTTTTAGCTTTCTGTACAATTGAAAGCAACGATGTATGTAAAACTTCATTACCAAATGGTCCTAATGAGAAATGTATTAATACGAGTTCAAACAAGCTCAAGAAGCCAAAATCACGATGAATATTGTTCTGTCGATTTTTATTGTGATTATCAAATATCGTCTGCTGCAAAACGTGATGAATCTCTTCCTCGCGTAAGCTTCCAAATATTGTCCAAAATATATCGTGGTCATATACAAAGATGCATGGACATTTATTCGTGGTTAAAAACTTTAATTTGAAGCTCTTTTCCTAAATTACCTGCAATGTATTTGGCACAAGATAAGGAATTACTTGATAATGTGTTGAATGAATACACACGATGAATAAATACATGTAGTTTTCTCTATTTTCGATTAGAATCCTTTCAAAATGAACACGTAAACTAGTATACTAAAGCTGACCAATCAATAGACACAAAGAACAAAGATTTTCAGGAGACAATATAATTCCTGTGTATATATATATGACCTTGCATATTCAATCCTACCCTCATGACCCTTAAACCTTTCCCAAATTATAACGACATTTGACCACTTTGTTGCAGACGACTTTAGAAAACATTGTGGGAAAAGGAGAAATTGCTCATAACGAGCAATTTCTCCTTTTCCCACAATGTTTTCTGCCCTATCAGAAGATTATTTTCCAATTTCATAACATTTTGAAATGTCGTCTGCAAACTTTTTCAAACAGTCGAAAAGTGGGAAAGGGTTAAACCCTTACATAGGCGTAGGAGCCGGGGGGGCCAGGGGGGGCCCGGCCCCCCCCAATATCCAGACTGGGGGGGCCAGAGTATACTTTGGCCCCCCCAATATTCACAATGAAAGATGAAGATTTTTAGAAAGAAAAAATGAAAGAAATGGAATTTAACAGCAAAATTAATATAAAAGTGTATTTTGTGCTTTATTTAATACCAATTCGCCTTTTGTTACGAACAATAACCAAAACATTTTGACGTCATCATCGCAAATAGCAATCTGAATACATCAGGTTTATCCAATAAAATCTCAGCTCACGGAAAGTAGTTTCGACTAACGAAAACAGTGATGCAAAACGTACTCTAAGCAGTCAGACTCTATATTGTATTTAAATATAGTCATTTTTTATTCGGAACTGAAGTTGAAGTCGTGGCTGTGACAGCATGGTGGCTGTCACTTTTAGTTAGTATTAGTACAATATGCTTTCCGCGTGAGATCGAGTCTTGGCCTATCCTATTTTCTTTTTCTTTTGGTTATTTTGTAACTAAGATACACAATTTCATACGCTTTCTTTTAATTCATTCAATGATATTGAATTTGTAGACGCATGATTAGTCATGAGAAAGTTTAGAACATTTATTCTTAGACCGGTCCTCATTTGAAGTTGGCCCCCCCAATGTTGAAAACGCTCCTACGCCTATGCCTTACTCGATGAACACACACTTTTACGCTTCTGCTTCGAACGACCAAGAACCCACCATGACAAAGGGGCGAATTGTAACAAATAAGCAATTTATTTGTATGTAACATATGTATAACACATAACGACACATTTTTGCGTGTTGCAGCAGACAAATTTCTAAAAGCAGTGTGGCAAAATGAAAAATCGGTTGTCACAAGCGACCTCTCCTTTTACCTCACTGCAATTTCAATATATTCACATACCACAACAGCAGCACAAAGCTTTTTCACATGTCTACAAAGCTTTTCTAAAGTCGTATGCTTCAATTAAAAACATGTCTTCTGAATGTGATAAAGAGTTATCAAACAGTATCTTAGCATTTACTATGACGCAACACGACTCCCACCTACTCACAGGCAATTTTGGGAGACGATATTGGACCAGCTCATGGACTTAAATGTCTATGTAAAAACACACAAGTAGATTATTCATTTGGTACAAGAAAGCTTTAATGATTTGAAAGATGCCTTGGAGACGTTTCTCACTATGTTTAGCAAGTTGCCTTTCGGCATCATTTGAGTCATTTCGCCTATGTTAATATAGTAAATCTTGTTAAAAGCGACCATACTAAAAGTAGACATAATCATGGTATATAAAACAATTAACGTCTTCAAACGGGCGCTAGTCATTCAGAAAGCTCAGGTAGGAGCGACCTATATTAAGGTACTATTATTTCAAAACCCTCTTGTCATAGGCAATTTGTTAATAATTGCTCAAGATAACAAACCCTACTTCGTACAGAGACAGAGAAAGAGGAAAAGAGATGCGACAGCAATTGAAGGAAGGGAGAGTGAGGGAGGAAGAGCTTTTTCCTTCTTTGTGTGTATGGTCCGCGGATGAATGCAATAAAGGCAGATAAAAGTAGACCCCTCTATACTACGGCCGACAGCAGAGAATACACGCAAAGAGGGAAAAAGCGGACGAAAGTAATATAGAAGAAAAAAGCGGACGGATTGAATTTAGACAAAATTAAGACGAAAAAGTGCAAAGAACACAAAAAGAAGTCATATACATCGTTACAACTCTTCATTTAAGCATAAAGCTATCGATATCGTGCCGTCCGCTCTTTCCCTCTATACTACGGCCGATAGAGGAGAATACACACCAAGAGAGAAAAAGCGGACGAAATCATGGAATAGACAATTACCTATAGCGGAGAAAAGGATACATTTGCATGCGGAGAGAAATATCTTTGACAACAAACAAAAATGAAAACGATTGAGAACGAAAGTGGTTGTCTCTCCTATATCTGTGTTTACTAACAAAGAACTGTTGACCTGGGGACATGAGAAATAAAACACGTTTAATCAACTACAGAAAGGAATGTTATTTTAAGAATTTCTGGACACTGTACTCTGGGTCATAAAACCCATGATGATATTTATCACAAATCTAGTCTTACAAATTCCTTACAATGTTTTACCTCCAAAACCATTCTAAATATTTTGTGTGAAACAGTCATAAATCACAAGGCCCTTCGTTAAATGATAACTTATCAGTAATGATTCAAATTGTAAAAAGTTAAGAATAAAAAAAAAAAGAATTGAATAATAATAAAAAAAAGACATCAAAATCATTTAAAACGTACAAACAAACATGTTAAAAAGTGTTCCTTTTTTTATAAATAAATATTCCAAAAACCGTTAACGGTGATTAATGGTCAAATAAGACTGAACATATAAAAGAAACAAAAGTCTAAAACGTTGGTAAATCAAAACATATCACCAGAGACATAGATAACAGAGCCCTGCTATCTATGTCTCTGATATCACTAAAAAGTCATTTCCATCGTAACAACACTTCATTTAAACATATAGCTATGGAGTGTCCATCGATCTCGTGCTGTCCGCTTTTTCCCTCTATATTTGCTTTCGTCCGCTTTTTCCTTCTTTGTGAATATGGTCCGCTTAAGACGTCCGCATTTTAGACGGGTGTGTCTAAATGCGGACGTATTAAGCAGACCATATACACAAAGAAGAAAAGAGCGGACGAAAACAAAATATAGAGAGAAAAAGCGGACGGCACGAGATCGATATACAGTCCATAGCTTTATGTTTAACTTTATTGTTGTAACGATGGAAATGACTATTTTGTGTTATGTTTTATTTTACCAACGTATTTGTCATGTTCATATGTTACTTTTGATTGTGTTTAAAAATGTCGTTGGGTAAGTTGTTTAAAAAATGTTATGTTGTTATTTAACCAACGTATTTATCATGTTTTATGTATATTTTGAGTGATTGTATAGACTATGTTTCTATATATTGCCAATACCGGCTTTTTGTTTAAAAATTATTCATTAAAAAATCCAAAAAAATATCATTCTGTTATCATATTCTCCGTGTGTATATTGAGTGAATGGAATGTTCTTTTTACTTTAGGAAAAATCGAATGTTTTGCTCCAAATGTTTGTTTTTACTTTCAAAGATATTGAGACTGATGTTTTTAACATTTTGTATTCTGTTATGTTTAATTCTTATCATTTACATTTTAACAGTTTGGTCATGTTTGGGGTGTTATATCAATTTACAAGATCACACCTTTGGAGGAGGATTTGATTTATGATTTAAGAACAGAAAAGAACATACAGCATAAACTACATGAAGAATGAACAGAAAGATGGAATCAAATCTAGATGGAAAAAGCAGATGACATGACACCGATGTTCATTTGGATTGCTTAGGATTTGCACGTTTAAAAAAAATATCGCATGCAATATAATAGTTTGAGCGTTTTGTTCTAGAGGTATTAACAAAACGTGTTGTAATGTGTATAAATGAAAACATAAAGTTATTATTTCATAGTCCATTGACTTTTAACATCTTTTTTGGCTGCATGTTTTATTCCTCATTTTATACCTCATTTATGTTGGAAATAAAAATGTTGAAACAACAATCTAGATTACACACCTCTTTACTTAACGGCTTATTGTATTTTAATGAATAATGTTGGTATGTTCTTAATTACAGTTTAATATTGAACAAAAGGGTGAGAAAATAATGTATTTTTCGAATACCATACATTTGTAGACCAGTGAACTCTTAATCGTTCTCCTAGTATCGACAAAATACTGATGCTATTGGAAAGCTTTTTTTTTATCTATTCGCAACCATATGACAAATCCCAACTAGAAAAAGATGACTTGCATATTAATTAACATGACACAATCTTTAGATATGATTGTAGGAAACAACAGATAAAAGTTAAATGTTGAACAATCATTTTGAACTTTAGCGTATACGTTTTAACATTTCATAAACATGTATATATTTGATTTTATATGTAAATTGAATTATGTGTCAGAGGTCTTTCTCGGGTACCCGTCTTTCTCTACAAATAAACTTTTCTTTTCTTTCTTTATGGTTTAAGTGTTTTTTTCTATGTCTTTTTGAATTAGAAACTATATTTAGATTTTTTGCCATTAATGACATTTTGGCGTATAAGAAGTCACAACTTTGATAAGTGGAATGAAATAACATCGATAGTGGACGACATCTTGACATTTTGTATATATTATCAAGGGAGTGTCAATTAAGGGGATCACACCTTACACGTTCGATTACCTATAAATTAAGCCACTAAACTCTTTTCCCACCAACTTTGATTGGTTAATTCTTGATGATATATGTATTTATAGTAGATAATACCAAGCGGACTACATTCATAGTCTTATGATTCATATTCTATGATAAAAAATAGTTATTGCTCTCGTGTGCTATCAAGATTTGTGGAAAATCGAACGAATTAATTAGACTAGACTATGTGGAATTCGTTGGAACTTTGGACTAGACTCTGTGGAACTCGTTGGAACTTTGATTTTATAAGTGTTTTGTTGTGAGTTTATGCATTAGAATGGCTTTAATCGGAAGACATTGTCAAGCGAAGTATTTGTCCGACTATCTCGGCGAAGAACACTATTCTTTGGTTTGTTATCCTGGACAAAATGTGCGACAGTTCTTGAAAGAAGATGATAATATTTGGAGTTTCATCTTTCTTCCCGGTATGTGTGTAACAACTTTCATCCGTCCGCTTTTTCTGATTCTATCGCACGCTTTTCCCCCTTCGTGTATGTATCACTCACTACCACCCGTAGTAAAGATGGGTCTACTCTTATTTGCCGTGTCTAGCTTGATTAAATTCATCCGAGTTTCCCTCTAAATTGGTTCCGTCCACTTTTTCCCTCTCAATTGTTTCCGTCCGCTTTTCCTCTTTTTGTGTATATATCATTCAATATCAGCCGTAGAAAAGATGGGTCTACTCTCATTTGCCGTTTCTATATTTATCGCATTCATCCGCGTTTCCCTCTTAATTGGTTCATCCGCTTTTTCTCTCTCAATTGCTCTCGTTCGCCTTTTTCCTCTCAACTGCTCTCGACCGTTTTTCCCTCTTTATGTATTTATCATTCAATTTCAGCCGTAGTGTATAGATGGGTCTACTCTCATTTTCCGTGTCTATCTTTATTGCATTCATCCGCGTTTCCCTCTAAATTGGTTCCGTCCGCTTTTCCCTCTCAATTACTTTCGTCCGCTTTTACCCTTTTTATGCTTGTATCTTTCACTATCAGCCGTAATATAGATGGGTCTACTCTCATTGCCGTGTCTATCTTTTTATATTGCATTCATCCGCGTTTCCCTCTTAATTGGTTCCGTCCGCTTTTTCCCTCTCAATTGCTTTCGTCCGATTTTTCCCTCTTTATGCTTGTATCATTCACTATCAGCTTAAGTATAGATGGGTCTACTCTCGTCTGCCGTCTCTAAATTTATTGCATTCATCCGCGTTTCCCTCTTAATTGGTTCGTCCGCTTTTTGCCCTCTCAATTGCTCTCGTCCGCCTTTTTCCCTCTCAATTGCTCTCGTCCGCTTTTTCCCTCTTTGTGTATATATCATTCAATATCAGCCGTAGTATATAGATGGGTCTACTCTCGTCTTTCGTTTCTATATTTATTGCATTCATCCGCGTTTCCCCCTTAATTGGTTCCGTCCGATTTTTCCTTCTCAATTTCTCTCGTCCGCCTTTTCCCTCTTTGTGTTTATATCATTCGATATCAGCCGTAGTATATAGATGGGTCTACTCGCGTCTGTCGTTTCTATATTTATTGCATTCATCTGCGTTTCCCTCTTAATTTGATTCCGTCCGATTTTCCCTCTCAATTGCTTTTGTCCGCTTTTTCCCTCTTTATGCTTGTATCATTCACTATCAGCTTAAGTATAGATGGGTCTTCTCTCGTTTGCCGTTTCTATATTTATTGCATTCATCCGGGTTTCCCTTTTAATTGGTTCGTCCGCTTTTTCTCTCTCAATTGCTCTCGTCCGCCTTTTTCCTCTCAACTGCTCTCGACCGCTTTTTCCCTCTTTATGTATTTATCATTCAATATCAGCCGTAGTGTATAGATGGGTCTACTCTCGTCTGCCGTTTCTATATTTATTGCATTCATCCGCGTTTCCCTCTGAATTGGTTTGTCCGATTTTTCCCTCTCAATTGCTCTCGTCCGCTTTTTTCCCTCTCAATTGCTCTCGACTGCTTTTCCCTCTTTGTGTATTTATCATTCAATATCAGCCGTAGTATATAGATGGGTCTACTCTCATTTGCGGTTTCTATATTTATTGCATTCATCCGAGTTTCCCTCTAAATTGGTTCCGTCCGCTTTTTCCCTCTCAATTGCTTTCGTCCGCTTTTACCCTTTTTATGCTTGTATCATTCACTATCAGCCGTAGTATAGATGGGTCTACTCTCGTCTGCCGTTTCTATATTTATTGCATTCATCAGCGTTTCCCTCTGAATTGGTTCGTCCGCTTTTTCCCTCTCAATTGCTCTCGTCCGCGTTTTTCCCTCTCAATTGCTGTCGTCCGCTTTTTTCCCTCTCAATTGCTCTCGACTGCTTTTCCCTCTTTGTGTATTTATCATTCAATATCAGCCGTAGTATATAAATGGGTCTACTCTCATTTGCGGTTTCTATATTTATTGCATTCATCCTCGTTTCCCTTTTAATTGGTTCGTCCGCTTTTCCCCTCTCAATTGCTCTCGTCCGCTTTTTCCCTATCAATTGCTCTCGACCGCTTTTCCCTCTTTGTGTATTTATCATTCAATATCAGCCGTAGTGTATAGATGGGTATACTCTCATTTGTCGTGTTTATCTGTATAGCATTCATCTGCGTTTCCCTCTAAATTGGTTCAGTCTGCTTTTTCCCTCTCAATTGCTTTCGTCCGCCTTTCCCTTTTTATGCTTGTATCATTCACTATCAGCCTAGTTTAGTCCTCTTTTATTTGACCCCCCCCAAAAAAAACAAAACAATAACCAGACGCCCACCCGTTGTAATTACCAGCTGTGATAGTTAATGGGGATTACGTTATACCATGTATAGCACTTTGTCAAACCGAAATGTTTCTTTTGACCAATTATTTTATAGAGGACATTTATGCAACAGAATTGATTTTTTTTTCAATCATGCTTCAAATACTTTTTTTTAAGTTGGAAAGGTTTGTTTAGAAGGGGATTTTTTTTTCTTAAATTGGTGCCTTATCTTCATAATATATCATCATTATCATCAGCCATTTTATAATTATAACAAGTGCTAATTCATTGAATAACTTACTCGTTATTTCTTATCAGTTCTTTAAGAAAAATCTTCTTGTCATGTAAATCATTCCTCTAGATAAAGAGAACTATATCCAAACACTTATTTCTTATCAATATTCTACATTATGAGAAACCGAAGGGTTGGGGTATTACGTAATCTGACCACTAAATGCCCCATTCCTTATCAAGTGATATACTGGAAATTTGCACCATGCTGTGGAACTGTTGCCCTATAGGGTTCCCAGTGGGAGATAAGATACAAGACATTCCAAAGACTACGCCTTTAATTAATTGGTTCCGCTCGCTTTTACATTCTCATTTGCTTTCGTCCGCTTTTTCCCCTCTTTGTGTATGTATCATTCACTATCGGCCGTGGTATAGATGGGTCTACTCTCATTTGCTGTTTCTATATGTATTGCATTCATCCGCGTTTCCCTCTTAATTGGTTCCGTCCGGTTTTTCCCTCTCAAAACGCGGACGGAAGCGATTCAGAGGGAAAACGCGGACGGATGCAATTCAGAGGGAAAACGCGGACGGATGCAATTCAGTGGGAAAACGCGGACGAATGCAATTCAGAGGAAAAACGCGGTAGGAAGCGATTCAGAGGGAAAACGCGGAAGGAAGCGATTCAGATGGAAAATGCGGACGGATGCAATTTAGAGGGAAAACGCGGACGGATGCAATTAAGAGGGAAAACGCAGATGGAAGCGATTTAGAGGGAGAACGCGGACAGATGCAATTCAGTGGGAAAACGCGGACGGATGCAATTGATAGTGAAAACGCGGACGGGATGCAATTCAGAGGAAAAACGCGGACGGATGCAATTGATAGGGAAAACGCGGACGGATGCAATTCAGAGGAAAAACACTGACGGATGCAATTCAGAGGGAAAACGCGGAGGGATGCAATTCAGAGGGAAAACGCGGAGGGATGCAATTGATAGGGAAAACGCGGACGGATGCAATTGATAGGGAAAACGCGGACGGATGCAATTGATGGGGAAAACGCGGACGGATGCAATTCAGAGGGAAAACGCGGACGGATGCAATTCAGAGGGAAAACGCGGAGGGATGCAATTGATGGGGAAAACGCGGACGGATGCAATTAAGAGGAAAAACGCGGACGGATGCAATTCAGAGGGAAAACGCGGAGGTATGCAATTGATAGGGAAAACGCAGATGGATGCAATTCATAGGAAAAACGCGGACGGATGCAATTCAGAGGGAAAACGCGACGGGATGCAATTGAGAGGGAAAACGCGGACGGATGCAATTAAGAGGAAAAACGCGACGGGATGCAATTGAGAGGGAAAACGCGGACGAATGCAATTCAGAGGAAAAACGCGGACGGATGCAATTCAGAGGGAAAACGCGACGGGATGCAATTCAGAGGAAAACGCGGACGGATGCAATTCAGAGGGAAAACGCGGAGGGATGCAATTAAGAGGGAAAACGCGGAAGGATGCAATTGATAGGGCGCGGATGCAAATGCAATTCAGAGGGAAACGCGGACGGATGCAATTAGAGGGAAAAACGGATGCAGATGGATGGGAAAACGCGGACAATCAGAGGGAAAACGCGGACGGGATGCACGCGGACGGATGAAAACGCGGACGGATGCAATTAGGGAAAACGCGGACGGATGCAAATTGAGGAACAAACGCGGACGGATGCAATTCAGAGGGAAAACGCGGAGGGATGCAATTAAGAGGGAAAAACGCGGAGGGATGCAATTGATAGGGAAAACGCGGACGGATGCAATTGATAGGGAAAACGCGGACGGATGCAATTGATAGGGAAAACGCGGACGGATGCAATTGATGGGGAAAACGCGGACGGATGCAATTCAGAGGGAAAACGCGGACGGATGCAATTCAGAGGGAAAACGCGGAGGTATGCAATTGATAGGGAAAACGCAGATGGATGCAATTCATAGGAAAAACGCGGACGGATGCAATTCAGAGGGAAAACGCGACGGGATGCAATTGAGAGGGAAAACGCGGACGGATGCAATTAAGAGGAAAAACGCGACGGGATGCAATTGAGAGGGAAAACGCGGACGGATGCAATTCAGAGGAAAAACGCGGACGGATGCAATTCAGAGGGAAAACGCGACGGGATGCAATTCAGAGGAAAAACGCGGACGGATGCAATTCAGAGGGAAAACGCGGAGGGATGCAATTAAGAGGGAAAACGCGGAGGGATGCAATTGATAGGGAAAACGCGGACGGATGCAATTGATAGGGAAAACGCGGACGGATGCAATAAATAGGGAAAACGCGACGGGATGCAATTGATAGGGAAAACGCGGACGGATGCAATTGAAAGTGAAAATGCGGACGGATGCAATTGATAGGGAAAACGCGGACGGATGCAATTCAGAGGGAAAACGCGGACGGATGCAATTCAGAGGGAAAACGCGGACGGATGCAATTCAGAGGGAAAACGCAGACAGCTGCGATTTAGACGGAGAACGCGGACGGATGCAATTCAGAGGGAAAACGGGGACGGATGCAATTGATAGTGAAAACGCGGACGGAAGCGATTCAGAGGAAAAACGCGGACAGATGCAATTCAGAGGGAAAATGCGGACAGATGCAATTCAGAGGGAAATCCGGACAGAAGCGATTTAGAGGGATAACGCAGACGGATGCAATTTAGATGGAAAACGCGGACGGGTGCAATTAAGAGGGAAAACGCGGACGGAAGCGATTGAGAGGGAGAACGCGGACGAATGCAATTGATAGTGAAAACGCGGACGGATGCAACTGATAGTGAAAACGCGGACGAATGCAATTCAGAGGAAAAACGCGGACGGATGCAATTCAGAGGGAAAACGCGGACGGATGCAATTAAGAGGGAAAACGCGGACGGATGCAATTCAGAGGAAAAACGCGGACGGATGCAATTTAGAGGTTAAACGCGGACAGATGCAATTGATAGTGAAAACGCGGATGGAAGCAATTCAGGGGGAAAACGCGGACGGATGCAATTCAGAGGGAAAAAGCGGACGGATGCAATTGATAGCGAAAACGCGGACGGAAGCAATTCAGAAGGAAAACGCGGACGGATGTAATTCAGAGGGAAACGCGGACGGATACAATTGATAGTGAAAACGCGGACGGATGCAATTCAGACGAAAAACGCGGACGGATGCAATTTAGAGGTTAAACGCGGACAGATGCAATTGATAGGGAAAACGCGGATGGAAGCAATTCAGGGGGAAAACGCGGACGGATGCAATTCAGAGGGAAAAAGCGGACGGATGCAATTGATAGCGAAAACGCGGACGGAAGCAATTCAGAAGGAAAACGCGGACGGATGCAATTCAGAGGGAAAACGCGGACGGAAGCAATTCAGATGCAAACGCGGACGGATGCAATTCAGAGGAAAAACACGGACGGAAGCGATTCAGAGGGAAAACGCGGACGGAGGCGATTCAGAGGGAAAACGCGGACGGAAGCGATTCAGAGGGTAAACGCGGACAGATGCAATTCAGAGGAAATCGCGGACAGAACCGATTTAGAGGGACAACGCAGACGGATACAATTCAGAGAGAAAACGCGGACGGAACCGATTTAGAGAGACAACGCGGACGGGTGAAATTCAGAGAGAAAAAGCGAATGAAACCAACTTAAAGGGAAAAGGCGGACGGAAGGAGCAATTTAGAGAAAAAAAGGTGGAAGGAACAATTTAGAGGGAAAAAGCGGACGGAAACATTAAAGACATAACATGTAGATGAGAGTGGACCCATCTTAACTACGGCCGATAGCGGAGAATACACACAAATAGGGAAAAGCTGACGGAAGGATCAATTTTGAGGGGAAAAGAAAAAGCAGACGGAAGCAATTTAGACGAAAATTTAGACGAAAATCGCGGATGAATGCAATAAAGAAAGAAATGGCAGATAAGAATAGACCAATCTTTACAACAATCGATAGCGGAAAATCACACAAAGAGGGAAAAAGCGGACGAAAGCATGGAATAGACAATTACCGATAGCGGAGAAAAAGATACATTTACATGCGGAGAGAAATATCTTAGACAACAAACGCAAATGAAAATGATTGAGATCGAAAGGTTTGGTTGTATTGGTGGTTGTCTGTCTGATTTCTGAGTTTACTAACAAATATCTGTTGCGCTGGGGACATGAGAAATAAAAGACTTTTAATTAAATTACAGAAAGGAATGTTCTTGTAACAACTTCTGGACACTGTATTAGGGTCATAAAAACCCCTGATTATATTTATCACAAATCTACTCTTACAAATTCCCTACCAAAGTATGTTTTACCCCCAAAACTATTCTAAATATCTTATGAGAAACAGTCATAAATCATAAGGCAATATTCCCCACACATCAGTAATGAATCAAATTTTGAAAAGTTGAAAAATTAGAATCAAATATGGAAAAAAAACTTAATAATAATAATAAAAAAATGACATCAAAACCATTTAAAACGTACAAACAAACATGTTAAAAGAAATTCAAGTGTTCCTTTTTTGTGAATTAATAACTCAAAAGCCGTTAATGGTGAAAAATGGTCAAATAAGACGGAACATATAAAATGAAAAAAAATCCAAAACGTTGGTAATTAAAAACAACATAACACAAAATGGTCATTACCATCGTTACAACAATAAAGTTAAACATATAGTTATGGACTGTCCATCGATCTCGTGCCGTCCGCTTTTTCCCTCTATATTTGCTTTCGTCCGCTTTTTCCTTCTTTGTGTATATGGTCCGCTTAAGACGTCCGCATTTTAGACACACCCAAACAAGCATTCGGAACACCTCGGCCATTTCTTAAAATAACCTCGGAGGCAATGGGGAGCCATTTTTGAAAGTAGGTCAGCAACGAAGGGCCAATCGTATCAACTCGGCAATCCCCGTCACAAGCCGGGGATTGCCGGAAAGAGCTGATTGACAAAATATGAAACAAAGATGTGTTCATTTGATCATCTTTAATGAAAAGGGTAAAAATACCATTCAATTGCGATATATAACCAATTTGCGTGTATCTAAATACATATTTATTGCCTGTGTGTATGTTGCGTTATGCGCCGGAAATAAGGCGAATTACCCCAGGATTTCTGGTGTATTCATGTACTGCCTACGAGGTAGCCTGGGGTCCTGGCCCATGCTAACCCGCATTAGGGCCAGGTGTCAGAGAATGAATTGTCTCTTCTGATTGGTTAACGGATTGTCACTCGCCTTATTATAAAAAGATGGCGTTTGAATTGTGCATTTACCCTTTTTTACCCTTATCATTTTTACCCTTTTCCAACCCTTATTCAGCCTGGGTAGCCTTTACCTTTAACAATTTTCATACAATACTCCATTTTTTATAAATTAATTGCACTTAAATGGATTTTGTTCATTTCATTTTATTTTTCTATTAATTTATTGTTTGATTTAAATATTGGGATTCAAAATATCAGATTAAATTGATATCTTTTGTAAAGGAATCAAACTTTTTACTTAAGTAGTTATCTCTGAATGAATTCTACCAAAACTATTGTTTATATATTCAAATGAGTTTTAAATCACACACAAAACATATTGAATGGAAACAAATTGGAAACAAATATCTCCACCAATCAATATTACATATCATCTTAAATCCTTCGATGCTTAAATTTGAGGCTTGTGGAGTGTTAATAGGAGATTTTGAAGAAAGAAAGACCACATATAAATGTGAAAGAATTGGGATTTTCTTCTATCTTTCCCATAACATGTTCTTTTTAATCAAATCCAACGACACATAAAAGGAAGGGGTAAAGGGTTTCACGTATCTCTGGTTAAACAATCACGAATTCAATTAACAGGCAATAAAGATAAGAATCCCACCGACAAGAGTTTTAGTATATCAACGGCATCTGTATTTATTCCCTTTATGCAGTTATAAGTTAGATAACAAACAAGGAAAAAAGAACGTGATTTTTCTTTTCCAAATTATAATCAAAAGCCAAGCTTCTCGACAAATTAAGCACCTTTATTTTTCGTTTTGACAAAATCATATGAAGCCTACAAAATCAATTATAATTAGTATTAAACATTATCGCAATAGGCTTATTTAGTGTTGTTTGAAAGTCTGATTTAACATAAGAACCTGTAGTTGACGAAGTCATCAAAAAGGGGGAAACACATGAACTAAGAATAAACTGATTTGGACACATTTAGATCTCAAGAATTTGATATCAGAATTAATACTATTCTAACATATATTGCTTATCAAACGATTTTCCGGATATATTCTTGTCTCGTCATATCTCGTCTT
The DNA here is from genome assembly GCA_947846245.1 of Cerastoderma edule. Lineage (NCBI taxonomy): Eukaryota > Metazoa > Mollusca > Bivalvia > Cardiida > Cardiidae > Cerastoderma > Cerastoderma edule. Next base: position 41,163,692 of record OX401405.1, on the reverse strand, counting down.
TTAAAACCACGTTTAACTCTAACTTTGGAAGATTGACACGCCTTCCTTAATTCTGTAACTATCTTGTCAATATTAAGTACTTTTCTATAACAAATTTAAGCACACGACACCATCTATTACAGACATTCCACCATAAAGTTTACTTTGATCTACTCCGGATTTGTTATATGGTAAAACACGACGCAAAGAGCTTGACTTTTCAATACTTGTGTCACAAACACAACCCTGTTTGGGTGATTTGCGCGGTGTACTGCATTTGTGTTCCATTACAAAACACAACGCTTTAAAATACAATAAAAACCGGAGTCACTATTTCATCTCAAAAGGATCCAACGCTAAGTAGGGTGTCTAAATAGGTACAGTTTCCCATGAATAAGCTTGCAGACTCTTAATCGACGCGCATGCGCAGTCGATGTTGTTTCATTCGGAATACCTCGGCATAACCGAACACTATTGTGTTCGGTAAACTTTCTCTGACACCTGGCCCTAGTTCGCGGTATACGAACGGGCCAGGACCCCAGGCTACCTACGAGGTATATCTACCGACTTGTTACGGGGATTGCCGAGTAGATACGATTGCCAAACAAGTTGTGTTTAGCAAGCTTATGTGTAACCCGTTTTCGCGTTTGATACAATTTGTAAACAATGTGTGGCATTTGTGCTTTTCTTTACAAATCTGTTAAAAATGTTGGGGAACCATTGTCTTTTGTAAGTTATACAATAATTTGATGGTACTTTAATCTTTGCAAAGACTTCTTTTATCGACAATAAATGCGACTTTTTATGGACCCCTTTTTATGTAAAACTCGAAATGATTATCAAAGCCCGAGATGTTAATTTTTGTATTGTTTACCTAGGTATAGTTTTATTGACTCATGTCAAGATTGACTGTGAAGGAAATAGAGGATAATAGGTAAGTGACGTTAATAGGTTAGGTTTTTTTCCTGGCAAGGCGTAGGAATTTATATAGGAATAAATGCCGAAGCCGAGCCCTAAAAACTAAACCCTATTATAATTAAGACACTAACCTATTATTTTGTTTATCCCATTACATATCTTTCGAACTACCAATTTCAAAGAAACAACAGAGAAAACAATTTTTTATATAACGCAAATGAGTAGGCGAGCATAAACATGAGATAGTAGTCACGAGACAAATCGTGATGTCATGTGTGACATCATGTGATATGACGACACAAGGCATTCTATAGTTCCGAGTAAAACCTACAATTTCTTCATATTTAGTTATCATCCAATGATAGGTTGTAACTGGAAACATTAGATAGACCAAACAGTAATGTTTTACTTCATGTATGTTAACGCCCATGGACCAGCTCATGCATCGCTTGACCATATGCAAATGAGGGAGAACATGTGTCAAGTAATCGTGAATCACTTAGTTTTCACGGCACCCCTTTTCACGTCACCTTTTGCACCATGTAACGGGATAAAAGGGTTTTCTTGACCTGTTTCCAACTTGGCTCATGGTTTTCACCCGGCCATGGGTTAAACTCTACCAGGCCAGCTTCCCCATAAACACTTTCGTTAACAAGGCGACAGTGGCACAGTGGTAGAGCATCAGACTACTGTACCGAGGGTCCTGGGTTCAAATCCCCGTTAGGCGATGTGAGGATGGCCAGGGCTAGCCCTCAAACCTGCGCGATTACTGGTGTATTTTCCAGGAAGCAGTCATCGAGAGTGACTCGATGGTCTATAAAGCCTCCTTCACAATCGATGTAAAACAAATTGAAAAACAAACAAACTCTTTCAATGGTGACATTTACCTGATTTGTCACTAGAGGCAAACAATCAAAAACAAAGAAGACCAAATGTATTTCAATTTGTGTCGGTTTGGCAATCAAAGACAATCGCATCTTATTATGAGAAAAATGATAAAACCGAAAATAAGAAAATAAGTGTCAAATCAAGCTTTAAAAAAAATATGTGGGACCAGAAGTCTGCCCTGTACATAACCGGGAGGGGCAATTGTCTGTTCCTTACCAAAGAGGAGGGGGGGAGGTGGCAAATGACCATCAAATAATGGCATAATTTGACATTTAGCAATTAAAATGGCTGAAGTGTCAAATGTCTTTGGTTTAATGTTAACTATGAATTAAAATTGTTGGCACCACAATTTGTGAAAAAAGTACTTTGTGAAACATCATTTACAAATAGTGCAGGCGTTATATTGTCATGATAATGTGATGTCTTGCTATGTTTTAACCCTTTACAGTATATAGCACCGTTTGCCGCCTTATTGATTGCCGCATAAAACGCTTTTCGGCGTTATACCTATTACCGTATAAAACCCATTGTGGGGTTCTATCGATGACCGCATAGAACGCTTTTTGACAGCTGAAAAATTGATTCAACTTTTAACCCTAAATTACACACATAAACACACATGTCACTTTCTCCAAATTTCATTTTCCTCTTAAATAAATATGTTTTCTTTCATTTCCGATGATAAAATCATAGGGTCAAAGTTTAAACTTTTGCTCTAGAGAGAATCTTTTAAGAATGGTCCCACAACACCCTTCTGAAAAGGACGCTATCAAATTGAGATTAAGGGCATTCAAATTGCCAACCCAATTGATATGAGAGGCCTTCAATATCCGGTCATAAAAGATCAAAACAATGCCAATTTGTAAAGACTCGATAAGGATTTCATGCAATTCTTTAGAAAATTAACACATTTCTAAAAATACTATCCAATTAAAATGAGAGCGAGCATACGGCACACAACCCGTAAAGGATGTTTATGACACGGAGCTATTGTTTAAAGCTGAAAGGCGAATGAAATTAAAGCTGTCGAATAACATACGTTCTAAAGATGGCTACTTAAAGTATTATGTCAATTTTGGTGCTTCCGATCCCAAGTCAGGCATCAATGTAGATCCAGGGCAGTCATTTGATCGGTCTTTTGAGCATGAAGATGATGGAATGCTGATAAATCTTACCAAGTCGCAGACAAGCAAATTAGATCAATCTTTCGACTTTGACTACAACAAAGAGCTTTTTGGAAATTCATCACCCATGGACACATATTTTACGGAAATATAAGCATGTTTCGTTGCCATAATGAATTGATTTTTACAGTTTTACATGTATTACAGAGGACCAGGTTTGACAACTTTATGAAGCAATATTGCGTTGAAAAACATTTTTTTAATTTGGAAACGGTTTTAATGGAAAGAGAACAATTCAGTTTTGTTGAGAAATATACAAAGACAAAGCATGTATCTCCGTCATGAATGGCATTTTTCGTCAACAAAATGCCCTGCAATTGATGACAAAACAGAAAAACAAATTAGGGATCTCTCAGGGGGAACACATACGTCATTTTATTACTTTTCAGTTTGTATAATTCACACCACAATATACAGTTTCATTGTTTGTCTAAATTTCTACACCTTAATCTTAATATGTAAGTATCACAAAAAAAAGAAAAAAACATCAATTTAAAGGAAATTTTGTTCTCATCGTACTTTATTCTCTGTGAAAATCTATTGGATTAACGAAAATTGCATTAATTTTGGTTTGATTAACAGTACCCCAATCAGTGACAATTATCGGAGATAATCCTGTGCAAATAGGTACCTAGGGTGACTAATTATGTATGCGTTAATGATCTCCGATAGTCGGATGGTTTATACCTATGGTGTCACTGATAAGCCTTATCTCTATACCTTAAAGGGTTAACATATAGATTCGTTATGACGCATTTTACCCAACTTTACAGTTATTTGGTCGGTATTATGGTGCAGGTATAAGAGATCTATGTAAACTTAGACAAAGGATTAAAAGAATAAAAAAAACAGTATTTCATGTAATTATCTTGATCAACTTTGTAAAAAATGTGTCAAAAGTGGGATACAAAAAATACCCTGCTTTTATCAACATAAGTATGAGTACACTGCAGACTCATTATAACGCGGTCGTCGGGAGCCATGATGCTAGATCCGCGTTAATAGTGGGGTTGACAAATATAACGCGGGGTCCCTTACGCGCTATATGCCAGACCATAACCACTTAAGAAACAATAAGATTCAAGAAGTAGTCTATTCATATTTCAAGATTGTGTTGAGTTACGGACTTATCATTGAATTTATTGTGAATAAAAGAAAAGCAAATAAAAAACATAATCAAAACTTACATGTTTAACTATATATTCCTTTTTATTTGTTTCATTACGATTCAAGTTAAGGATCATTGATAGAGGCACGTGCAGTTTAAATACACACTACAGAAAAAGGAGGGTGGATTCAGTTAACCCATGTTCTATTTATAGATTTAAACTCCAAATAAGGAGTGAGTAAATTTTATCGACAGTTCTCCCAGCATGTGTACCTAATGCTTTACCATTTAAACTAGGTGTAAAACACTCCCCTGAATAAGCGTGTACAAACTAATGATATTATGTAATTTATCAACACTATGTACACATAGATTTAAATCTTCCCTCGGGTCACGGATTGTGTACGTATAAAGGCCACGCGCTTTGTTTAAAAGACCGTGACAAACAATGGGGATTACCCAGGGAGTTATTGATTTTCACGCCTTCGGAGTGCAATTTGTAGGTAGACTTTCTATTGAGGATGCCGACCGCGTCATTTTGCAGAAAGGGGGAGATTTAGGCTATTGTTTAAGCCCTAATGTGCTTGAAATTTTGGGAGCCATAGGAGACCCGCGTTATAATGAGTATCGCGGTATAACGAGTCGCGGTATAATGAGTCTGCAGTGTAATTCTAAATGTGTAATGTGATTGACATGTTTTTTGTTTTTTTTACTCCTACAGGATTTTATACAAAAACAGTCAAGGTTGGTCTGCCGTGGTCCTGACAAGTCACACAGCAAAGAAATTGAGGCATCAAATGGGAGAAAATTGTATTTATCTGGTCATGTTCTCCATTTCCGAGGAAATCAGTTGGTACCCCAGCCTGCTACAGATGAATTAGGCAACCAGCTGTTGTGGAATGGAGAAATATATTGTGGAATAGATGTATGTTTATTTATATAATATCATTCATATGGCTTTTGGTGAAGGACTACTTACATATATATACATGTACTTGTCTGCGTGCACCTGTCACAAAAGACTTAACAGATCATTGTGGTATATATAAGTCAATTGTCATCAAAAATACTCCGACTGTGCCAATGCCATTTTGATAAAAGGCGCAATGGACCAGTCAGGTATAAGTTAGATTTATGGTAAAAGGGTCTGATGTCAGCTTTGCCATTATTCTTTTCAATGTTATGAGGAGTCAGTGCCGCTTACTTGACCCCACTACTAAACACCTGTCTTCATGGGGAATAGCTTCCATTATATTGGAAGGAATACTTTGCAGTCAGTACTTGCTTCTGAGGAAATGTGAGAATCTTGGAACGATACACTTACAGCTTCAAAAGAGCTTATTTATTGTTAAAAACAGCAAAAGTCAAATCTCAATTTCACAATGATAATGAAATTCAATGACAATGAAATTTCAAAACAATTTATAGACATTTTACCTTTACTTATTCCTTCCATTTATTTTTTTCATAGAATGTGCAGCCTACTCATTTTCATGGATGGATTTAACCTATCTTTAAATTGTAAGTTTTATTGAATCTTCACCAAACAATATATATATACAAATACATGTATATTGTTGCTTTCAATTTGAAACAATCACAAATAATCATATCAGGCTATTTTTTAAGGGTGTTCTAGAGTGATTTCTTTACCATAACCTCGCCATTTTCTGCCTGATCTTATACAAACAAGATTGCTCAAGTCAGAGATGATTTCTTTCTTTTTTTTTTATCAAAAAATAAAAATAAAGAGGCTCTAATTGTTTAATTATTTCAGGTCAAACCCCATCAAAGTGATACTACTGTCTTGTTGGAGCATCTAGCCAGCTGCGAGTATGATGAGCACATCTTCTCCATAATGTCAAGAATCAAAGGACCCTGGTCTTTTACATACTGGCAGGTAATGTCTTCTCACGATTAATTCAATTACTTTTGTGATACCAATTCGAAGACAACTTATGCTCTTTAGACAGTGTATGCCTCACAGTTTTAAAATATTTCAGGCTTTAAACACATGCAAAGTTTGCTGAGGTTTTGGAACAAGTTTTGGACACCTTATCAAGCTTTGTTAGCAGTTATTTGTCCTTAAAGTTATAGAACAATAAAACATGTCCACCTTTAATAGCAATTCTCTTTTCTCCTAACCCTCCATGTAAACAATTGCAATGACACTAGGTAAGTGGTGTTTTCCTTGAGGTGTCTTTCTCTAGGCAGGGCTTTTACTCTAATGAATGTATGAAAGGAAAACACATATGTTACAATATTAATTAACTCTGATTAATTTGAATTTTGCAATAGGTACAAATTCAAAGGAACTGTAAATATCATCGTAATTATTAATGTATTTTTTGTGATATTTGATAGAAAGTTTTCTTAAATTCTTGCTGTTGGTGTGTTGAAGTTATTATTTTGAAATGATAAGATGGGGCCCCTCCTGAAAAGGAATTGTTGATTTTATAAGAAAGTTTTAATTATTGACAATCAAAACATTTTCTCTATTTTGTCAAAGTGTTTGTGTTAGAAATTATCTGTATTTGAGATTTTTGTGTGGATAATCCATGATTAACTTGCAGGCTAGCACTGAGACCCTATGGTTTGGCCGAGATGTTTTTGGAAGAAGAAGTTTACTATGGCATTTACCGACGGGTGAGGGAGATCCACTGATCCTTACATCAGTCAGGGTAACTCCCTGGGTAAGCTCTTGACTAGTTCATATTGAGTGTTCACTTCACAACTATAGACAGTGCTGCACATTTGTGAAGGACTTTGAAATAGTCGTTCATTGAACCCTTATTTTTCCTTAGACTTTGATCTTTTTGTACATTTCACTTTTTCTTCTCTTTAGAGAACTTTTTCCCTGGCAAATCATATTATTATATCTTATAATCTGTTTTCACGGATTAAAGAATTGACATGTACTTATCAATCAAGCGTGCAGGTTTGTTTGCAATTATACCGAAATTTATAAACGCCTCGGGTATTGTTTGACGCGGGAATAACAATTAACAGATTAATAATGTGATTCTGGAGACATTGTTAGGTGTATAGAAAGTCATATTCGTATAATTTGGCTTTACAGTTTGAAATAATTACAGTGTTAATATTGTTTGTTGAAGACTTCAAAAAAAAGTAATGTAGCAGTTACAGTGTTAGTTATAATGCGGTACCGCTTTGAAACTATACCGCTAGAGAGATGCTTCTCGGTAAAGATTACAGCAGAAGTAAGACTTTGAAACTATACCGCTAGAGAGATGCTTCTCCGTTAAGATTACAGCAGAAGTAAGACTTTGAAACTATACCGCTAGAGAGATGCTTCTCGGTAAAGATTACAGCAATAGTAAGACTTTGAAACTATACCGCTAGAGAGATGCTTCTCTGTAAAGATTACAGCAGAAGTAAGACTTTGAAACTATACCGCTAGAAAGATGCTTCTCGGTAAAGATTACAGCAGAAGTAAGACTTTGAAACTATACTGCTAGAGAGATGCTTCTCGGTTAAGATTATATCAGAAGTAAGACTTTGAAACTATACCGCTAGAGAGATGCTTCTCGGTAAAGATTACAGCAGAAGTAAGACTTTGAAAAATTACCGCTAGAGAGATGCTTCTCGGTTAAGATTATAGCAGAAGTAAGACTTTGAAACTATACCGCTAGAGAGATGCTTCTCGGTTAAGATTATAGCAGAAGTAAGACTTTGAAACTATACCGCTAGAGAGATGCTTCTCGGTTAAGATTACAGCAGAAGTAAGACTTTGAAACTATACCGCTAGAGAGATGCTTCTCGGTTAAGATTATAGCAGAAGTAAGACTTTGAAACTATACCGCTAGAGAGATGCTTCTCGGTTAAGATTATAGCAGAAGTAAGACTTTGAAACTATACCGCTAGAGAGATGCTTCTCGGTAAAGATTACAGCAGAAGTAAGACTTTGAAACTATACCGCTATAGAGATGCTTCTCGGTTAAGATTATAGCAGAAGTAAGACTTTGAAACTATACCGCTGGAGAGATGCTTCTCGGTTAAGATTATAGCAGAAGTAAGACTTTGAAACTATACCGCTAGAGAGATGCTTCTCGGTAAAGATTATAGCAGAAGTAAGACTTTGAAACTATACCGCTAGAGAGATGCTTCTCGGTTAAGATTATAGCAGAAGTAAGACTTTGAAACTATACCGCTAGAGAGATGCTTCTCGGTTAAGATTACAGCAGAAGTAAGACTTTGAAACTATACCGCTAGAGAGATGCTTCTCGGTAAAGATTACAGCAGAAGTAAGACTTTGAAACTATACCGCTAGAGAGATGCTTCTCGGTAAAGATTACAGCAGAAGTAAGACTTTGAAACTATACCGCTAGAGAGATGCTTCTCGGTTAAGATTACAGCAGAAGTAAGACTTTGAAACTATACCGCTAGAGAGATGCTTCTCGGTAAAGATTACAGCAGAAGTAAGACTTTGAAACTATACCGCTAGAGAGATGCTTCTCGGTAAAGATTATAGCAGAAGTAAGACTTTGAAACTATACCGCTAGAGAGATGCTTCTCGGTTAAGATTACAGCAGAAGTAAGACTTTGAAACTATACCGCTAGAGAGATGCTTCTCGGTTAAGATTATAGCAGAAGTAAGACTTTGAAACTATACCGCTAGAGAGATGCTTCTCGGTTAAGATTATAGCAGAAGTAAGACTTTGAAACTATACCGCTGGAGAGATGCTTCTCGGTTAAGATTATAGCAGAAGTAAGACTTTGAAACTATACCGCTAGAGAGATGCTTCTCGGTAAAGATTACAGCAGAAGTAAGACTTTGAAACTATACCGCTATAGAGATGCTTCTCGGTTAAGATTATAGCAGAAGTAAGACTTTGAAACTATACCGCTGGAGAGATGCTTCTCGGTTAAGATTATAGCAGAAGTAAGACTTTGAAACTATACCGCTAGAGAGATGCTTCTCGGTTAAGATTATAGCAGAAGTAAGACTTTGAAACTATACCGCTAGAGAGATGCTTCTCGGTAAAGATTATAGCAGAAGTAAGACTTTGAAACTATACCGCTAGAGAGATGCTTCTCGGTAAAGATTACAGCAGAAGTAAGACTTTGAAACTATACCGCTATAGAGATGCTTCTCGGTTAAGATTATAGCAGAAGTAAGACTTTGAAACTATACCGCTGGAGAGATGCTTCTCGGTTAAGATTATAGCAGAAGTAAGACTTTGAAACTATACCGCTAGAGAGATGCTTCTCGGTTAAGATTATAGCAGAAGTAAGACTTTGAAACTATACCGGAGAGATGCTCTCGGTAAAGATTATAGCAGAAGTAAGACTTTGAAACTATACCGCTAGAGAGATGCTTCTCGGTTAAGATTATAGCAGAAGTAAGACTTTGAAACTATACCGCTAGAGAGATGCTTCTCGGTAAAGATTACAGCAGAAGTAAGACTTTGAAACTATACCGCTAGAGAGATGCTTCTCGGTTAAGATTATAGCAGAAGTAAGACTTTGAAACTATACCGCTAGAGAGATGCTTCTCGGTAAAGATTACAGCAGAAGTAAGACTTTGAAACTATACCGCTAGAGAGATGCTTCTCGGTAAAGATTACAGCAGAAGTAAGACTTTGAAACTATACCGCTAGAGAGATGCTTCTCGGTAAGATTATAGCAGAAGTAAGACTTTGAAACTATACCGCTAGAGAGATGCTTCTCGGTTAAGATTATAGCAGAAGTAAGACTTTGAAACTATACCGCTAGAGAGATGCTTCTCGGTAAAGATTACAGCAGAAGTAAGACTTTGAAACTATACCGCTAGAGAGATGCTTCTCGGTAAAGATTACAGCAGAAGTAAGACTTTGAAACTATACCGCTAGAGAGATGCTTCTCGGTTAAGATTACAGCAGAAGTAAGACTTTGAAACTATACCGCTAGAGAGATGCTTCTCGGTAAAGATTACAGCAGAAGTAAGACTTTGAAACTATACCGCTAGAGAGATGCTTCTCGGTAAAGACTAAAGCAGAAGTAAGACTTTGAAACTATACCGCTAGAGAGATGCTTCTCGGTTAAGATTACAGCAGAAGTAAGAGCATTATTCGGCTGATAGCAATCACTAGTACACCTATGTCAGCACAAGTTATCGATATTTTTGCATTGGGCTATAGAGTGCAGCAGTGAGGGTGTATAGTGAGTATACTATTACGCGGAGACTGATTTTCCTCTCACCTGTCACAGGTTGTTTATTTTGCAATACACTCTTTCTACATATCAACAATATTTATATGATTTTGAAAAAAAAATAATACCAGGGACATGGTGGACCAACGTTATAGGGGACTGCGTTATAGCGGGACTCCAGTGTACTTTGTTTTTTAAATTTGTAACTTATTTATAGTTATGTGACATTGCAGCACTTCCTAGAAGTCCCTTCAGTGGGTCTATATAAAGTCTGTTTAAAGGATGATGAACCAGGGTCTACAGATCACAAGATTACTGTTATACCCTGGAAGAATGCTGTTTGGCCCGGAACTTTAGATGTGGTCAAGAGTAATGAGGAGTTTGTCAAGAGATTGTATCCAGGTAATGTAATAGTACTGTTGGTTTGATTAAACCAGGCTTTTTATTGATGCACAAATTATTCGTCATTTACACATTTTTAAACTGCATTAGCCCAAAAATATGACAGTTGGCATCCTTGTGGACGCAATTTTTTAAGGTTGAGCTTTATTGATAATTAGCAGCCATCACCGTTGGCAGCATTCATCATATACAAATAAGTATTAATGGATAGTGTATTGTGGTACTCAGACCATTTCACTATACTCATCCTCTGTTGTCGTGCACAAACAAAATGTAGAGTAACCAGTCATTTGATTTAGCTAGACTGTGTATTAGCTTTATGGATTACAGTCACACAGTATTTAGATAAGAATCCGTAATTGACCACTCTAAGTAAATAGCTACTGCCTGCATCAAAGTTGTCAGTTGGTGGTTTACCCTGGACATTGGAATCTTGGTTTTGTTGTGTTATACCCGTTAGTTTGAATTAAAAAAGAAACATGTTTAGTTCCATTTTACTAATTTATTTCTTTCTAATTCAAGATAGAAAAAGGGTAAACATCATGAAAATCTGTTCATGGAAACTTTTGTGAAACTGAGGGCTTGTTTACCATAGGCAAATTAATCTATCCTCAGATGTCTTCAAGGATTTGTAATACCTCAGATGGGTAGAACATTGTCATCCAAAGAGTTTGGTCACAATTATCCCCATCCTACTAAATGAAGTGAAAACCCTCAGGAGCATCTTTTTTCTATGCAAACGTGTTCGACTTATCAACAGGTTTCAGCAGAAATTTTCTGCTTTTTTCTTTTTAACTGTTTTTAAGTTGGATTTATAAATATTAGTGAAAGGGGCATTCCTACTTTTGACCAGTTGTTTTGTAATTTAGTTTTCTCATTAATTGACTTTCATTTGATGTACCTGCAGAAGAAAACTATGAATCTTCTCTTGGTAATAAAATTAAATTGAACTATGTAATCACCCTTTGGAAATGTTTTCTTTAAACTCAGAGGCTTATCCCCAAGTAGCTAACTTCTTTATTGCCTTTCCAAACCCTGTATTGTGAGTTATATTCTGAATAATCTCTATGAGACAATTCAAACAAGTACAAACAAAGTAATGATATGTAGAATATTCTTGAATACCCCCTTATATAGACTACTGTATAGATTAGTCAAACATATTTGATACCATCGGGAAATATTGAGAAATTTTTGCATCAGGCAATATTTACCGTCGCATCAAACTTCAAACCATTCATTTAATGGTAGCCACTTGCGACAAAATTATTTCCATTACTACAGTTAAACATCAAATGATCATTACTCACAGTTATAAATCAATCTCTTTTTATTCAATCCATACACTTTACATGTAAGTATTCCGCATATTTATTTTGTAAGAACAGTTTGATTTACAATGGGTGATGATTTTCTGCTCTCGATAAACTTTCTTTGCCCATGCACACTGGAGTGTGAAAACTTAATTTAGACATATTTAATTGTTAATGGCAATTGATGCCATTACTTGGTGGCATTTAACTTTATTGTACCTATCTTCTCTTAACAATTGACTTTGAATGGCCATTATGTATTTTAAATCCGAAAATCATAATTTGATAGTTCACCACTATTTTGATCCTTCGTAATTGATGTTAGATTGCCCCATCAAAAAATAAAAAGCAATCTTCACATCAAATTATTTTGACTACTGTATAGACTTGACTTGATCCTGTTGTTTATTTGTTGCGGGGTCCCAGTAGGCAGCAGGCGGCTAAAGCATCTAACTCTGGATTTTCACACTCCTTGATAAGGCCATGGGCTCCTAGGTCATCCTCCATACATTCTGACGAGGACTTTTTGGGTCTGCCAATAACTCTAGTGCATGGAATGGTCATCTTTGTGATTGAGTTGGTACATGAAATGGCACCCTCCACATGGCCATATCATTTAACTCATTACCAAACAATAACAAAATTTGACCAGTTTATTGCAGACATCTCTGGAAAACATTTTGGGAAAAGGAGAAATTGCTCCTTACGAGCAATTTCTCCCTTTCCCACAATGTTTTCTTCTCTTTAAGAAGATAGTTTTTTCAATTTCGTCACATTTTGAAATGTCGTCTGTAAGCTCTTTCAATTTGGGACAGTCGAAAGTTTGGCGTTTGGTAAAGGATTAAGACATCTGGATCTCAGAGCATGTATGATAAAGATGAAATAACGTTTGGTTATCCCGCTCCAGGAAGCCTAAGTCCAGATGTTGTTGTCAACTTAGAGCAAGAGAAAAGTGTTGATTCCCACATGCCTGAGGTCTGTAGAAATCTGCCTCCCCCAGATTATCAGCTTCCAGAGCTAGAACAGAATCAAAGTTATCTCGAATACCTGGAGGTGAGTTCCAACTTTTCAACCCTTTCCTCCCCCATGTGGGATGTTGTGACTGGTCCAAATTGAAGGACTCAGCTGACAAAAAACTAGCGTGCACTGCAAACATTTATATAGGGATAGTTGTCGTAAGAAACCATTGTGGAATAGTATTAATTGCTTACTATGAGCAGTTTATTCATTTGTCCAAATGGTTTGGAAAGTCCTCTGATGCATCAAAATAAGGTTTTATGAAGTGAGGTGTTAACCCATTATCAAATATGGATTTTTTAGACCGCCCAAAATTCAAAGGATTCACAGGAGACAGAGACGATTTTTAATATGGAATGATTATTGAAAAAAAAAGAAAAAGAAAATGGTCCATTACTAGGTTACATTGAGTGATTAACTGTAGGTGCAGGGGTGGCAAATTTAATAGTCTTTATTGCCCAGATTGTCCAAAAGCCTTAACCCTTTACTAAATGCCAAATTTTCTACTGCCCCAAATTGAAAGAGTTTGAAAGAGACGACGTTCAAAATGTAATTAAATTGGAAAATAATCTTCTGATAGTGCAGAAAATATTGTGGGAAAAGGAGAAATTGCTCGTTAAGAGCAATTTCTCCTTTTCCCACAATGTTTTCCAGAGTTGTCTGCAACAAACTGGTGAAATATTGTTATTGTTTGGGTAGATAGATAGATAGATATCTTTTATTTGACCACCACACATGTGTATAGTCATTTTAACAATACAAACAAAATAAACATACAATATATATACAGGTCAATAATCAAAAATACAATTACATACATTTTGATTAATTACTTCTTTTTCAATGTGGATGAACTACATAAATAATTATGTTATATTATGCGTGAACGATATTCTTTCTTTAAAAGCAAATTTAAGATATATTGCCAAACTTTTATCGCATGATTTTAATAGTTGAATGAATTTAAACATGCTTGGTCTTTTATAATAAAACTCATTTATGTATTTCTTTCTAATAGAGATATACTGTGGACATTTCAAAACAAAATGATATTCATCTTCAACATCTCCATTATTACAAATTTGGCATATCCGTTCATTTCTCGGTATTCGTTGAAGATTATATCGACATGTTTGAATTCTCAAAGAATGCGAAGATGTTCTTATCTTAAAAATGTACGATCTCAATTCCACTGGTAAATTATCCAGGTATGTTTCATATTCAAAATTTTCCTTTAAGTTACTATATAATTGTAATGAAGAAGCGCTTCTAATAGTAGAAAATATGTTCTGGATAAATGCATCTACTAAACGTTGTTTAAAAATTTGTATAAATGGTTTACAGCTTACTGAACACGGATTTTCCCACACATAGGAAAACCCGTGTTCAGTTAACACGCTTTTAACATTTGAAACCCATGAACGGATACCTTTTACACTATCATCTTTAGCAAGTTCATAGCAGTTCTTCAATACAATATTATCAGTGGTAGTTAATTTAAACCAATATTTTATAATTTTAACATATCTAAAAATATACAACGGATATCTTCCCAATTCTGCATAAATACTTGCATTGCATGTACCTTTTCTTACATTAAGAATTGACTTACAGAATTTCATGTGGATCCTTTCAATCTCTTTAGATTTACTAAAACCCCAAATTTCTGCTGAATAATTTAAAATGGAGCCAACAAATGAATCAAAAAGCTGACACAAAATTTTTGGTTTAAGCTTATACTTTTGACAGTTTACAAGTAAAACGTTTAATGCTTTCAAAGCTTTCCCTACAATTTGTTCCTGGTTTTGTCCAAAATTACCAGTATAACTGAAAACAGTACCTAGGTAGTTAAAGTTGTCGACATTTTCGAGGACATTGTTATCATAAGTAAAACGTTCTATAGGCAAAGTTTTTCCTCTTTTACGAAACACCATTATTTTTGTTTTTAATGTATTAACTTCCAAGCTCCATTTTTTACAATAACAATGGAGTCTGTTTAAACTAGTTTGGAGATCTTCAGGGGAGTTTCCAAAAATAACTATGTCATCTGCAAACAACGATAATATAACTAATAAATCATTTATATATATACCAGAATTTGGACCCTCTTGTAAAAACAGTTCTAAATCTTCTATAAATAGAGCCCACATGATAGGTGAGAGTATCTCCCCTTGTTTCAAGCCAATATCAATATCAAGAATATTAGACATGCTATTGCCTAGTTTTACACGTGATCTAACCTTACTATACATATCCTTTATAATTCTTAAACACTTTCCCCCTATCCCAAGTTTGTACATTTTTAACCATAAGTTATTTCTATTGACACAATCAAAAGCCTTTTTAAAATCAACAAAAGCACAATATACCCGTTTATTTCTATTCAAATGTGTTTGGACAATAGTTTGTAAAATATACATAGCGTCGACAGTAGATCTTCCCTTTACAAAAGCAAACTGTGCGTCAGATATAGTATTGTTTTGATTACAGAATTTCACTATACGCTGATTTATTATACATGTAAAGAGTTTAGAAAAACAACTAACTAACGTAATGCCTCGGTAATTAGAAACGTCCGCTGGATCCCCTTTCTTAAAAATAGGAACAATCATACCATCGGTCCAGCTCTTTGGAAAATAACCACTGTCTAAAATAGAATTAAAAATGTCACATATATGCAAACCAAGAATGTCTATGCTTTCGATAAAATATTCATTTATTAAACAATCACTACCATAGGCTTTACATTGTTTTAGTGTTTTTACAGCATTGTGTAATTCCGTGAGTTCAATACGCCTATTTAATTCCGCACAAGCTATATCATCTTCATCAAAATCATGGTTTGCTGAGAACATTTCAGCTTCATCATTTTTAACATGAAAAATATCATTACCAAGCTCTGAAAAATGCTCATAAAAGTCATTAAGATTTATGTTCTTATCAATTTTGTTATTTTTACATTTTTTGAAATATTTCCAGAAATCTTTTGGTTTAGAAAATCTTAACTGCTCAATATCTGTTACTAACTTTTTGTCAAATAATTTACGTTTGCTTTTTACTAATTGCTTATACTTCTTTTTCCGTGCACAAAACTCACGTCTAGATGAATCAGTCTTACATGTATTGAACTCACGCAATGACATTTTATACAACCTTTGTGCATTGATGCACTCTTCGTCGAACCATTTCTTATTACTTACTACATGAGAGTCAATGAAAAGGGTTTTGGGAAAGGGTTAATGGACATATGAGTTAATGAAAAATTATTATGTAACCATTATACGGACAAGTGCAGAAACAAACTTGGCAATTACGGATGATTAAATCAGATTTGAATCACACTTCCCCTGAAATGTATCGAGAAAATCATCACATTGGATGGATTGGTGTTAAAGTATTTCAGTCATATTGCAGCAGTCTCTGCACCTATCCAAGCTTGTGGTACTTTAGCATGAGTACTGCACAATATTCTGTCCAAGCCACGGACTTCTGTCTGTCTCTCATGAACATAATTGATTGGTTGTGAGAGACTAATAAATCATGGTGCATTGACTTCATTAAGCATCGGGAAGAATAATAGCCAAAACCAGGTCTAGATTTTAATCATTACCAAACAATAACGACAGTTGACCAGGTTGATGCAGACGACTCTGCAATTTCTCCTTTTCTTATAATGTTTTCTGCCTTATCAGAAGATTATTTTTCAATTTAATCACAGTTTGAAATGTTGTCTGCAAACTCTTTCAATTTGGGATAGTTGAAAATTTAGCATTTGGTAAAGGGTTAAGGACATACAAGCTACTGACAGAGTTTGAACGCTTGGCAAAAAATTCAGCTCATGAACATTACTGTTAAGTTGTTACTACATGAGGTAAAGAGATTAAAGATGAAGTTTCCACATAGACTTTCAGGTAGTATTTGGATTTTTCATGGTATGGTAGTCTTTATCCGGACAGGTTCAGCTATTTATTCATAAAGTTAATCTATATTACTTTACAGTTTCCCTTGTTTCTCTTCTCAGAATCTATCTAAGACAAACACTTACTTACGAACCCTGTCGAGACAGTTGACTAGTGTGTTGGTGGAAGCTGTTAGAGTGAGGGTTTTCAATCAGCAGAAATTGGACCACCAACATAGTAAGAGTTAATCCATTTATCCTTTCATTTCTTTATCCTTATGTTCAATGTTGAATTTTAAGAGAAGTTCAAATTAAAGAAGACAATATTGTTTTGAAAACCTTGAAAAAAGAAGTGTTTTCCTTTTTTCTTTCTTAGAAACATGAGAATTAAGTTCTCAAACAATAAGTCTTAACTGTTTAATTATGGGGAAATGTTGTCCTATACAAGGATGTGAAGGCTACTAGGAAGATAGATTATTCTCCTCTCAGTATGTTTATTTCTAATGAAGTATTTATCTATTATTTAATTGAATAATGATTTAAAATAGTACCACACTAATGTGAAAACAGGGAACCAATACTCTATTATTTCTTGTTTTGTTTTCAGGGCTGGTTGATCAAGATTCAAGTAACAAGCTAAATGATAATTTGTCGTTGGCTGAAACAAATCAGACGACAGCCTGTGAATACAGAGTAGATTCAACTAGAGGAGATGATCCTGAACAAAGTACTCACACATCAAATGCCAGTGTGGCTATATTGTTCTCAGGTGGAATTGACTCCACAGTTTTGGCAGCTCTAGCTGACAGGTATGTACAACAAGATTCTTTATTTTACCCAGTTTACTTTTTCTTGCCTCATTCAAGAGGACTATCTCAGAGCCTCGGAGTTCAACTTTTTGAAATAAATTGTTTTCATCAGATGAAATGGAAACATAGATTTCTAAAGTAACATAAGACTAGATTATTGAGGCTTGCCAATCACATTTATAACTGTACAGGAAATCTATAAAACATGTTTGTATTGTAGATCTTGCAAACTGTTTAAATGGGTTTACTTTGTAAAGAGGGAGCTAAACTTAGAATGAGAGGTGCTTTTTTTAGATACCATTGTCACATGGGTCTTAAGAAAATATTTAACTGTTCTAATCATGTGATGTTAACAAGGTGCGCAAGAAGGAATTCCTGCATTTATTAATAAATTGACTTTCCAATAGAAGTGCTGACAGCTGCAAAGGCTCATTTCACATTACTGTCGAGGCTCGTTTATCCAGACAATTTCATTCCCAGGAGTAACGTCCGTATAAATGAATAATTCAGAATAAACAATCGGCAAGTTTCGAGTGAAATGTTAAATTGTACTGTGTATCATATTAATAAAGTTGTATTAAAAATTGCGCCACTGATTGTCAGCCATTGTCTCCTGATTGTCAGCCATTGTCTCCTGATTGTCAGCTGTTGTCTCCTGATTGTCAGCCATTGTCTCCTGATTGTCAGCCATTGTCTCCTGATTGTCAGCCGTTGTCTCCTGATTGTCAGCCATTGTCTCCTGATTGTCAGCCGTTGTCTCCTGATTGTCAGCCATTGTCTCCTGATTGTCAGCCATTGTCTCCTGATTGTCAGCCATTGTCTCCTGATTGTCAGCCATTGTCTCCTGATTGTCAGCCGTTGTCTCCTGATTGTCAGCCATTGTCTCCTGATTGTCAGCCATTGTCTCCTGATTGTCAGCCATTGTCTCCTGATTGTCAGCCATTGTCTCCTGATTGTCAGCCGTTGTCTCCTGATTGTCAGCCATTGTCTCCTGATTGTCA
The DNA here is from genome assembly GCA_947846245.1 of Cerastoderma edule. Lineage (NCBI taxonomy): Eukaryota > Metazoa > Mollusca > Bivalvia > Cardiida > Cardiidae > Cerastoderma > Cerastoderma edule. Next base: position 41,145,022 of record OX401405.1, on the reverse strand, counting down.
GCCGTTGTCTCCTGATTGTCAGCCATTGTCTCCTGATTGTCAGACATTGTCTCCTGATTGTCAGCCATTGTCTCCTGATTGTCAGCCATTGTCTCCTGATTGTTGTCTGTGCAGCTAATTAGCACCTTTTACAAACTTGACTTTCTACATGCGACGGTAATTACAATTAGGTAAGACAAGTTAACTAACAGAATTACCGATTTACAAACAATCAACATCTTTCAAATCACTACACTTGGTGACATTTTATGATCAAGCTTACATGCCAGTTTGCAAAAGGTTTGAATATCGTCTGTTTTAGCAGCGGATTCAGTATTGTCAATTTGTGAAGGTAAGCACATAATAAATGATCATACTGGTTTCCGGATAAGCCACACACATTTACTATTAAATGTTAGGTTTGATCCAGCGTGGAATGTGGATTTTCCAGATTAAACAGTACAATAAATGAAGGTAAGGACCATTCCCTACAAATTCTGTGCGGATGGTGAATAATCCATAATGACGACGACTGGATTATCGAGGCCCGACTGTATTTAACAAAATTACATGATTTTAGCAACTTACAGGAAGATAAATTGGAAATGGTTTTTGTTTAGTGACAATGACTTTTAACATTTTTTTAACACTTATTACTCTCAGGGCACAAATCTCTGAATTAGTCCTTCTAATTGCGGATTCCTCTTTTAACTAGCAGAAGATGACATGACAAACAAGAGAATTTGCACTTGAGGAGAATGTTTTTGAATATTCAAATTCATAACTAAATTGTCAAAAAACTTTCAAAAGACATGTGTGACAACCAATATTCCTGTAGTTATCATTTTATTTATTTCCTTTTTTTTTTAGATGTTTACCGCCAGATGAAGCAATAGATCTCTTAAATGTTGCCTTTGAAATGAAGCAGAAAGATAACCCAACTAGCAAAAAGAAAAGGTAACCATGCATGTCTTTTATATGTATCTTTTTTCCTTTGTAAATGATTGTTGTCATGTTTTAGTGGAGAATCATGGAGGAGCAACCTTTTGTTAGGCAGGTTTCTCCAATTTCAGTCATATTCAAAACAAAGAAATCATGAAAGAGAGAACTGGTTAAGCAATATGAATAAATGTCAATGATTGCTTTACAAAAAACCAAATTGATACAAACTTTCGGCATAAAGGATAAAGTTGCAAGCAACAGACTTTTTAACGTAATATCAGAAACAAATATTTTTGAATTCTGTATTAATATTGATATAGGTGGTTTTAAGTCCATTTTGTATTAATATTGATATAGGTGGTTTTAAGTCCATTTTGTATTAATATTGATATAGGTGGTTTTAAGTCCATTTTGTATTAATATTGATATAGGTGGTTTTAAGTCCATTCTGTATTAATATTGATATAGGTGGTTTTAAGTCCATTCTGTATTAATATTGATATAGGTGGTTTTAAGTCCATTTTGTATTAATATTGATATAGGTGGTTTTAAGTCCATTCTGTATTAATATTGATATAGGTGGTTTTAAGTCCATTTTGTATTAGCCAATTTAGGCTGCTCATGAGACGGGACCTCGGTTTAAAATATCATATGAAGGACTGATGAGGCGGGACCTCGGTTTAAAATATCATGAAGGACTGGTGAGGCGGGAAATACTAGAAAGTATCTCTGAAATTTTTAACAGCAAGACACAGAATCAAACCCTGGAATGCTCGACTATAAATCGAGCGCTTTGCCACTCGACCACTTCCCGCCTCAATATGTCAGACTCTTATTAATAATTTGGAAAAGGACCAAAATCAATTATGATCCAGTAACATTCTGCATAACATCCAGTTAAGGCCATATATTGCCTTCTGTTGTAAACCTTGAAGATATTGTTTACTGTAAGTTTTACTACATGGATGTTTTTAGACCAGTTGACCTACCCCCAGACAGGAAATGGGATGTACCAGACAGACAGACTGGTTATTTAGCTCTTTCAGAACTGAATCCAAACAGGAAGTGGAATTTTGTAGAGGTGAATGTGACCGCAGCGGAACTGCAAGAGGCTAGGTATGGAAATCAAATTAAAGAATTATGGTGCACAAAATCATTGGGTGTAATAGCTTCCCCCATGGCACTCTCTGGGGGCATGGATAGCATAAGAACAGGACAACGATAGTTCAAGGTTATAAAAGTGTTGTACTGGTTTGGTTCTGCTTGATTCCCTTTCATTCGTTCTTAAAGAGACTTTCTCAGAGATTGAGTTTTTAACTTTTTGAAATAAATTGCCTTCTACCGTAAAAATAACAACTTAGATTTCTAAAGTAACATAGAACTAGATTATTGACAGTTTCGCAACCCTGCTCATAACTGTGCAGAAAAGATATTGCAGGCAGTTTAAATTGGTTAATTTTGTAAACAACAGTCTAAACTTAGAGTAAGAGATGGTATTTTTAGATAGCATTGTCACATGGGTCTTCAGAAATGCCTACCATGTATGTGCAGTGACACAAACATCATTTCTGAATAGCGAAGATGGGTTGAGTGAAGAGGAAGACAAACTACGAGAGCATACATATATTGAATCTTGCTCAATTTGATAAGGAAAATACAAAATACTCACACTTTCTACATTGTATGTTGAGGATTCCGCCATGTTGTTGTTTTTGTGTAGTTTATTTTTTTAGTTGTAATGTGACAATAACAAGGAGCGTGAGAAAGAATTCTTTTGTGTATTTATAAACTAGATTTCCCAAATAAGGCTCACTTCACATTAATTAACAAAAACACAAGGTTTTAGCAACTTATCACAAAGAAATGGATCTTTGGTTTAGTGACAAGGATGGTGAATATCAATTTTTTTATAATTTTTTTCTCCCAAAGCTCTGAGAGAGTCAAGTAGAGATACAAATTGTCTTTCACTACATATGCATTAGGTTTCTTTGAACTCTAAACAAAGAAAGCTGTTAGTCAGCAAAAAATATTAAGTGACCTTTAAGTTAAATATGGAATTGGAAATCACTTGTTTGTTAGTTAAAATTTGTTTATGACTAACAAATTAATCGAAAAAGTTGTCATTTTATGTTAATAGATTTTTCTTAACAAAATGCTTTGTTGGAATAGCAGGAAATGGCTTTTAGCCAAATGTCATTTATGCAATAAATTCTTAGTGTCTAAAGTTTATGCAATTTATCTTATTCTCAAGTTTCTTTCTAAAGCAATCTACTGCAAACCTATAGAACACTCTCAGGATTGGTTTAAAATCTGGGGCTAGTAGGTTTTGATTTTCATGTGGGAATGAATGCTGAAGGGTACACCTAGCTTGCCCAGCCTTTATGGGCAGCAAAGTTTGAATTTCTATGACCATAGTACTGAATACTCTTGAAGATATGTTTACACCCAATCAATGAAATTAGCCAAATCTTTTAATAATTACAGACATAGTCAAATGAAGTATCTCCTCAGCTTTATATGCTATTTATCCTTTCACAACATAACCTTACAAGGCATTCGTCAACAGACCTATAGAAATCCGATATGTGTAGAGCATCATTGAGTAATATCGTAGCACAATACTGCTAGATTACCCAGAGAACATGAAATGATCTAATGTTTTGAATAATGTATTTATTGTAGGCAGAGTTGTATACAGTACCTCCTTCATCCCTTACACACAGTGTTGGATGATAGTATAGGGTGTGCAGTGTGGTTTGCTGCAAGAGGTACAGGAATATTGGGGAATGGGACATTTAAGGGCTCCAAGTTCACAAGTAAAGCTAGGGTATGTACAATGATTCTACATGTCTTAACCCTTTACCAAGCACAACATTTTCGACTATCTCAAATTGAAAGAGTTTGCAGACGACATTTCAAAATGTGATGAAATTGGAAAGTAACCTTCCGATAGAGTAGAAAAAATTGTGGGAAAAGGAAAAATCCCTTGTTACAAGCAATTGTTTTTCAATGTTGTCTGCAACAAAGTGGTGAAATGTCGTTATTGTTTGGTAATTGGTCTAGTCGTTAAAACGCAATGATAGGTGCAATAATTCTAAAGTTAGAGCTAAGGAAGGGATTGCATTTTTATACTGATTAAGTTGGAAGTTAAGTGTAAACAATATTTCTGTACTTGCAAATTTATTAGCTTAACCTAAAGAATGGTTCCAAATTGAGGTTTCAACAATCTCTGTTGCATATGATTTCTTTGGTAACCCGCTGTACAAGGCTAGGAAATAAACATAAAAATCAATCTTTGGTTTCCAGGTCTCAAACCCCAAACTTTTACCTTCCAGAATCAGGGTACCGTTTTACTAAACAGTTAACGCTTATGATTTGCTTAAGTCTAAAACAACAATTCCTCTTATTTCAATATTGGACAAAGCAATATTGCAAAGTGACACACCATTGGAATCGTCTCTCCAAGACGCTTCCAATGAAGTGCCACATTGCAACATTGTACTGTCATTGAAGATACTATCCATGTTTATCAATTATGACTTGCGCAAACATTTTCCGTAAGTTGTTTAGTAAAACAGGCCCCAGGATAACAGCCAATTAAAAGACACTGTCTACACTTTTAATGTTCCTTTATCCTTCTTACATAGAACTAGTATTTAGCTTGGTTACCAATGTTAAAAACATTATGAAAAAAGGAGATATCATGCTGGACATTATGATTTAAGTGAAGAGCCAATTATTGTGTTTCCAGGTGATACTATGTGGTATGGGAGCAGATGAACAGCTTGTTGGTTATTCTAGACACAGAGTAAGATTTAAGTAAGTACTGTTTTAGCATACCGGAGCATATAGGGGATGGTAAGTGATACCAAGCTATTTGTCATCTTTGCTTCTCTCTGTGTGTCAACAATTGCTTGTGAACACTCAGGAGACTACAATCCTTGATCTGTTTCCATTAAAGATGCGCAGAAAGACAATAAATTACCATCACGATCAAACTGAAAGATGTGTAACATGGTTAAAAAAAACAGGTCAAAGGTAACAGTTCAAAACCGCCCTGCAGGCTCCATTCATAAGCCAAATGGCTCAAAAGTCAGTTGGAATGTTTGTCTTTGTGGTATCTTGACCTAGTTTAAAAATGGATCATAAATGGTCAAAAGCTAGGTCAAATTCTTGAGATCACTATTCAGACAACATTGACAAGCCAATCTTCATGAAAGTTGGTCAGAATGGTTGACTGAGGGTGATCAAGCCAATTTTGAAAATTTGCCATGTGGTGTTATTTGGTCAAAACTCTTATGAATGCTTTCCAGTCTACATTTTTAAGCCAATCTTTGTGAAATCGATCCCAAGCAATTGTTTGCAGAGGATGAAACTATTTGGCGTCAAAAACAAGGTTGCTAAGTCAAATCATTGAGACATCTTGTTTACTCTCTAGAATCTACTTTAGGCATATTTTAAGATATTTGTTTCCATGAAGTCTTGGCCAAGTTTAAAACTAACTAACATAGAATTAAGTTTAGACCGTTTTCTTTTATAGATTTAAGGTGAGCTGTCATGACTATTTGTTTATTATTTTTCAAACGAACCAAAGTATATCAGATCTCATGCTGAACAAAACCTAATTTGTCACAATGATTGGTATGTCATTCATGTTATGATATAGTGATTCATTGATGATTGGTTTTGGTATTGGCCTTGAAATTGCTCAGCCTCTCTTTCCTCTCGTCCATATATATTTGAATGTCATGAGAGTAAGTCTCCTGATGGTGTTATAAGATATCCATGGTTTGACTTAGCTTGACAATGCTTCTTTTGCGGTTTAATGTGGAATCTGTCACCAGCTTTAATGAGCTGGCATTGCAATATGACTACAATACTGTTAACCCTTTACGGTATATAGCGCCGTTCGCCGCCTTAACGATTACCATATAAAACCCTTTTCGCCGTTATACCTATTACCGTATAAAACCTATTTTGACATTCTATTGATGACCGCATAGAACGCTTTTTGACAGCTGAAAAATTGATTCAACTTTAACCCTTAATTACACACCTTTGCACACACGTCATTTTTTCCAAATTTCATTTCCCACTAAAATCAATATGTGTTCTTAAATTTCCAATGATAAGATCATAGGGTCAAAGTTTAAACTTTTGTTCTAGAGAGAATCTTTTGATAATGGTCTCATGACACCCTTATGAAAATAACGCTATCAAATTGAGATGAAGGGAATTCAAATTACCAATCCAATTAATGAGAGGCCTTCAATATCCGGTCATAAAAGATCAAAACAATGCTGATTTGTAAAGACTCGATAAAGATTTCATGCAATTCTTTAGAAACTTAACATATTTCTAAAACTATTATCCAATTAAAACGAGAGCATACGGCATGCGACCTGTAAAGGATGTTTATGACACGGAGCTATTGTTCAAAGTTTAAAGGCGATTGAAAATAAAGCCGTCGAATAATTGACGTTATAAAGACGGCTATTTTAAAATATTTAGCAAATATTAGTGTTTCCGATCGCAGGTCAGACATCAATGTAGATTCAGAGCAGTCATTTGATCTATTTTTTTAGCCTGACGATGAAATTTTGATAAATCTTACCAATTAACGGACAAGCGAATACAATAATTCCTCCGACTTAAACTACAACAAAGAGCTTTTGGTAAATTCATCACCCATGGACACCTATTTTACAGAAATAGCATGTTTCGTTGTCATTGTGAATTGATATAGACCGTTTTACATGTATTTGATGGACCAGCTATAACCACTTTATGAAGCAATATTGCGTTGAAAAACATTCTTTTCTTCATTTTGGAAATGGTTTTAATGGGAATTGAAGAAAAAACGATTCAACTTTGTTGAGAAATATGCTAAGACAAAGTATGTATCTCGAGTCATGAATGTTTTTTTTTCGTCAATAAAATTTCATGTAATTGATGACTAGACAGAAAAACTAGTTATCGATCTCTCAGGGAAAACACATAAGTCATTTTATTACTTTTTATTTTGTATAATTCACACTGTAATTTACAGTTTCATTGTTTGTTTAATTTTCTACACCATAATCCTGATATGAAAGTATCACTAGATAAAGAACAAAAACATCAACTTAAAGGGAATTTTGTTCTTGTTGTCTTTTATTCTTTGAGAAAATCGATCAGTTGAACGTAAAATGCATCAATTTGGGTTTGATTAACATTACCCCAATTAATAAGAATTATCAGAGATAATCCTGTGCAAATAGGTGCCCAGGGTGACTGATAATGTATGCGTTAATGGTCTCCGTTTATCGGATGGTTTATACCTATAGTGTCACTGATAAGCCTTATCTCTATACCTTAAAGGGTTAGTGCAATACAAAAACTTAATTCAGCTCATCTGAGATATAACATAATGTTTTGAACTATTTTTAGCTTGACTATTTTAGGAATAAGGAAAGCTATACTACTCAACCGGGCATAGGCGTCGCTATCGGCGTCACACCTTGGTTAAGTTTTTACGTGCAAGTTTGCATCTCATTAACTACTGTATGGAATGGGTTAAAACTTCACACATGTGTTCAGGGTCATACTTTAAGGTTCCTGACCAAGTTTCAAACCTGTAAGCTTAGATTTAAGCAATTTATTCAGCTTTATGTACTTAGAAAATCTTGGTTAAGTTTTTACATGCAAGTTTGTATCACATGAACTACTGTATGGTATGGGTTGATACTTCACACAGGTGTTCATGGTAATAATCCAAGGTCCAAGGCCAAGTTTCAAATTTCTTGTATTAAATATAAGTAAATTATGCGGCCTTTTGCACTACATGTGTTTAGGGTTAAAAATCTAAGGTCCCTGACCAAGTTTCAAATCTCTTGTTTTGAATATAAGCTAATTATAAGGTCTTATGTACTTCAAAATTATTGTTTAAAATTTTGCATGCATGTTCGTTTCTCAACAGCTATAGTAAGAAATCATTGTTTGTACCCACATATTTTAGAAACAATGATATTTCACTGAGCTATACCCCTCTCCGACATTATCCAATAGTCGAGCATGCGGTTTTACGGACAGCTCTTTTTTGATGAACACTTTTGATTATTTAGCTTATCTTCAATACTCACTCTTTTTACTTTTCACTGCTTTCCACTTAGTCTAGTTCTTTGCCATAGCTTTCAATTTGAATTTAAAATGATTATTTCATGTTAACTTAAAGATTGATAAAAATGGAAAATTCAGGAACATTATGTGATATTCCTCACTTTTGTTTTACAATGAGTCAAAGTTGTGTTTCCTAGCCAAGTAAAGGCAGATGGCTCCTGAACCATGAATCAGTGATTTATCGCAATGATGAACTTACATTCTTCTTTCAGTATGAAAACTTAATTGACAAATTTATGTACTCTATAAAGCAGGAGAGTATAAAATCATAAGATACAAAATCTGTGATGTATCTTTTTGTTTTGAAACTGAACTGCTGAACTATATCTACACATTATATATATTATCATAAATTGAAACTGAACAATTGAGTTGGCAAGTTTATTGATATATTGAAACTGAACAATTGAATTGGCAAGTTTTTTGATGTATTGAAACTGAACAATTGAGTTGACAAGTTTATTGATGTATTGAAACTGAACAATTGAGTTGACAAGTTTATTTATTGATGTATTGAAACTGACCAATTGAGTTGGCAAATTTATTGATGTATTGATAGTGAACAATTGAGTTGACAAGGTTATTGATGTATTTTCACCGTATTTGTTTTTGTTTTACATCGATTGTGAAGGAAGCTTAAAGCTTGTTCAAAGCCACATTCAATGACTGCTTCCTGGATACTAAACCAGTAATCGCAACAGTTTGTTGGTTAGTCCTGGTAATTTTCACCCCGCCTAACGGGGACATGAACATGGGACCATCGGTACAAGAGCCTGACGCTCTACCCATGCACCAATGTCGCCCGTATTGATAGTGAATAATTGAGTTGTTAAGTTTATTGATGTTTTTTATAGGGAGGAAGGGTATGAAGGTCTTCTGAATGAAATCCAGCTAGAAATTACCCGTCTATCAGCAAGAAATCTGGGCAGAGATGACAGGTACTATACACTTTATTGTTTAACCCTTTACCAAACGCCAAATTTTTCAACTGTACCAAATTGAAAGAGTTTGCAGGCGATATCTAAAATTGTTATGAAATTGGAAACTAATGGCCGGGCAGAAAACTTGGTGGGAAAAGGAGAAATTGCTTGTCACAAGCAATTCTCCTTTTCCCACAATGTTTTCCAGTGTCGTCTGCAACAAACTGGTCAAATGTCGTTATTATTTGGTAATGGGTTAAACTATATACTTTCTGTCAACCTGCCAATAAGTTTTACAGCTTTATATCAATCTAAATTTCGCTGATTGTATGCAAAATCAATACCAGGTATGTATGTTGATTGATGAAAAATAGCACAAGGACCATTGTCTTTCACAAGTATTTCTTAACCCTTACAGTGGTGGAACAGGCTTCATGCTTATGCAAACAGGTTTGATCAAAATTAAGCAGATATCTAAGGTTTTGGAAAGCAGAAATCCAGAAATATTTTAAATTTAAAAAAGGGTTATTCCTTCTGTCTGATACCTTTGATTCATGTTGTAGAATCATAACTGACCATGGGAAAGAATCAAGACTGCCATATCTAGATGAAAATGTTGTCAAATTTCTGAGTGAACTGCCAGTTTACCACAAGGTACTGTATTTAAATTGTTTTATCCCTTTCCCAAACAATAAGGACATTTGACCACTTTGTTGCAGACGACCTTAGAAAACATTGTGGGAAAAGGAGAAATTGCTCGTAACGAGCAGTTTTTCCTTTTCCCACAGTGTTTTCTGCCCTTTTTGTGGCAAAAACCACCCTTCTGTAAAAGATGACTAGAAATGATTGATCAAAATGAGACTTCAATACAAGACTTTACTAAATCCTTCACATAATTGAACGACCAACTTATTGTCTTACACAATATTTACAAACATACTGTCAAATAAAAATCTTAGTTACGAATTCTAATAAAATTTTGGCCTTGTACACTGTTCCTGTTTTTTCTCATCTTGTTGGGAAAAAAGTTTGTTACACGATATGTTTGATATGATAGAATGAAAAGTAGTGCATATGTAGCACATTTTCTATTATTTATTTGATTGTACAGAACTGTTTAGTATGACTTAACTTTATTTACAGGCCGATCTAACACTTCCAAGAGGCTTAGGAGAGAAACTATTACTAAGACTAAGTGCATTTGAACTTGGATTGATTCAGACCTCAACCCTTCCAAAGAGGGCTATACAGTTTGGATCAAGGATAGCCAAGCTGGAGAACTCTAAGGAGAAAGCATCCGATACATGTGACAGACTCTTGCAAGTAAACAAGGACGAGTTGGGATGTTGTTCTACTAAGATATAGAAATATGAGGACTTGTATGTCTATCACCCCATTAAACAAGTAGACATTTTGATGAAAGCTGAGTGTATAAAAGATCAACATTTAACTGCTATTGAGAGTTAGAAAGTGAACACCTAAGATACAAATATACATCCCTCAAGTCCTAAAGCTGACAACACCCTACCAGAGGATCATTATCTTCAACAACATACAAACTACCTGTTTCATTTAGTGCTGAGAACTTAAACATCTTGGTTAATTTCAAATTGTATTTCATAAGAGGCATTATACTATACTTTTTAACAAGATTGACAATAGTTTGTTTGGTTGGTTGTTGGTTTCAGCTCTTTTTTCTCTATATCTCAGAGACAGCCTACATTTGTTTATGGTCAATAAAAGCAAAATAAGAACAAAGCTACAAAATGACCACTGATTGAGCAGGACTAGAAACTTAATCTTACACATTGGGAATCATGTCATCCCATTTATAAACTCATCCTACATCTCGAGGTCAAATTAAACAGATGTTCATTTGGTCTTAACCCTTTACCAAACACCAAATTTTCGACTGTCCTAAATTGAAAGAGTTTGCAGACGACATTTCAAAATGTAATGAAATTGGAAGATAAAATCTTCGATAGGACAGTTCACATTGTAGGAAAAGGAGAAATTGCTCGTAACGAGCAATTTCTCCTTTTCCTACAATGTTTTCAAGAGTCGTCTGCAACACTCTGGTCAAATGTGGTTATTGTTTGATAAAGGGTTAAATCAAAAATACTTTGTTTTGTAATATACAACATTAAAATGGACATTCCCCACACCAATGTTGTTGAATTACCCAGAGTAAAGTTTCTTACAACTGAGATAAAACACTCTCAAACACTCCTGGATACATAACTAGGACTTGCACTAAATGTGGATGATGAAAGGTCATTGAATGGACTCGCTTCTCACAGGATTCAAACCCACGACCCTTGTGTCCTGAGACAGAGCTCTACCCCTGAAAATCCTTTCTCTAGACTTTACATACTCTGTAGTGTCACTATTTGTTGCTTTCTAATGCTGTAGGAAGATTTGGTTGTCCTTATTTGTTTCATTAAGAAGATGGCTGAAATTATCAACCTTTTACAATTAAAACAGTTGACCTTTCCATTCAGCATGAAAAGTCTGAACCCTCAATTTGCACAAGAATGGTACATACAAGGATGTAAGCTAGAATGTAACGTCTCTTTCAATGGAAGGGCATCCACTATATCCGTTTCTTAAAGCATTGTAAGAACTTTGACAAGTTTTTTCCAGAGAACAAATGTACATACCTGGATTATGATATACAAGACTGAAGTCATGTAACTTATTGTAAAGCATTTACTTACCTATTCCTTGGCTCCTAATTCAATGCAACAGCAGTCGACAACAAATAACATTGAAACATGGCCAAAATTACGTTTTTCTACAAGATTGGGTAAAATCCATTTTGAAATTAGGATGAATTGCTTAAGAGGAGCAATTTATCCTTTCAATATGGGCGTAATTGTATCTAAATATTTATGCAGCAGATGTGTCAAAGAAAGGCATCATACAGTTGGGGGCTTAACCCTTACCCAAACAACAATTTTTCGACTGTCCCAAATTGAAAGAGTTTGCAGACGACATTTCAAAATGTGATGAAATTGGAAAATAATCCCACAATGTTTTCTAAAGTCATACCCGCCAATATGGAAATTGACCAAACGAATTGACCATAAAATGTGTGAAAACAATACGTCAGCTTCCGGTCCATTCATAAGGAAAACAGCCATCTGGCCTTTAATACCCTAAATTAAATCCTTCGACACATAGGGTGTGAAAATACAGGTTAAGTGAAAGTAGGGACTGGTAAAAATGGTTCAACACAAAGAATTATTTGACAATGGGAATTCCACACAGAGAAGCTGCTTTGTATGAAAATAAAGAACAAATGCTTTAGGACCGTGTAATTTCTTCGACACAGAGAAGACTTCGATAGCGGGAAGTTTGACATGAAGAAGTTTTACTGTACTGGAATACTTGGAGTAATGTAATCCAAACAAACATCTTTATGTACACCTAAATGAATAAAGACAAGACTGATTCACAAGTGTTATCACCTTTATTTGTTCAAGTGATCACAAAATAATTTAATGTAGACATACTTATATGATATAAAATTCTAGTAAATCACAGCTCTATAGTTTGTAATGCTTTTAAATAAGATTATGGAATAAACAATCAAGTATGAAAAAAAAACAGTCAAATACGGTTAAGGCTTAAGTCATAAGCAAATATGCTAATTGTTGATGTATGACAAAAAATGTTGTGTATCCTTCCATTAAATGAAGGATAACTGCATTTAGTTTAACAGCAACCAAATGATTTCATTTAAAATCAATGAATGCAAAAACTAAACTAATTTAACAATTGCAAGTTGACATGACTGAAAATCAATGTATATGATACTAAACAGTTCAATACAAATATATGTAAATGTAGAGCCCAATTTGTATTTGTTGCAACCATTACCCTATTCCCAGTCATCTGTAGATGGTATGATGACTTCAATATATAATCAAGCAATACTCAGGCAATGGCAATTATGTAAGTTGAAACCTTTTCAATAAGAATTCAATAACTTATCTAATACTACATTAATAACTCATTTCCAATATATCTACTAAATCCATTATCGATAGATGAAGAAAACAACTTCATAATTTAAGCATTTATCAGACCAATGGTGATTTGATAATAGATTGCTGTTTTGTTAATGAAACATAACAATTAGAAAATAATTAAGAAACACTTAAATGCTTAAAATGTGGAGTTCGGTTAGTGAAATGATATTATTTCATAAAGGTTTCTTCCCAAAAGAAGGATTTATGTTTTCATATGATGCTATATGAAAACCAATTTATAAAAAATGAGAATATTGGTTTTACTCTAAGGCTCAGACATGGATTACTCAAACGCAATAAGATGGTTTACTTAAGTTTGGATTTAAAGGGAATAGTAAATGTAATGAAGGGGATTGTATTCAGCTTCAATGTACAGAAGTTTGTAAAAATAAATTTTTGTCAATAAAATAAGATTTAAATAAAATAGATATCAGTATCTATGTGGAGCACATGAAACAAAAATAAAAGGAGACTGAAACAGAGTCCAAGATCTTGAACGATAAAAACACAAACCTTTTTTAAAATGAGCAAGTTGACGAAGTTCCTTCAGTAAAATCATAAATACATAAATCACAGCAAACATGTTATACATTTAATACTCAACATTTAATTTATCCAACACACTGACTGTTTTTTTATGAACATTTCATGCCTTGTTTTCAAGTTTCTCATTAGATTAGAGAACTATACAGGTTTCTCGTATTTTCGGCTAAAGATGAAACTTCCAACAAGTGAGATTCACAATACTGAATATGCTCAAATGATTTGAGATACAAACAACCTTTTTTTGGCACATCTTCAATTTCATATTAACACACTCACAAAAGACATTTGAGAAATACCATGATTCCATTTCATTCAGTCATAAAGATGACTTTTTATGCAAATGCATAACTGTAAATATTCTCTGCAGTTTCCCATTTCAGGTAGAAAAAAATGTATTAATCCTATTAAATTTCCTTTACATAATGACTCATCTATTTGAATCCAGTTGTTTGTTATCCAAGTAGTTTATCATGAGGTATTGATTTTTCTGTAACATATTAAATCTTAACATAGGATAATGGGGTTTTATAACTAGGAAGGAACCCCTCTTATGTGTTGTCATTTGAAGATTCAATGTAAAACTATGATTAGTTTTTCACAAGAATAAAGGGCTTTCTATAGTCTTACATTGAAACCTAAATAGGAATAATTTTTAAAAATTGTCATCAAAGACGGAGTAAAAAAAGCTGGTATGTTGCTGATTACAAGATGTTATTGTGCATGTATACAGAATAAAACCATAACAAGTATGCCTCAACAAATAGAACGTGTAAATCCTTAAAAGCAAACATTTAAAAGGGTTCATTTAACAACATAGTTGCCAGCATTCATAATCCCAAGTGTGGTGAATTAATATGCTAATAGCTCAGATGTGAACAATCGTATAGTTTACAAATATTAATACTAACTTTGTTATCCCATTTGCTAACTTAAAGGTTATTTTATAAATAATTTACTAAAATTGGGTTTGGCAAGTTCATAATTCATAAATATATGTTCGAGGGTTGTTCAGAAAGTTTGTAGAATTTTGTTATATATAATGTAAATATTGTTAGACTTGAGTGACACTTATAATTGAACCAAGTCATAAAATACATTTCCATGCTCTGGGTAAGTGTTGTGTATGCTTTTGTATAGTGAAGGAACAGTTCACTTATTTGATTATCTCAATGATTACTTCAGAATTAATAGCATATATGTTGAAATTTATTTTGGTCCATTTAGTTCAATAACTTACACTTTTTTATAACAAAATTCTACGAACTCTCCAATCAGCCCTTGTACATCACAATAACTCACATACGTAAACATCAATCAACTACATATACCCATCAATGATTCATCATACATGTAATAACAAAACACTGTTTTTATCTGTATACAACAACTGGAACTAATGCTCACTTTTGGAATAGCATGTATAGATTATGCACTCTTCAATTAAACCTTTCCCAAACAACAATTTTTCAACTGTCCCAAATTGAAAGAGTTTGTAGATGACATTTCAAAATCTGATGAACTTAGGAAATAATCTTCTGATAGGGCAGAAAACATTGTGGGAAAAGGAAAAATTGCTCTTTACAAGCAATTTCTCCTTTTCACACAATGTTTTCTAAAGTTGTCTGCAACAAAGTGGTCAAATGTCATTATTGTTTGGAAAAGGGTTAAAGAACGTCTGATTATCTTGTCGTTTAAATATGAAAACACATACATTTAAGATTGTGATAAACCCTATATAATATAATACATGGTCCCCCATGTGTACATATAAAAGGAATGCCTTGATGAAATAATAAATAATGCTTCCAATATAGTACAGTCTTATAAGATTGGCTGCTGCATATATCATCTCTTGCAATTCTACTTTTGTTAATTCTTAAGATAAAAACATACATCCTTTATGAAAATAAATAGACAGAGAAGAACTAGTCTTGAAACCACAGCAGAAAAGAAGCATTAACAACAAAATTACAACTTAGGAATAAGAAGCTAAATATGTAAAAAATAAATATATATTCATATGTAATACTTTAGTGTAATAATAATTTATGTCATATGCTGGTAGATACATTGGGTTCTACATAAGCATGGGTATTACTAATAGCTGTATTGTCTTACTTCACAATGCACAATGACCTTAATTTAAACAATTTACATCTCAGCAGCTCATCTTTAATCTCATGCAATATACCACGGTAGGACTTACGGAACCATTCTGATCATAGAAAAACCTGCTCTTAACCAGTAATTTCTTGCTTGGTTAGATTGTTTTAAAATGCGTTGCTTTCTCTTCATATAGTCTACTGCTGTTGCTATTTCGCAATTTCATATTTGAAGATGAATGGACACGAAATCTGTTCCAAAAATGTTATACCATATGTACCTGTATCGTGAGCCTTAAAGATACACAGATCCAGATGAGAGGCGTATTACCATCGTTTTTATCCAGTTTTTGAAATTCTATCAAATAGAAACTCATTAGACTTGCCTCTAGGATATAATTCTAACCACAGAGATCTATGGTAATCCTGGAATTAATACTATGTAATATAATATACTATATTACAAAGTATTGACCCAAGGAAATTCTAACGAGTACCCCCAATATAGGGTTATGAGAAAGGAGAAAGAAACAGAATAGGAGATACACTTCTAATGTAGTCGATAATCCTTTTCCAAACAATAACAACATTTGACCAGTTTGTTGGAGACGACTTTAGAAAACATTGTGGGAAAAGGAAAAATTGCTTGTAAAGAGCAATTTTTCCTTTTCCCACAATGTTTTCTGCCCTATCAGAAGATTATTTTCCAATTTCATCACATTTTGAAATGTCATCTGCAAACTCTTTCAATTTGGGACAGTCGAAAATTTGTTGTTTGGGAAAGGGTTAAGTATCTGAGAAAAAGAAAAATGGTTACAACACACACACAAACACATACAAACAGTTCCTTCCCTCTTACCTCAACTATAGACTAAACTATCTGTCAGAATGGCATTTATCAAAATGGCCCAAAATAAACCATTAAATACATTTCTAATAAGCTACATGTGTGCAATCATGTATTCTGATAAACAAATTTGGTAATCTATGACAGTCAACAATGAAAATACAACAAGCGAACTTGACTTTTCCAATATTCTCAGATCTTAAAATACTCTGAAGTTAGCCTACATATTAAGGGTTCGATGAAAGACTATAGTAAGTTGCATTCGTGAAAGACTAACTGTACTCTTGTATTGAACCATTGATATGGATTAATGTGCTGACATGTTTAGTTACTCTGACAGTACTTCATAAATTCACAAACACACAGCTTTCAGACATGAGTTTAAAACACAATCTTTTAATATAAATGAACAATTCGCTAGTTTTAAAAGTATGTATATATATATATATATATATATATATATATATATATATATATATATATATATATATATATATATATATATATATATATATATATAGTTAAATTGGATTGGACATATCTACTAATTTCTAGTAACCAGAATATAATTAACATGACATTGTCAATTCATACCTGTTTTCAAGTACAACTACTTATGCCAATTTTTCAGCTCACTTTACTTCATTGATTTGTCACCATTTTAAAATAAGTGGAATTCATTCTCATTGTCACAATGTTTTCATTGTTTATAATCATTATTATGTGAATGCTGAAAATGTTTGACATCCAACTGACAATTTATTTCAATGTCACTTTAAAGCTACTCAGAACAGAGAAACGATTAATGACAATTGATCCAGTTATATTTGTTGGAACCAGATTAGGGATCAAGCCAGAAAAGGTTGAGTTTCGACAGACTGACGTTTGTTTCAGCAGACCTTGGTGGACTTTTGTAAGGATCACGGCGTATCAGATTGGAGAAGTTTACCATACTTGGGACATTCTGAAATAAAAATGTGATTAAAAGAGATAAGAAAGATTTGTATTCAATACATGAGACATTCTAGGTAAATAATGCATAATAAGAGTTATGAAGGATTCCTTCACAGGATGGATCTAGTTTTCAGTGCTAGACCATGATAAATCCTTCACGGGATGGATTTAGTTTTCAGTGCTAGACCATGATAAATCCTCCACAAAACTAACTAAATCAAAAAATTAAATAGGACGAAAAGTTTTCCTTCCTTCTTACACAAGTCTACAGCAGAAAGTAGAAAGTGTACAAACAATATATTTGATTTTTCTACACAAACTTACAATACTAGAAGTTAATGTTCATTGATATCTGCTATGTCTTTTAACTAAGGATAATATAATTATCATTTTGTATTTATCTGTTACAATGCAAAAAGGCTGTCTAAGCCTCTAAACAAACTGCAGTTCCATTTCACAATAAAACACGGTTTATAAATACGTACTCGTGAGGTTGAGGGGAGTTTTCTTCGATTGGCACTCGAAAGCTGTCTAAAGTGTTGGGGATGTCCGATTTCGCTGATATTGGCGGTGTGTCTGAAATAAATGTAGAAACTTCTATTTATAGACCTTCCTTCAGTACTGATAACCTGTATTACAAAAAAAAGATAATAATGACATTTATTCATACACTATGCAGAGCCAGAATGCGAGACCCTACCCTCGTACATAAATCATGAGTTTCCAAATTTGAGCAACTGAATATGGGGTAAGTCAATTCTTAAACAGCAATTAAACTATTAATCAAATAGGAAGTAATACTTGTGCATAGTTACAGCAAAATTGTGTAAGTTCTAGAATAGTTGACAATTAATATAGAAATATGTTCAATTCCCTTTTTAAGAGTAGCTGATAATTAGGTTACATGTTCATATAATATTTTTAAAAGGGTTACGACCATAAGGTTTGTTAACATAAAGTGATAAAAGGAAATCAGCCGAGAATTTTGGGGGTAAATTTCGTAAAACATTGGGGATCAATGAAATCAGAGATATTTCCCATTTTGAACACTTGTTTTTCCGAGCGAACATCACTTTTTTAAGACATAACTCGGATGTAAACAATGAATACAAATTGTATGCCACAGAATTTGTGAAAATAGCACTTTGAAACATCAATAATAAATAAAGGAGGCAATATATTGTTATGAAAATGTGGTGTTTTGCTATGTTTTAAAATGTTGTTTCATAAATCATAACTCATTCTACCCAGTTATGTAGTTTTTTTAGCACTACTATGCTTTTAACACAGAATAAAATGCTCCTTATAGAACAATGATTTAGAAGTGATTACAAGCTGCAAAGGTACAAGGTTATGGAAATGGCAAAACTCAGGGGTAAAAATTCGATGAAATTTAAAGTTCTAACCAAATACAGTGTCCAGCAATAACTTGGAGGGAATAGAAAATACTACTATTAGTTATAGTTCCTAGTTCCCTTCAAAAAGTTTTGTTAAAACATGTTCAACCGAAAGTAACTAATATAAATCCAATTTCTAAAGTTATAGAACTTTAAGAGACAATTTGATTAAATGCTTTTTGAACAGTCCAATAGATTCCTCTAAAACATTCACTAATAATATGTACAGTAATTGTCCTTCAGTATACAAGGCTAAATTTCTAGTTATTTATGTTGCAATCTTAACCCATATTGAGCTTCAACAGAATATCAAATATGAACCACTTTACTTTTACAGACTGATATGGATCCAAATTGACTGGTTATCAAAATATAATTCGAATAGCAAATCTCTGTAAAGCAGTCTGCTTAACCCATTACCAAACAATAACAACATTTAACCACTGTGTTGCAGACAACACAGGAAAACATTATGGGAAAAGGGGAAATTGCTCTTTACAAGCAATAATTTATTTCTCCTTTTCCCACAATGTTTTCTGCCCTGTGAGCAGAGTGTTTTTCAATTTCATCACATTTTGGAATGTTGTCTGCAAACTCGTTGAATTCAGGACAGTTGAAAATTTGGCTTTTGGTAAAGGGTTAAGCAGTCTGCTTGTCATATATCCCATATTGGAGTTCAATGCAAGACTATAATGAGACCATCACAAACATGAAATACTTACTAACAGGTTGCACTGAAATCTCTCTCTCTATATATATATTACAGTGAAAGCTATTCATGCATGATATGTTAATGCTGAAGTTGTGGAATTATTATTGTTTATTATTGCAGCCAATCAGATCACTCCATTGTTTTCAGATTGTTTTCAGATCTAAAATAACAATAATTTTCATCACCATGATTAATATGTCAGGAAATCAAGTATAGATGCTGAAGACTACTCATAAAAATATTTTTAAAAAGAGAACATTTCTCCTTTTTCAACAGTGTTAGCTTTTTCTACCAAATACCTTCAAATAGCAAATCATTTGTACATATTTAGAATTTTTTTTTCAATTAAATGTACAAAAGAGTTGAACCATAGTTTTAACCATTGAGGTAAAAAGAGAAATCATCAGAAATTTGTTCCTTTCAAAAATAAAGATGATCACCTGCAAAAGTCATCTATAGAAAGAAAGAAGTAGAAAAGTGTTCTATTACTACAGAAAGTTTACTGTAGGTGTAAATAAAGATAACAATACATCTAACATTAACCCAATATTCTATAACTCATAACAAGACAAATAACGGGGCCACAAAAAGGTGATTTCGTTTCTAAAATAAGGTTACTTTAAAACAAACCTAATCTCAGCTCACATCATGGAACCAACCTTTTTTCATTAGAATGTTTCTTACACAATCTCTGTTTCTGTATAAAAAACTGTATAGTATTTTAATTTCATAACAATTTCAGTTTGCAAGATACAAACTCTTCTATTCTCCAATGATAAAACCTTGCATCCAAAAGCATAGGAAAGCGGGTTAAAAAAAACCAAGGAAGAAGCAATGCCTTTCTTCCTGATATATCAATTTTTGACATCGGCAGAACACTTGAGAAACTACTGTGAGGAAAGAATGAACTGCACATTATGAGCGATTGATTCTTTTGTCACAATGCTTTCAAACCAATACCATCAAATAAATTAGGGGCAATCTATCCTATAGACCCAGTAGTTGCTGAATTCCCTCTATGTGGAATCTAAAAAGGTTGGTAAAATGCTTTGAGCATAAATCTCTAGACAATAAAAATTCCCATCTACAATAGGGGTTTAGAAAAATACATACATATTAGTCTGTACCTATATGGAACTGCATGAAAAAGAAATGATTTTAGCATTAAAAAAGAATCCCAAAACCAATTACTAGTAAGGGTGTCCCAACATAACAAAACATTTAGTTTGTAATTTCTATTAATCATACAATTGGCAAAAATATTTAAGTGCTTATATTTCTATAAACCATTCCTCTTTAATTCTTAAATGACTTTTTTTCTTTTTCAAACAGAATTGTAACAGATGGCATCAAAATTGAATATTGAAGATGAAAACAAATATAATCCATAAAAATCCAGTGACTGATGAGTACTACATGTAAACATAGGAAAAGAGTGATAAAGCATCATGAAGGATCCATTTGTCACCAAATTCTATAATGTCGACTACAAGGATTAATAACAAAAAGAATTAGATCCTTTAAGGACGGATTAAAACATTTAGAAGTATAACAGAGACAGCAAAGACAGACACACACGAATCATTGAATGTATATCATTATACACAATTATTCATGAGTTTGACAGTTGGCAAGCATCTCTTTGTTTTGCTACAAGGTATAGCAAGGTATTAATATCTAGCGTAGGTAGATTTAGAATAGAGACAAATAAAGCAATGTCCGAGTTAACAACAAGAATAATGTCAACTCTTTGGACATTTGCCATGAAGTGTCTTTTTCTTTCCTTGACATATAATTCACATGTTAAACCCTTTCCACAATAGTTTAGTCCCTCACCAACAAGTATTTATTTCTTATAAATGATTAACTGAGAGCAAACAGTAAATGAAAAAATATGTATTTCTGTATGAGCCTTAAATCCTTCCATTACAACAATTTCAAACCTGCTCTAGTATACAATCATCAATCAACCCCTTGCTTAATAACCCTTAGAATGCTGGGTAATTTTCTAAAAATATATTTTTGTGTTGTCTGCTTTCCCAAACCTCATATATCTGCTTAATTTTGATGAGGAAAGATACTGCATGAGTGTAGCAAACAGGTTAGATCACAGGTCAGCAAGAGTTCCTATCATCTTGCTCTTAGTCCTTTTAATGAGGGTTTTACTTGAAAGTACATGTAATCAGGAAGTTTAGAGCCAATTTAAGTCACAATACTCAAAATTCAGAAAACAGCCACCTAACCATATTATTTTTTAATAAAAAGTCTTGTAACTGAGAACTTTTGACACACAAAACTCAAAAGCAAAATCATACTTAGTAATCTTGAACCGAACTGAAGGGAATTCCCTTAACCCTTTCCCAAACAACAAAATTTAGACTGTCCCAAACTGAAAGAGTTTGCAGACGACATTTCAAAATGTGATGAAATTGGACAATAAGCTTCTGATAGGGCAGAAAACATTGTGGGAAAAGGAAAAATTGCTCTTTCCAAGCAATTTCTCCTTTTCCCACAATGTTTTCTCAAGTCATATGCAACAAACTGGCCAAATGTCGTTTTTGTTTGGGAAAGGGTCAAACTTGTTTCAGAGTTAAGATTGATAAAGCCTTTATATTCTGATGCTAGAGAGCAGAATGAGGGCTATCTTTAAGCATAACTCCATGAAACATTTTTATTTCTACAAAATATTTATCATCTTTTTTTGCTGTCTTTTTTTAACATTTCAGTATCTTGCTTCAATATAGCCATGAAAGACTTGATTAATGTAATATGAACTAGGTGCCATTCTAACAGTTAAAACTAATATCAACTAGGCTGCTCCCAGGAGATTGAGTGTTGTTGAATACAGAGTCAATATCTACCCTAGCCACATCATATTATGATACAATGAGTTCAACAAACACAACCTACCAAATTTGGTGTGGGTAGTCTGAAACATGAAATGATGATATTGTGCTACAAAACTAACATGCGTAAGCAGTGAAGATAGATTCAAACAACATATTTCCTTAAAAACATTTAACAAACAACTCATCTATAAATGTTGAAAGATTTAGTTAGAATCGTCTCATGGACATATTTTGAACAATGAAGGATTTTTACAAACAAACAAAAGTAATGTAGAAAATAAATATATAATATGGTTCTGAATATAATCCTTCTCCAATATAGCAACAAATTTGGCAGGTCTTTCTAAGGTACCTCAAAACAAAAACTCCAGATATTTTTGATAGAGTTGTTTGTCATGTAATTTGGTCCTGATAACATTAAAACTCAAGGAGGATCCATATCCATAGAAAATTTAAGAACTAGAACAGGTGCATATACATTTGGTCAAATTCAATTTATGACAATCAAAGTGTGTAAAGATGACCATTTCAAAAGCCTTGCCCTTATATGGAAATCTAGAAAACTACCAACAATATGATCACTTATAACAGAAATGTATTTTCTTTATATAACTGAGTAGAAACCATTTGTAATGAGCGAGTATTCCATTTGTAACAAGACTATCTTAGTCTTGCACTGACAAAGCATTAAGGTGAAAATAAGATTTACCAAGTGCATGTTGATCTAAGGGTTATACTTGTGAATACATGTAAATGAAAATGATTTACTAGGATTGTAATAGACATTTTGTAAATCTATCAATCAAAAAACATATAAATGAAATCAATAAACAAAGCTGAACGCATAGATGTTAGTAACCAGTTCCCTGACATTAACTTGTATAAAAACACTTAAAAAAAGAAGATATAAACCATTAAACCATTCCCCTCATTGTATTATGTGACTGGTCCAAACTAAAAGCAACAGCAAAAGATATGTATTGTAAATGGAAAACAGTATTTGTTGGACATTTTTAATTATAAAAAAGCTTGGCGATTCTTCGAGCATTCTTTTGTCACCATTCTTATAAGTCTCCAAAAGAAGGTGTGTTAACCCTTATAGTGCTGGAACTGACTTCATGCTTATGCAACAGGTTAGATCCAGGCAAGCCACCAAGTAAATTCGCGACTGGCCTGTGCTCTAACCTGTTTGCTATTCTAAGTATCTTTCCTCAACAATATTAGGCAAAATTTAGGGTTTTGGAATGTAGTTGACTCAAAAATCTATTTTTAGAAAATTACCCAGCATTCTAAGGGTTAAGATAGTTTCAAATATATGGGATCTTTAAGCCATTTTAGAACACCTTCAGTAGAAGACTTTAAAAACAATGGTGATGAAAAGAATGCTTTAAGCCAAGAACATCTCATTTTGAAAAAAACAATTGCCACTCACAAGCACATAATTTCTCCTTTTGTCACAATGGTTTCTGTCCAATGTACTGTACTAGTACACACAAAACAATGATGACTCAGACTCTATGAGTGATGCCCCTAATACTATTTTCAAGCTGTGACAGTCACAAAATGCATGATATAGGGATAGGATAACATTTTCCTTGACAATAAGTATTACAAAAAGACGACACTTAAATTTTTAAGCATAGTCACTAGAATTATCAATGGGTCTCCAAAATTATTTTCAAAAAACAAAAATATTTAATCAAAATGTGGATTGCCTGTGCCTATCAAGTTTATATCAGTGTAATGGTAACACAGCCTTTCAAAGTTTATCTGCTCAAGAGGTTTGCAAAGGTTACAGATATTCAGTAAGACACCTTTGTAACCTTTGTGAGCCACCGCAAGTCTGGAGACACTGCGGAACCATAACACAAGTTTGATCTTTTGTAAAAATGTAGTCAAATGTTAGTATAATTGGTTTTAACCTTTTACCAAACGCCAAATTTTTGACTGACCCAAATTGAAAGAGTTTGCAGACGACATTTCAAAATGTTAGGAAATTGGAAAATTATCTTCTGATAGAGCAGAAAACATAATGTTTTCCAGTGTCATCTGCAACAAAGTGGTTAAATGTCGCTATTGTTTGGTAATGGGTTAAAGACATATCTTATAGGAACATATACAGGCAGGTTGATATTAAAGCCAAATCAACATCACCAGCTTGTGTGTTTTCTGCCTTTTTTGGTAGCAAACCAAAGCCAGAAGTCTTGGAATGGGGAGTAAAAGTTCAAGCCATTAATCCATTGTTGATCCTTTACCAAACACCAAAAATTTGACTGTCCCAAATTGAAAAAGTTAGCAGAAGACATTTCAAAATGTGATGAAACTGGAAAACAATCTTCTGATAGAACAGAAAGCATTGTTGGAAAAGAAGAAATTGCTCATTAAGAGCTATTTGTCCTTTTCTTTTGCTACAATAATTTCAAAAATTTGCAGTAGAGCTATTTTATGGAAAAATTATGTTTGTATAGGTCTGTCTTCATGAAGATGCAATATGTCATCCAATAGCCATAGATGTTCAGAGTTCTTGTAGCTTTACTCCCCAGTTTATGACCCCTTAAAGCCATATCAAGAACAGTCAAACAGAAAGCAACACTTTCCTACATTTCATAGCGTGGACCAGTGCTCAAGCACTTCCAGAAAGTGTAACGTTTAGAGTATTATTTATTGGTACTGTATGATTGTTTTGTCTTCTCTTCCATGTTTTGATTGTGTTTTGTTTGTATTTTACAGAACTTACATCTCCATGCAGTATGAACCAAAGATGTCTGTTATCTGTTTGTTTCTGTATGTAAACACCTCACAATTTGGTTTACATGGCATAGAATCATGAGTAAGAAAATGTTATTTAGCTCTCACATAAAATACAAATATAAAAAAGCATGTATACAATCAAAAAGTATGTAAAATTAAGAGTCACAGATAAGGAGAGTATAATTAAAGTTCTGAATATTCTTAACCATATGTTGTAGGTATACTTAAAATCACTGCACAAAAAGAATTCCAACTCATACCTACAACATAGGATTTGGTGAAGAAGACCTATTTCTTAACCCTATTCTGGGAGTCTATTGAGAAACCATCCTTTATCTGGATCCCTGAACGGAACTAACAAACAGAGAGAAACAAAG
Organism: Cerastoderma edule; assembly: GCA_947846245.1. Taxonomy (NCBI): domain Eukaryota; kingdom Metazoa; phylum Mollusca; class Bivalvia; order Cardiida; family Cardiidae; genus Cerastoderma; species Cerastoderma edule. Next base: position 41,119,454 of record OX401405.1, on the reverse strand, counting down.
GTCAAGATAAGTGACGTATAACCCTTCCTAACTTCTTTACTTATTCTTGCAATCCTTTTATGTTTGTACATCAGAATCATTTAGTTAGAGACCATTCTATAGAGTACCAACAAAATAGAATTCCCTTGTGATTCGGTCAATTGCTGCATGCATGCTTAACCCATTACCAAAAAATAATGACATTTGACCAATTGTTGCAGACGACTCTGGAAAACATGGTGAGAAAAGGAGAAATTGCTCTGAACATGCAATTTCTTCTTTTCCACAATGTTTTCTGCCCTATCAGAAGATTGTTTTTGAATTACAGTACATTTTAAATTGTTGTCTGCAAACTCTTTCAGCAGAAGATTTTACGTTTGGTAATGGGTAAAGTCTTCAAACACCCCTTCCCTACCCCACCCCCCTTATCTAGACCTCTGGAGAAAAAAGACATCTATAAAATGTTATACACAAGTTACCTTGGCGACAGTGTCACAGAGCTCCCGGAAACGCCTGCTCCCGTGATCAAGCTAAAGTCAACTGTGCATACACACAACAATAGTCATTTAGTGCATAGAAAACCCCAACATGTGTAACCATGCATTAACATTAGTCTGTACAACATTCTTTCAAACACTTTATGTAACAAATGCAATATGGTAATTAAATCTATTGGAACTGAGCATTTATAGTGACATGGGAAAGCTGTCAACAATTTGGAATGAGAATCAAACAGTGATTCTCATTCCAAATTATTGACAACTTTCCAATGTCACTATAAATGCTCAGTTCCAATAGATATTCTGTTGATATTTTAAAGCATTCAGACACCATGCAACAAAGTATATCTCTGATGGAGGAAAATGCAAGATGCATAGATAGAATTTGTATAACATGGCAGAAAAGTTTCATCCTGTTCAACACTGCTATTTCTAACTCTAAGAAAAATTGTTGCAGCAATTTGCTTTACAAATATTGACACATATGTTTTCTGATGGATTGTAAAATGAAATGCCAACCTTTTATTCTGATGAAATTAACCAGTTTAGCTTTTGCTCATTAAAGCATTGAATGAAAACATGATTAAATACAATTTAATGCAAGCCTAAAGTAAAACCTTCACTTTTGTGAAAGACTTGTCATAAATGAGTTTTGTAGTAAAGCTTTCTTCTTACTAACAGTATTCGTTACAAAACCATGACATTTTCTGTCAACATTTATTAAAATTGCCAAGTATTTTAAAATGGTTATGAATTTATGCATTCACATGAGCTGTTGGCCCTTTCAACTAATCTTAAAAAGGTTGTTTTTCAAAATTTAAAACTTTCACTACAGAAAAATATAAAACTTTTGTTCAAAGCAAAGTAATTTTTCAAGATCAGTAAAAGCACAATTCAGGCAAATGTTTACACACTAACATAATTGGTGTTTTAAATTCTTTATAAATTGTTTACTTCTCTAACTTTATTCCCGATGGTAAACATCTTATCCATCAAGTTGTGACAAAAGGTGAAATGGCTCAAGTAAGAAATTTCTCCTTTTTTGTTTCATTTCAACTTCAAAACATTTTAAGGAGATTTTTTACGATGAAAAGGTTAAATAAAAGAGAAATGCATTGATATTTACATTTATGCCTGTTGATGTTATCAACAATAATGTTAATTGATTATGTAAAGAAACCTTTTGGATTCATAAGTTAAAAACTATAAATCCAAATGGTCTTAACTCTATGGTTCTTTTTTCAGTATAATACCTAAAGTGCTTTTTCGTTTTTTCCTAATTATGTTTTTATATTGGATATTTAAATGTAAAATGAAAGAAACTTGTATCAAGTGACAAGTCAGTCTATGGAAACAGTCTAATATTTCAGCATATAGTCATGAAGAGAGTGAATGAATAAACATTTCTACCAAAGACACGGACATTAGTTATCATATAATGGAGAATTCAGGAAAAGTAGTTTTGCTGCCTGCTTACAGATGGAAAGATTTGTTATTGAAAGTTCCTACATGGATATGTGAAACACAGAGATAGCTAATATTTACCTGGTAGAGGGAAGAAAAAACCTATTTTTCATACAAAACAAACATGCCAAAATGAGATCAAGTGTCATCTATATCGGCAACATTATTCTCAATGTTTTGAAAGAATTAACAACTTTAAAATCTACTCTTCTGAAAAATAAATACAACAATTCAGATGCAATGTCGATGGGCTGAAGGTCTGCTACATAGGAACTGTTGTCTACTCAAAAATAAAGTCCACCTCTAAAGCTGCTAAAGTAGGCCCTACATTAAATAACAAGGGTGTCACTAAAACAAAAATAAACCAGTAAGCTGAAAAAAACAAAACATGTTTTTATATATAAACCAAATCTATTACATTAAGTTATTTCCATTCAATGCATGCATGAACTTTGGGGATCTACAAGTGCATCTGCATATGTTTATACCTAAAAAAGCCTCACCCATTATCCTGCATTATACAAAGATTCACTTTAAAAACCACCGGAATACCTCATAAAGTAAACAATCATTTCCGATGTGATAATGTGTAGAAGAAATTGTGACAAAAAGAGAAATTGCTTCTCGTAAGCAATTTCTTTCTTTTTCTGTCACAATGGCTTCTTATGTATTTGTTTCCAAATTGGGTAAAAAGCTTATCAATGGAGCAGGGAGTAGAGCAAAAACAAAACAAAAAAAACAGGTTGATGTACATTGCTTACCACTAAAAATCCAGTTCTACAAACTACATTTTCCCATGAACTAGGTCCACATAAAAGGAGTTCTATTTTTACCAGACATCTTTGCATGCAATATCTGTCAATTTGGACAATCCCTTATCAAAGGTTCCAATCAGATCCATGTATATTCTATTTACATTGCTTTTAATGTGCTTGTTCATAGATGTGAGGAGATTTGGAAGTAAAAAGCCAATCTCTTTAAAACTGTTGGAAACCTGTACAGTTAAGTGATTCACACTGAAGAATAGTCACTCGAAGGAAAATAAGATCATTTTTAATTAGTATGTATATAATTAATCAACATGTATTAGCATCCCAAAGCATGACATCGCTGTTGAGATCTACTGCATATAAAATGTGGATACTTAGATAAATTGACACTTTCTGAATTAATTATGCTTTTAATAGGTACTCGTGATTGAATATCAAACTTCAATACAAAAATGTACTTGTTTATATGACATTTAATTTGGACTTTCAAATTTTCTCTTCCAAGAAAAAGCACCTTTAACAACTTTTCAGTTGTATTGCAATGCCCAGCTGATCATGATGGAGGAAATTTCTATGATCGAAACCCTAGAAGAGAGGGGCCTTATGATTTCAAAGTTAGTACTTTAACCCATTACCAAACAATAACATCATTTGACCAGTTTGTTAAAGATGACTCCGGAAAACGTTGTGGGAAAAGAAATAATTGCTCTGAATGAGAAATTTCTGCCCTATCAGAAGATTATTTTTAAATTTCATCATATTTTGAAATGACGTCTGCAAACTCTTTCAATTTGGGACAGTGGAAAATTTGGTATTTGGTAAATGGTAAATCACAAGGCTACCGAGGGGCCTAGAAATATATAGATGAGACTGAACCAACGAGGTCTTGACTTAAAGAATTTAGAAAAGTAATAAATGAGCTAGCAAGAAAAATACACTTTTTGTTAGGACCATTGTTCCGCTTGACAATATATAACAACAACAGAAACGGTATGGTGCTACACATCAAAGTCAAATGTTGTGTCTTATCAAAGGGATTAGAGTGTTAGGACCTGTGATTGGGAAATATCAGAGGCAACTCCATAAACTTTAACCCATTCCCTTTTATGGGACTTTGTGAATGTTCTAAATAGAGAACAACAGCAGACACCTACAGTGTATTTTAAAGTATGATTAGATGTACTTGGTGGTATATAGTAGCTAGGTGGTATAAAGTAGCTACATGGTATAAAGTAAAATCCATTGTGGTAACAGGAGATATTGCTTATTTTGAGCCTTTTTGTTAGGAATTTGATGAACATTTCATGGAAGAATAAGTGTGTCATTACTTGTCAATACAATACTTTATTCATTGCTAAATCTTTTCTTGTAAGTACTCATCAGTAAAAGGCTAGGTAAGAGACACTCTTTATCGACATGGCTGTTAGATGAGACAATAACCAATGTCTATAAGTGACTAAAGGAGTGAGTACCGTCAAATTGGAATTACCAAGAGTGAATGGGTAAACAGATCATTTATACCCCTTCCATATATTCAATTGATTGAACATACACTGCAGAAGTTTTAGAAAATTGCTATGGCTACTTTGCAATAGAAACATTTCAAGCAATTACTCTTTCATTTACAATATTTTTTCTTCTAGTAATTACAAAGAAAAGTTGCTTATCACACTTTGCAATGTAAGTCTGCTGTTGCCACCAAATTGAACCAAGCACAAAGTCCAACTAGGGTGAGCCCCTCATAATTTCCGCACTATTTAGTCTCTCACCTTGTGTGGTCTCATCTGACGATGGTGAAGCCATGGTTAGGTTTTTACGCGAGGATTTTTTACGTCGTCTTTTAGGTCTTGCAGGATTTTCTGGACCAGATGCAGTATCCAAGGTGTTTGGAGGACGGCCGAGTCCACGCACATTGGAGGTGCTGTTGGTCCCTGTCTTTACGGCATTCGGTGGTTGAGAGGGCAAGCTGCGTCTCTTCATAAACGTAAACTTGCGACGCTTTTTAGAAGAATCTCTGAATAATGATAAGAGAATATAACCTCATTTTGATATACTCATTGCTGACTTATTTAGAAACAAATGTGACAAAAGGATTAACTACTCTTAAAGTGAAACTTGTCCCGTTTCATAATTGTTACTATCCAAATGTTTTTTTTTCATGCTATTTTGTCATCTGCTATTGCTTTCAATTTGGACCAGTCACCATACCCAAGTAGAGGCAAAAGTTTAAGTTCTTACGTGTCTGTGTTGTTTGTATTGAGGTTCCCATCTATTTGATAAAGCATCTTGGACTGTTGCTGTGCCAGCAAGGGGGTGGCAGTTGCCTTTGGAAGATCAAACACCTCGCGGGCTTCCCTTGGATCATGACCTCTATGCTGACTAACGGGGGATAGCAGCTGACTGGGCTCGTTCTCCCTTCCACCCCGATACAGTCCTGCTGACTTGGGTGGGCGCAAATTACCGCTGGTAGGTGTTTTGGGGGGAATCTCTGATGGTGAGAGGTTCAGAAAATAGTGTCCTGTTGGAAGAGGAATTCTACTGGAGGGACCTGTACCTTTTTTGGAAATGTTAACCTGAAATAAATAGTGTGCTTTCAGTGTATTATGAGTATCAGCAGCACTTTAGATCTAAAGAGATCTTTACAGCACTTTAGATCTAAAGAGATATTTGCCTTTCTACCAAAGTGTTAATTCGACCTTTAAGAAATTATCAAGATGACATTTTATTTAATATAGAACTATAGTATCATTGAATTAACAAGGTTTATGGCAAGAAATAAACTGTGCAAAGCATTTTGGCACTTTTAAAATGTTTTTGCTTATATACACAATGAAAATGTCATAGACAAATCATTCCTTTACAGATGCTATCAGTCAAGACCTAACAAAAAATTTCACCAGAAATGAACTAAAATCCTCTACTGTAGTGATAGGACGAAGGCTTTAAAACTTATCAACATTCAATATCAGATCACATGAGACACATGACATCAAAATATTTTCAAACACCATTGTTTAAATTCTTCATTTTGTAAATGAACTTGATACTTGCAATCAAGCAGACTAGCTTCATCCTAAAATAACAATTTTAATTGATATAAGCACTTTTTTGTATAATAAAAAAATAATCTTGTAAACAATTGAGCATTTTAACAAGGACAAGTTTTTAGATATCTAAATACCCATCTCTACTTACAAAAACTAAATCCTTTATAAAAGACTTAAATGAAAAAAAATGCATGACTTACAAGTTAACAAGCAGAAATATATTCACCAAACTTACAAGGTTCATGTGCTTCAACTGTTCCACTTTTTCCTCCTCTGCGAGTCGAGAAATGTTACTTCCAGCAGAATACTGACGCGGGTCACCCCTCTCATTCTGGGCAGAGGTCATGGAGAGACTAACAGGCTGTTGGTTACCAGTGGATGACGCCTGAGGGGCAGACCGTATTCCCCCATTCTGATTGGATCCTATGTTCTGTCTACGACGAATCCCGCCTTGTATATTAGATCTGGTAGCTGTCGATTGTAAATTTGTTCATAAAAAACTGAGATTCAACTTGCAGTCTTATCAGCGTCGTTAGAATGTTATGTTTACAAATATATTCTATTACTCCTCTGTTGTTGGTACTTTTGAGAATAATATCAATGAGACGATTGTAGAGAGTACCCACAATATAGGACTCAGAGAGGTGTAACAAACACACCTCTCATCTGGTCCTCTTTATCCAGGTCTGATCCTTTCTCTGTTCTGAATAATTTTCAACAGAACACACAATCACAACAATGTAAACATTATTCGTGAGAAACTGCCTTTCCAGTTGAAAAATATTCAAACCATTGTGACAAAAGGAGAATATCCTCACAATGAGCAAATTCTCTCCTTCAAATGTGATCTGTCAAAATTCGATCAGCTTAAATAATTGTTTTGTGACAACTATCGCGTATATCAAAATGAGAATAAGCCTGCATGATAGAATAGGTAGGAGGAATTCCATTTACCAGTAATAGGGTTTCAAAAATGTTTCGAAAGACAAATACTGATTTCATCATCTCTCTGTGTTTTGCAATATTTCACTTTTCTGTTAATAGTTCTCTATTTGTCTCTCTAAGGCAAACTGACAAACGAAAACTTAATCTAAAGCCAATTATGAAAAAAACTCAATAGCTTAATTACATTAGAGATTAATCGATCAATTACATTATTTTCTTCATTCCTGTACTGTCTCTTTATTCCAATAGCATAACAGAAAACTAATAAACTATTTAAATGAAACAGAATGATAAAAGAAAGTTATTCTTCATGACCATCTTTCTTCCGTGCTTTTATCACTTATAGTGCTGTTTTGGTGGCTGGCCTGTGATCTAACCTGTTTGCTACTCTGAGTACACTGTATCTCTTCTCATCAAAATTAAGCGATTACATGTATCTAAGGTTTTAGAAAGCAGCAGACACAAAACTCTACTTTTAGAAAATTACCGATCATTCAAATATGCAACAAGTCTTACTCTCTCTAACAGGCCCAAGTTCTCGTTTATTGGAATTGACTGTGTCTCTCTTCACATTGTATCTGGCCGCCACTCCCCCTGTATTGGATGAGTTCGACTCTGTCGAATTATTCCTCATAAAAGCTTGTCTCCCTCCCCCATCACTGGCGGTTCCATACTTGTTGATTCTGTTGTTGGATTGTAGGCTTGAAAGACTATTACTGCTACTGCAATAGGAAATTGGAAAGTGTCAAAAGCCTGTTAATTTTCAATGTGCGCAAGTAGGGTGAAAAAAAAGTATTCACAAGCACATTAGCAAAATGATAAAAAAAGGGATCAAATCTAAGAAGGGCAAAATTCTGAGCAATTGGCTCTAATCAGATATCATACCTCACAAATTGTCTCCCCTTTGATTCTTGTAATGTAATATGCATCATAACATATTGGACCAAATACGGTAAACATTATCTGTCTTTTTGTATGGTTTGTGGTAGGTTAGGAAATCTTGGTGGAAAGAAAAGACATTTGTTACCTTAGTCATGTCTTTTTTTGAAACAGCAATTTCAAAATCCAAAACAATTTAGGGACAAATTTGATAAAGGATTGGACAGCACTATGACAATATGAAGATCTGGTTTAATATTGTTAATTTTACCAGTTCTTTACCTCTTACACCATCATACATCAGTTTGCTGCATGCCCAGCTGTACACCATACAAACCAAAGTGACAAAATAATATGATCACTCTATTGAGCAATTCGAGGGTTCAATGCAATACAGTGAATCCTCGTTTATCCGGACCCCGAATATCCAGATGTCCCGCAATCATAACGAAATTGTAAGGGAACGGAATATTGCGCAGTAATTTGCTTAACCAATTACCATACAATAGCGACATTTGACCAGTTTTGCAGACAACTCTCAAAAACATTGTGGGTAAAGGAGAAATTGCTCGTAACAAGCAATTACTCCTTGACTCATAATGTTTTCTGTCATATCAGAAGATTAATTTTGAATTTTATATGAGGAAAACGTTCGTGAAACGGAATTTGAGGGAATATTTGAGGATCCTCATATAAACCGTTTATGTCTAATTATGTTTTAGACCAGGCCCTGCTTCATTAGTCCGGATTATTCGTTAATCCGTAAATTGTGTTAGGAACGCGCGTGTTCGGATTAACAAGATATTACTGTACTATAGTAAGTGCTTCATGTTTATGATGCACTTACTATAGTCTTGCATTGAACCCTCCAATTTATCATAAGTCACAATTGTTTTCTATCCATATCATAAATAAAGCATTTCATTTCTTGCAATATTATTACAATATTATGTTTTCTACTGTTACTTTCAAATTGGACTGTTCAAAATCCAACATGGAAAAGGGTAAAAACATAGTCTTCTTCGTGAAGACTTTCTAAACATATCTATGATTTTACTGATTGACCTTCACTTGAAAAAAATATCATGTGATAAAGAGATATTGGTCACTTGAGAAATCTTTCTTTTTTTAAAGATTCCAACATTTAAATCAATTCTTCTAGAAGAACCTCTTCTGATCCTATTTACATTAACACTGGTTTTCAACACTTTGAATTTGCCATTATGATCCGTTTGGGATTGAATCCAAGTCGAAGTTTACTCCTGAAATTACCTGTTATTTCTAGACAGTGGTTTCGACTGGTTTCTAGGAATCCTGGGACCACCTCTGGCTCCCCGTAGATACCTCTTGACACTCTCTCTGACCCCATTAATACTGTTATGTTCAGAAAGTACCAGTCTCGACCAGGGGTTGATATCATACATGTCTAATGCTGCTATGGCTAATGCTCTACCAACCTGTAAAGGGGATAATAAAGTTATGGGTAACATCTGAAGCAACATTATACAGTATACCATTCTCATGTAGGGCAAAATTGATTTTGCCAAATGCAAAAATGCTCATTTCAAGCAATTTATGATGCATGTCCGTCTTATTATGATGTACTATTGTTTTTTTATACAGTAGAATATCTACATCTCAAACTTCTGAGCGTCAAACTCCTCTATACCTCAAATTAAATACAAGGTCCTGAGTTATTTGTTCTTTATTTCTATGTCTTAATATTCCAGACATCTAAACGTCAAACCCTTTCTGTCAAACATTTTCATGAGGTCTCTTGATCTTCGAGGTATACAGATTCTACTGTATATAAAGTCAAATTCGAAATTTTCCCATGTCTTTCTAACATGGACTGAAATCTAACTAATACCAAACCTCTTCAAAATGTGCCTGTGTGTATTTTGGTGGGAACCCTGCAAGAGGGGGTGGGGTAGCCCTCCCATCGTCTCCATAGGCCTGTGGAACAGGGTTGACCATTCGACCTGTGTTGTAGTTACATTCCAGGGTGTAGCTGAACGAAAAAAAAAGTAACCAATATAGTGAGTTCAAATTAGCCAAACTACAATAAACATGATGAATCTATATGTTTGTTATTGTTATAAACATACAAGGTTTATCTGTTTATGATTGCTATAAACATGATGACTTCATCTGTATATGATTTCTATCAAAGAATGACTTCATTTGTGTACATAAACTGCTATAAATATAATGACTTAATATTTCATAAATTAAGACATGACTATCTGACATGTATAACTCATACTATAAATATAATGACTTTATCCACGTATATATAATGACTGTAAATATAATGACTTAAGTTGTGTATAACTACTATATAATGTAAGACTTTATCTACATGTGACTGTAAATATAATGACTTAAGTTGTGTATAACTACTATAAAAATGACTTAATGTATGACAGTTGTGTATAACTACTATAAATATAATGACTTAAGTTGTGTAATGACTTAAGTTGTGTATAACTATAAATATAATGACTTAAGTTGTGTATATACTTTAAATGTAATGACTTAAGTTGTGTATAACTTCTATAAATGTAATGACTTAAGTTGTGTATAACTACTATAATTGTAATGACTTGAGTTGTGTATAACTACTATAAATGTAATGACTTTAGTTGTGTATAACTACTATAAATATGACTTGTGTTGTGTATAACTACTATAAATGTAATGACTTTAGTTGTGTATAACTACAATAAATGTAATGACTTTAGTTGTGTATAACTACTATAAATATAATGACTTTAGTTGTGTATAACTACTATAAATGTAGTGACTTTAGTTGTGTATAACTACTATAAATGTAATGACTTTAGTTGTGTATTATTCCAACCAACATCTGTAATTTCTTTTCTTTTTCTTAACCAGCCTTTTGGCAATGAACATTAAAAAAAAAAACATAAAAAGGCCACTTTCAAAAGAAAAAAAAACAAACACCCAAATCACCAAAGTATAACAAGTTTGCCTGTGTGTAATTCCTAATAACATACAGATTTACCAGTATAATGACTATTTACCTGTGCGTAATTCCTATAGATTTATGTATGGCCACTCTCCCACTGCCCTCCTTAGACATTCCATCACCCTTATCCCTTGTGTACATGTTGCGCTCTGAGAAGTTACAGCCGGTAAAGTCAAAATGGGCAGTGTTCATGGAGATGAGCTTTGGAAACAGCATGTTCTCCACCTAAACAATGGTGAGTAAGTTGGAATTAACCTTCTCTCTGGTATAAGACTTGTGGCAGACCATACCACTGTTAATCATCAGCGAGAATAAAACTTACCATTTAAATCAATGTTCTTAACACTGTTGACAAGTATCTTATTTTGAAAGACTTTCAAAATTGTTTGTATTTGGATATTGTTAAGCCTTTTATCCACTATAGATAACCCCTCTGACTAAAATCAATGATAGAGAACAGTGTCTCTCATATAGAAAAAAATTAACCCATTTATTGTGAAAAAATATACATTTATATTGTAACTAGTAACTGATTGTAATATGTCTTCTATCTGCAGATCATTCAATTTTCAATTTGCTCATATTCTTTTCTTTTTTTAATCATTTCTTACATTTATTGAAGGCAAGACATCAAATGCTCCAATTCTCTGCTTTTACAAGAATTTCCATGTTTTTATAAATCATTTTTACATCTTCATGAAATGTTTGAATGTTATAAATTGCTTATAAGTTGGTTTCCCAGATAATAATATTTGAATTTTAAACAAAAGTTTAAACATTTTAATATGATGAATCTAACATAAATTGGTGCAAATGGGTTGCATGTTTAAGAAGCACAAAAGAAAATAGACAATAAATCATTTTACCAACCTGAGTATCTTCACTTTCAAAATAATTCCCATAAATGAAACACCCTCTTTTAGAGGCATGCCCATGAAGGTCCACGTAGAAAGCGATACCACTCTCTGCGGGACTAATCTCCTTCAAGCGTGGATCTAACAGATGCGCAGCATTACCATTTGTTATCACAGACGGCGTGTTATCATTCTCATCTTCTGAACCTTCATTACCCAAATGTTCTGTGTTTGCATCCAACACGGTATCATCATCAGAATCCGAATCAATCACATCAATAACATTCTGACTTAATGAACTAAAGTTTTTTGATAATCTCCCTTTGTAATCATCAGACATGGTCATTTGAGATAGTCGAAGTCGGAGTTCACTATCCACTCGTTGTTTCTCCGTCATACTCACAATACTTGACTGGGAGGACGAAAGTCGTATTGACTCACCCATGTTTGAAGCGGCTCTTTCCATTTTAGATGGAGATTCGTTGTCTGATTCGTTCAGATCACGTAAGTTTAAAGGCTCTACTTTGGGAGCTGGAATTCTTTGTGTCTGAGATTCTAGTCGATTTACACTGTGTCGCGGCCCTCCTGAATTGACTTGCAGTTTGGGTAAATCATGGCCATACCCTTTCTTCAGAGATTGTAAGCCTGCATGTTTTAAATCACCATTAGCTACATGAATCACCTCCTTTGTTCTTGGTGTTAGAACACTTTCTCTGTGAAAGCTAACTTCTGTTTCTCTGGGTGTTTTTGAATACTCAGTTGCCCGAGGAGTCTGGGACATGTCTGTCCTGTGTGTTCTCGGAGTTGCAAACGATGGATTAGCACCAAAATGGGGTTCACTTACTTTAAAGTTTTTTACCGTAGAATCTCCATCTGATTTTTCTGTATTTGAACTGGTGTTTGTGCTCAGACTAGTCAAGCTCCTGGAGGTATGAGCATTATTGTTGACGTTCCTGTAGTTAAAACTGTCTCGAGATGAGAGAACATAACCTCCGGGACAAGGAATTCTAAAGTCAACATCATCATTCTCCTTTATCACTCTGTTCATGATGTGATGAAATGCTAACATGCTCTTCGACCCATAGATGGATGGATGATATTGAATACTGGGATCTAGATATAAGCGATTCAAATTAACGCCTCGCTGATCTGTACGATAATGGCCCCGTGATACACCATCAGGGTTCAGCATGGGGATAAGTTTGAAAACAAAATGTTTTCGTAATGATTTGGCACGGGGGTCGTTTGCTCGCAGAATGAATTCGAGAAATCCGTTGAACACTGCACTTGCAGGAGTCTCACCAGGGTGAACACGACTGCTGAGAAAATATACCTGAAATAAACAGGAATAAGAATGTCTCCTCTAGATATAAACACAGGGGGAAAATTATATCCATTATCCCCTTACTTCATAATACATCACTTTATCACATCTTCTGCAGAAGACTATAAAAACCTTCCTGACAACAAGCAATTAAAATGGATTAAATTCATATCTATGCCATACTGGTATTTCTGAGTTTCTATCTTTTTTATTTGGTAATATTTAATATCATCACAACTGACAAAATAGTAACATGCATTCAAATATATCTATACATCCCCATGATTAATCCTCCCATACCTCCAAAAATTAAATTGATTCCATGTTAGTTGAATGACACAAAGTAATGGGATTTATTTTTGTTGTGGGATTGAATAAATAAAAGAATCAACTGCATGGGAAAGATATATAAATCATTTCACCCCTTCAATCATTCCCATAAACGCCTGAGTTGGGAAATGTTTGCAGATAAACATATTTTTAAGCCAATTCATTCTCTTATATGAAAAGGATCATCAGTAAAAACTGTCAACAACATTCTTGATTTCAAAAGTCATCTGCAAAATCACTTTATGACATTAACAAGTTTATTGTTAGGTAAAAGTAAAGTGCATTACTCACCCTTTTTCCTTTAAATGCCTTACATCGCGGAGTCTTTTCATCAGGAAAGAGATTAGAATCAAACCTGGGCTCGGTTTCCTTCAGTATACCATGGCAAGATGAGATGGTGATGAGATCAATGCGTAGATTATCAAGAGACTGGCACAATAACTCCCTATGATAGTATATAGTATCTGGAGCGCTGAAATACAGGGATTGTACTGTAATAAGATTTACCCAAACAGACTATATGTCTAGTGCAAGTCTGATTGGTTGGATAAGAGTTTTATGCCACTTTTATCTAATGACTATTGATAACTGCATTTATATCCATGCTAATAGAGATTCTTTTTTAATAATCCTTCTAAGCCGCTCACTGCTTTCCAACACAAAAATAATTGATAAGAGGTGAGAGACAAATGAGTCATGGTACTGACTTCATTAAACACGCAGGTCTACAAGCTAGGTCTCATACTCAGGACTGCTGTATTCCAAGATGAACAGACAAGCCAACGAGCTCATGTCTGGTATTAGTTGAAAGCTATAATAGAACGTAATTATGAAATATCAGCAATAGCATTTTGATGTTGGAAATTAAGAAGCCTGTGACATAAGAAAAAAAAATACTCATTTGAAGCAATATCTTACTTTGTCGTTATTGGTTTTATGTGCCTTTTATTGCAAGAAGATTTATAGAGGAAAAATTACTTCTCTGGATAAGCCAAAATAATCACAGCCTTTATTTCATAATACCTCACTTTTATTGTCTCCTGTTTGAGTCTACTTTTGTTACAATGCTTATACCAAAGGTCACAGTGGTTTCTATCAAACATCACAATGAAAAAGATTTTTTCATACTTAAGAATTGATGTATGCTTTTGCTTTCAAATTATAACTACCCACATGAGGTAATTGGTTTACTTTTTCACCCATTTGGGAATTTGTGATTGGTTCCAAATAAAAGCAAAAGAAGAGAACAAAGAAAAGCATGAAACCAATTAGCTTTCTCTATCATCTTGGAAAGAAAACATTGCAACAAAACAGAAAATGTGTTCATTAGGAGCAATCTATTCTTTTGTCAATTGTTCTGCAGCAGATGCAGTATAGTAAGGTATTATAGAAAAAGGGAGTTATTAACAAACCTTTCTGGGGTGAGATTTGGACAATGTTCAAACTTTTTATCCAGCTCTTGCAGACAGTCCTGACTCTCTGTGTAGGACCATGGATAACAGAAGGCAAAGTAAGTTGTTGCTCCACGAAACTCCGGGAACCGATATGTGAACGTCAGGATAAACTGGCCCTCAACCGTCTAAAAACAATCAATGAGGTGTTACATTTCTAGCAGGTTTTCTTTTACCTTTCTTTTCACAAGTATTTTATGCAATGTTCTAAGGTATCAAAATTGCAACCATCAACAGATGATATAAGAAAGCATGGGCAAATGATGAAAGTCTGAGGCAAGTCAAATTCCTCTTGAAATATTGACATTATGACAAGAAGAGAAACTTCTTAAAGAAGAGTAAATCTTTCTCTAATCACTATGCTGAATTTTTGTCAAAATAAATTTCTAACATGAAGTTGCGGCTTACTTTTCAAAAACAAATTTCTCTGAATGTTGTATTTTCTAGCTCTCCATCTATGATTTATTATCCATTACAGATTTAAAACGTCAAAGAGCTTACAGAGTTGTTAAAGCTAAGACAGACTAAATCATTATCAATCTTTGAATCAATAACAATCCATGAACAAGAGCTGTCCATAAGACAGTATGCTCTACTATTTGATAGTATTGGAGAGAAATATAGGTTAGTGAACAATAATTTTGTGTCTGAAACATGAAGATGCACACAAAACTTTAACCAAGATTTACTGAGTACAGAACCTGGTAAAATTTGCTTCAAATAAATAGCAGTTATTGAACTTGGTCAGTATCCTACATTATGATCCTTAGTCTGTGTGTCAATCCATTCCCTACCATAACTTATTTGTAAAATTTAAAGATTTTCTTAGTATTACAACCTATAATTTACTATAAGATGTAAAGTCAGATTCCCCCTAACACCTCCCCCCCTGAAAAAAAAATACTTGGATCTACGCTGATCTCAAAGCTGGCCCAGGAGCCTCCAAATTGTTCCAAAATTTTACAACCCCGGAAAGCAACTGTGTACAAACAATCTTTAAGAAACTTTCAATGTAGAAGCTGTCTTTTAATGAGCCTCTGTTATATAAGAAAAAGCCCTGGATTAGGAAAGAATCCATTTGCTAATCCACTTACCTCAAATGAGGGTCTATCCCTGATGCGTTCCCATTTTGGGCGTCCAGGCACAGTTTTGACCAGGGGCGAGTGACCTTGACTGTACAGCTTGCCCTGTCTATTCATATTGACTATGTTGATTTTAATCAAACGACCCGGAGTCCAACCTTTTATCCCAAAGTAGAACCAAGACCTGTTGGAAAACCAAAATAATGTATATAAACAGGGGTGGCAAAATTATTGTCTGTATTCCTCAGCTTGTCCAAAAGCCTTAACCCTTTACCAAATGCCAACTTTCGACTGTCCCGAATTGAAAGAGTTTGCAGACGACATTCTAAAATGTGATGAAATTGGAAAATTATCTTCTGTTAGGATAGCAAACATTGTGGGAAAAGGAGAATTTGCTCATTATAAGCAATTTCTCTTTTTCCCACAATGTTTTCCAGAGTCGTCTGCAACATAGTGGTTAAATGTCGATATTGTTTGGTAATGGGTTAACAGACAAATGAATTTACTGAAACTTACCATCTAACCATAATATGGACAAGTGCAGGAAAAGATTTGGTTTTTACAGACAAGTAAATCAAAATCATATTTCGTCACCCCTGATAAGCTTAACTTAATTGGACAATATGAAAAAAAAAGAAAACTATGTCCTCTTTAGTTTCTTAATTCTTTTATGATTAAATCCAAAATATAAATAAACATAGAGATTAAAGCATAGATTAACAGACCTGTTCCCATTCTCAAACTCAGTGCCAGCACAATCTGGTTTTGTCCAGACATTGTACTCATAGTCTGCCTTGACATCAGTAAAATACTTCCCTCCGCCTGAAGAAAAGAAACAAAATTATTCTAATCTCTCTTTTTTATTCTTTGCTTAACTCATTACAAAACAATAATGACATTTGACAAGTTTGTTGCAGATGACTCTGGAAAACATTGTGGGAAAAGGGGAAATTGCTCTTAACGAGCAATTTCTCCTTTTCCCACAATGTTTTCTGCACTATCAGAAGATTATCTTTCATCACATTTAGTAATGTCGTCTGCAAACTCTTTAAATTTGGGACAGTTAAAAATTTGGCGCATGGTAAAGGGTTAACACACTTTTGGGGTTTTGATATCAGGTAAGAGTCTTTCATTTATATTTCAATGCCAAGCCTTTAATAAAACTTCAAATCACATGGCTTGGGATCTTCCTTCACCTAAAATGAGCCAAGCATTATAACATAACTGAACTTATGTTCACAATGTAAACACCGCAAACAAATAAACAAAAAAGTCTTAATAAATGAAAAGTCCAAGATTATTTGCCAATAATAGTGAGGTCTGAGCTGGTACAACAATAAGCATTCTCATGTTGATCTTGAGGCCTATTTTGCATGAATATAAACAAACAAACCAACCAGTACCAGGGAATAAACTAATGCAGAAAAAGGCCTTGCGACTACAAAGTCGACTGTTAAAACTTCTATCCCACAGAGACTCTGACAAACATTTGCTTCTTACATGTAACTTAACCCATTACCAATCAATAACTATATTTGACCAGCTTGTTGCAGACTACTCTAAAAACCTTGTGAGAAAAGGAGAATTTGCTTGTAATGAGCAATTTCTCCTTTCCCACAAGGTTTTCTGCCCTATCAGAAATTTTTTTTTTTTTAATTTCATCACATTTTAAAATGTTCTCTGCAAACTCTTTCAATTTAGGACAGTCAAACATTTGACATTGAATAATGGGTTAAACAAAATAATTAGGGTAAGATATGGCTGATAGAGAATAGTTTACTCATTTGCCCACATCTCCATAAGTTGTCAAGCTATTCTCAAAACAGTTTTTATTTTTCAGCCTGCTTTCTACTTGACAGTTGAAATAAAAGATGATAAAGATTCATATATAAGTCATTCCCTATAAAAGGATCATTAACCTTAAGCAAGTATATCTTTTTTATAATATTGGGTAAGAACTGCTGTGACCAAGATAGAAATGGCTTGTCACAAGCTTTTTATTCTTTTCTCATGGTGGTTTCTTTAATCTTCTACTGAACATGCATCTTAGTAATTACACTTTAATACATGTAAAGCAATTTAAGTGCACCCAAAGCAATTTTTTTTCAGAAACAGTAGGCCACTGAATAATTTGTTAATAGGAAGGTTTTCTCATTGCAATATTCCTTGATTGTACACATGTTGTACTTGGATTAATTAAGTTCTGTTCTGTTCATTTTGTCACAACTAAGGGTTTGGACCTAATACCACAAAAGTATAATTCATTTTTCATGCTTTTAGTTGTCTTAAACAGCTTTTCATTTGGACCATTAACAATATTCTATCTGAAGGTATAGGATAAGGTTTTTGTCTATTGATGCTTCCAATCTTGAAAGGTTTCAACATAGAACATTAAGGACAAGACTGTGGGAAGGCAGGCCTTCACAACCCTCAATGTAGAGTGATTGTTCAAGAGTTAAAAGTTATCTTGAGTGAAAATAAACATAGATATGACATATTCTATTGCTAAATAAAAAGATTCATGATAGCATTGCACCCTGCCATTTTGTAATGTACAGACTAGTACCAGGTAAAAATAAATAGATTGGATCCCTTCTCCCATGAAATTTTAGTCATCTTACCACATGACAGTTTACATAATACTGTTTTTAACATAGGTAATGCCCCAAAAGGAATTTGTTTAAAATGGAAAAATACTGCATATGTCTGGAACCCTGTTCAAGGAATCATAGGGAACATTTAGGGTTTTTTGTCATTTTGAAATTAACGAAAAATAAAACTTCATATTTCATATGATTGGCAATATTCATTGCCTCTTGGGCTTTTTTTTTTTTTTTTTCAGTTCAAATCTTCCAAATGGTCCCTGATGTGTAAATTGAAACACACACTGCCAATTTCAATTTTTCAATTTGACTGATAATCCATTGAATAGATTTTTACAGCAGTTAGAAACATGCAAGTTCAAATAGTTGCATAAAGGGGAAAAGCTTGAAAAATGGTTTTAACAGCTGATTGAATTGAGAGCAGTCCCAAATAAGTTGTATCTTACCTGAATCATCATCATCATCATCTTTGGAGACTTTTTCCACCTTGGCAAGGTTGCCAGAGTCAAACTTTGATGTGAACAGGAGACCACCACACCGTGCTTCCATCATGGTGAAACTTCAATGTATAACAATACTTGAGTTCACCCTTTCCCAAACAACAAATTTTCGACTGACCCAAATTGAAAGAGTTTGCAGACGACATTTCAAAATTTGATGTAATTAAACAATATTCTTCATAAAGAGCAGAAAACCTTGTGGGAAAAGGAAAAATTGCTCATTAGGAGCAATTTCTCCTTTTCCCACAATGTTTTCTAAAGTTGTCTGCAACAAAGTCGTCAAATGTCGTTATTGTTTGGGAAAGGGTTAATAAACCCCTTTCTTCATACAAGGTTTTTTTAATAGTTAAAATTGAAAGCAAATTTGTTTTGAAGTTTGAATTTGCACACGAAGCATTAAACATATAAGCCAGTTGTGTCTGGGATACAGTAGGGCATTTTATGTTGCAATGCCCTCTGTATAGCAAGCCCAGAGAAGAATTTCGTCGTGATATGTGGAGACCAACAGGATGCCTGGATCTGTTATTGGAAACTATACTCGACAGACAACAGGAAGAAAAGACTGACACTCCCCAACAAGACACAAAAACATGCTATGTACTGCTGGCAAAGTACATAAGCCAAACAGCCAGATCTTTTTTTTTTAAATAATTTTAATATGTAATGCATTGTTTATTATGTTATTCTCAGCACAAACTTTTACACTGAACTTTTACACTGAAGACAATTGAATCACTTTGAGTCACACTTCAAAAACACTTGGCAGCCAATACAGTACATTGGACTTAGAATCGAAGAATCACATGCATGTTAATCAAACATTTCGAAAAGATACTTAAGAATCTTGATAGCTTTAGCTTAATAGGATCAAGATATGAAAACAACAATATACTCTAATTAATTTCGCAAAGTAAAGAAAACAGAAATAGCAGTGGCTGCAAAAAAGTAGAGCAAGTAATCTACTCTGGGATTAAATCTTGTTGTCTTGTAAACTTGAACTCATAAATGTTGTGGTGTCAGAGAGGCAATTAGAAAAAAAAATTGATACCAGTATTGTATTTGACAGGTGCTATGCCTGGTGATATAATTAAAGTCAAACACTTAATGAACTGTTGTAGGTCTACATTAAAGTGGAGTGATCATTTTTTGCCCAAAAAATCTCATGAAATTCCCCAAAAACTCATAACTTTCATTCTAATCATTTTTCTATAGAAAAACCAATTGATTTTTAAGTTTGGGTCAAAAAAGCCCATTAATTTAATTTAGAAAATAAATCACTAAAAGTGTACCTCTCTTTACAAAAAAAAGCCACACAAAAACTAAGCATTGAAAAATTCAATGTCATTTTATCACGCTGATTTAAAATAATAGTGGAGATTTCATCTTCAAACATTTTCACCTACAATGAAATATAAAGTAAACCAACTGGAGAAATTGCCTACAATGGTAATTTAGAGAGATTGTATTTCATACCTCATTTAAATGATATTAAGAGTTGATACAGGATAATTTCCCCTTTTTATATTTCTTTTAATTTAATTTAAGGTAAATTCTTTGATTGGTTTACTATGTTTTATTGTAGCTGAAATCATCAGTAGGTAAAATCTCTGTACATCATCAACTTGCATTTATCTAAATTCGATTTTTTCCTTTTGAATTACAAACTTCTTTCTTTAGTCTAGATCGTTATCTATCAATTGTCCAAGGTTGAGATAAAATCAAAATAATAGTGTAAGAAACAGTGTGGTCAGTTCAAATAAAATAACCATCCATACGTTTCAAGATCAAAGGATTTTTCATGAATGCCAAAGGCAACATATTTATATAGGTTTCAAGCAGTAAATAAAAATTCCGCAAAAACTCATGCCGGCATGACAATTTGTAATCGGATACCTTTGTTGACTGTTAGGTCCTTATAAACTGCTGCCAAGTCCTTCAGATTTCTCTATTCCGATTCTAACAGCAACATTTATTTTCGTAATACAATCCTAGGTAAGAGAAATTTTAGATCCAAAGTCTATGTCCCTAATTTAACGAAGAAAAAGGATGAAAGTCATTTCTAATTCAAAACATTCTGATTCAAGCTTTTGCCTGTCATCAGCCATCTTGTAAACTATCTCGGTTGCTGACCATGTGACTAAAATCCTATTATTGATTGGTTGTAGTAGAACTTCACGTGATCAAAATATGGAGGATGGTCGCCAAAATTTAAGTCCCGACATGAATTTTCTTAAACGAAAAGGAGAATATAAAACTAAATGTAGTGAACAGATGTCAATTTATGTACAGTGGAAAATGTACTACTATAAAACCATAAGTTCATTTAAAGACTTAGTAATAATCGATTAATTGCCGATGTAAACATCGAATTCTCCGTTTACACGTGTCATTTCGATCTCGAGAGTTAGTTGTTGGATGTTTAACACAAGTCTAAGTGTTCATTTGATGGTTTGAATAATTAGCTAGTTGTTTAGGTCATCTCGGTGTACAGTCATGAAGGCGAGGGACCTGTTGGTAGAGTTTTTACAAGATTCCACGCAAGGGTTCTAAGGACGATTATTGTCAAGCGGAATAACAAGGTGCTTTCCGTTTTTAATCGTGGACACTTCGATTCTACGTCCAATGGACTGCCTTAAGTGGAATATCAATGGATGCTTTATATTGCCCGGATGGGCTTTATGTATTTACTTTTGGAATCTGTAGGACCGTTCTTTTGTCATATGTTGAGTGTGTCCGATCGTGCAGATTATTACGGTCTCCCTATCAGCCAGGCGCGTAGCTACCTGTAAGCAAGGGACGGAATTACGTAAACATTGTCCAGGAAAATGATATTATAATTTAAACAGATACATAGATAACAAAAAGATCCAGTAAATTCCATCAATCACCAGTCACAAGTAAAATGTGGGAGGTTATAAACATGGTTTTACACTGAAAATCCGGTCCCCCCCGCCCCCGCCCACCACGATTTGGCCTCTTAAGTTGCATTGTGTGTGTGTGTGTGGGGCATGCGTTGACCGAAACAAATTGCGTACACTTTACCCGCCTGTAAGCTTTGTGCTTCAGAAGCGAATTTGATCTCCCTATAAAAGAGGCTGTCTTGTGCGAAATTAATGGCGTTTTGGGGTAACATGCTATTATTGGTTTATCTAACAGGAAAATAACGGTCTCAATACAAACATTGAGGGATGCCTGGTGTGGCTTAACTATGATGATCCAAGTTGTGACTCTACTCTATCTACGTCTTGATCATTCGGACTAGGTGTGGCTGGGTCGGGTCTAGACTGTCCTCGCGCAGCCTTGGGTCCTGGTCCGTTAATAGAACCCTATAAATATGATATAGATTTACGCACATGCCAGGACTACAGGCTAGTTCTCGCTTAACTAACTACGTTATGCACGGTTGGATATTCGATAGAAGGCTTTAACCCATTACCAAACAATAACGACATGTGACCAGTTTTTGCGGAATAAGAGCTATCCGAGAACGGTCTACGCATGTATAAGTCACAGGGTTGACCCTGCGGTATTTATAAGTATGTTCTGCCTATAATTTACAATGTTTT
The DNA here is from genome assembly GCA_947846245.1 of Cerastoderma edule. Classification (NCBI taxonomy): domain Eukaryota; kingdom Metazoa; phylum Mollusca; class Bivalvia; order Cardiida; family Cardiidae; genus Cerastoderma; species Cerastoderma edule. The sequence goes on along the minus strand of OX401405.1, from coordinate 41,097,168 downwards.
CAGTATTTAAACTAATGACCATATTCGTATTGGACACGCCACAAAATGTACAATCGCATTAGGTTAGTACCCATGTTATAGTCCTGCAAGATGTCTGGCGTGCAATCCACAATGAAGTTAGCAGATGTGTCCGCATGCATTTTAAACACATAGATGCATACTTTATTAGCGAATGCAGATCCTACAAGCTGCGATACCTTTGTAGAGGAACAATCCTTATTAAATTTATCCATTTCTAAAGCTTCTACACTTACCTTTAGTTGGTGTAACAGTATAGAATCCTTTCACATGATTGTTTAACCCTTTACCAAACGCCAAACTTTTCAACCGTCCCAATGAAAGGGTTTGCAGACAACATTTCGAAATGTGATGAAATTGTCTGATAGGACAGAACAGTGTGGCAAAAGGAAAATTACTCGTTCAGAGCAATTTCTCCTTTTCCCACAATATTTTTCTAGAGTCGCCTCCACAAACTGGTCAAATGTCGTAAGTGTTTGGTAATGGGTTAAACAAGATTGCACTGGTGACCTATTGCAAGGATACGAGAAGTCTTTTTATTTTCTGAAAGACCTTCTCTTGCAATGATTGTGTATACAACCCCTCGGTGATGGGTATTGACACGTATGTTTGTGATTGAAGAGCGAGCACAACTTAGAAACGAGTCTAGTTGATACCCGTATGGGAATACATAAGTGTTTCAAATTTAAGAAACAACAGACGACATAAAACAATAAGGGAGATGAAATCTACTTGAGATATTGCAAGTAAAACTTTGTGACAAACGATTTTACCATGGTTGTTTCCGTATGTCACACACAGTGGATGCGATATTAAAGTGAGTGAGATAAGATAGAGTGAGGAATTTTTCGAGCAAGTGTTATCATGTTATGTGGTAAAGAGCACTACTCTTTGCCCACAAGCCTGGCGTCATGTTTATAATGGCATTGTGAGATTTCGACTTTTTATCCAACCTAAACTCTCAAACCGTTCGTTACTGGTTATAAAGGCCTGCGATAAGTGCTATGCATGATCCTTGAAGCAACATCGAACAGAAGTAACGAAACGTTAACATACCATATCAATCATCGGGATGTTTTGGTTGGAACGGATCTATCAGATATTTGCAAGTTACTGAAGTCTTCTATCATAGGTATTTCGAAATAGATTGACAGACTCTTCGATCATTTGTCGACCCTTCTGAGAGAGGACGACAAAAGATGGAATGAAAACGAATTTGTTTTTTACATTATTGGACTTAGGCCAATATATAGACCAACTAATCCTTTGATCACAATATTTTCAATAGCATCATGCAGCAAATATAGTGCTTTACAGTAAAATGGAGTAATGCGCTTAATGAAGTCTTGTGATGATTTTTTAATTAATCAATTCGTGGCTTAGTCGATACTTAATGAAAGCGTTGAACGATTGTCCATCGACCAGCCAATAAATAGTAGATGAACATGGCAAAATTGCCATTTTCTAGCAATAAGAGTACCATTGGTCTTCTGACAGACACAGGAGGATTGATATTTCATTGGCTAATAGCCTTTTACACAAAATCGTTTTAGAAAGTGAATCAATCGGCCGACCGAGCTGTACCTAAAAGTACCACAATGGAAATAAGGGATAATCACTTTCCCTTTTTTGTGCTATTCTTGGCATTTGATGTGCTTTCATGGTTTTTCAACGGTAATGTGTTCATGATACTCGTTTTTTTTATATTTCTATTGCTATGTTGTTACCAGGTACTGGTATAACTCCACACCATGATGCGCGCTAAATGACCTTAGATGTCGATGCGCCATAAAACACTATTTATTCATTCAATGTTATATCTTTTTACCAAATACATTTATATACCTTCCTTTCAAACACCACTTTAAATAAACACTCACCATTAAAACTCATGTGATGAAATTGAAAAAGCTTTTTTCTGATAGGGCAGAAAACATTGTGGGAAAAGGAGAAATTGCTCGTTAAGAGCAATTCCTCCTTTTCCCACAATGTTTTCCTGAGTCGTCTGCAGCAAACTGGTCAAATGTCGTTATTGTTTGGTAATCGGTTAACACAACCCCTATATGGGTCTTTATGAATGGTCTAATTTCAAAGCAGGGGCAGACAAAATACGGCAGGAAAAACATTCTTTATGCTTTTGGGTAGAAACCATTATGATGAAGATAAATTAATCACAAGGAACACTCATTATTTTCCTTTTGTCAAAATGTTTTAAGCCTTTTGCAGCAGATATGCCATTGGGCTGTCATTAAGCAAGGAGATAATAAGCACTTTAACACATGTAATAGTGGAAACTTTCTCTCACATTTTATTCAGAAGTTAAAAGCCACAACTCCAGACAATGAAAACAATCGACAACCCTCAGCCTTTCTCAACAAAAACACATTTCAGTACACCAGGCAATAGACTACAATTTGAATCACCAATCGTGATGGTCATTTGACCTCACTAAACATGATGCTAGCTTTCCCAATCGTTACTACGTCACTCTAGTACAACACACGACCCGTGCAAACTGAATCAGTCACGTACCTATTCCTGCAAGCATAACTGCTGCAATCACGCTTTCAAGAAAATCAAACTGGTACTATCGTTACATTTGTGTTGGTGAGGCGACTCCGGTAGATCATGTGACAAACAGACCAATTGTTACGTGGTGCGTGTATCTAGTGGACTATAACGTGAAAATAAACACAACAACACCATACAGTAAAGAGGACCACTGGAAAACAAAGAGGCTTGTGTTTCAATACCATGCATCACAGTTCATTGCTTCAAGTACTATGGGAAGACTGCTTTCATAAAGGCTCATGTCTTCTAAATCCTATATGTACACAACATGTACAGACATACTTGAATCTATCAAGTCAACCACATTATTAGCATCAAAATTTTGGAGATACTATATAGACAATTGTTAGTCTTAACAAAATGTGAAATACAATTGCTGGAAAAGGGTGAATTCACTCTTTTCTTCCAATATAATTATTTTTTGTCCAATTAGGGACATTCAAATCAACATTTTTTTCGGTTCAGGACGAAATGTGATTGAGTTTTCAGGTATATATCTATCGGGTTATGGGTAAAAATTTATGAGTTTTTAGGTAAATATCTTGAGTTTTTAGGCAAATATCTATTGAGTTTTTAGGTACATGTCTATCTCCCATTTCCAATTTGATTCCAAACACATTCCCTTCAAGTAAGATTTAACCTTATAAGCAATATACATAACCCACATGTTGATTTTGAGAATGAAACATCTATGAAACAGCATGTCAATGCCAATTTTGGTCATTTTGATAAGACTAAGATCGTCATTGACCAAGGTTATAAAGTAGGTCGACGCTAGCAAGGAGCATTTAAGTGCAACACAAACTATTTATAAACCAAGTTTTTAAATCAAAGCAATGAAGGCCCTTGGGATCTTCGCTTTTTTAAAAGAATGTGAGAAATAGCATATGATATCCTTATTAAACTCATCAAAAGATTTAACTTTATTTTTTCAATGGCACTAAAATCTTACACATCATTCAAACAGCATAGTAGACCTCATACCTTTAACCCCAGTATTTCACACAAAATCAACTACTGTAAATGTAACCCCTAAAAGCATGACTTGATGACAGTGAATGAATGATGGGAAGTACATGTGTTAAACATATAGATAAATCCCAGTACAGTTCTAGTTAGATACATATATAAGACAAAAGTTGTAAGTCAAAAGTTAAACATTACCCGCAACATATCCCACTGTCTCAAAAACCCACAATATCAGTCTCAAACATAATATGTTGTGAAACACCATATTTTCACTTGATACTAGGAATGAATAATAAAATATTCAGTTTACGGTCTGAATATTCGCATCCTGAATTACTATTTGAATATTCATTCTTAATGACGCAATATAAATCGTTTTTCTTTTTTAATTAAAACTATCAAATATCATGCTATGTACATAGTGATTACAATAAGTCATCATTCCTTTTTTCAGTTTAGATTAAATAAACATCATGTTGGCTTCATTACATGTTTGGAATTATTTCATCCGTTCTGTGGACATGACAAAGGCCACCTTTATTTAACACTTGTGACCATAACCTATCAAAAGAGGGCACTATTTCAACATTGAAAAAGTAATAAAAAACAAATGTGATGCCATTTGTTATATATAACCTCCTCCAGTAGGTTGTGTTCCATTTATAGGTCTTGCTTTAAATAAAAACTTGCAGTGATCTTGAATGAAAAGAAGATTGGACATTGTCATCTTGTTTTCACTCAAAACTGCATAACTAAGATAATTTGATTCTGTTAGTTTGGGAAAAAAATATAAAATCGAAGGAAAACCTAGACATATAAATCGTACCTATTGAAAAACCAATTGACTTCCTGACTCAAACATGTCAAACTATGACTTTGTTTTGACGGTCAAAGATATGAATGATAAAGTGTAAGAAGAGTTTAATGACAACATCAATATTTCTTCAAACATAATAATTCAAGGGTTAAAAGAGTGGAAGAACCGAGTATTTACAAACCTCAATAGGAAAAACAAAAACATAGGTCAGATATAGAAACCTTCATCTTTAATCATTTCTTTCATAATCAAACCAGAATTTGTGCAAACTTACTTCAAATATCCGACATAGCTATTCTAAGCAATAAAAGAAAAGAAACCAAAAAAGCCCATTTGGACCTCTGGATTATTTTTATAAATTTCCCAACACATTATGCGAGTCATTAGATAGTTGAGAGTCATGTAAAAGAAAAATGGATCTCAGTGCATTTTAATTATTTATAATGGCAAGATAGCTAAAGTTTATCAAATAAGCCATCCACAACTGCTACTTTTGACTTTACAATAAAACATTCAATCAAAAATTCGAATTATAGGTAAGCCTCATGATTTAATCAGTTCAGGTTTAGTGATATATCTCTATAACTAACACGTAAACCTATTAAATTACTCCTAAGGTTGAGAAAATCCACTGTGATAAAAGGCAGATTTTAGTCACAATGGTTGAGTTGACTGGTAAATGTGCAACAATGAAGACAAGTATCATATAAAGCAGAGGATCCATTATTCGTTGACACAACTTCAAACTAAACAGCAAGCTTTTGCTCTATTCCCTATTCACTGTATGGTGGTGGGGGATTGCCTCCATTGGTAGGCATCTTCATAGCTTCCTCATACTTTGGGGGCAATAGCATCTGAAATAAACAAGACTAAATATCTTAGCTTTTACATAAAATTATCTCGATATATGATCTTGGCAGCAACGATTAATACAAAAAGCATTCCAGTAATTATAGTATTCATAACACTGAAAGCAAGTCTATCGAAAGATTCATCTTTGGTTTTGTTTTATTGATGTTATAATATTCAGCTTTATTTCCATGTAACACCTTCTGACTTGTAGGAACACCCATGAAAACCAACCGAGGCTTCACAATGTCAGCAGGTACTGATGGCAGACAACTAATGTCCTAAATTAAGATAGAATAAAGACTTTTGTTTCACAACTCTCTAATAAATGACAATCTCCATCAACAAAAACTCATATGAGAAATTCTTCCTTTTCCTGAAATATCCTCTTTTTAAAGATATATCCAGAAATATCTTTCAAAATTATCAATCTCTAACCACTGTGTGCACATTCTTTTGAAATTACAAAATGCATGTTTGGTGCAGATTAATGTCTTCTAAAGGTCAGATATGAGACTGAAAACTGTTTTGGTTGATAAATTCAGAATTAATATCGCACCAACCATAACCAGTTACTTTGAAATGCCCGATTAAACTGATTACACCATATAGACATTTACGGCTATCTCAAATTCAAACCAAAAGCAGACAACAATAATTATCATGAAAAATAACATTAAGCTTGTGGTTTTAGGAAGAAACCTTTGAAAATGTAATAATAAAATTGCTCGGTTCCATCAATCAAACTCTTTGTCACAGAGGTTTCTAGAGAAATCCATAGTAGATACATAGAGACAACCGTAGTAGATGCATTAAACGGATTTAATACTGAACAGAGGATTAAAATGTAATACCCCATTAAAATTACTGAAAGTCATTAGATTATTAGGCTAAACCATTGACCATTCAACAGTCAGTCATCAGACAACCCCTTAGTAACTATCCACACTGCTAAGCCCCAAGTTTGCTCATGTAGTTTTAGTTAAACATATTTTCTTCATCATTTTATAAATTTTATGTAAAAATATAAAATCAACCAGGAATCACAGATTTTCCAGTTTTAAGCATATACAGCTTGACATAACAGGCTGTATACAAAAAAAAAAGAACTGTTTATGTCAAAGCAAAATATCTTTATAAACAGAATTTGATTTAAATAGCCATCTTTCAACATCTACAACTAGATAGTTTGTTTCCATTTGTAGAATGGGAAATAAATTGCTGTTAATTAGCATGTGATGAAAAGAAAGTTTGCTTCCTTTGCCAATGCAACACTCTCAATAAATATTGAACTTATTTGTAACCATATGGATAAAAGACTCTGGTCTAATGAACTTATTTGTAACAATATGGATAAAAGACTCTGGTCTAATGAACTTATTTGTAACCATATGGATAAAAGACTCTGGTCTAATGAACTTATTTGTAACCATATGGATAAAAGACTCTGGTCTAATGAACTTATTTGTAACAATATGGATAAAAGACTCTGGTCTAATGAACTTATTTGTAACAATATGGATAAAAGACTCTGGTCTAATGAACTTATTTGTAACAATATGGATAAAAGACTCTGGTCTAATGAACTTATTTGTAACCATATGGATAAAAGACTCTGGTCTAATGAACTTATTTGTAACCATATGGTTAAAAGACTCTGGTCTAATGAACTTATTTGTAACCATATGGTTAAAAGACTCTGGTCTAATGAACTTATTTGTAACAATATGGATATAAGACTATGGTCTAATGAACTTATTTGTAACCATATGGATAAAAGACTCTGGTGTAATGAACTTATTTGTAACAATATGGATATAAGACTATGGTCTAATGAACTTATTTGTAACAATATGGATATAAGACTATGGTCTAATGAACTTATTTGTAACAATATGGATAAAAGACTCTGGTCTAATGAACTTATTTGTAACCATATGGATAAAAGACTCTGGTGTAATGAACTTATTTGTAACCATATGGATAAAAGACTCTGGTCTAATGTCTACAATAGAAGCACATCAAGTCTGCTTATGGAGTGGTGAAAATGTCAATGTAATGTGGGCATATTGTCTTTCTCAAGGATGGTAATATAAGAGTTCCTGGGGCTCGTTTCATTAACGATCTTTAGTGCGAATTCGCATTTAAGTCAGATTTTCTCTCTCAGGTGCATTTCATCAATTTTCGCTCTTAGAAGTATCGAGTGAAAAACACTCTTAACTCGCACATGTACATTATCAATTTTAAACAGCGAGTCCACGACAATATGTACTCGTTCACCTCTAAACAAAATGTAAATATGCAAAGCGAGGGCCAGAAGAAATATCAAGTCACCGTTTACCGGTATCACGCATTTTATGTTTAGCAAGGTCGGTGTTGGAAAATCATCAGGCAACCAAATTTTTTCTATGTGTTTATGTTCCTTTTTATGCCTATCTTTTATGATAACCCATAAATACAATGTATTAAATAACAAATATTTTTGAATCAATGTTTAAACTATTTAAAAGGACAGTTAGGATATGGCTAAATTCCGGTATAATGCGGTAAAGTTTACGTTATGCTAGCCATTTGATGAAATGGACCCCTGATCCCTACAGTTACTAGATACAAAGGATTCAGATGAAGACCTAATCTCAGAGAGTTTATCTCCTCTGGAGAGTTTTTCTATAAACATGGTTGAGTTACCTCAGTGTCTGGATCCACATGGTACTCTCTGATCACGCTCCTGTTGGTGTTTCTCACCTGGATATATTTGTAGCAGGACCAGACCATGTTGATTAGGTAGGCCTGGAAGAGAGGACGTACAACCATCATGTCAAATCTATTTACTTAACCCATTTCTTAAAAATAACTCTCACACACAGGAATTGGTGACAAGTTCTTTAACTTAACAGAAGACAACAGAAATTGCCAGAAAAAATGTATTGTTTCAATAATTTGGGTTTGAAGCTCATGTGACATAAAGATAATACAGGGGTTGCAAAGTGGGTTTTTGCTGAAATTTGTTATGCCACCGTTACCGTTACACGGATATGTGCAGAAAAAGCGTTGGCATTTACAGACAGGTAAATCAAATTCAGATTTTACCACTCCTGGATAAAATGTTCTTTAAGAAGTTTATCCTTGAGTTACAATGGTTTATTAAGCTTTCTGAAGCAGATGCCTTAAAGTGAGTTATTTTGGAGAAAGGTTGTAATGCAAATCTTTGGTATCAACTCTATTTTACTCCTTTACAGCATTCAGATCAATTGCAGAAAACATTGAATTGATTTGAACAATGTTAGAGAATCCTAACTTGCATTCAGTTAATCTATTTTTTAATGGCGTTCTCAACCATTGTTCCGTAATATCACTTCCTGGTTAATATAATGTACAAGAATAGGAAGTATTACAGACACATGCAAGTTCAGTTATCAGATAACAACAATAGGTTAGCCAGACTCAAGTCCCTCACGCTGACAGTAAATGTTGAATTGTGGAATTCTCATTAGGATCACCTTTATAAAATGACATTTCTGAGTAAAAGACTACTTCTTTTAACCTTTTCTTTATTTAACATGTTTATGGTGGATTTATGTTTGGTGGTAAACAGTCTTTTGGTTATATTATAATGAACACTTATTCATGCTACTTGTACTTTGCAGAAGTCAGGCTTCCAAGAATGATTAATATCAACAAGAGGCATTTATCATTATTTAGGGTAAGCTCTCCATTTACATGTGTTTTCCATTGTTTGAGATGAAGAAACTATACCTTGACAGACAGGATTAAGAAAAACAAGATGACAAACAGAAGCATGAGCCATTCCTCATCCATCTGTAGAAAACGGTCCATCATGGGATAGTCTGCCTGAAATATGTTAGAATGAGAAACATTAATTAACAATTCATCCTCATGGCAGTACCACCATTTTGTTACTGTTGCTGCAGACGGTCTTTAGAGCACAGGGGTCTATGATTATTTGGGTTTTTTCCTTGAAATTTCTAACAGTCTCTGATAACAGGCAAAACCTAGAAACTATTGCAATGAACACACTAGTTCACCTGAATTGCCACCAAGACAGACCATGTCAGCTTTCTTCCAAATGCCTGCCAACCAAGTCTGCCAGACTAGTCTGTATTAAAATAATTGTTTGTCATATAGTAAAAACTGTTGTCTTTATCTTTGTTGTGCATGTATCTGATGAAATAGATAACCAACTTGACCTAGCATCATTGTACTGAGTGTCTTTTTGGGGAAAAAATGATGTGCGTACTGAAGATAACCACAGTAAGTGCCATTATCAATGATCCTAGCATCTCCTTACTAGAAATACAGAATATCCTTCCAAAGCCACTGACTGTCAAAACATATTGATACAAAAGTGCTTTGATAAATGAAGAAAAGTGAAGAGCAGTGTTTGAACTTGGGACCTCCATCTTTTAAGTCAGACTTGCAAATGACTGAGCGATTTTGGCTTGGCATCAGCCATTTTATTTTCTGAAATTGAATGAGAGAGTGTTCTCCTTAAAACCATTTTCCTTGATATCTAAATATCTTAATGTTTACATTTTCCTTTTTATCTTGCCCTCTCTTGTCTGGGGCTCTTTGAATAATTTATACTAATCTTCCTTATTTTTGGCCCTACAGCTAATCAAAGGATTGAACAGTTTCTTTCCTTATTTGGAGTTTGTAACTCAACAAGATAGTAAATCAAACTGTAACTGTCTAGAGCTTTCAGATTAGTTGAACACTTAATCAGCTTATGACAGAAGTTCAGAACTTATTTCATAATCAGACAATACATTTTTTTTAACTTCCTGAAGGGTTTACCCACAATTTTCTGCTGTATGATCCATAGTTTGATATTTGGGGCATAAGTCATAGAGCCAACCACGGTCAGGCAGGTGATGCAGAAATCAAACACTTGGAGGCAGAAGAATGGAATCAGGTAACCTGGTCGATGCTGTAAATGGAAAAATTAAAATAGTAAACCATTTTACAATAAATGTTCAATCATTATTCTGCAGAAAGAGTTATCATGGAGTAAGGGTTATGCTTAATTGCAGAGAATCAAAAATTAATGACACAACTATATCATCATTGGATTTTTTTTTTCACAAAACATCTTTACCACAATTTTTAAGTCAAAACCAAAGAAGTTTTTCACAAATCAAATTGCCTTCTACTCATACTATCAAATTAGACTAGAATCTAATCATTGGTAAAATCTCTTTTAAACACTGTAGGATAATGAATGCTTTAATTTAATAACTTTCAGAAACAAACATGTAATCATAGAATTCAACCACAAAAAGAAGTGATAAAAGCCAACAGCAGGGATTTTTAATATTTGAAGGGGAAGACATTGGCCCCTGGTGAGGGGAGCATGGGGAACTCAATAGGACATGTTTTGGCAAACAGAACAAGCAGTGAATACTCATTCTATTGTAGATAACAAAATAACTTGTCAGTTTCTATGATAGTCGGTAAATTATATCAATATGAACCATCTGTTTGATCTCTAAAAATACAATAGATCAAATTTCAATTAATTCTTTTTAAAATCGATGATAGCAAAAGATCTTACAATGCAAGAGTTCAGAATTAATGTTCAAAATATGTTAGGAAAAGTAAATAGGTAGTTCATGGGAGGAAATTACTCCATTTGCTGAAAAAAAAATCATTACTTGTATAGAAAGGAAGTTATGATTTTACCGCACAATATATTAATCCAAAACATATTAAGTGGAATTCTATTGTTCTTTGTGTGGCAAAAATCCTTTTGGTGAGAGGAATACTCAGACTATCGGGTACAGCAGACTATCTGCCATTCCTTAGTAAACCTTAGGAATATCCATCAATGATACACAAAAATAAAACTTACTTTCACGGCACCATAGACCATCATGAGGGCAATCAGAAACGTACATAGGACTAAAGCAAATGCGAAACACAGGTCAACTGAAATTCAAGGAAGAAATTCATGTTTAAAGCCAATTTTCTTATTCTTATTTGCAGAATTGAGAAACTTCAAAGCTTGTGTGACTTTGCAAAACTGTATAATTTTCAAGAAATGGTTATAGAATGTGAAAAATCCCTGTATGATTTCTTATCTATCCACATCTTATAGAATTTCTCTTAGCTATGTAAGTCAGCATGCAGCAAAACCTCAGACATGATCAAAAACAAGTTTGCAAAATAAAAAGCAAAATGATATCGAAACCTCTATCAATCTTGAATTCTCTGCAAATACAAGAATAGAATAAATTAATCTGCAAATACTACAAGGAGCTCTCATTCTATTTCTTATATCAAAGTTCAGAATTTCAAATAGCTTTATCAATAATGAAAGTGTCAGATTCTAAGAGTCTACTTAACCATAATTGTTTCCAAGACTTTTTAACATTTGTATTCACATTGGTTGCAAATTTACCAAGAGATGAACTAATTTGATTGAGTATGTCATTTATAAAAGCTCTGTAGAAAACAATGCTATAGTAAGTACAGCAAGATTACCTTTTCTTACTCCTCCATACTGTGTTTCGTATTGTATTTCAAAAACAGGGCCATTTGTGTTCTCCTTACTATCCTCTTTCTCCAGAAAAAGGATTCCATCAGAGTCCATATTCCTTCCTGCTTGGTTCTTCAACAGTTCTGGGTAAAGGGAGGATGTTACAAGGAATCCCAACACTACAATATGGATCATCTGTAAAAACCAATATGATAAATATATGCAGAATCACAAAATAGAAACCTGCTAGACAAGAGGTGTGGGTAAAGTAACCAAAATGAAATAGAGGGGTGCATGAATAGGTCAAATAGCCAAACACAAGGGCTATTGTGGGTACATGTATAAGGTTTTAACAACAGCCATACAATGATTAGACTGACACCTGTAGTATAAATTTGATAGGGACACCATTATTTTTTTCTTTATAAAACGCTACAGTTATCTTTCTGTTCAGAATTATCTTGAATAGTTTTGAACTTGTTAATCTTACATTGATCGTGACCAAAGCCCTTACAACTTACATTAATACCAGACATCCCAAAACTTGTCATCCTCCTGTCAGACGTTAGGTTTGACTGGTCAATGTTTTCTGTCTGATCTTTAAGGGATCAACTCAGAGATTTCTGCTCTGGGAGAAATAGCTTTAAAAATTTGATATGTACAATCATTGTCTCTAAACCTGATACCATTCTTAACTTTTAAGTTGCTAGTATTCATATTTTCGTTAAATAATGTCAAGCAGCAATCTCCAATGCAGAGTTATCGTCCCCCGGATACTACCTCTGCAACGGGCTCACGCCATCTTTGCCACGAATCGTGGCAAACTCTGTAATATTGCGATCCGAACTGTTCTATGCATACAATTAAGTAAAGAAATATATGAATAAGACAAAAATACTTTTACTTTATCTTTACAGTAGAAATTGAATATGTATTTTACCATTTTTGCTAGAACTATTTTAAAGCCTTCTTACGCTATTGAAAATCAATCCGCGAAATGTTTACGTCTTTGGTCTCCCGCTCGATGTATAATAAGTCTTGGTTATTGGACAGCTTGGATACCAGTGATGTAAACAAACACGAGGTAGAAATTTGGGAACGATGTCTTCACTTTACAACTGTGATTTTTAGAGATTTTGCTACTTGCAAGGATTAACTTCAAAATACGTGATATCATTGTCTTTGGAAAAGGCAAAAGCTTCTTAAATGGCACATTCTAATCATCTATATGGACGCAGATCTCTTCAAATCGATGTTCTGAAAACTTCCACGAATGTAAGATATCGATGAGTTGGTGCTTTTAAAAAAGTACTTCCAAATAACCCCCAAATAAGCTTCACATGCTATGAAATGAGAGCTGAATGAGTTAAAAAAGAGTTGCAGAGAAGACACTAGTCTCAATAATGATCCGTGAACGAAGCTTTTTTCGTCATTTGGACATTTATCGTGCTTCGAAGGCGTCAGTCAAAATAGCAATAGCCTTCGAGACCAGTTATCTGAACTAAGAAGACACAAGTTGAAGGCTGTCAGTGTTTGAAACAAAATGGATATTTGGATGATGTGTTCATGGTTTGTGGGGTCACAGGAAAGGCTTGAGCATAGAGACAAAGATGAGAGGAAAGAACTATGTTGAATAAACTGCAAGTACCTTTTTCTAACTATGTTTGTTGTTTGTTTTCAATTAATGTACAGGACTCAGTCTTAAGTGTTATAGTACATGTTCCCTGGATGACTACCAGTACTAGGCTAGGAAATGTGTCTTGCCCAAGGACACTCCACGGTGAAATAATTGGCCACCTTCGGGGATCGAATCCGGGGTGACCGGACTCTAGTCCCCGACGCTAACCACTACACCACCGCGGATCCTTGTATGCGTGTGTGCTTGTGTTTTATAATAGATGTTTTATTATATATAATAATGCATGGTTTACCAATAACTTTATGATGTATGTATGCTCATACTTTGTGCAAAAGAATAGACAAACCATTAATGATTCTGAAGAAATAAGAAAACTGTACACCCTTGGTTCTCCCCTCTATAAAACTGCAACAGCTGTTTATCTTCGTGGGGGGGAGGGCTTGGGGTGGCGAGGATGAGGGGAAGTGAGGATGCGGTTATTTTAAAACGGGTTGATGGATCACGGCAAATTTAAGCTTGATTTAGTGCACTTTTGGACATTTTAGTATAGTGGTAAAACCTCCAACAATAGTGAGAAAAGCATTGGAATAAAGCTAAAAAATGACTGACAGATTGTCAAGTTATATCAAATCCCTTTATCAAACTTATTTCTACCCTTTTCAACATAACAAATGTTATCTTTAGTTGCTTACTATTTGGATAATCTTTACTCTTCATATCTGAGAGAATTGGTCGATGCTTCTGTTAAATTTAATTTGAACATAACGCAGCATTTAGTCTATCAATTCAGATGTCCTTTTATTTTCTCACAATGCTCTTTCTGAACCAATGAATGCACATACTTTACCATGTCAACAATCTTAATAAGGGACAAGAGACTGGTTAAACATTCCATATTTGATTCATTAAATGCAGAAAAAGAATTTCATTGATTACCATGATAAAAATTTGTAATAAGAAGAGGGACTCAATTACAAAGAGGGCCTTTAGCATAAATCTTTTGGACAAAAGAGTAAGTTGTTAATGATAACCAGATTTTTCTTAATCGAAATGCTTTCAAAAGCATGAAAATGGGTCAGCATGAAAATGGGTCACATTTTTGAAGCATTGTTATAACTTGATAAATCATGAATTGTATGTAATTCCAGATTATTTGGATGAACTGTATAATGAGCAAGTTTAATTAGTTATTATTAACCTCTCTTATGAAGAAAATGATGGAAAGAATTGATAATTGATAGGGTTAAAGGTGGCTAGTAATATGATTCTTTTAGTGTATAGGATGGTCTAAGGCACATATTCTGTGATATTTGTTAAATGAAGAGTAACAATTAAAGATAAACAATTAAATTTTCATTTCAGATTTTCACTTTACTTTTTCATATGATTTGAATTTTACATACAGATATCAGCTATAGTTGAATGAACAATACTCATGCTTTGCATCAAAATTCATCATAGTTTTAATAACTGCTAAGCAATGTCAAAACAATAATGACAACAGTTTATTTCTAAAGTTTCTTTCATATATACTTATACCAAATTCACAATAAGTGACTAAATGATGAATGCAGGGAGCATCCCCAGATATGGTTATAATTGCTACTTAGTTTTCAAACAGTTGCTTGTTAATCAGGAACTTAAATGACAGATTGTAAGAGTTTCTTATATAATTCAAATGTTCTCTATGAATAATCTTTTAAGACAAAAATATACATGTATTATTATCATTACAGCATACAACAATCAAGATCTTTAAAAGACAAGTTAATTCTCATCATGAGAATATTAATGTTTGATGATATAATGATGAAATATTGAATTAACAAATTAGCTGCATTGTTGTTAGTTACAAACCTTGACTAGTTGGTACATAATGGTTTGCATTCATTATATTTCAAGAAAGATGATGTCAGAACAGTGTTCATAAAAGTTGACAGCCTTTCAACCATAAATATTATTTGCTGTATAAAATGAAAAAGTAACTAAAGCAAAATTACTCAACCAAATACAGTTTCACCAGAGGATCACCAAACAAATAGAAACAGTGTCCATCATGTGCATTATCAAAGTATGATTGAAGAATATAGTGTTGGTGAATATAAGATAGGAACTTTCTTATCAGTAAAATTAGGTAATGAAAAGCTGAGTTTGATCTGAATAAAATAACGTTTGGATCTGTTTGTTGAGTTAGATCTGGTTAATAATTCATTTGTTCATTCTAATGTCTCAAATGAGTACCCACAACATAGGATTTAAAGAATCAATAATTGCTGAATATGCCTTTTATCTGGACATCTGCTTCACCCATTCCTCCATGTAAAATTTGTGACTTGATTAATTTGAAAGCAAAAGCAGATGTTAGAAAATGGTTTTAAAGCAACTAACTCAGAGAGTTGTGTTTTGGGTGAAATAAACATTAATAATTTGATATGAAAAGGACAATCTCACAGATTGGGATCATTAACTTTTAAGAAAAAATTGTCTTCTACAATTGAAATGACAACATATTTTCTAAAGTAATATAAGACTAGATTATTGACAGCTTTCTAACCCCAAGCATAATTATTTAGAAAAGATAAAAATCATTTATTTTGCAGATATCACAAACCATTTAAACTGGTGTTTCTCTAAACAACACTCTAAACTTAAAAGACATTTAACCATTTTGTTGCAGGCTACTCTGGAAACATTGTGGGAAAAGGGGAAATTGCTTTTATCGAGCAATTTCCACTTATCAAGCAATGTTTTCTGCCTTATCAGAAGATTATTTTCAATATCATCACATGTTGAAATGTCACCTGCAAACTCTTTTAATTTGGGACAGTTTAAAATTCAGTGTTTGGTAAAGGGTTAATCCTTTCCCAAACAATAACGACATTTGACCACTTTATTGCAGACGACTGTAGAAAACATTGTGGGAAAAGGAGAAATTGCTCCTAATACGCAATTTTTCCTTTTCCCACAAGGTTTTCTGCTATTTCTGAAGAATATTTTTCAATTTCATCACATTTTGAAAAGTCGTCTGCAAACTCTTTCAATTTGAAACAGTCAAAAATTTGTTGTTTGGGAAAGGGTTAAACGGTTTGCATTATCAACAATATACACTGTAAATTGTCTTTATAAACTTTTCTAAACAGTTAAGAAGGTATTGGAAAGCTGCCAATAATCTAGTCTTCTGTTACTTTATAAATTTATATTTTCATTTTATTGAAAGAAAGCGAGATGGTCCTTTCAAGTAAGTCTATTGAGGCAGTATGATCTATGTCCACTGAATAGTTTTGTCAAGGTCTGAACTGACTGAAGGAAGATTTAAACTCGAAATGAAGAGGAATGTTGCAATTTGTTGTTGAGAAGGTCGCCAATAATCTTGATTCATTGGATTTTCTTGAGAACGTTTCATTCTGACTGACGACTCATTTGTTCACGAGGGGGTTTGATTTGTCTTGGAGAATGTATATTCTAGCTGTCATATTCACTTTGTTTTGATCGAGGGGGCGGGTTTCGAGTCGTATGGAGCGTCGCCTCAATTCTACTCAATGACAGAATAAGCTGTTACGCTTCAAATTTAAGCTGCTTTGTGTGTTAATAAATGTCTTTATTCTACTTTAACTGTCCTTTCTTATCTATCTTTATATTGTGATACGACTAAAGAGACTTTTGTCTAACTTCTTAATAGGCTGATCTGAGCGTTAGTTTGGAGCTCGCTTTTTGCAAGCCGCTAGACGCAATATACTACTTCACGTCAGTTTCGGCCACGTGACCATGCCGGAAAAGTGGGACTATTTTCTGAGCCCGTCACAGAGATAAATGTGGGAGCGTAGCGGGAACCAATTTACTCTGGTAGAGATTGGTCAAGCAGGCCTCGCTGACAGCACTTGCTTGGGAAAGCCAGTTACAAAAATATGTAGGAATTCCTTCTTGCCCACCATGCTAGCTCAGGACGTAAATAAATTATTAATACTTTATTTTTTAAACCTGTGTTCACAAGTTGTAACTAAAATCTCAAAGGGAGAGTTCTCCACTAGTTGGGTCTTTAGATTATCTGACATGAGAGGAGATATTGTAAATTGATATCAAGAAGTTGAAGCAAAATAGTTACATTAATGCTGGTCTAGACTTGATTAAATTGTCCTGACGACTGTTGTTTCCTCTACCAGTCATTCATCTAACTGATATCATCACATAAAAGTGGCAGTCATTTCGTCTACAAATGTAATATAGTGTAATTTTATCAATTTCATCATTTTCTTTCATCTACTCTTTAAGTTGCTTTTTTACTGTATTTCACTATTTGATTAAGGGGTTTGATTAAGTATGGTGGGTGGGAACATATCTCAGCCAATCCACAAAAATAAAAACTATCGGCGACAACACTGATTGTGCCCCTTTAGAATCAGACAAAAACCAGACTTCCATAATGGCATTGTCAGTTTAAGGATATTGGTATTTAAAGATTGTATGTAAATGAAGGAAGACCGACACCGAGACAGATTAGTCATTTTAAACAAAATGGATGGACAACCCCAGATTCTGACGTTTGACAGTTTACAGTTAATAAAATATTTAGAAAGCTTCGAACTTACCAAATGCCATAATCCAAGAATAATTGTCCCAAACCGTACATGACAGCAAAAACAGCATCTAAATGCTTTAGTATCCACTGATTCGTGGTTTAACTTCATTTTGTTATGATTTGTTTTGTTTTCCTCTCAGCATAAATATGAATGACGTCACTTATTATGAAAAATAGTACCTACAGGAAATTGGCGAACTATTTCTAGTGGTTGAAGTGCCTTCGTATTCAACCAATAGGTAATCAAGTTACATTGTAAAAAGGTGGTTGCTGCAAATATTAGAACATCACATAAATCCGTTTGTACACTGTTTAAGTTTTGAGTGATAAAATATAACCAACATAGTTATACAAATTGGCGCAGTGATCCATAGATTATCGTCCGATTTAAAGAATCAAAGTACAAGAGCTACCCATCATAATCCCATTTGATATCATATCGAGTTTACGCTTACTAATGTTATGGACGAATTTTGAATCAAAAATTAAGAAGGAAATGTCAATTTAAAGAGTATGGCTGGTATCTCTTTCATTTCAAAGATATCAACTTTAAATTTCAAAAACCACAAACATATGGATTCTCATTCTCAACCTTCCCCTGATTGAGGAGTTCATCTCATAAAAACTTCATACCTAATTATTCAGACAACCCAAAGAGAAATATGCTTGGAGTGGTTGCCAACCGGTACATCTTAGTTAGTAGGTATGGCATATATCAATGTTTACCAAGGAAATAAAGTCAGTAATGGGCTTTTTCTTTGGTAAAATATAAGATAAAGCAAGTTTTCGGTCCTGGTGCGAATTGGAGGAGCATGGATATTGGAATGTCGCTTCGATATAGGCGTTACGATTAAATTGCCTTATCAATTTTAAACAGCTTTGAATCAATAATAAAAAAAAATCATATTTCATAGAATAAAGTAGGCCTATTTTTGTATATTTTTGTATACGACAGAATCCACTCTTCTTTTTTCAATCTGTTTTTTTTTTTTCTTCTTCTAATTCTAGTTTTGTACTCACACCATTACCCCAACATGGTCCGGATGATCCAGACGTATATTTACCATTCAACGTAATAAGTACTTACGAATTGATTTATCCATGTTATAACCCATGTGGAGTTAGGGGATTGTCACATCCTGAAAACATCAAAAGAAAATAAACGTATGATATCTAAAAAACATTTTACTTACAATTCTGGACGGAAATTATTGTGATAGCATTAGAAGTTGTTTGGTACATTCATTCATTTATTTAATTGATAGTCGGCCCCCGGCCTTAACAATACAATATACATATAAAGATTAACATGTACAGCCAAAGGTAAAGCATGTTTAAACAATATACATAGGAGGTTGTTGAAAGCAATCAAAATAGTTACAAAACAAAGTCTACTAACTCTTACTCATAATGAATTGATAAAATTTTCTCTTTTTTGGTAAGAATAGTATACATACATAGCAATATTGCGTACTTCATCTTTATTCTTACGTGTCAAAAGTAAATTAAACTTTTGTATATTTGGATGTTTATAATATCTTTGTTGAAAATACGTATCACGTAGATCAGAATACAGTGGGCAAATAAGTAAGAAATGATATAGATCTTCAGTCTTATTCTTACAATAACAACAATTATTATTATCTTGTTCATGGTTCTTATAGCGGTTTTCCTCCACAGCTAACATGAGAGTTGCTGTTCTAAAGCATGCGAAAGATTTACGGAACTTGTACAGTCAATGTTAAAATGTCTAGATAAGTTTCATACCCAAATGTCGACTTAAAACCAGTATAGTAAAATAGTTTTGTTTCGGTACAGCATTTATTTCTCCATACTTGCAAATACTGGTCTTTCAATCTCTGCAAGTACTGAGCAACAAAATGCTTTTCATTTGTTATCATTTGATTTTCCCAAGCGTAACCAAATCCGTTTTCGCATAAATGACTTCTTAGTCTAGATACCCAATTTACATATCCAAATGAATCATACATTTTTAACATATTGTAACATTTTTTAACATACCTGCTAATCGGCATAATAAGAATTCTCAACCAATACTTTATAACTCTTATACAAGTGTAAACATATAATGGAAAACGACCACAATCGCCAAGGACAGCTGCATCCGAGGAATTCGATGGTACACACATAAAACGCTTACATGCATATTTTTGGACCCTTTCAATACAGTCAAACGATTGAAAACCCCATGCCTCACTCCCATATAATAATATCGGTGCAATCTTTGTGTCAAAAATTTTAAAAAACAGTTTACCATTGGTAGGTGAAATCCCTTTCAAAGAAGTCAATACTAAGTTCAATGCACATTTCGCTCTAAGAGCATTCTGTTCAGCCATTCTGAACGATGATAAACCACTTGTAAAATTCACACCAACATATGTGAAAGCATTTACACATTCTAAAGATTTATTTTCAAAATAAAATTTGTCATACCTTGAGAGGGGACCTCCTTTTCTAAAAACCTCAACTTTAGTTTTTTCAATGTTAACTTTAAGTTTGAAATCTTTGCAGTATGTTTGTAAAACATTTAAGTGTTTTTGAAGACCCATTCTCGTGTCTGCAAGTAACGCGATGTCATCAGCGAACATTAACATGAATATCTCGATGAAATCCGGATTTAACTGTATGCCTTTGTTTCCACTTTTAGATATCAAGTCATGGAATTCATTAATGAAGAGAGTAAATAGTATAGAACTCATCGAACAGCCCTGTCTCAAGCCCACTGGACAATCAATAGGATCACTAAACTCATTACCTGAACGTACAACCGTTTTTACTGAAAAATATATACTTTTTATAGAATTTAATAATTTACCGTCAATACCATGAGATAATAATATAGAATACAACTTCGATCTGTCAACTGAATCAAACGCTTTCTTAAAATCGATGAAGGCTACATACACTTTCCTATGTTTCCTTGACAGATACTTGCTTATTACTGCCTGTAGAACAAAAACATTATCAATCGTTGAATAGCCCGCTCTGAATCCAGCTTGACATTCAGATATCATGTCATATACTTAAGAATAAAATGTAAAACGTCTTGTTATTATATGTATATAAATTTTACTAAATGTGTCTATTAGTGAAATACCCCTGTAGTTATCAGGGTTATGCACATCACCTTTTTTGTGAACAGGAATTGTTATAGATGTCGACCAACTTACGGGAAATTCACCCGAATTAAATATTCTATTAAATATCTTACGCACATAAGGTAAAACCAGATCTATACAATGGATAAAATGATTAGCCGTAAGGTTACCCGAAGTCGCCTTGGAAGGTTTTAACGATTTAACGGCATTAATGATTTCGTCATCAGTTATGTCATTGTTCAAGATTGAATCCTTAATATCATCGAAATCATGAACAATATCCATACCCTCAGTGTAGTCGGGTAGATTTTCGTTTTCAATGTCTTCTAACGAGTAAAGATTCAGAAAGTGATCAAACCATTGACTTGTTGTTAATTTAGGTATTTTTTGTTCACTATGATTTAAGCTTTTGAGCTCTCTCCAAAATTGCTTTGGGTTATTTAATGAATGTTCAATATTTTTCTTGATTTTTATATTATATGCAGACTTTTTGTGCTTGCATGCAGACTTGTAATCTGCTTTTGCTTTTATATATTTATTAAGATCTTGAACATTTTTGCTCTTTCTGAAAGTTCTTAATGTTTTATTTGCTAAACCTTTTAGTGATTTGCATTCTTTATCAAACCAGGTTTTGCGCTTAATACATTTTGCCGCTTTGTTTTGTGGTGTTTTAGAAAACTTCTTACCTGCACGAAGAAGTTTATTCTCAAACAAATTTATAATTTCTGACATAGAATTGCTTTCTTTATCAATCAAATTTGATAAATCATCAAAATCACCGCAAAGAACCGCTGAACATATTTCATTTTTGAATTCCTCGATTCTGTTAATATCAAAAGAAGATTTTGATTTTTCAAAAGGTCCTGCCTTTAACTGTTTATCACTATCATTGATTTGAATAAACTGTTCAGACCTAATAACGCATTTCATAGGCATGTGATCGCTTTCACTTTGGTCGAGTATTTCAAAGTCAATAAGAACATCTAATAAATCGTGAGAGACAATAAAGTAATCAACAACACTACATCCTTGATGACTTACAAACGTGTGGTTACCGTTATGACTATCTTTACCTATTCTCCCGTTTACAATAAACATACTCTGTGTTTTACATAATTCTAGGAGTCGACGACCATAGCTATTGACCTTTTTATCACTTGAAATTCTAATTGGCAATGAATTAATCCCTTTCGTTATTTCATCAAAATCATTGAAAAGTGAAACATTCTTTATTTCGACCAAAAAGTCGTTTTCAATACCAGTTCTACTATTCAAATCACCGGTAATTATTAGATGAAATTCTGAAATACTGGTCCCACTATTTATGCTTTCAAGTAAATTGTCTAAAATCTCAATACCTTTGATACTAGTTTTATCATAGATTGACGAATTCTCAGGAGGTACATAAATACATATATAGATAACATCTTTCGACAAATTAAATAAAGCCCCACATATATGTAACACAATCCCATATGTAAATTCGTTCATGATGCGTTTAACATAGGAGTCAAAAGAATTTCTGACATAAACACATACTCCACCCATGTTTCTTCCACGACATTTTACCCTATAACTAGAGCACATAAAACATGTATAATCCCCTGAGATTACATCGACTTGTGTAATGTCATTTTCCCAGGTTTCAACAAAGCCTAATATATCGAAATCTGCAACAAATCCTCTAAAATTAGAGCATTCAAGTTTGTTGACTAATCCACTTATATTCCACGTCAGAAAAGATATCCCTTCAAAATTATTAAGGCCTTGACCACAATCCTATGCTTCAACTGTTGCTTCACTTGTATCCGTTCCAACTGCTTGTAACCGGTCATCCGATGGTTTTGGTGATCCAAAACCATGCGATGACCCACCAGAAGCAGTTCTATTTAAATCAGTTTCCATTTGTACTAAATCAGTTCCATTAGATTCGGGTTCAGGGATATCATTTCTACGCATGGCCCTCTTAAACACTCTACTATTTTGTGCGTATCTTCTTTGTTCACGCTTGTACAAGATACCATTCTTATAATATCCCGTAATACCATTCCTACTTAAAGCTTTCAATTTGGCACGCTGGTGAGAGGTGAGCTCATTTGACAAACGTATGCCATTATCGCGAAATTTATCTCTTGACTGAAGAACAGTAAGCTTGGTTTTAAAGTTCTTGAAATTTACAAGAACCATTCTAGATCTATCGTGAACGAATTGGCCAATTCGTCTAATGCTTTTAATTTCATATTGATCAAATGCAGTCTCACCAAATGCTACTTTATGTATATACTTGACATATTTATCTAATGTGTGTTCATTTGTTTCAAATTCGTCATCATCGAGACCAAATATTCTTAAAGAAGTCTTTACCGATTCTGCTTCCAAATTGTCTAGACGCTTAGATATTTCTTGCTGGTCAGAACTTTCTCTATCACACATATGACCAAGCTCATTGAAGTCGGACTGTAACATATGCTGTTCCTGTTCTAGGGAGTCAACTTTTGATGCAAGATTGGTCATGTCAGCATCTATTGCTTTCTGCTTTGACTCGATTTTGCATAATCTGGATGACACATCCTTGATCTCTTTTCTCAAACAACCTGTTTCCTGTCGTAAAGCAGTCAGTTCATTCTTCACTTGGAGTAGTTCTTGGTTCGTGTTCCAGTTTGAATGTGCGATGGCATCAAGGATAACTTGCGTTTCAGGGTTAGGCACTCGACCAGGGCTAGGTCCAGGGCCGGGATTTAGCTCAACGTCCGAAGATAACAAAAGTAACAGTTGATGATAGCTAACATAGCTCACAGATCTCTCGGAACATAACCCACATTGCATCTTGTTACTATACATTGCCATCATAGGGATCAACCGTTCAGGATATGCTTGTGAAACACAGCTACTAATGATGATTGATTTGTTTGTCTCTTTGCTGTTTGTGAAATGGTGAGATATAGCTATTGCAGATGAAAGCAATAAAAAGGCAACGAACACAGAATGGAAGTTATACTGGTTACATTGCTGAATTCTAGCTTTAAGTCTACCCGTGTATCTGCTACATGAAAAGACACCGATCCGGAACCGGTATAAACTAATATCCACACCCATGATTCAGCAGCGAGTTAGGTGATGGATCAGAGAGTAATCTGTTAGATCATTTTGATACGTACAGCCACAAACAGTCACAAGCTATGAATACATGCACATGGTCGTCCTTTCTTTTTGTAAGCCCTGAAGGCTACCTCTTGATTTGACGCAGCCAATAATGCACGATGACCCAGGTAGTTCGACGACTACGTGTACATGTGTTTAAACACAGAAATTGACCAATGGGAGATGTTACGGGTCGGTGCACTCGCTCAAAGCGAAGATTAAAATGTTTATAACAATCGACAAATGCATCAAACCAACAATTCAAAATGTCAAATTTTGGTCATATATCTGCTCACCACACCTTTAGACATCTGTCTGCCAATTTCTGTCAAGAACCGATCTCCAGAACAGTTGTATTTGTAAGATGAAAGTCTCTCGATTTTTACACGTCACTACCCCTGGCTTGTAGCTGGTAGCCTATTAGCTATTATTCTCTTTTTCCCATGGTGACAAATAATTTCGGAAACAGAGGTCTGCAATTGAAAGTAAGGACTAAAAACTCATTAATTGTCCTGATTAACTCCAGAATTGGTTCGTATTCTTTATACTTCTGGAAGGAGTCCAATCTTTAACGTTTCCAATTTTTGGATTCGCAGACGACAGAATGACATTATGACAGAATCGGAAACAACTGGTCAGAGTCTCCCTTCATTTAGCCCTTCTTTGTTCTATACAAAAACAGTCATTTTGGCATGTTCACAGTACCTTCCATGAAAAGATTCAGAGTTAATCCTTGTTGTTTCATTATTCCACACTCCGTTCCCAATCAGAATTCAATAATCTGATATGCCGAAGATCAGCTACTTTTTTCACTTCCGGCCATTACTTTTTACCTACCTCTTAAATCGCCTACAAAAATGGGTGGGTCAGCGAAGGACGTCTCCCTCAGCGCTTCGCCTTCCGCGAGAAGTAGTTCTGGAAAATACAACAAACCAAGGGTTTAAAACATGGCCAACACACACAAAATATCAAAAACAGTCAAAAACACCCCTTCTTATGTCCATAAAGCATAAAATCAACACTCAAAGTATCATTCTAAATTTTCAAGAACTACTTTTTACTGTACAACGACCTCCGAAAGTAATTCTTCAGTGTACTCTGACCAACTGGTGTTGTACATATAAATACAAGTAGAGACATGAAAGGCCAAATAACTGAAAATATGTGGAAATAAGCGAAATAAGCGACTTATAAGTACAAAACCTATGCCAATTAATCATCTGACGACCACAGCTGTTTTAGCTATAACCAACAGAAAGTCTTACGGAAATACTAGCTTATGTGCCAAAATATATACATGTGTTCTTCTAGATGGTACAAAGGCAATAAGTCTGTTAGTTAGCAATTCATAGTTATATGTCAGTATTTATTAGCTTGGATAATAATAGGGAAGACTTGTATGAACGTGTATGAAGTTTAAACAAACGCCTCCCGTAGCAACTGTGATATCGTATACCGGCCTGACACAATTGTCTTGCCATGGATTTTCTCAGTCGAAAAAGTTTGCAAAGAGGCAATTCCTAGCTCTTGAATCCCTTTTATTTAGATGGTCACAAAACGAGAACTTGCATGTTCCGATAATCCTCTTCAGTAGTTACAGAGGTACTAGATTAGACGTTAAACCCTACTTGGTTTTTCCAGAGTCAAATAAGAGACAATTTTCTAAAAATATATAAAAATTCAGACTAATGGGACCGGGGCCAATCAGCGCGGAACAAGTAGAGACAATCAATCAATAGCAGCAACCAGACAAGAAGGGGAAACACATTTGTTTAATTGGGGAGCATACACCCACTACGGTTTAGATTGGTAAAATTTTAAAGCACATCAGCAATACTTCAATGGCATTGCATTGTCCGCTCGTAATCAATGAAGAAATATCCAAGCATAGCTGCACATTGGCAGATTCCAGGTAAGTCGAGCGGCTTGCTTTTACGGACTGTTTCTGTTATATCTTCCTATAGATATATTGGGATAATTAAGAGAACACAAGACGGTGATGGTGTGTATACTGTTTTAATTACTAGCCCGGATCTCTTCTGCTCATTAATATGCTAATGAGGGATATATATAGAACATATAGATATATGACTCACAGGTCTCATACTAGAATATGAATACATGTATACAACATCCCTCCCCAAGTTAGATGAAATCTTTCATTATATAATAAAGTTCATTAATCACAAATATATATTGTTCTTAGTATTAAACCTTCATGATAAGTTATTTAAGAATCTTTTCAAATTAACAAAGAAGTTATTTTCATATGAAATAGTATACTGGTAGATCTCAATAAATGAACTGGCCTATAATTTGGCTGGGCAGCATCAAGATAAAACTTTACTGACTAATCCGTAATAGGCCTTTTCAGAAACGTGGTTTGTCTCCCTTTGAAAAATCGGGCCACATTCGGAATACCTCCACTTCCGGGTATTAATTTCGAAAGAAGAATGTGGGCAAAGGCAAAGAAAACGATCGCAATCGATCGGATTTTGAAATTTATAAGCTTTATTACCCAAATTAAAGATTTACATACGAAAACATCAACAGAATGATTTGTTGTTGGCTGTTGCAAAGCCTCGTTATAAAAGGAAATAAGATTAAATTGAATGTAATGAGACTCGAATAGCGCACCGCAGTTCAGTTAAAACATGACATTCTGTGTGGGAAAAAAAGGCAAATAAGTTTATGTTTTTGTCTGAATTAAATGATTTGACAGATCAAAAATGTGTTAATCGGCTGGTTGATGGAAGGAAAGAATGAATGAAACACATATTTTTAGAATGTTTATACAAATTTGCATTAAATTCGATTTACGGATTTTAAATAAGATAGAACAAACATCAGCACTTTTGTCAATAATGTGTAGAGGTTATGTTTCTCCAATAAGTATATACTTTTTTCTTAAAATTGAAATAATTTTAATTTGTCGTATAAATAAAGTACCTTAAATAGAGAATTAGTTGTTATATGAGGTTCTCTGTCAGCCTACCTTTGATGATATATCGTATCCAAATATTACGGGCTATGAAAACAGTCCCAGTCCACTTTTTCCACCTGTTGAAACTACATTCAAATAACGCTTACTAAATAAAGAGGGGCACAGGATTGTGGAGATCTTTCAAATTCTTAAAGGACCTCAGATTGCCGATGGTTAATTACTCTATCCCTCGATCGGCTAAACAATAAAGGGTGTGACTAGAACATATGGTGCAAACGTGGCAGATTGGTGTTAATTTGCATCAAGACTCTTAATCCCTGTGATAGCCAAAGTTTGTTAATTGACCCTTTGAATGTAATTAAGAAGGAAAACTGGCAACAATCCATTGAATTGAAAAGAGATAACAAATGTGTAGATTATCATTTTAATGATAAATAATTACAAAACAAACTCAAACAAAAACACAATCGTTCTTGTTAAACAACAATAATAAGAGACATTTAATCAAAAGATTACTATGCAATTAATTAAAGTTCAAAGTAAGAGAAACAATATTTTCTAGCAAATCTTTGAACTATTTATCAATATAATTACAAGGCAAAAAGTCGTCAACAAAAAAGTGAAATGTTCCAAATAAACCCTTATTGCCGAAGCTGACTCTTAAGTCTGTTTTAAAGTTTACTTCAAAGACCAGGGGTGGTCCAAAGGTTTTTGTTTTTTTTTCGTTGCTTAAAAGAAGCCTCATTTTACATAATGTAATTCTGTGTTACATCGCATGAACCATAAAGTCATAACTATTTGGGGGTAAAACAACACAAAATAAACATACACGTCTGTAGATCAAGATATACTGGTTCAACAAATATGAAATATAGTACATAGGCAAATGAATTTTCTACATAAGGACTTCCCATTTAGTCTACATCCCATAAAGGTTTCAATTCCCACGTTGTCTACAGATTAAATTGCCAAAAGATCTACAGTTTAAAGAAATATTTTCATTTCATTTTTAATTGATTAAAATTTCCTTAAAAGATTTAGATAATTCTGAATCTGCAAAATTTGTTAGAAGCATATTACGAGAAATAGTGTAGACCAACATAAGAAAAATCTCAGCTTAGTTTTAGAGTCATAATCGATTTTTGCATTTTATTGTCTTTTTCTTATCTATATCTACACTTTATACAACCATGAATGAAATGACCAGTTTATCTTTAGGCGTACATTCCATTCGTGTGTAAATCTCCGACCAGCACTTATCAGCACTTAGCATCATATAGCTGATCTCTCTAGAGTGTACAATTCTTGTAAACATGATCAGTTTATTTCCGTCTGCTAACTAATTATTCAGCACATACTTTTCTTAATAATGTCTAAACTAATGATACATAATGATTATATGTTTAAGATACCATTGTAACATTTAAACTGAATTTTATTGTTATGATAAGAATACTTGAAATAGTATGATCGAAGCTGGACTGTATCTTAATCAAATTGCGAGTTCCCTGAACCGCTCAACCTTTTTTTTTGTCAATTATAGACGTTAACCAATTTTGATAAAGTACAATGTAAATCCAAATGAAACAATGTATCTGTTCTACTTATTATTTATTTCTTCCATTCATAATCGTCCAGATATTTCGGCGGATGACGCTCACGCCTTGGTCGTTCGTGTGACTGTTCGTTATGATTTTGACCAGAATCTGTGACTCCAGTATCCAACCCTTCCTCTAATTCTAAATCGAAATGTTCATTAAAATCTCTGTTTGAATCAGGTATATCGTCGTTCATCTTTTTCATTTGTGACGAGTTTCTTGTCATTTTATGTCCGTGTCTTTCTACTGTGATCATCGGACCACGTTTTTCTGAAACCTTGTACGGAATAGGTTTGTATTGAGAACATATTTTCGTTTTGTTTTCATTACGGAGTAATACCTTATCTCCTAACGAGATTTGCTTTTCTTTAGCATGATTTCTTTGATCCTGGTATAATTTACTGTATGATTTACTCTTTTCATCATTTCGCCTAGCATTTTCGTCTGTTGCCCTGTCTTCGTTTGGTGTGACAGCCTCAGGCAAACGAGTTTTTGCCTCACGCCGAAACAACAAACGGAATGGCGAAAATCCCGTGACTGTATGATGGGTTGATCTATATTGCCTAAGAAATGTGTTCATTTCCTGTTTCCTATTCTTTCCCTCAACTTTTGCTGACCTAACACTTTTCATGAGTGGTTTGTTAAATGATTCTGCTTGCGCATTTGCTCTCGGCCACAATGGAGTTATTTTTCTGTGAATGAAACCCATTTGTTTTGCATAATTTTTAAATTGAATTGAATTGAACGGACTTCCGTTATCCGATTTTATAACTACCGGAATCCCAAACATCGCCAATACCTTGTCTATTACCGGAATGATTGAGTTTGCTGATACGGATTTCACAGTTTCGACTACTCGATAACGTGAATATTCGTCGATTATAACCATTAAATAGTCTCCCGTATCTAATGGACCGCAAAAGTCAGCGCTCAAATTTTGCCAAGGACCGGCTGGCAATTCCGACATCCTGAGTGGCTCCCTCGGTTTCGCCTCCTTCGTATTCGCCTGACACGCAATACATCCTTTGATTGCCCTTTCGATTTCTGCGTTGAGATTCGGAAACCATACCTTCGAGCGTATGAAGCTTTTGGTTCTAGTCATTCCTTGATGACCTTCGTGACCTAACCGAATTGCTTTGTCGCGAAGCATTTTCGGCATCACGATCTTGTCGTTTTTCAGCAGTACCGTTTCACAGTGAACAGTTAGTTCATCTTTCACATTTCGAAACGACAAAAGTTCCTCCAGGTCTATGTTGCCTTCGATTTTCAGCGTTTTCAGTTCGTACCATCGACCATTTTTCGTATATTCCACAGCTCTTTGAATTGTTTCATCGTTGTACGAAACACATTTGATTTCGTCCATAGTCATAGCATTCGGAACGGATTCTTCACACACAAATGCTACGTACTCCTCTGCCAGATTTCTGGTTTCTTCGACACGTTTTAGTGGATGACGAGAAATGTAGTCTGACGTGTTATCTTTTCCAGGCCTGTACACTTTTCATTTTGAATGGCTGTAGACGTAATCCCCAACGTTCTACACGTAATGACGGCTGCTTCTTTTCCCAGATAGTCGTCAGCGGTTTATGATCTGTAACAACTGTGAAACAGGGCGCACCTTTTAGATACATGCTGTAATGCTCACATGCCCATACGATTGCAAGCGCTTCCCTTTCTGTTTGGCTGTATCTTGTTTCCGTTTGTGTTAACGCACGACTTGCGTATGCCGCTACTTTGCCTTCTTGTGTAAGTATTCCTGACAAACCTACTGGTGACGCATCTGTTGTCACTTCAATTTCGCGTTTTGGATCATAGTATGTCATCACTGTTTTGCTAAAAAGTTCCATTTTCAGCTTTTCGAACGCATCTTGTTGACTTTTCACCCATATCCAGTCAACGTCCTTTCGCGTAAGTGTACGCAATGGTTCAGTGACAGAGGCGTATTCCTTGATGAATCTTGAGCAGTAAGCCGTCATGCCCAAGAAACTCCGAACCTCAGATACGTTTGTTGGTTGTTCCATTTGCCTGATTGACTCAACCTTGATAGGGTCTGGAGATATCCCCGAACCTCCAAATACAACCCCAAAAAATGTCACTATATCCTTGTTGAACTCACATTTCCTTTTGTTCAGTGTCAGACCACTTCTGCGGAGTGCCTTGAAGACTCTGTCGAGTGCTTTGTCATGTTCTTTTGCGTTTTTACCAAATATCAGAATGTCGTCTGATATGTTTTTAGCACCTTGTATTCCTTGTATAACTGAGCTTATTGCCTTCTGGAATACCTCAGACGCTTAATTTGTTCCAAAGTTCAACCTTTTATACCTGTACAGTCCTTTGTGGGTGATGAATGTTGTTATCGACCTTGACTCATTGTCCAACACCAGCTGATTATACCCAGATGACAAATCTAATTTGCTAAACACCGTAGCTCCATTTAGATCATGTATGAGTTCGTCGATTGTCGGCATTGGGTGACGTTCACGTTCAATAGCTTTATTTGCTTCTTGCATATCGACACAAATTCGTACGTCTCCATTCTTCTTCGGTGGGGTGACAATCGGGGATACCCATGGTGTTGATTCGTTGATAACTTCTTCAATGATGTCGTCTTTAATGAGATTGTCGATTTCCTTTTCAACTTTTTCTCTCATATGAAATGGTGTTCTGCGATTTTTCTGTGCTACAGGTTTGATTTCTTTGTTTATGTGCAACTTGACCGTTTGTCCCTTTAGTTTCCATATGCCGCTGAATATTCCTGGGAACTTTGTTTCAATGGCGTCAGATGCATTGATCTGTTGCACCACTTTAACCACTCCAAGATCGCTCGCTGTTTCATAGCCTAAAAGTGTTCCATAGTTTCCTTTTACAAGATAGAACTTTGAAGCAATTATTCTGTTGTCTTTCTCAATTGTTAAATTGTACAACACCCCTTTACTTTTAACGTCGGTCCACCACCATACGGCAGCAGCTTCGGTAGACGTTTTGTCTGTAGTTTCGGTCCACCAACATGAACATATGTTCTTTCGTCAAT
The DNA here is from genome assembly GCA_947846245.1 of Cerastoderma edule. Classification (NCBI taxonomy): domain Eukaryota; kingdom Metazoa; phylum Mollusca; class Bivalvia; order Cardiida; family Cardiidae; genus Cerastoderma; species Cerastoderma edule. Next base: position 41,065,400 of record OX401405.1, on the reverse strand, counting down.
AATATAGACACTTGACCCTGTGTCAATTGTAGCTTTTACGTTTGAATTGTTGAGAACGATCTCTGTTTTAGGCGTTTTTGAAGTACCAACACTTTGAACTGTTATGTTATAGTTGACCTCATCTTCTGAACTTGCCTGTTCAGCGAAAACCTCCTGTACATTTTTCCCACGGCTACTACAGCATCGCGCGAAATGATTGACCCTTTTGCAGATAAGACAGGTTTTACCTTTCGCCGGACAGGGACCTCTTTTGTGCGGGAATTCATACCCACAATTCCTGCAAGTTTTCCCTGCGGCTTCGTCACGTGACTTCGCCTGTCCTGCAGCTTGCTGACCTCGAGAATTGCGATGATATCCCTGCGCACGATTCTGCGTGCGACCATGACCACGATTCTGGCCACGAGTGCTTTTATTTCCGCGGGACACTTTATTGACAATATGATTTTGGTCTGTTTCCATCATTTTTGCCTGTCTCTCCGACTGTTCAAGCATTCTGCCTAGATTTAATATGTCCGTGAGCCCCTTATCTGGCTCTCTCAGCGCCCGTCGTCGTAACTGGTTTGATTTGCAGTTTTGAATTATTTGTTGTAGAATTTCATTGTCAACATTTGCAAACTCACAGTTTCTAGCGAGTGTCCTCAACTCCACCACGAATTCGTCAAGTGTCTGCGTCTCCTGCTGTTTGTAATTACGGAACGTGTAGACTTCCATCTGTTTATTTTTCTTAGGAGAGAAATAGTCGTCGAGCACTTTCTTTGACACATCGTACGCCGTGCCGTCGTCATCTCCTTTTTGTCAAAAACCTTCTCCCCTGCATAATGCAGAAGGAGAGCACGTTTCTGAGCCTCTTCCGTTATATTCAGTCCCACAAACAGGTTTTCCAACCGCGATACCCATTTTTCCCAACGGGTTCCACTGTTAGCTTTATCAGTGTCCACATCAAATGAAGGGAAATTTGGCAAATTGCTAAGAGCCATGTCACTTAAGTTTCGTAATCAATCCATTTAAGCACTGAAGTCATTGTTCGCTAATCCTCGTCGCCAGATGTTATATCTTCCTATAGATATATTGGGATAATTAAAAGAACACAAGACGGTGATGGTGTATATACTTTTTAATTCCTAGCCCGGATCTCTTCTGCTCATTAATATGCTAATGAGGGATATATATAGAACATATAGATATATGACTCACAGGTCTCATACTAGAATATGAATACATGTATACAACAGTTTCTGCTCTAAAGACGATCCAAATCTGCCGATACTAGGATTTGAACTCACGCTGGGCCCTATGATTTGGCGCGGGTGTAATGGGGGTATTTTCTTACTTTGATGCTTTGTACACGTTCAAAACAAGTCTAATTCGATCATGAATCTAAGCAGAATGTGAATCAAAATGATAATAATTGATTGATGAAGGATCAAGTTAGATTTACAATATTGTTGTTGGTACGGCCAATGCATAATCCCCCGCCCCTTATCTATCTCTACAGGCCTGGTAACAGAAACACCAGCCGACACCTAACAATCCGGCACAAACAACGACACATGTGTGAAAAAAAAAACCGACGAAGACCAAGAACATCTGAGAGATGAAAATGTTCAAGATCAAAAAGACCTAATTCCCAGTTAAGACTGACCATCGGTGGTATCCTTTTTTATATTTCATTTTTTATTTTTAGGGAACTGAGGGAAAATATTTACTGCCTATAGCACAGACCGGCCATCTATTCACCATCGATCAATTACTATTGAACAAAGACACGTATTGACGAGTAAAACAACACCGATGGGATATCCTAAATGCTATAAAATCTTCCATCGATGAATTGCTCGTCGATAAGCTACCAACACGCCATCGGTATGCAACTTATAACTCACCGAATGACAACTTTTAATCACAGATGAAGAACCAGAAAAGGATCTCGTAAGTGATACCCACTAACACCAAAACTTAATTTGCCGTTAGAAAACGATGGAGAAAAGAATAAATAAATAATTTATATTCACCCGATTCCATTCAGGTTTAAAGCGAACCTTCGGTGTGATCGCCCCTTAACCCATTACCAAACTATATCGACATTTGACCAGTTTGTTGTAGACGACTCTATGAAACATTGTGGGAAAAGGAGAAATTGCTCGTCAAGAACAAACGTTTCTGTCCTATCCGGAGATAATTTTCAGTTTCATCACATCTTGAAATGTCGTCTGCAAACTCAATTTGGGACAGTCGAAAATTTGGCGTTTGATAAAGGAGGGGCACGTGTAAAAGTTCCGAAGCATTTCGGACGTACAAGGTTTTGCACCATTGACGAAGTACTTCGTAAAGTGGTCCCATTTAAAAATTTTGAGTTTCGCCGTCTGGTGTATGTTTTGAATATGGAGGCCTGCACGTTGTTGTAGGGGGTCTTGGCGCATGACCCCCACCCCCGTGAAAAAAATGCAGACTGAAATCGCTTAGGTACTGGTATGTATTTGAGAGCACAAAAAAAGTATCTTGTTCAAACAGAAAAAAGAGGCTGTTGCGTTATGGTGTTTTTTGTGTGTTTTTTTCTTCTCACTTTTTTGCTTCATGTAATAAAGTATAGACACGTGCCTATAGTGCCAAAAGGAAGCTTCACAAATGGTTGTGTTTCTTGTATAGATAATAGTCCTTCAATGCTCTTAAAATTTGCTATGATTACCTATTGCAGGACAATTTGTTTAAGGTGTATGAAGACCCAATGTCGGTGCCTTGACAACTCGTGTACTGATTTGTGTACGGTTCTAGTATACTTTGGTCTGTAGAAAAGAATGATGTGTCCATTTCATTACAGTTTTTGAGAGTTTACTTGACCACTTTGATGTTTCAGCATATAGCTTAGGGTAGAAAACACTATTCTTAATTCAGCAGAGTCTTGAAGATACCTGATTTAACATTTGAGTCAATGGGATTTCAAGATCTCAAAAGTATAACACGAGTATGACGCTCACGAAGTTGGCAGAGGTGTCAGGAACTCATTGGATAACTCCCAAAACTTCGTGAGCGATAGTATGTTCGAAATACGATGGAAACACGACACGACACCGAACATTGTCTTGTTATTTTTTTATAACTCCAGGATTTGGGTCAGATAAAGACTATTCGATGCTTGAATTTTAGGATAGCATTATTTATCGAACTTTGATAACTCGTGCACATTTATTGGACGATTCTTCGTAAGTTTCTTCCCTTGGATATATAACGAACTATTCCCCATAGGAAAACCTGTGAACTGCCCATATTGTAAGCAACAGTTGTCGACAAAAACAAGATCAGTGCATTTCAGTGCGGTAAGGAGCAATGTATCCGTTTGTCACAATGTGCAGCAGATTTGTCAAAGTGAGGTAGTATGGATTAACTCTTATGCCGCTTAGTAGGTCCTGACATGAACGCATTTAAAACTTTATCATAGCACAAAATAGGACCAATTCCCTTAAAACCCATTTCTAGCATTTAAGAAAAAGAAAATGAACCAGGAAAAGCACACGGAGATCCCATGTAGTTAGTAAATAGTGTATACTTTGCCTGGGGAAACACGGGCGTGTATGATCGGTATGTGCCGTCTGGTGTTTTACAAATGATAACCATCAATGCTTTATGAAGACGTCCGGAAGTCATTCACAATAAGCTGCCCCGTAAATATTATTCTATTACTTTTGAATTATTAAAGTTTCTGAAATGAATGTATAGGAAACTGTCTTGTGGAAGGTACGTTAATGATATCTATCGGTCTAATGCCTGTAAAGTTGCTTTGTTTGTTTGGCTTGGGGATTTACATTACGTCATCAGTATTTTAGTTGTACTGCGATGGGATGTTCGTCCTTGGTTTAGGGATACCCTTGTGTAACGTCCTATTGAGTCAAACCAAGACGGGCATAATTCTGTTAGTCTTATTCTATTTATTTTTATTCATTTCATATTGTTTTTTCATCGCGTCAACATTATTTCAGTTTTGGTGCGATGTCCGAGTCTTAATGATGGAAGAAGACCCCATACTTAACTACCAATAAGGGTTGGTCAAACCGGGCAGAACCAACGGCATTCCGAAGCCAGTCAGGAGACTAGTCATTCTCTCATAAAGATCTAAATGCCGTCACCGGGAGAGGGGTCATGTGATTTCGTGTTCTGTACTCTAACCACTAGGTCACGGAGGCCCCCGGTCCGTTGGAGACTACCTCTAAATGCCGTCACCGGGAGAGGGGTCATGTGATTTCGTGTTCTGTACTCTAACCACTAGGTCACGGAGGCCCCCGGTCCGTTGGAGACTACCTCTAAATGCCGTCACCGGGAGAGGGGTCATGTGATTTCGTGTTCTGTACTCTAACCACTAGGTCACGGAGGCCCCCGGTCCGTTGGAGACTACCTCTAAATGCCGTCACCGGGAGAGGGGCCATGTGATTTCCTGTTCTGTACTCTAACCACTAGGTCACGGAGGCCCCCGGTCCGTTGGAGACTACCTCTAAATGCCGTCACCGGGAGAGGGGCCATGTGATTTCGTGTTCTGTACTCTAACCACTAGGTCACGGAGGCCCCCGGTCCGTTGGAGACTACCTCTAAATGCCGTCACCGGGAGAGGGGCCATGAGATTTCGTGTTCTGTACTCTAATTACTAGGTCACGGAGGCCCCCGGTCCGTTGGAGACTACCTCTAAATGCCGTCACCGGGAGAGGGGCCATGTGATTTCGTGTTCTGTACTCTAACCACTAGGTCACGGAGGCCCCCGGTCCGTTGGAGACTACCTCTAAATGCCGTCACCGGGAGAGGGGCCATGTGATTTCCTGTTCTGTACTCTAACCAGTAGGTCACGGAGGCCCCCGGTCCGTTGGAGACTACCTCTAAATGCTGTCACCGGGAGAGAGGCCATGTGATTTCGTGTTCTGTACTCTAACCACTAGGTCACGGAGGCCCCCGGTCCGTTGGGGACTACCTCTAAATGCCGTCACCGGGAGAGGGGCCATGTGATTTCGTGTTCTGTACTCTAACCACTAGGTCACGGAGGCCCCCTCGTGTTCTGTACTCTAACCACTAGGTCACGGAGGCCCCCGGTCCGTTGGGGACTACCTCTCATGAGAATTAAAACATACCTCTACCGTGATTTGAACCAACGACAAGAGGGTTTTTGTAATTTCATGTTCAGTACTAGTACCCAATGGACTGGGCGATGGAGGATTTGTTATATTTGTCTTTAATTCCACGATGGTCAGTATAGGGAAGTTATTGTTTCATACAAAAGGTTTGCAGGGCTGTGAATCAAACCTATGGTATATCGTTTTCCGGTTTGTTATCGTAACCAACTGAACAAATGAGGTTTGCAGATAAGCTGTAGTGGTTGTTCTAATGCAAGAAAAACGAAACAAACTTGTAAATACCAATATATTTATAACATGCTTAAATATAGCCTTTCTGACTTTTACAACTAAACGAACAGATGTTAGCAATGACAGACTTAAACATAAACTGCATTGCCATTACTATTTGGCAAATTATTAAATATAAAACAAAAGACAATGACAGACATAAACGCCTCGTTGAAAACCCCACTAATATAGCATATAAAAACCGATGAACTTACCATGGTGGCTCTGTGAAGCAAGATTACCCATACTTGGTCTTGTCATGAAAATATACTCGATCAGCAGTTATCAAGACTATTCTATCAAGTTCGGTGGACCTTGTGTTGTTGTTTAAAATTTGGATACAAAATTATTTTATCAAAACCATAAATACCCAAAAGGATAAGATATCGATTGCTCGACATAATAAATGGTTTGCAGATATAACAGTATTTCAACCAACCAACTTTCCATTTTTGATATGGTTTGTCACACTATTAGTAACCAATAATTTCTCTTTGAATCTAAAGTTGTGTAAAGCCATAGGTTAATAGTTATGATAGCAGCGTGTCACCATTTTAAGGTGATCATAATACCATCGTATCTTTTTTCATATAAATGAGCCAGATGTGAACAGTATCCTCTATATTTTCTATAAACACTAGACAAACACAGTATAAGACAATCAAAGACCTTCACATCATCAGGTTAAAGTTCATATTACTAACACCGGATCTTAAAATAGCCCTCAAGTTAAACCAGTATGTACAAATAAACGTAAGTCTATGTAATATTGAACAAGAAAGATAAAGTGCACCTTAGTTAAACATTATACACAATTAAAGGATAAATACTTCATAAAAACACCTATTTAATTGAAAACCAATTTCTCTGTACAAACATACTCAGCCGAGCACGAATATTTACAAGGTTTAACAAAACGATTAAAGATGACATTTAAACATAAAGCTGTCTTTATTCTTATGAATAAACAAACGAATAAACGTGCTAAAATGGTAAATGCATGTATACATATAAAACAAAAAAAATAGTCGAACAATTTCATTTGGTAGTTGGTATTCTCAATTTGTTAAAATGAATGAAGACATTCAATCTTTAACGTGTATATCTATATCATAAATAAGTAAAATTTCATTTCATCTATTTTCTTGAATACAAACGTCAAGAAAACGTCATTTAGCCCCAGAACGACCGCACACGTACCTTGTATCATTAGAATAATGGTACATACAGTATCTGCATATGTAGTCCACAAATAATTCCGTGATGTCACAAAACATTTCCACATGGCATGGGATAAACGACAGCATTTTTCTACAGGTGTAAGTGGAAAATGGCACCAATATCTGTATATATTATGTAGCTAAGTATTGCGACATTTAGCTCGTATTGTCCCCGTTAAGCACAGCTGACTGCATACGTCGACCAACCCACAACCTGAATTTTGTTGCAACAGTGTCAAGTTGCTTACCCGTCTCTGTCAAACTAAACACTCGTCTTTTCATCATTAAATTCACAAACAATCGTTTGGAATTCACAACGGCAAAATAGTCAGCCCTTGGCTATCCAGTATATAAGTTCAGGAACTATCGACATAAATTCATTTTCTCCGTTGATAGTACCGTCTTTTATAGCTCTTTCCTTGTTTTATCCTTACCCAAAATTGACGACACTAAAGTTAGGCGTTGCAATTACTGTATACACTTATCCTCATAAAACTGCACATTATACCTGTTGACATTGTTATTCGGTGATAAAATGGAGGATAAATCTATGGCATGAAAATAACTCCTTTACTTATCGCCTGCTTTAAAGTGATTAGAACATGGCAAATCATTTACTCATACCTCTATACACAAGCAGAGATGAACATTTTCAAACATCACAAATATATCCTTTAGCATATTGAACAATAACCATTGTGAAAAAATGAGACATTGCTCGTCACGAGCAATGTCTCATTTTGTCACAGTTGTTTTTTTAACTCTTCTGCAGCAGACCCCGACATGAATGCTTGTATAATCGCGTCGATAAGTCACATAACACCCTTACTGTCAATATAAACGTTCCGGTTGACCCTAGCCTTGGCCTCTCATTACCACGTCTTCCTGCTAGCGAATGAGTACCGCAATGAGGCGCCGCAGATCGGACAGTTCGGGTAGGTCTTGATCTCTTTCTTCGGTATGTGCCAACACTTACTGCAACGTAGCCGGTACTTCTTGTATCTAAAACAGAGTTGTGGGTTTGTGACTTAATAAAGTGTTCAACAAGTGTTAGGTTACATCACGGTGTTTCATTGGATCTAAATCATCACTGTCTTCTTGTTTATTTGAAACCGACTTTTCTGTCATAACGCTGTCCTAACAAAGATGGTCTAAGATATGAGCTATTTATAACTACCATTGTTATCTTTATTTCAAATAAATAACTGTATTTCAGTGTCAAACATATTGTGGTTGTTTATCCTATTAATGTTTAACATCATGTTACCACGGATACATTTCTTAAAATGAACGGTTTTCCCTTTTGTTACAGTTGTCATAACAATAACTGTAGATAAGAAATAACTTTCCTTCTGGTTATATTTTGTCGTCTGTTGATGTTTTCAATTTGACCCAGTAATATATTTCAATATGGGGATGGACCAGATTGACTCACCGTATTCCACAGGCGTTGCAGAGAGGCGTTCCATCTTCGGCATCCCTCCACAGGGGCGTACGGCGTGTCCGACACGAGGCGCACATCTTCACTGGAAATACAGACAACAGGTGTCACAATAACATGAAAATAAAGGCAACATCCGTCACAATAACACGGACATAAAGGCAACATCCGCCACAATAACACGGACATAAAGGCAACATCCGTCACAATAACACGGACATAAAGGCAACATCCGTCACAATAACATGGAAATACAGGCAACTTGTGTCAGAATAACACGAAAATAAAGGCAAAACCCGTCACAATAACATAGAAATAAAGGCAACATCCGTCACAATAACACGGACATAAAGGCAACATCCGTCACAATAACATAGAAATAAAGGCAACATCCGTCACAATAACACGGACATAAAGGCAACATCCGTCACAATAACACGGACATGAAGGCAACATCCGTCACAATAACACAGACATAAAGGCAACATCCGTCACAATAACACGGACATAAAGGCAACATCCGTCACAATAACACGGACATAAAGGCAACATCCGTCACAATAACATGGAAATACAGGCAACATGTCACAATAACACGGAAATAAAGGCAACATCCGTCAAAATAACACGGACATTAAGGCAACATCCTTCACAATAACATGGACATAAAGGCAACATCCTTCACAATAACATGGAAACAAAGGCAACATCCGTCACAATAACATGGAAATAAAGGCAACATCCGTCACAATAACACAGACATAAAGGCAACATCCGTCACAATAACACGGACATAAAGGCAACATCCGTCACAATAACACAGACATAAAGGCAACATCCTTCACAATAACATGGACATAAAGGCAACATCCTTCACAATAACATGGAAACAAAGGCAACATCCGTCACAATAACATGGACATAAAGGCAACATCTTTCACAATAACATGGAAACAAAGGCAACATCCGTCACAATAACATGGACATAAAGGCAACATCCGTCACAATAACACGGACATAAAGGCAACATCTGTCACAATAACACGGACATAAAGGCAACATCCGTCACAATAACACGGACATAAAGGCAACATCTGTCACAATAACACGGACATAAAGGCAACATCTGTCACAATAACACGGACATAAAGGCAACATCCGTCACAATAACATGGAAATACAGGCAACAGGTGTCACAATAACACGGAAATAATAGCAACATCTGTCACAATAACACGGACATTAAGGCAACATCCGTCACAATAACACGGACATAAAGGCAACATCCGTCACAATAACACGGACATAAAGGCAACATCTGTCACAATAACACGGACATAAAGGCAACATCCGTCACAATAACACGGACATAAAGGCAACATCTGTCACAATAACACGGACATAAAGGCAACATCTGTCACAATAACACGGACATAAAGGCAACATCCGTCACAATAACATGGAAATACAGGCAACAGATGTCACAATAACACGGAAATAAAGGCAACATCCGTCAAAATAACACGGACATTAAGGCAACATCCGTCACAATAACAGGGAAATAAAGGCAACATCCGTCACAAAAACACGGACATAAAGGCAACATCCGTGAAAAATAACATGGTAATAAAGGCAACATCCGTCACAATAACATGAAAATACAGGCAACAGGTGTCACAATAACACGGAAATAATAGCAACATCCGTCACAATAACACGGACATAAAGGCAACATCTGTCACAATAACACGGACATAAAGGCAACATCTGTCACAATAACACGGACATAAAGGCAACATCCGTCACAATAACACGGACATAAAGGCAACATCCGTCACAATAACATGGAAATAAAGGCAACATCTGTCACAATAACACGGACATAAAGGCAACATCCGTCACAATAACACAGACATAAAGGCAACATCCGTCACAATAACACGGACATTAAGGCAACATCCGTCACAAAAACACGAAAATAAAGGCAACATCTGACACAATAACACGGAAATACAGACAACAGGTGTCACAATAACATGGAAATAAAGGCAACATCCGTCACAATTACACGGACATAAAGGCAACATCCGTCACAATAACACGGACATAAAGGCAACATCCGTCACAATAACACGGACATAAAGGCAACATCTGTCACAATAACATGGAAACAAAGGCAACAGGTGTCACAATAACATGGACATATAGGCAACAGGTGTCACATTAACATGGACATATAGGCAACAGGTGTCACATTAACATGGACTTATAGGCAACAGGTGTCACATTAACATGGTTGTGAAGTCACACTGAAAAATTGATAGCTCTGTATCATATGCACAACGGAACAACAACCTGAATGGTCGCTGAGAACTGTCTGTCGTTCGTTCTAATTAAGGCAGTTTGATGAATGCTTATTATATGACTTGACGAATGCAATCTGTAAAGCTAGTAAAGACTTAGAAATATATACCAGATTGTCACTAAAAACTCTTTAGACGAATAAAGATTGGTAAACAAGTCCGTATGTTATAGTCTTATATGGCGGTAACTGAGTTAAGGTAAAGTATCAACAATCCGCCGTTTTGAAACTCATTCTGTAATCGGATTACTTCGGTAGTTTTCGGTTAACCTCGGTAGGGTCCAGGATCTATTTGGAACTAGTCGGTTCAATGCAAATAGTTCCGGCCCAGACCGAGGTATACCGAGAATGACCAAAGTAATCCGACGAAATAATGAGTTTAGAAATGGTGGATTATTGGTATTCTACCTTAAAGCTTATTGGTTTATCCTTACACTATCCTAATCCAACTGCACACAAGGGTCGGTCAAGACGTGTAGAGAGCCATGGGCCTTTTGTGAGTCAAAAAGGTAACCTCAAAAAAACAATCTGACGCTTTCGTGATCGGAACCCATGCGAAGAGGAGCCATGTTATTTCCAGTTCTGTATTCACAAGGTATGTCTATAATAACCTACCACAGTGGTGTGGGGAGTTCCCCTTGGCGTTCGAACAGCTGTATTCACAAGGTATGTCTATAATAACTTACCACAGTGGTGTGGGGAGTTCCCCTCGGCGTCCGAACAGCTGTATTCACAAGGTATGTCTATAATAACGTACCACAGTGGTGTGGGGAGTTCCCCTCGGTCCGAACAGCTGTATTCACAAGATATGTCTTTAATAACCTACCACAGTAATGTGGGGAGTTCCCCTCGGTCCGAACAGCTGTACCACAAGGTATGTCTATAATAACCTACCACAGTGGTGTGGGGAGTTCCCCTCGGTCCGAACAGTTGTATTCACAAGGTATGTCTATAATAACCTACCACAGTGGTGTGGGGAGTTCCCCTCGGTCCGAACAGCTGTATTCACAAGGTATGTCTATAATACCCTACCACAATGGTGTGAGGAGTTCCCCTCGGTCCGAACAGCTGTATTCACAAGGTATGTCTATAATAACCTACCACAATGGTGTGGGGAGTTCCCCGTCCGAACAGCCAGCCCACAAGGTATGTCTATAATAACCTACCACAGTGGTGGGGAGTTCCCCTCGGTCCGAACAGCTGTATTCACAAGGTATGTCTATAATAACCTACCACAGTGGTGTGGGGAGTTCCCCTCGGTCCGAACAGCTGTATTCACAAGGTATGTCTATAATAACCTACCACAGTGGTGTGGGGAGTTCCCCTCGGCCCGAACAGCTGTATTCACAAGGTATGTCTATAATAACCTACCACAATGGTGTGGGGAGTTCCCCTCGGTCCGAACAGCTGTATTCACAAGGTATGTCTATAATAACCTACCACAATGGTGTGGGGAGTTCCCCTCGGTCCGAACAGCTGTATTCACAAGGTATGTCTATAATAACCTACCACAATGGTGTGAGGAGTTCCCCTGGGTCCGAACAGCTGTATTCACAAGGTATGTCTATAATAACCTACCACAATGGTGTGGGGAGTTCCCCTCGGTCCGAACAGCTGTATTCACAAGGTATGTCTATAATAACCTACCACAGTGGTGTGGGGAGTTCCCCTCGCGTCCGAACAGCTGTATTCACAAGGTATGTCTATAATAACCTACACAGTGGTGTGGGAAGTTCCCCTCGGTCCGAACAGCTGTACCACAAGGTATGTCTTTAATAACCTACCACAGTGGTGTGGGGAGTTCCCCTCGGTCTGAACAGCTGTATTCACAAGGTATGTCTATAATAACCTACCACAGTGGTGTGGGGAGTTCCCCTCGGTCCTGAACAGCTGTATTCACAAGGTATGTCTATAATAACCTACCACAGTGGTGTGGGGAGTTCCCCTCGGCGTCCGAACAGCCGTATTCACAAGGTATGTCTATACCAACCTACCACAGTGGTGGGAGTTCCCCGGTCCGAATAACAGCCGTATTCACGCTGCATAGTCTATAACCTACCACAGTGGTGTGGGGAGTTCCACTCGGTCCGAACAGCTGTATTCACAAGGTATGTCTATAATAACCTACCACAGTGGTGTGGGGAGTTCCCCTCGGTCTGAACAGCTGTATTCACAAGGTATGTCTATAATAACCTACCACAGTGGTGTGGGGAGTTCCCCTGGGTCCAAACAGCTGTATTCACAAGGTATGTCTATAATAACCTACCACAGTGGTGTGGGGAGTTCCCGTCGGTCTGAACAGCTGTACCACAAGGTATGTCTATAATAACCTACCACAATGGTGTGAGGAGTTCCACTCGGTCTGAACAGCTGTACCACAAGGTATGTCTATAATAACCTACCACAGTGGTGTGGGGCGTTCCCCTCGGCGTCCGAACAGCTGTATTCACAAGGTATGTCTATAATAACCTACCACATGGTGTGGGGAGTTCCCCTCGGCGTCCGAACAGCTGTACCACAAGGTATGTCTATAATAACCTACCACAGTGGTGTGGGGAGTTCCCCTCAGCGTCCGAACAGCTGTATTCACAAGGTATGTCTATTATAACCTAGCACAGTGATGTGGGGAGTTCCCCTCGGTCCGAACAGCTGTACCACAAGGTATGTCTATAATAACCTACCACAGTGGTGTGGAGAGTTCCCCTTGGCGTCCAAACAGCTGTATTCACAATGTATGTCTATAATAACCTACCACAGTGGTGTGGGGAGTTCCCCTCGGTCCAAACAGCTGTATTCACAAGGTATGTCTTTAATAACCTACCACAGTGGTGTGGGGAGTTCCCCTCGGTCCGAACAGCTGTATTCACAAGGTATGTCTATAATAACCTACCACAGTAGTGTGGGGAGTTCCCCTCGGTCTGAACAGCTGTATTCACAAGGTATGTCTATGATAACCCACCACAGTGGTGTGGGGAGTTCCCTTCGGTCGAACAGCTGTATATACAAGGTATGTCTATAATAACCTACCACAGTGGTGTGGGGAGTTCCCCTCGGTCGAACAGCTGTATATACAAGGTATGTCAATAATAACCTACCACAGTGGTGTGGGGAGTTCCCCTCGGTCCATTCACAAGGTATGTCTATAATAACCTACCACAGTGGTGTGGGGAGTTCCCCTCGGTCCGAACAGCTGTATTCACAAGGTATGTCTATAATAACCTACCACAGTGGTGTGGGGTTCCCTCAGCGTCCGAACAAAATGTATTCACAAGGTATGTCTATAATAACCTACCACAGTGGTGTGGGGAGTTCCCCGGTCCGAAATCAGCTGCATCTACAAGGTATGTCTATAATAACCTACCACAATGGTGTGAGGAGTTCCCCGGTCCGAACAGCTGTACCACAAGGTATGCCTATAATTACCTACCACAGTGGTGTGGGGCGTTCTCGGTCTGAACAGCTGTATTCACAAGGTATGTCTATAATAACCTACCGCAGTGGTGTGGGGAGTTCCCCTCGGTCCATTCACAAGGTATGTCTATAATAACCTACCACAGTGGTGTGGGGAGTTCCCCTCGGTCCGAACAGCTGTATTCACAAGGTATGTCTATAATAACCTACCACAGTGGTGTGGTGAGTTCCCCTCGGCGTTCGAACAGCTGTATTCACAAGGTATGTCTATAATAACCTACCACAGTGGTGTGGGGAGCTCCCCTCGGCGTCCGAACAGCTGTATTCACAAGGTATGTCTATAATAACGTACCACAGTGGTGTGGGGAGTTCCCCTCGGCGTCAGAACAGCTGTATTCACAAGGTATTTCTATAATAACCTACCACAGTGGTGTGGGGAGTTCCCCTCGGCGTCCGAACAGCTGTATTCACAAGGTATGTCTATAATAACGTACCACAGTGGTGTGGGGAGTTCCCCTCGGTCCGAACAGCTGTATTCACAAGGTATGTCTATAATAACCTACCACAGTGGTGTGGGGAGTTCCCCTCGGCGTCCGAACAGCTGTATTGTTCCGGTGATGTGAGGACAGGCTGACATGGTGGGTGATACGGTGTAGGCGGACTACTAGGCTTCACGTTACTAAACAAACATAAAATACATGCATTTTCAGTTATATAGGAAGTATGTTATAAAGAAAGGTTGGAAACAGCATTTGTGTATGTATGGAAAGTGTAGTTCTTGAAAGATCTATCCAGTCCAGACATGCTTATTTGGAACATTGCATTAACTCTTCTAAGAAATGTTCGCATGAGTGCAAACAATCAGACCACAATGATTACTCAATGATTATGAATGTATCATAAACAATTACATATACTTTTTTCTTTGCAGCATGTCAAGACAGTATATAAACCGTTTCGGGGAATACATTAAGAATAGATTAAGATAAACTCTAAGGTTAAGTCGCCGCTTGCTTTATTGTATTTACATCCAATTTGTATTTATTGCACGTGTATTAGATGTAAGTGAATTCATTTGCATAGTATGGATGTAAATACATATAGAATTATGATAACTTATGTTTAATGTTAAACGAAGATGATGTTATATCATAATTATGTTCGATGAAAGTGTGTTGTACTTTACGGTGTTTATGAAGTCATAACGACAATAAACGACAAGTCTTTTGTCGTTTGAAAACATATTTTGTTTCATATTTCTGTAGATGAATTATCAGGAAAAATGGATTGGCTAATATAACTAATATGACCGAAAAACTGCGAAAACGGCGTCAACTCGTTAACTCCAATCTCCGAGGATATTTTGCAAGGGCGTGAAGATATTACCTGTAAAATGCGGATATGTGTAGATTACTCTGGCCGTTTTTAAACTCGGTTTGTAACCACATGGTCACGCCTCGGAACCTGGGATCCCGCTTCTCGGCGCTTCTCCTCGGCGTCGACATCTTCCTACGACTGGTCCTCTTCCTCAACTTGGGTTGCTCCTCGGGATTGAACTTGAGCGCGATGTCCGAGAATGGACAGTAGGGTGGTGACACGGGTTCGGCCGTCGAGTCGGTGTCCGTGCCGCCATCACTCGGCTGGCCCGCCCTCGGTCTGACCGTTAACGTCTCTGGTTCCTCCTCGCTCACGTCACTGTACACGTTACTGTAAGATCCGGGAATAACGGTTTCTACCTCGGCGAGAGGGTGGCATATTTTAGCATATGGGTCGATCTGCACCGCCTCATTAGGAACTGGGAGGTATATATTTGGGAGATAGGTACAGTTAGCAATACTGTCAATCTTGGTGTCGCGATCTAGCGTATTAAAACTGCACCCGATTGTCAATGCTTGGTTGTCTAGTTTACTGTCGGTTGAAGGGGTTAGAATCTTCGATTCGTTTGTCTCTCTAACTTCTGATAAGTTATTATTATCATCCACTTCATATGTCTGATTTTTGCCTTGGTAGATAAGTGCAGAGTTTTCTTGACACCTGTCTAACGAGGTTTTTATGGAAGGTGCTGGTACTCTAACATGGTCGGTACGAGGACTTTTGATGGACAGTTGGGTAGCTGTTTCGTCGTGTACGGAAACCTTGTAGGGAATCATTCCTGTAAGTCTCTTAAGATATTTCTGTTTCATGACGTGCAATCTATCATCTTGCTTCAAGGCAGGTAACCTGTCTTCTTTTAGATCAATTTTTCCGCAGAAGAACCGATTCTTCAACCCACAAACAGCTAGCGATCCACCAAAAGCATCGTGCTCGCGTCTAACATAATCCTGTTTGACAAAGCTGCTTTCATCACAATTGTCATGGTTCTGAGATGGAGTGTCCGTTAGACATGGTATACGGTGGTTGTTTAAGCAATGATCAAAGCGGGATTCGGCACATGGCGCCTCAATGCACCAAGGCCTTAAATTCGGACAGACCGGAACTGGACTGGTACACGATGGCGCGTCTTTCTGACTAATCAGACCTGCATACTTACGCCTTAAATTGATTTCGAGCACTTCCGGTTCCGATTTCATACCAAACGATGGTTGGTCCACGTTTAGACATGGCTCACTTCCAGTTGAGGACTCAATTCGGGACGGCGTAGAAGAACCGCGGAGTGGGGTTTTCCAATGTACAACTTTCGGTAGAAATTCATCTTGCTGGGATTTCCTTCCGCCAAACCGAGGCTGCTCCTGGTATTCAACAACTGTACAGCACTCACTGAAGCCACTGTCGTCTGCATCATGCAAAGGCATGGAGCTGAAATGGGATATATTAATTGGTCCAGAAATGAGGGGCAGATTAATTTGTTAGCTTCCTTTTTACATGTATCTCTAATACATGGACCTTTTGATTAGGCTATTTTTTTGGGAGGGGGGGGGAGGGGGGGATTCTTTACATATGAAAATATGAATGGAAAATAATAGTTTTTCATGATCCATATCCAGCAATAGGGGGACATTTACTATTATACGTTGGGCTAAAGAAAACCCTATATATCACTTCTCTAAACACTGTATCAAGGACTGCATAGTCTTAAGAACTGACCCGCTGACTCTAATTGATAAATAATTACATTGACTGCAAAATTGTACAAAAAAATCCACAGGTTTTATGCTCTACTCTGGCCTCTGTTAATCCAATCCCTCATACGGAAATTTGTAAAAAGGAAACGGAAGCAAATGCAATTACGATTTTCTTAGTAGTAATTGGTAAAAACTATTGAGATTAAATGAAAATACAAATCACCAACCTTTGTAAGAAATTGATGATATATTAACAACGCTGATTGGATTAATTTAAGCTCCAGAAAACCCTTATTATATGAACACGCTGCATTTAATCCTTTATCAAATTCTCGACTGTCCCAAATTGAAAGAGTTTGCAGATGACATTTCAAAATGTGACGGAAATGAAAAAAAAAATCTTCTGATAGGGCAGAAAAACATTGTGAGAAATGAGAAAATGCTCCTTAAGAGCAATTTCTCCTTTTCTCATAATATTTAACGTTTAGAGTCGTCTGCAACATACTGGTCAAATTTGACGTCATTGTATGGGAATGGGTTAAGGACGCAATGTAGGCGAATGCAACCGACACAGACATTTATGTAAAATACCTTTAATTTTGAAGGATCCTCCATTATACATAATCAGATCGTTTTTATCGGGACGATGGTCCCGACGGAGGATTCGATTGTCATTGTTGACGAATGGAACCGTCGTATCTTTTCTATTCAAATGAAGGCGATAGATGGTGTTAATAATGAATTTATATCTGAATTACGTGTATTTTGGGACTATGTATTGGGTAAATCATGAACTAATTCAAGGACAACACTACGTTTTGAAATGTTGATTAAATAGATAACACATACCGATCTTATATGATTAAACTTTGTATAGATGTATCTTGACAACCTATTCCCTGTGTGATTTTTTCCCATTTCATAGTAATCAAAAGAAATTCTATGAAACATAAACACTAAACGTTCTTTATTTCAACTCTATATCACCAATCTTAAATGGATCAAAAAAGTCTTTGATCATTGATTTAAAAAAGATCATTTAAAATCACCCTTTATTAATTACTCATAACCTCCCATGTTCTCGGTAGCAAATCGGCAATCCCAAGGTAATGAAAAACCACACGGATCCCTACCTCTTCGTCCTCTCCCCAGGGGTGTCGCTGTGGATCAGATTAGTCAGTGGATCCAGATCCCCTTTTTTTATCTTCACAGTTCCGCCGGAGAAATACGGATTTTCGAGGAGTTCCATTGTTTTTAGCAGCCCAACTGTACAACCCAACTGTGTTTGCGGCGAACCACCCACTCTTGTGTGTACATAGGGCGCTTTCGGCGTGCGTGCACGGGCATCTGAACCTTCGCGTGTTTTACAGTCTGACATATACTTTCTTTATGTCATTGTTTAAGTGCGGTATCTGCTGCATTTAGGTCGAGGATATACAATCTTTTTGCATGACAAACAACACATTGTATTTGGCATTTCGGTAACGCATCCCAATATTCACCCTTACATATAACCCGCCACTGTATCAGCCTAAAGGTCGTGTAGTTCCTTCAAACGTATGAGATACGATCTTTTTGAGTGGACAACGACCATATATGGCTGTGTTTTAAGAAACGTTTCTTTTTATCTTTACAGGAAAAAAAGGAAACTCGCAGTAATTCCAGAAAGCCCAGCACCATTCATTGAAGTGAAAGGTGCTATGGCGTTTTCGTATGGACAGTCAGAAAAAGCTTTTGTCATTCATTTGATTCAAATTTTGGTTTGACACATTTTACAACAATTGCTGAGTTATATTCCGGGTGAATTTCTCAATACATGACTAGTGATACTTCTTGTTGATATTCTTTCCATAGGTTTGTGACATAAAAGCGACATGATATATTTATGTTTCAGCCCTGATTGATTGTATTTATTTTACAAAGCAGTCGATGGCGTAGACCACACAAGAAATGTTTGTGGAGGAATGTTCCCAGTTTGAATTGTTTGTAATGTGCTACTCCGGCATCTTTTCCTACTCGTTGTCAATTTATGTCATAACGGTCTGTTTAAACCTTTTGTTCACATATTGAACATTTTTGTTGGGTCTTTTGGGAATTGATACTTTATAGTTTAATATGCCACACCGTGCATGTAAGTATCACTGGTACTTTAACCATAATTTATAAAGAGATAGAGTCGAGACAAAAGGGAATATCGGAGTAATTTTATAGCAATATTCACAAAACTAAACTACTAAAATGACAGAACTTATAAATTAAGTTCTCATCAGAATGATCACAACGAGAGAAATCTATTTTCTATCCAATATTAACGATGTGAAGATGCATAATGGATGTGCATATGGGAAATATTCTCTTTATCTGGAGCTATACAACTTTTATAATATGTAGCAACACTATAGGTGTCATACCGACATACCACACCCTTGAACTATTATGGACAGGCATTTGCACGAATTGTACACTTATTTAACATAATGGTATGCTTTCTCCTTCGCAGCTCTCGATGTAGGTCATGTCAATAAAACAGAAAGGTCCGTGCCAGAATGCAGAGCCAGAATGCAGAGCCAGGATGCCCTTGAGCTGATTTAGGTCCGAGAAGCATGGGTGATCTGTCACTACAATTTAATACGAATGTGTCTGACTCTGGTCTGCAACATGCCTGTCTTTGGTCTGTAATATGCCTGACTCTGACTCTGACATTCAATGCGCCTGTCTCTGAGCTGCAGTCTGCCTGACTTTGGCCTGAAAAGTGCCTGACTCTGGTATGTTATGTGCCTGGTACTGACCTGTAATCTGCCTAACTGAAATGTACCCGACTCTGGCCGGAAATATGTCTGACGCAAGACTGTAATAAGTCTGTCTTTAGCCTGAAATGTGTCAGTCTCTGGACTGAAATATGCCTGTCTCTGGACTGAAATGTGTCGGTCTCTGGCCTGAAATGTGCCTGACTCTGGTATGATTTGTGCCTGATTCCGGCCTGTAATGTGTTTGACTCTGGCCTGAAATATACATGAAGCTGGATTGTAATGCATCTGACGCTGGATTGTAATGCATCTGTCTCTGGCCTGAAATATGCCTGACGCTGTACTTTTATGCATTTGACGCTACGCTTGACCCTGATAGGCCTGTCTCCTGCCTGAAAAGCGTCTGACACTGGCCTGAAATAAGCCTGACTCTGGCCTGTTATGTGCCTGACACTGGCCTATAACGTGCCTGACTCTGGCCTGTTTGTGCCTGACTCAAGCATTTCATCACCTGACTCTAGCCTTAAAAACGCCAGACCATTGCCTGTAACGTGTCTGATTCCGATCTGATATGTGCCTAACGTTTGCATACAATGTGCCTGACTCTGGCCTTTCATGTGCTTGAATCTGGCCTTTCATGTGCTTGAATCTGGCCTAAAATACGTCTGACCATGAATGTAAACATGTCTGACTCTGACCTGAAAAGTGTCTGTCTCAGGCTTGCCTTATTATGGTCTGTAACGTGCCTGACTCTTTCAAGTAAAGTGCCAGAAAATGACCTGTTGTTTGCCTAACTCTAGCCTAAATGCGTCTGACTCTAGCCTGTAATGTACCTGGCTCTGTCAATGTATATGCCAAAAAATGACCTGTTATGCGCCTGACTCTGGTCTGTAATGTACCTGTCTCTGGTCTGTAATGTGCCTGACTCTGGCCTGTAATGTGTCTGTCTCTGGCATGTAATGTGCCTGTCTCTGGCATGTAATGTGCCTGTCTCTGGCATGTAATTTGTCTGACTCTGGCCTGTAATGTGCCTGACTCTGGCCTGTTATGCGTTTGTCTCTGGCGTGTTATGCGCCTAACTCTGGCCTGAAATATGCCTGTCTCTGGTCTCTTATGTGCATGTCTCTTGCCTGTAATGTGCCTGACTTTGGCCTGTTATGTACCTGACTCTGGTCTGTTATGTGCCTGACTCTTGCCTGTTATGTGCCTGACTCTGGCCTGAAATGTGTCTGTCTCTGGCCTGTTATGAGTTTGACTCTGGCCTGGAATGTGCTTGGCGCAAGCCAGTTATATGCCTGACTGTGGCCTTTTATGTACCTGTCTTTCGCCTGTAATGCGTTAGCCTCTGTTCTGAAATGTGCCTGACTCTGGCCAGTAATGTGCCTGACTTTAGCCTGTAATGCACCTGTCTCTGGCCTGTAATGTGCATGGCTCTGGTCTGTAATGTGCCTGACTCTGGCCTGTTATGTGCCTGACTCAATCCAGTTATGTGCCTGAATCTGGCTTGTTATGTACCTGTCTTTGGCCTGTAATGCGTCTACCTCTGGCCTGTAATGTGCCTGACTGGCCTGTTATGCGTCTGACTCAGGCCTGAAATGTGCCTGATCCTGGCATTTAATGTGCTTGTCTCTGGCCTGAAATGTGCCTGATCCTGTCATTAAATGTGCCTAGCTCTGGCCTGAAATGTGCCTGATCCTGGCATTTAATGTGCTTGTCTCTGGCCTGAAATGTGCCTGATCCTGTCATTAAATGTGCCTAGCTCTGGCCTGAAATGGGCCTGATCCTGGCATTTAATGTGCCTGATTCTGGCCTGAAATGTGCCTGATCCTGTCATTAAATGTGCCTAGCTCTGGCCTGAAATGTGCCTGATCCTGGCATTTAATGTGCCTGATTCTGGCCTGAAATGGGCCTGATCCTGGCATAAAATGTGCTTGTCTCTGGCCTGAAATGGGCCTGATCCTGGCATTTAATGTGCTTGTCTCTGGCCTGAAATGGGCCTGATCCTGGCATTTAATGTGCCTGATTCTGGCCTGAAATGGGCCTGATCCTGGCATTAAATGTGCCTAGCTCTGGCCTGAAATGTGCCTGATCCTGTCATTAAATGTGCCTAGCTCTGGCCTGAAATGTGCCTGATCCTGGCATTTAATGTGCCTGATTCTGGCCTGAAATGGGCCTGATCCTGGCATTAAATGTGCCTAGCTCTGGCCTGAAATGTGCCTGATCCTGTCATTAAATGTGCCTAGCTCTGGCCTGAAATGGGCCTGATCCTGGCATTTAATGTGCCTGATTCTGGCCTATTATATGTGTGACTCTGGTCTGTAATGCGCCTGATACTGATATGGAATGTGCCTTTTCTTTTGCCTGCAATTTGGGCTGATTCGACTCTGGCCTGTAGTGTGCCAGAATCAGGCATGCAACGCACCTGATTCTGACTGCAGTGTGCCTCAATTTGGTATGGAATGTGACTGATTCTAACCTGTAATGTGCATGACTCTGGTCATGTGCGTGATCGAGTGCTGTTATGTACCAGACGCTTGTTGTTAATTCTACCGCCATAACCTCGCGAATTATTGCAGTTTTCATTTTACCAGTGCTGCAAAAACGCTCTAAAGGCGTATACACCTAGGAAAGAATATCGACCGGACGAAATTTGAACTCGAGACCAGCAATATGTCAGTGTTTGTTGTGTTATTCAGATTTGTCACTTTAACCATGCTTTCTCTAAAAATAATAAGCTGGAGACAGTGGTCGCAATGTTGGAATTTGAATAGTCCAAATTGAAAGCAACAGCAGACGACAAAAAGCATAGACAAAATAATCATAAATGGTTTACAAAATTGTGACAAAATGATAGATAGCCAACGAAAAACTTTCGGTTTCTTTCTGTCACAGTGATTTCTACTTAAGGTTTTATCAGCAGGTAAATGGATGTGAGCGATTATTGTGTGAGGGGTTTATTTTCAGCTCGCACTCCACTTTTGAAGTTATAAGTCGGTATACTGTTTAACCATTGGCGACTTCTTCATTCCCAAACTCCGAGTTTTCTCTGAGGATTGTCCGCTAAGGGTTCTTCCATAATTGCATTGGTTTATTCCCGATTGTCCTACATTGAAAACTATATTTTTATCATTAACTTAAAAAAACAAAGCAATGACGCCCCTTTGGCAAAAGTCATCAGAAACCACCGTGACAAGGAGAAATTGCCCTGCGTGGCCCAGCGGTTAAGTTGGCGGATTAAGATCTCGAAGGTCCCGGGTTCGAGCCCCAGCGACACCTCTGGTTTCATGGGAGTGACCTTTGGCAAGTCTCTATGAACGGAGCCCTAGCCATCGTCAAGTGGATCTATTAAAGTCGTTGGATAACGGAAAACTGTTGATACGGCGTTAAACACCAAACAAAGAAGTACTTACTTATGACAAGCAAATTCTCCTGTTGTCACAATGGTCTCTAACCAATATAGTATACAGTATTTCGTTCATACTTTATGTCGTCTTCTGCTGCCTCTTTTAATTTCGGCCAGACCTAAAAATGGCCAGTATACGCTCGTTAACAAAGGTATGATAGGTATGGTAAGGTTTTAGTCCTCACATTTCCGCGAAAGCATACCACTTTACTTCAACCAGAAAACAGGAATTGAATCATTGAGTAATGTATAAACCGATCAAGACGCCGAGTCTCCCAGGGAGTTTGGTGGCATCGGATTTTGATTTACTTGTCCGTAAATGCAAAATGTGTTTCTTGTCTAGTTGTTATATATTGAATTTCGGTCATATTTACTTGTCCCTTCTCAAGGACATTTTCTACCTTTATACAATAAATATTGATGAGAGTAAGTGTGATCGTGTGGGTGTGTGTGTGTGTGGGTGGGTGTGTATGTGGGTGGGTGTGCGTATGTGGGGGGGTGCGTATGTGGGTGGGTGTGCGTATGTATGTGTGTGTGTGGGGGTGTTTATGTATGTTGACCATTCTTACACATGTATACGAAGACGAATGTATTGTTATATTCTTTGTCAACCATGAGCTGTATATGCTTCAGTTGAAATAAGATGTTCTTCTTCGTAAATGACAAGTTGGGCTACATAGGCGTAGGAGCGTTTTCAACATGGGGGGGCCAACTTCAGATAAGGACCGGTCTAAGAATAAATGTTCCTAAACTTTTTCATGACTATGCATTTACAAATTCAATAACATTATAAGAATTAAAAGAAAGCGTATTAAAATGTGTATGTTTAATATATAAAAAAAAAAAAAGGATATGCCAGGTCTCGATCTCACGCGGAAATCAATTGTATTGATCTAAACAAAAAGTGGCAGCGACCAGACTGTCACAACCACGGCTTCAACTGTTTTGCTGAATCATAAAAGAGTTAAATTATTCTTAAAGCTTTAGCTAACAATTGAAGACAATATTGAGTCGGACTTCTTAGAACACGTTTTACACCACTGTTGTTGTCAATCAAAACTTCCCGGGTATTTTTGTGAGCTGGGTTTTCATTGGTTAAACTCGATGTGTTCAGATTGCCATTTGCGATGATGACGTCAAAGAATTTTTGTTTATTATTCATGACAAAAGACGAATTGGTATTAGATAAAGCACAAAAATACACATTTATTTTTATTCTGCTGTTAAGTTTCGTTTCTTTCATTTTTCTTTTCAAATATCTTCATTTGCCATTGTGAATATTGGGGGGGGGGGGGAGGGGGGGGGCAAAGTATACTCTGGCCCCCCCAGTCTGGATATTGGGGGGGGGGCCTGGCCCCCCCAGCTCCTACGCCTATGCGGCTGAACAGACACTTGATTTTCTCAATCCCTGTTATTCATGTCTGTGTTGTAACTTATTATCAGTCCTGCGATTGCCCATTGTGGGTATATTGGGTATATTGGAGGTACGGAATCTTATGACGGGACATTCATCAACGCAGTTGTTATGAAAAAAATGTGTGTTTATTTCATTCATGATATTGTTCTCTTTCTAAAAATATGTCGGATATATCGACCCTCGGATCGTTGAATAAGTCCTCATTACTATAAAGCATATTCAATCAAAGCTAATACAATAATGACATGTGCTTATTTCGCATATCTTAATACACCAACTTTCAAATTAAATCAAGCGTTTACTTGCAAAGCATTTTTCGCTTGGCGAATTCTTGCTCTGCAAATTTTAGCACGCTGTACATGTATAGAGAATGCCCATATGACCTTTTCGATAACAACTCTTGGCAATAATAATGATGTATGAAGACTTACGTTTTCTTTGTGATATAGAGTGGGGAAATTGCTTGTTAAGATTATCGAAGGCGTGCATTATGGAATAGGAGATATAAACATCACAGTTTTGTACAAATTACTCTTTGAAACTTCTATAGATTGAACATGTGTCCGAAATTCTTAACATCATTTTGTCATTAAAAATGTTCTTCATCGAATGTCCCATCGAAATGTTCATAAAAACATAAATACATGTACATTAATAGTTGTTTTTGATCCCATAACTTCGTGTATTTTAGCGGAATAGCAATGGATTTTTACATGGCGAAGTGAATGAACGTGTATTTACATTTGATTTCCATGTTAGTGTCGCTTAATCGATTTTCACGCCAATGAAATCATACTTTCATATTCGGAATATTTACTAATTGGACAAGTTTTGAATTCTATTATGAAAAAATAATAATGATATTTTTTTTAAAAAAAGTAAAACCAACCAAACATTTACGAAACTAAACGTTGAACCCATACCTGTTACAACATCCGTTATGTAAGGCAATCGAAACGATCAATTTCTTCTTTTGTCCAAATGATTTCTTACATCTTATTCATTCAGGCGTTTTAAAACGTGTATTAATAGAGAAAATGTCAAATGATACAGAATGAATCGACAAAAACCATTGAAAGACAACAAAGAATAGAACAAACGAATAACTATTCATATTAATACAAAATGTTCTCTCTCCGTCTAAATATCCGTTTTATCGGGCAATTTAAATGATCAATTTCGTCTTTTGTTTAAAAAGTTCTTTATATCTTGTTATTTCCTTCAAACGAGTTTATATTAATGAAATGGCTAATGACACTGTTCAGAAAACGAAATTCGCTCAAATGCAATAAAAAAACAAAACAAATTATATTTTCTGAAGAAGAAAACGTCCCTGTTGGTGTCTGACGTCACCTCCAAGAAACGTCTTTTTGACGTCCGAATCTTCCGGACTTTTATGAATGGATTCGTGATCGGCGTCGTCCACTTCGTGTATCGTATCCCCACACACAGTTATACTCTCCCGTCCCTTCTTACTGATCGAGGCACATTGTATCCTTGGTAACGACGTTCCTCATTGCAATTCATCGTTTAAACCAAGCGACGTCTTTAAAGGTCATTTACATAGCGAACCTGATCATGGCAACGTATTTTGTCCAGAATAATTAAATCGATTCAAAAGTTTAAATCGATTCAAAAGTTTAACTACTATTCAATTGTCAAGAAATTTCTTACGTATTAACATGTATCTGCTCGTATGTCGTCTTCCGATGAAAGAGTTTCATGTACACCAGACCTGCTCAAGTCTATAAGAGAAAACTCGTTTTACGATTTCCCTTTGGTTGGGATTTGTGATAGGTTCAAATTAGAACTACCTATAGAAGATAAAGCTAAGGTTCAAGCAAAACATTTGTTTTTGCGACATTGGTTCGGAACAATTGTGAAAAAAAAAGAAATAACGAGCACTTCCTTCATTTGATAATTTTTTATATATACTTATGTCTAATGCAGGCGTTATAAAACGAGTTTGTATGATTTTATGAAACTGTGTGAAAAGGAAAACTTAAGCAAAAACAAATAAAAACAAAATCATCATATTTTCTGCAAAAGATAGGTCCCCGTTTCAACGTCTGCGAAATCGGGCGGCTGTTCGTGTCTGACGTCACCACCAAGGAACGTCTTTTTGACGTCCGAATCGTCTGGACTATTATGAAGGGACTCGTGATAGGCGTCGTCTACTTCGTGTATGGTATCCTCACACGGCTGTACACTCTCGTCTGTACTCACGAGATCGTCATCGTCATACGAGAGTGACGTCAACGCGTGAAACGCGTGTATCGCTATTCGGTTCACTTTGTGCTGTTCGCGTTCCTTCTTGTAGGCGGGCATACTCCGGAAGAAGTCTTCGAGCGCTCGTTCTTCCTCAAGCTCCTGTTTTTCTCGCTTTAAGTACTTCACGATCATCGTTATGATCCCGGCTGAATAAAACACCAGCACCGCCACGATATACAGAACGGCGCCCGAGTCTGTCTCCTCAGTTGTCTTTTCCGGTTCGAGAATGTCAACATAGACCGGAAGTGACGTATCGTTGACGACCTCGCACCCGCGAATAATGGCGGATAGCAGTGATCCACTTCGTGTCTGGTTCATCGGTGTATCGCCGTGTCCTGCGAACGGATGACATCCTGCGACGAGGTACAGCTGCCTCATTTGACGTGTGTGTCGTGATAAACGTCAAAATAGTCCCTGGCAGCAGGGAGTGTTCATTCTAGGCACTTAATCGTTCGCTGGAAATAATGGAAAGAAGAAATAGACATGCTGTTTAGTTGGTGTCGTCATGATAAAAAGTGGTTATATTAAACCCAGTGCCAAACAATTACGACATTTACCACTTTGATGAATACGAATCTGAAAAACATTGTGGGAAAAGACAAATTGTTTCTACCGTATCTGACGCTTATTTTCCAATTTTATCTCATTGTGAAATGTCGTCTGCAAACTTTTTAAATCTTTGGAGGTTTTTAATTACTTTGAGTTGTCTTTGCCTTAAGGATAAAAGCGTTAGTCCAACTTAACATTTACCAATTTCAATACCAATTTTACAGCAACCCAAAGATAATCAATTGACGCACAAGGATAAATTGCTAGTAACGAGCAGTATCTCGTTTTGATATAAAGGTTCATCTTAAATATGATAGGAAATTGTATATTTTATAGCCATTACATTGTGGACTTATGTTAGGTTCGATTTTGACCAGACACAAAGCCGACACTAGAGAAATAGTCCAGCTGACATACGAAGCACGAGATGCTGTGATTGTCTGTGTCCTTTATATTAACTAATTAGATTGCTGTTTTGTCTATATACGTCTTTGGCTTCCTTAATATCTTAAATAATCCTGCTTTCTGATTGACTTAAAATCGAACCGATCGAAAAATGGATAAGCAGATGTGAAACAAATATGGTTTGTCCTAAAGTTATATAAACATCATCGATTACCCCATACGATCTCACTTTAATGCATTTCCTGCAAAGTTTTATGAAACCATTGTGATTATTAAAAGCTATATATGTTGTAACCAATAGCACAGAGGAAATGTTTCTTTCCTTGACGTCTGTGTTTTGTCTTCAATCAGGACCGGTAACGATCTCCCATATTTTTCCAAAGTCCATATTCCTGATAAGCCTAGATTTACTCAAAACTTTTTAATCAGTACAACTTTTTTGCTCTACGATAGATTGCCTATTTGATAGTGAAATTGATGGAAATATTGTTGGTAATGATGAAGGTAATGGAAGTGATGATGAGTGCCATGCTGTTGCTGATGATGATGAAAATAGCCATGATGATGATGATGACAA
The DNA here is from genome assembly GCA_947846245.1 of Cerastoderma edule. Taxonomy (NCBI): domain Eukaryota; kingdom Metazoa; phylum Mollusca; class Bivalvia; order Cardiida; family Cardiidae; genus Cerastoderma; species Cerastoderma edule. The sequence continues at coordinate 41,037,154 of OX401405.1, read as the reverse complement.
TGCTGATAGGTAGTTTATGTATATCAAAAAAAACATATCAATAATAAAGATGATAATATATTTCTGAAAATAATATATAATGATGATAAAATAAGGATTGTAAAGATGATAAAAACGGTGATAAGAATAAACATTTCTACAACATTTAGAATATTTCATATCAAGATCACAATAAGATCATATCAATACGTATGGTGAAATGATAATGATATCAACAATAATAAAAAGAATACGCGCTCTGGACAATATTTACCCAAACAAACTACATGTATTCCGTTGTAGCAAACTTACTAGGCGCTAAGATAAATACTGTATAACACTGAATCATTTTAACTTTTTGATCAAATCAGATATTCACCAAAAAGACCATTATCATCATCACATACCATGCCTAAATAACGGTATATCAACTTAACCATGGCTCCATTTGTAATCCTGTTTCCAGACGAACGCCACAACACTGACTGTCCCTGCAATTTCCATTAGAAGCGCTATCAAAGCGTTCAGCCAACACAGACGATATTTCCGATAGTATGAATTAACATAGAGTACGGGTTATTACAACAAATAGCATTAAGGCCATTCCCTCATATGGGAGGTTTGTGACTGGACAACATCGAAAGCAGCAGCAGACGACAATTATGACATTGAAAGCATCATAGTACTTTTCTGATGCACCATTTCTGATAGAAACAATTATGACAATAGAAGAAATTACTCGTCTCGAGCAATATCTTCTTGTGTTACAATTGTGAGTTTGTTTGTTTGTTTGTTACACTGGCGTTAACATGTGCTAGAACGTGTTTACACAAGGGAAGTGGGTAAATACACACATAAGGTCGTGTCAAAAGTTAGTATTATCACTGACTCTTCACAACACCGAATATTCAAAGTTTTTAGCTTCAATACTGCTTCTTGGCCAGACTGCATGTGGTTGGATGTTTTCATATTTGAAAAATACAACTTTAATTATATACTAACTACAAGTCGCTATAAACAGTGTGATAAAAGTAAAACGTGGACGTTTTGAGTTTACTATTTTTATCGTCACGCCAATCTTGATGTTTTTAATGTTTAAGGCATTTGTACAGGTCATGGCAGTCAGAATGATTCAGACGTAGATTATTCATACGTCAGCTGTCGCTTGGATCATCCGAGTTAACTTTACGTAGGACATATGACGAACATGTTCACTAGTTTAAGATGATGTAGAATATATGACGAACATTTCTCCATTTTACGACAATGTTGAACATGTGACGAATGTATCTCCATTTTACGATAATGTAGGGCATACGACGACTTTTTTTCTCTTTTTAACGACACGTAGAACACATTTCGTTTTTCCTCCATTTAACGACAATCATTGCATCCTGACAAACGATGATATGACCTTTATAGTTTGTTTTCAAATGTCAGCTTCAAACACATCACATTTTAACTGTTAACTTTATCCTTGAAATAAACGTTTATACACCAGCTTTTGCTCCATTTTCCTTACTTCTAACAATATTCTATTAGCAGAGGAATATCTTTTTATGTTAGAGATAGTGTAGAAACCATTTTGTCCAAAGAGGCAATTGCTAAGGGCGAACAATGTATCCTTTTATCACACTGATATCGCCTATTTCCTTCCAGCGGTGTGTAAAAGACAGCTACCATGAAGGAAGGCGATAATGAATTCCAGTCGGAAGGAATGGACAAGCAATGGGTCGAAATGATCCCCATTGGGAGGGGCGCGATGGGCCTAATGGATTGGACTCCCCAATATCTGGTTTGCCGATCCCGGAGAAGCGACATTGATTCGGTGTTAAGAGTTCCGCAAGTCCGTCCTGTCCCGAACCATAACCCTTTGATGGTTATCGTTAGTCCTATACTTCAGTAAGCACGATTTTGGCCCATCGTCACGTCGCCAGGGTACCGTTTAAATAAACATTTTATGTTTAAAACATTGCGTAAGAGCATAACAACATTGCCTCTTATTTTGACATTGGGCTAAGCAATATCGCAAAGAAACACGTCATTGGATTCGTCTCTCCGAGACGCTTCCAATGACGTGTCACATTGCAATATTGTACTTTCATATGAGATACTATCCTTCATTATCAGTTTTGACTTGCACAATTATTTTTTAATTTGTTTAGCTGGTAGCCTAGTGATTTAGGAAACATGGGTGATAAATGGAGACATTGTGTGCAATACGTTTTATGCCAATGAGGGTAGCCACTAAACCGCTTTTCCTTTTTTAGGGGACGGGGTGTGATGTCCGGGCCTTGGTATCGAGTTGGGGACTCTCCACATACGAGGTGTTTACTCTACGCAACGCAACGATCCAACAATTCGTGTTCTGGAGAATTCAATATAGGATCATGCTGTCAATGTATTTCTAAACAAAGCCATCTGTCAAGTAATAACACTTTTCCAAATAGGCCATTCAATTTACAAACTTGGCTTTAACCATTTTAAAAGTACATATTGTGTATGGGAAAAGAAGAAATTGTCTCTCTGTCCACACGACCAATTTCACCTTTTTAAACAAAAGATCATATGATGCCAGGATCAATATAACATCATTTTAATGGAATTCTGATCTTAACCCAATCCTACATATGGGCATGTGGCTGTACAAAATTACAAGCATTAGCAGGAGATAAAAACAGTAAGGAACTACTTTCGTTCATTTTTTACATAGAATAGAATGCGTCCTTTTGCCACATTGGTACGTGTAGTCTTCTGCAGCAGATACGGTCAAACGAGATTTCATAACGTCAAGGGTTAACCCTTATAGTTAACCGACTTCATGCTTATACAAACAGGTTGTTCTAACCTGAGTATCCTTCCTCATCAAAATTAAGCAGCTATATAAGGTTTTGGAAAGCAGACGACACAAAAGCCGATTTTTAGAAAAGTATTCAGCATTTTAAGGGTTAAGAAATTAAATGAGGTACAATAAAAAAGATGTCAATTTTGAAAGAACATATCTATTTATCGACTACGTTCTCTCGAATCTTGTTTCGGATAGAAATTATATCAGCATTTAATGAACGCAAATTGAAGGTCATGCATTTCCGAAAGGTATTCGGTGTCAATTTTGAGTCACTTAGTTTAAGTTCAAATGTCAAAGATCATATCTTCTTTCGAATATTTCTACTTCGTTGTAGTAAGTACAGCGTAGTCCTAAAGTAGTATTAGCTTGTTTAACCCATTCACGCCAAGAAATGGAAGGCCTGCACATGAACATTCGTGTCACCTCGCCTATTATCGCAGTGACAATACAGGTTGTGAACGAGCCAACACAGTATCCCATTTACATGTACACGAGGGAAGTATGTTATTAGTCTATCGATTGTTTGCCACACTTCCACCGTACTTCCTAATCAATTACTAAAGTACTTTACCGGCTATACGGTTTAATGCGTACAGTTTTTATTACATCTAATACCATGGTTATCAGGGGTATTGTGCACCCAACATGCATGTTCCGCCACTCCCATTATTGGCTAGCAAAGCATGTTGCACAATCGAACACAAGGTTATGAAACCGTACCGTAGTTAAATTATTCAATTACTTTTTATAGGAGAGATACGGAAAAGATAGACATACTTTTCGGCCAATTGACCATTTCCCCATACTTTAAAGAACGTCCAAATTGAGATTACTTGAAGATATCACCAATAACATATTACAATGACATTTTATTCAAATTCAAGAAGGTAACGGTTATTGAAACCTGCTCTTTACGAACAGTTTCTCCGTTTGGTACAACGCCTACTCAAACATTCGCGCCCGTTTCGTTTAAGCGCCTATAATACAAAGGAAAATTTCTAATACACTTAATTAAATTCGATCGTCAATATTGTAAAGACAAGGAATAAAGTAGTAACTCGTGGAAGAAGGCAAGTTGCATAAACTTCGACGTACTTGCTTGTAAAGTATAATAATTCTACAGGTATCTTTTATGATCCTATTAAATGCATGGTATTCTAAAACAACATGGCATTCATTGTCAAACTCATCTTTCTTTTGAATAAACTTCCACATTATCTGACTCATTCCCATCTTATCCACGTGGTATCTCTTAGTTTCAATACGAAAAAGACACGTTGATGCTTTAACTTAGCAAACAATATTCCGTTTTGTTTTAAATGACAAAAATAAAAAGTCGTCAAAATTAACAACTTATTACTTTGCCGTATAAACTAATCAATTTGTTTCTATCATCGATATAAAAAAGATGCCACTTCTTTGTTAAATTGTAGTTGATTATAACAGAGACAAAGATGTCTGTCTCTGATTATAAGCATTTTTGTTTTTGTCCTATTATCTACATATATTTCATAAGAATGTCTTTTACATATTTTATGTTGCGCGAGACCTTAAAAATATGCTACGTCATCATATTCCGCACGCATGTACCGAGGTAAATATCATAAGTATGCCACAAAGAGAAGACATGTAGTTAACCCTTAGAATACTGGGTAATTTTCTGAAAATGTATTTTTGTGTCATCAGCTTTCCCAAACCTTACATATCTGCTTTATTGTGTTGAGGTAAGATACCCAGAGTAGCAAACAGGTAAGATCACGGGCCAGTCGCTAATTTACTTTGCGGCTGGCCTGCATCTAACTTGTTTGCATAAGCATGAAGGCGGTTCCAGCATTATTTAGGGTTAAATCAACATTGGATGGTGGCTTTGTCCCCATATCCAACAGTGTACACCACAGAGACCGACATTAACCAAATATAGTATTGAAGGCTTTATAGAACACCCCTCTATCAAATACTATGTCTAATTAAAGACCTTTCTAAACTTTTCTTTTCAATGAGCCTTGGTACCAAGGGAAATTAATTTCGATTTTACAATCTTTCTCTGTGGGCATCCTTACTTCTTAGAGTACCGATTGATCAGTGTAACAGCGGACCAAGTCCTTCACTTTTATGTCTTCAATTTCGTATCTCTACTCTCGATTCTTCCTTTTCGTGTCTTTATGTTCGTATCATTACTCTCTTATTTTCATTCTCGTATCTTCCCTCTCTGATTTTCAATTTCGTATCTTCACTCTCGTATTGTCACTCTTGTATCTTCATCCTCGTATCGTGATTCTCGTTGCTTCACCCTCGTATCTATACTCTAGTATCTTCACCATCGTATCTTCACTATCGCATATTCACTCTCGTATCTTCACCATCGTATCTTCACTATCGTATATTCACCCTCGTATCCTCACTTTCGTTTCTTCACCCTCGTATCTTCACTCTCGTATATTCACATTTGTGACTTCAGTTTTATATCTTTACTCTCGTATCTTCACTCTCGTATATTTACTTTTGTCTCTTTAACTTCGTATCTTTACTTTCGTATTTATTCTTTCGTGTCTTCAACCTCGTAATTTCACTCTTGTATCTTTACCCTACGATCTTCACTCTCGTATCTTTACTCTCGTATCTTTACCCTAGTATCTTCACTTTCGTATCTTCAACCTCGTATCTTTACCCTAGTTTATTTACTCTCGTATCTTCACTCTCGTATCTTCAACCTCGTATCTTTACCCTAGTATCTTCACTCTTGTATCTTTACTCTCGTATCTTTACCCTAGGATCTTTATCCTAGTATCTTCACTCTCGTATCTTTACCCTAGTGTCCTTACTCTCGTATCTTTACTCTCATATCTTTACCCTAGTATCTTCACTTTCGTATCTTCACTCTCGTATCTTTACTCTCGTATCTTTACCCTAGTATCTTCACTTTCGTATCTTCAACCTCGTATCTTTACCCTAGAATCTTCACTCTCGTATCTTTAGTCTCGTATCTTTACCCCAGGATCTTTACCCTAGTATCTTTACTCTCGTATCTTCACTCTCGTATCTTTACCCTACTATCTTCACTCTCGTATCTTTACTCTCGTATCTTTACCCTAGTATCTTCACTTTCGTATCTTCACTCTCGTATCTTTACTCTCGTATCTTTACCCTAGTATCTTCACTTTCGTATCTTCACTCTCGTATCTTTACCATAGTATCTTTGCTCTCGTATCTTTACTCTCGTATCTTCACTCTCGTATCTTTACCCTAGTATCTTTACTTTCGTATCTTTACTCTCATATCTTCACTCTCGTATCTTCACTTAAGTATCTTCACTCTCGTATCTTTACCCTAGTATCTTCACTCTCGTATCTTTACTCTCGTATCTTTACCCTAGGATCTTTACCCTAGTATCTTCACTCTCGTATCTTCACTCTCGTATCTTTACCCTAGTATCTTAACTCTCGTATCTTTACTCTCGTATCTTTACCCTAGTATCTTCACTTTCGTATCTTCACTCTCGTATCTTTACATTCGTATCTTTACCCTAGTATCTTCACTCTCGTATCTTTACTTTCGTATCTTTACCCTAGTATCTTCACTTTCGTATCTTTGCTCTCGTATCTTCACTCTCGTATCTTCACTCTCGTATCTTTACCCTAGTATCTTAACTCTCGTATCTTTACTCTCGTATCTTTACCCTAGTATCTTCACTTTCGTATCTTCACTCTCGTATCTTTACTCTCGTATCTTTACCCTAGTATCTTCACTCTCGTATCTTTACCCTAGTATCTTCACTCTCGTATCTTTACCCTAGTATCTTCACTCTCGTATCTTCACTCTCGTATCTTCACTCTCGTATCTTTACCCTAGTATCTTCACTCTCGTATCTTTACCCTAGTATCTTCACCCATGTATCTTCACCCTCGTTCCTTTACCCTAGTATCTTCACTTTCGTATCTTCACTCTCGTATCTTTACCCTAGTATTTTTACCCTCGTATCTTTACCCTCGTATCTTTACCTTCGTATCTTCAACCTAGTATTTTCACTTTCGTAGTATAGATATTTGCGATGACACAAGCATAGTTTTTGCTATTTTTGTCGTTTTGGAAAGGCTCATGTTGAATCAGTGACACCAGCAAAGCATAATCATATCACTCCTTATTCAATTGGATTTTGTAGAAAGTGGCATGCATTGCCCTCTTGATCAAACGTCAGTTGTCACGGTACAGCCGAAAAATACCATCTCCTCTATACGTGGATCTGCTTTGGAGGTACAATGTATTTTTATTTTCTCAATTGCGTCAACAGTCCAGGTTCATAATCAAGGAAGAACCGAAAATGTACTGTCAACAAGGTCTGAAATACTCTTTCTAGAACCATGGTTATTCAGTTCGTCAGTCACCACACGAACATGATCGAGGCTCGATGTTCCAGTTTATCAAAGTTAGGGTTTATCAGTAGAAATTAGGTCTAAAGCCCCACTCTATTTACCACTTTACCAATACGAGTCCTTCCAGAGTTTGATTGATTCAGTTTAGGATAATTCATTCATCGTTCACTGTACGTAAAGACCATTTACACGTAAAAGCAGTAGGTGGTTGGGAAATGATACAGTGATTTAATGTTAACCATTTACCATACAATGACGACATTTAACCACTTTGGCCCTGGAAAACATTGTGGGAAAAGGAGGAATTGCTTGCGAAAAGCAATTTCTCCTCTTTTCACAAGGTTTTCTGCTCTATCTGAAGAATATTTTTCAATTTCATCATATTTTGAAATGTCGTCTGCAAATTCTTTCATTTCGGGACAGTCGAAAATATGTCGTTTGGGAAATGGTTAAAGGAATATAAAGATGTGTGGACAGGTACACTGGCTGCCATGGTATATCTTGAAAAGCTGTTTAACATTAAAGAACCAATTCAAAGAATTCAACAAACGCTCATGCCACTATAAATGGTCAATGTGTGATAAGGGATTGCCTTGAAATGAATCATCGAATAAAGGGAATGGCTATCCTGCCTAGTAATGTTTATTCAATCCAATGCGTCTATTTGAATAATGTCTGCATTCCGTTTCCGTGTAATACTCTGGCATACGAGAAACAATTCGCGTAATTCTACATGCAACCTTATTTACGATAACTTTTAAGACCACAATGGAAATAAAGAGATTTTTCTCGTTTTTTTGTCATCCTTGATATTGATGTAATTGAAATTCAGACATGGTTCATAACACAATCATTTAAATTTCGTTATTTCATTCAATGTATTGCTTATTCTAGATGTATGTGTTGTTGAGTATTGTGATGTATTCTACTATACATGTCCACAGAGTATTAACACTATTGTCTTATAGGTTGATATATACATTTCATAGCTCTTTATAGTACCATACCTGTATACTTGTGGAGGAGTCTGAGAGTAGATGCGAAACAATAAACATAGAATATATACACTTGTATTGAGTTATTATATTCCGCCCACCAAATACGTGACATGGTGTCAGAAGTTAATTGGAACTTTTTTGAATTTTTGTGAAAAGAAGTACCAAGAAATTCAAAATGGACAATATGAACAATTCATCTGGAAGTACACCCAGAATGGACTGGGAAAGTGCAGATTTGGAAGGGACATGGACTAGTTTCAAACAACATATTGGATTTATGTTTACTGGACCATTAAAATCCAAATCGGAAGAAGATAAATGTTCATATTTGATGTTGTGGGCTGGTGAAAAAGGAAGGAATTTGTATTCAACTTGGGCGTTAAGTGCTGACGAGAAGAAATCTCTAGATGTCCATTATGCCAAGTTTGAGGAATATGTAAAGCCACGTACAAATGTGATTTACAATAGATACAAGTTTCATTCCAAAGTACAACATGATTCAGAATCATTTGACACATTTGTAGCAGAATTGCAGATCCTTGCCAGAGACTGTAACTTCGCTGACAAAGAAGAGATGGTACGGGATAGGATTGTGATTGGAATAAAAAATACAAAAATAAGAGAAAAATTGATTAGTCAAGGTTCGGACTTAACTCTGCAAAATACACTGGACATAGCAAGACTCCATGAACAATCAGCTATACAGGCAAAATCTATGTCTGATGAAAAAATTGATATAGTTAAGAAGAAAACATCTTCATCGAAGAAGAAAACTAGACTTCCAAAGAAGAACTTTCAATCCTGTACAAACTGTGGTCTTGACTCCACACATGCAACATGTCCTGCAAAAGGGAAGAAATGTTTGAAGTGTGAAAAGATGAATCATTTTGCTCGCGTCTGCAGATCCAAAAAACAGAGAGGTGTGAATGTGTGCGACACACAATCAGATACTTCGGAAGAGGAGGTTGATTTAATGCACATGTCGTCAGTTGCAACTGAGCTGAATTCAATTCGAAAGGACTGGATGGAAGATATTTTAGTTCAAAACCAGAAAGTGAATTTCCAATTAGACACTGGGGCAATGTGTAATGTTATTAGTCTCGAATTGGCGAAGAAATTGTGTGTTGCAAAGAAAATACACAAGAGTAGCGTTCCTTTAAAGTCATACTCTGGACACAAAATCAATGCTAAAGGTGTTGTGACATTAGACTGTGAGTATAAGGATAGGATTTATGTCTTAAAGTTCTACGTCGTTGACATGAAATCCAAACCATTGTTAGGTGTTGACTCTTGTGAGGAACTGGGTCTTATAAAAAGGATACACAGTGTTTCCGGAAAGATTCCAGCTGACATTCAACAAGAATATTCAAATCTGTTTGAAGGAATAGGTTGCATGCCAGGTAAATACAGAATTAAGATTGATTCTAAAGCAAGCCCTGTAGTACATGCTCCTAGAAAGGTACCTCTCTCGTTGAAGAAGAAAATCAAAGAAGAGTTGAAACGGATGGAAAAGTTGGGAGTCATTGAGAAGCAATCAGAACCAACACCATGGGTCAATTCTATGGTAGCTGTCGTAAAGGCAAATGGACAAGTAAGAATTTGTATAGACCCGAGAGATCTGAATAAAGCTGTTCTTAGAGAACACCATCCATTGAAGACAGTAGAAGACGTTATTGAGCAGATTCCCGAAGCGTCAGTTTTCTCAAAACTCGACTGCACATCTTCATTCTGGCAAATTCAATTAGATGACGAAAGTTCAAAGTTATGTACTTTCAATACTCCGCATGGACGATATTCATTCAAAAGGCTTCCTTTTGGAATTATCTCCGCAAATGAAATCTACCAAAGAAAAATCTCAGAACTGATAGCCAATATCGAAGGATGTGACGCAATTATAGATGACATAATTGTGTGGGGAAGAACCATGAAGGAACATGATGAAAGGCTCAAACGTGTACTGGATGTTATGCAAGAAAACAACCTCAAGTTAAAACCAGAAAAGTGCGAATTCAGACAAGACGAAGTTTCGTACGTTGGACACGTCTTGACCGGATCTGGGGTTAAGCCTGACAAAGAGAAGATCAGAGCTGTAATGGAGATGCCCAGACCAACAAGCGTCAAGGAATTGCAAAGTTTTCTAGGATTCATACAATACCTTGGAAAATTTCTGGACAACTTATCGGAAGTAAGTGCTCCGTTAAGAACATTATTAGAGAAACAAGTTTCATGGCACTGGGATCATGAACAGGAGAAGAGTTTCCAACAACTCAAAACACTAGTTACGAATGCACCTGTGTTAAGCTACTACGATCCGAAAAAGGAATTGACATTAACAGTCGATGCGTCAAGCAAGGGACTCGGATGTGCGTTAAAACAGGAAGGTAGATACATTGCTTTTTCCTCAAGAGCATTAACACAGAGTCAACATAATTATTCGCAGATAGAGAAAGAAGGGTTAGCAATTGCGTTTGGTGTGAAGAAATTTCATCAATATATCTTCGGACGAAGAGTAATTGTTGAAAGTGATCATAGGCCACTTCAAAGCATTTGGAAAAAACCAATACACCAAGCACCGCCGAGGTTACAAAGATTACTTCTTTCACTGCAGTCATATGATCTAGATGTTACCTACAAGCCTGAGAAAACACTTGTTGTTGCTGACACATTGAGTAGATCATTTTTGAAAGAGTCAAAGGAAGAATTGGTTCCCGACATAGCTGTCAACGAAATCAATTTAGTTCAGTATCTTCCTATTACACCATACAGGTATAAAGAATTGCAAAATTGCACGAAAGATGACACAACGCTTCAAGAATTAAGGACGATTATTGAAGTAGGTTGGCCAGACAAAATGTCAGACTGTTCACAGAAAGTTAGGCAGTACTGGAATGTGAGGGATGAACTTTCGTGTATTGACGGAATTTTGTTTAAAAGTCACAAGATAGTTATTCCGGAATCAATGCGTACATACATGCTAAATATCATTCACAGATCTCATCTAGGTATAGTGAAATGCAAGAGTTTAGCAAGAGATGTTGTATTTTGGCCGAGTATGTCCAAGGACATTGAGACATTAATTGCAAAATGTGAAATTTGTGCAAAATACTCGCGTGCAAATCCGCGTGAACCGCTGATGGAAACTGAGATGCCAGACAGACCATGGTCGATCATTTCAAGTGATGTTTTTGAATTGAATGGTCACTATTACTTACTGACAGTGGATCATTACTCAAAATGGCCAGAAATATCGCACATGAACAATTTGATATCAAGTACAACAATCGGTTTTCTGAAAGGACAATTTGCGAGATACGGAATTCCACAGAAACTGATAACTGATAATGGTACAAATTTTGCGAGTGAACATTTCAAAAGATTCGTACAAGATTACAATTTTGTACACGTGACTACAAGTCCGCATTATCCTCGTTCAAACGGACAGGTGGAGAGAACAGTGCAAACTGTGAAAAGGATGATGAAAAAAGCAAAGGATCCATACAAAGCTCTTATGGATTACAAGAATGCACAAATCGAAGGTATTAATATGTCACCGTCACAATTGTTTTTAGGCAGAACACTTATGACAGACATACCTTGTACATCGAATCAATTAAAGGTGAAGGGACAATCTTCAAACATCATGAAAAGAGTAAAACAAAGAAAACTAAAACAGAAGATCTATCATGATAAACATGCAGGCTCAGAACTCAAATCTTTCAATCCTGGAGATAAGATAGTTTTCCGTCATGAGAATAAATGGGTTCCTGGACAAGTTTTATCCAAACATGATACTCCGCGTTCATACAATATTGAGTCAAACGCTGGTGCTCAATACAGGAGAAACAGACATCATCTGAAACCAACTAAGATCAGCATGGACAAACCATTGATGGATGATCAACCGATAATTGAATCGAATCAATCCAGAGATCAAATAGACAACCAACTATCCAACAACCAACTACCAACAGATAAGGGTGAATACCGTTCAAGATCGGGAAGATTGGTGAAACCACCAGAAAGGTTTGGTGAATTTGTGAAGTGAATGGTTCATAATAATAACCATATAATCAATGTATTCATTTAATCAGTGTGATTGTGTATGATTGGATTTTATAATCAGTACAATACAAGTATTCAGTTTAAAGAAACGTGTTACGAAAATCAGTTATTCATATTCACTATGCTGGATTTACACTGTGCTGTTTACTAAGTTGTAGTGTACGGTAATCAACCAAGTTTCTGATTAATTGTCTAAAATTCCAAAGTATCACTGTTTCATTTCAATGTGAGCAGATGTCTGATTAGAAACATTAGGACTTCATGATAACTCCATTGTTTTATAGAATTCTGTCAGATAAAGAGTCACTAGCAATTTAATCTGTAACCTAGAGACACTAAACCAACGACCTAAGGTTAACGAGCTCATAAACACTAGAGAGACGCTATCCAGATGTTTACACTCCGTGAGAATCCTGCTGGACATTACTATCAATTCCTGAGTGTCAGATTAGAATTTCATTCATTATTTTGTGTATAGGAATTTCATTCAGATTTAAACATTTAATTAGATTTTAATTTTGATTTTTAATTTGAAGGGAAGGATGTGATGTATTCTACTATACATGTCCACAGAGTATTAACACTATTGTCTTATAGGTTGATATATACATTTCATAGCTCTTTATAGTACCATACCTGTATACTTGTGGAGGAGTCTGAGAGTAGATGCGAAACAATAAACATAGAATATATACACTTGTATTGAGTTATTATATTCCGCCCACCAAATACGTGACAAGTATTGTCTTGTTGCTCAATATTGAAATAAATCTATCTACCTATCCAACCCAGTGATCGTAAAAAGGGTATAACATATTATTATGTGACGTTACGAGATGTAGTATCCGGTTTGACGTGCCGAATGTCGATGGTTTTACCAGACTTGGCCAGACCTCGTTGGCCTTTTAAATGTTCATATGAGGATGTGCATTTTCTGCTTTTACTATTGCTCTGATACAATCGTGTTAAAGACATCAAAAGCTTTAGAGATGATATTATATCATATTTTATGGAATTAAAATGATTCAATCGCGGACGTTAAATTTCACAGTGACTAAATGTCGCCCAGAAAACATTCTTCCCGAAAATGATGTCAAGCTTATGGTAAAAAAACTCTCTTTTGTACGAGAGACACACAGTCATAAATCTAATGAACATGTTTATTTATCGACTTGGTGTCAGGATTTAGGAGAAAGACGTGTTCTTTCAGAGCATTCGGATCGTTTATCTGTCTTACCGCGCGCTCATGGAATTATTTATGAGGAGCGGTTGTAATTGAAACGAAATGTGTGTTTGGAACTAGATCATGTTTTACCCATTAGTCTGCTTAAAATCAATTTTATGCGCAATAAAGACATCTTAAAGCAAATCATTAACAAGCTGAATTGTGTACAAACAACAGAAATCAGTACAAGAAAAGCAAATAGGAAGTGTTAACAAGACGTGTCAAACTCATGCGTATACCGTCTATTGGTTGCAATAATTACAGGATCATCAAAATTAGTGCCAGCAAAGTTCCCAAATACCACACCATCTCAATTACACATTTGTCAAGTGTACTCGGAAACATTTACAATACGAAAAATCCTTATCCTCTCTAAACAAAATCGCAAAAGCCCCATTTTTTTGTTTAGATAATGTCAGAACAGTGAAATATTGTCCAAAAGTCAGTTTTGCCAATGAAGCTTCTAACGATTATTCCATACTTGAAAAGGTTATTCACCTACACTTCAAACATGAAAACGTAAAGCAATTAAGAAAGAAAGAGAGAGGATAGATACACTCTCATTCGTTCAGAATATAAGCAATGTTTGTGAACGTTAACTGTAACAGACGATATATCGACTTTTAAGGTATAATACCCACAATCCATTATCTTGAAACTCATTCTTTCGTCGGAGTACTTCGTTTGTTCTCTGCTAACATCGGTCGGGGCCGGAAATATTCGGTGTTAAATTGGAGTAGTTCGACGTCGGAAAGGAAATCAAAATGGTGGATTATGGGTATTCTACCTTAATGCATGCCTACATAGACCGCTCTTCACTTTATCGAACTACACGTTCTATGCAACTAAATTTCTTCTTTTCTAGTCCGATTCTATATCTTATATGTAATTCATGGACCTCAAGAAAAGTGCTTTTTTGTTTTGCTTTTTTTAAAGCATTGTGTTTTCTTCTCTTTATTTTAAGACAGCACTATTCAATATCTTTTCTTTTCCAAGTGATCATTTCAAGCAACTCGACGACTGGATTTGTTGTGAAAGATGATGTGACCATGGTAACCATTCAATGAATGATTTCAATAATTGTGTTATGTTATAATACATAAATGACAAAAAAAATTATAGAGACATTAAATGAAATGAAATTGAGGCATAGCGTAAGACGTTTTAGTACAAAGATGACCATGTCGATATTAAACCAGCATACCACGCTAAAATAATTCATATCTGTGGTTAAGGGTAAAATATCAAACTTCAAGTCAAATTCCGGGAAACAAATGTTAACAAATGTCTTTCTTTGCCAATAATCATTATTGCACACTTCCTATCAATTCTAATCAAATTCAAAGAAATTCACTTTGCGCCGTTCATAGGACAATTTATCGAGACACGTTTGAAATAAAACCAATGCCCGGGATTTAATTGCATCGAGTGCCCAATAAATGACACATGAACAATGCAAAAGAAATTTGCTAGGAGAGAAATATTGGCTTTACTGAAACTTTACCAATTCAAAGTGTTTTATCGGGTTAAACGATTAAACAATAGATGAAATGTATCGTCCTTAAATAAAAGTTTAAAGATGAGACAGCATAAACAATTACGCTCACGATGTGACTGCGATATATCCGAAGTGTGTTTTGTCAAGATAAAGAATGTCAATGCATTTTTCGTATAGTCAGCTGACATTCTCATTTGTCGTCATCATTCGTTTTGTCAACTTTTGTCAAATGTTCGCCCAAAGACACGACGTTGTTTAAGCTTATTCAACAATAATGAAATTTCATTTGGCGTAAAATAACAATATACATGGTCGATTCATCATAAGAAACATAATTATCCAGAACAGACTGTTTTGTTCATTAATGAAAGTTTTCGCGTGTAAGAATTTTCAAAAAACAAATAATTGGTTTTCAAAGAAGTAATTCATACAATGCGATAAAAGTATTGATTAACGATTATATAAAACGCTAACATCAAAACCAACATACAACTATAATGATAAGGGTAGGACATGCGGAATATTAATTGTTTTTATACACAAACACACGATCTGAACGATAAACAAATCGAAAATTGACACATCCCAAATGAGAATTGTAAAACATGCCTCTTGGTCTGACACAATCAATGTTATACAAATGCTCGAAGAGAGAACAATTTCAACTTTACCATAAGAATGATAAGTAATTGTCTAAAACAAAATCGTGTCTTCTGCTTTCAAACACCTTAAATATCTGCTCAACTTTATGAGGAAAGATACCCAGAGTAGCAAACAGGTTAGATCACAGGCCTCGATCTAACCTGTTTGCATAAGCATGAAATCGGTTCCCGCACTCGTAGGGTTAAGATATTTTCATGTGACTTGAATTTGGGATGCTCTCAGTTTGTAGCTCCTGGTGGGTCATTCGACCATGCTGGACCTCGGTTGCAGACAATGCATCTGCTAAATATATATGTACGAGTCGATAATGCATGTTAACTGTACGCCGATATAAGCGTATTCAATGTGAACTGCTATGTAAACGATTCGATTAATGTCATTTCTATGAAAGGGCAGATGAGTCAACAACCAGTAATCGGGTTTCTATGGTAATACGAATTATTACGTAATACACACGTTCAATCCATTATCAGACGATTGGATGTGTATTGGCTAAAACTTACTCGATAAAGTTTGCAGACGTAAATTGACTTTAACGTTATCATAAAGAAATGATTGTAAAACAGAATTATATGAGCAAATTGATCCTTGTTCAACAAGACCAAACATATTATTTGGATAATTTATGTTTCAAAGAAGGGTTAACCCAATTACCAAACGCCAATTTTTCGGTTGTCCCAAATTGAATTAGTTTGCAGACGAAATTTCAAAATGTGATGAAAATAAACAAAAATCTTCTGATTGGGCAGAAAACATTGTGGGAAAAGGATAAATTGCTCGTTCTGAGCAATTTCTCCCTTTCCCACAATGTCTTCCAGAGTCGTCTGCAACAAACTTGTCAACTGTCGTTATTGTTTGGTAATGGGTTAAAGAGCCCTTACTGTTTAACAGCTTTCGTATCATGTGCCATATTGAGCGGGCTACAAAAAGGGCAAGCACAGACTGAGGCCATACTGTCTGGTTGAGGAAGACTGATTCTTGCTGAATATATATAATGAGGTTTACAGCAGGTGTTTACTGTATATACACAGTCAATTTCCGAGAAAATATTGCATGGGGAATACATTTAAACTGGCATTTTGTAAAAGGGGGTTATCATTTTCGTTAACTATCAGATAGAAACCCAAATAACGCAATAATTCATACCCAATAGGTTAGATATTGCTTCAAGATAGCTACTTTTGTGACGAAAGAAGCGATTTATTTATAATTCGATAAGTCCGTTTTATTCATGTGTCGGCTGAATTACTAAGTGCAAGCTTTAATGAACCGTGTATCCATAAATTACTTTAATTTTGACGAGAAGATTTTAATTCTAATTTTTTGATCTATTGTGTTTTAAAGGAATATAAATCGATGAATATTTGACGGGATATGATCTTCGTATGATTAAGACACATTTCTTCAAGTTTTGATATTTCGAAAGTCCATACTCCATAAAACCTCGCTTTGACGCGTCTGGTACAGAGGACTTCAGAAATCACTGTCACAAAAGGAGATTATGCTCCTCACGAACAATTGCTCCTTTTTGACAATGGTTTGTACACAATACCGTAAAAGAGTGTATGTGTTCTTGCTATTCTAGTCATCTACTGCTGTGTAAAAGTTGGACCAGTCACAAATCCTCTGATATAAAATGCCCAGTAGGTTCCCCTATCAAATGATGTGCTGTGTGAAAGACAAGATGTCGGTATATCTCTAATGAAGCATGCAATCACGTGCACCAAGGGGAGATATGAGAGTCTCATATGAAACTGTCAATATCAAAAGATCATTTTACAGAACTTGGAAGACAAATGATATGTACTGACACAGCTTAGTAAAATCAAGATAAAAAAAAACAATACTTGGAAAATAAACATCGACTGTCACACGGAACCAGTGTCATTCAATCGACAGCAAAAATATTTGCTTTTCTTCAACATGCATTCCTTTGTCTGTGGGTTAACCATGTTAATTTCATTACTTCAAAAGCAGTTGAATTATAAACAGGTCTACGATTTGGAAAAATGCAGTTGAATTGTTTGCTTATATCACGCATTACTTTGGTTCGGGGATATGTTTATAGATTACATAAGATAAAAATTGCTGTGACTATGCAAAATACCTGATGATCAAATCTTAGTTTATACTTTTGTCGAATGATCCGAGATAAATGATCATCTAAAGACACTAACCGAGCAGGGAGACTTTTCAAGCAGAATCACATATGATAAGAGTTAAACACTCTAGTATGCCTCCTTCGTTATGCAGACTTTTCCCCTTTAACACTACGAAGGTTTCTCATTTGCATAGTGGCCGCACACATTTTACACGGATGAATGTTGACTAAACCCAGAAGGAAACAGCATTGGCTTCAAAGCATCGACCTAGTCATTTTCTCTTTACGGTAAGTTGGCGGGTTACCCTTCGAAAGAGAGAAATCTCATAAGACACACTGTTGATAATAAAAACCAACCAATGTACTCCTTGAAAAGGGAAACAAAGGTCTTCCTCTCATGTTGACGATTTCTCCAATTCTTCCCGGAGGATTTCGAGTACTTAAAACGTCATTTTACCTTATTCTGATCACTGTCGCCAACCATCCGAGTTTATACGCACCTCGGCAGCTCCCATTCAATATCATCAATCAAACGAAAACAGCGGAAGTGGTGTTTGATATAATTCTCATGGTCCCATTAGATTGCGTCCATTATGGATCTTCGTTTTACTCCGATTAATTAGGCTTAGATAACTCGTTGAGTTCAAGGTCACTGGTACACACAACAGACGAACGTGAAGAAGGTCTACAAGCACAAACATGTGACATTTTCACATAAAAAAACAACAATAATGGACCTACCTAACAACCATGGACTTACCTCACAAGACATATTACGATCCCAGACAATTATCAACACCAAATTGACTTATTCATAAAACAATCATAGATCTTCCTGACTGTTCAAATCAGTACTAAAACATCTCTTTTCAACTATGATCTTTCGTTACAAACCTGTGCCAATCTATACGTACCATCATACTGACTCTCCGGCGCGACACGATATTTCCAAGGTTACGATGGTGGCCGCCGCTCGGGTTACTATCCAGCTACTGATAACCGTCGTTATCTTGGGTCTAATCACAGTTAATTAGACTTTCATGCGGAAGTATGTATATATCTTCTTCCCAGCGGAAAGGTTAACGCTTTTGATAATTACGATACCAGTGCTTGATCGGTTTGATTCAAGGAAATACCGAGAATCAACTTAAAGAATGTTAGAAATGCCTTGTTTCAGATCAGGAAGTACTCTCTATAACAAATTGGGTCTATCTGCAATGTTCGTTGTCATGATTCAATCAAGGAAGTTTCAATTGTGCCTCTGTCGTCAAATAGCAACGAGATTACTTAGTGTTGAGATGGTAGAGAATGGACTTCTCGTAAGGCAGTATCAATGGTTTGTGCAGAAGGTTGCTTTTTCTTGAAACTCCTGGCTTATCATGCACTGATGAACCATATAATCTGGATTCCCCACATGGGCCGGTCAAGATAGATAAAACCATCGGTATTCCGTAAGTCAACCGAGACATCACCTCTCATTAGGATTAAAGTTGACTGATTTCGAGATCTGAAACAACTTGGATAGGATCTATGTAATATGCATGTTCAGTATTTTAACCACTCAACAACGTATCCGACAGGTTTGCACAGGAAGGATAGACTCAATACGGACAACTTTTAAGACAGCGACCGACGTATTTTGGACGTTAAATTGCTCCCTGAGTTCGCAGTAGAGTAAGAAAGCATTCTGGAAACAGCTCTCCACCTTTTATGTAGGTGTATGTCCGGAATTCTGGAAAACCAACATACAGGGGCTACTCTTAACACTGAAAGGTCATATTTCAAGCGCACTTCAATGGGTATTAATGAGGAGATTTTACTGTTATTTCTTTACAATCGAAATACCCTCAAATATATACTAATATTGCTGTTTATGTTGCAAAAGCCTCAAATTACAAAAGTTTCCCCTCGAAAAGTTCTAGATGTCTTCGTTTATCGATTTTTTTAGCTCCTTAAAGTCGTTTGAATGAATCTCACAAAAGAAAAGACGTCTGCTGTTTCTTATAATTTGGACCAATCACACTTTATCATAAGGAGGAAGCCTATGTTTCACGAATTACCTTCTAGCGGTAGCAGCTGCTTCCTCCAAAACCAGAATATCGAAGTCTCTCTCAGTTTACTGGAAAATATACGGCTTGTGAGAGTTCGACAAAAAGAAAAGCCAGAATCTCTCGTAAATATGCATATTTCATGTCTTATCTTAAAGCACAAATCTCTGAGAGAGTCTCTTTAAAGTTCATTCTCTAACCACCATGAAGCCTTCTGTCCCCGCCACTAAATTGATGACCTTTCATCCATGATTAGAAATTCTATATTTGTTTTTGCTAGTTTATTCGGTAATGACATACATGCGAACAACTTTAGAAATCATACAACACCGCTACCCACATATCTTTCCCTAGAAACAAAACCAATCTATTTCAAAAGATTGAACAAAGAAAGCCAAAATAGCAATCTCTTATCCATTTCCCAGTCAAACGTCAAACTTAATTGAATGCGCCGTTACCGATATATTTCTGGGTATAAGTCACAAATACAGACAAAACTACGTAATTATCTTTGAGGGTAGGTGACCTCCGCCAGTAAAATATATCTTGATGTCTCAAAACGTTCAACGGCTTAACTTAAATAAGAATAGGACATACTATTTCCATTGTAATATTTATAACCAAAGACAAACATAGGATTGACAATGAAGCATATATTTGGATTTAGGTCCAAAATTTGAAATTTCCTTTTTTATCCTTTTCCTTTTTGGTTTCAAAATAGACTGGTGATGCCGGCTTGTTTTAATTAAGCGACTAAAAGTGTGAAGAAGAATGCTTTTCATTATGTTTTTAATGAACTGATGGTACACAAAGTCTAAAGCCACGTGGGTTGGCGTCGATTCCTCTATGACCATATTGATCTAAGAATATAAATAATGTGAATTGGATATTTACGAATATCCTTTTGTAAAGATTAAAGGCATTTGCGCAATACAGTTGATCTCAGTTACAACTTGGGTATTTTCTTTTGCACCAAACGGTGCACTGTTGTTGACACGCATGTATCTGAGTATTCCCGGAAATACTCTAACAAAAAAGCATATATGGGTCCTACTTACTCAAAGTATTCATTTCTCTTTACCACTATATCAAAGCAAATGATGAAGTAAATCTGTATATTTACGAGAGGTTCTGACTTTTCCGTCAAACAGTCGCACGTCGTATACTTTCCGTTAAACTGAGAGAGACTGCGATATTCTGGTTTGGTGGAAGCAGCTGCTACCGCTAGACGGTAATTCGTAAAAATGGGCTTCCTTCTAATGACAATGTGTGACTGGTCCAAATTGAAAGCACCAGCAGACGACACAACAAAAGCATAAACAAAACCATCTTGTTCCTTATAGTGGTTAGAAACAATTGTAACAAAGGGAGTTGTGAGCAAGTCTTGCTTGTTGTCTCAACGGTTTTTAAGTATTTTGTAGAAGATGTTTTGTAAATATTAAAAAAAAGAAAGCTTATTTGAAGTTAGAAATAAAGGTCTCAGTACACATTGAAAATAATTTGGTTCTCAACGTATTTGGAAATCTCACTAAAATCAATAAGCTCGTGTAACCTTTCATCTCTAATTCTCATCCTTTGTAAGTGGGTGAAACATTGTGATTAACACATCCCCTAACATAGGAATGTTTAACCAGTCAATACTGAAAGCAATAGAAGAGCAGACAACAAAAAGGCAAGAAAAAATATATGTGCCTTGTATGTTGGGAAAAATCCATCGTTGACAAAAAAGTTCATTGCTCATTAGAGGCAACATATTCTTTAGTGTCAGTGATTATCAAAGACGTATCATCCGTATGCATCAAAGTAATGAATTAGGGGGGTAAAGGTTTTAAAAAAAAAGTGTTTTGTTAGGAAGATGGAGGAACTATCATAAAACAAATACGCAAAAGAAAGAACTTCGCTGCTTAAATTACTCTCGTTATGCATAAACATACAGCACCTTTGGGCGACAGTGATGCAGTGGTAGAGCGCCGGCCTCTTGTACCAAGGGTCCCAGTTCGATCCCCGTAATTTGCGAGGTGAAAATTTCCGAGACTCTCCCACAAAATGGATAGATGTACTGGTTTAGAATCCAGGAAGCAGGGAAATACACAAACTTCAAGCTTCCGTCACAATCGATGTATGATAAATAAGTTTAAATTTACAGCACCTCTAGTAAGCGAGATCATTGTATTCCACAGGTGCAGATAGGTACACACGAGGAGAAAAATTATCCGATATTACCGCGTTTTCCATGCCATGCAATATGAAGGCATATATAGTCCCCGCCATTTTAGTAATTAAACGTTGGTATTAAGTTACGGAAAACCATACAGGATAAATGAATGAATTTAACAATGTAGGACAGAGTATGATACGAAAATCGTCTGACCCATCGTTATAACAGGATGAAACCGAACAACTTTTTCAAATTAAAGTGTCAAAAAGGAAAATGATTAAACTACAGAAAAATGTTGTTCAACGGCTCAGGGCTCGGTTTTGACTACTTTTACAGTTAGAACATGAGCTACCTTACTAATCCAAAACCATGATCAATTCAGCCAGGAAGATAGATATTGGGTAAAAGCCATTATGTGAAATGGTAATGAAGATGCTCTTTACTTTTATCACTTTTTCATCTTAATTGGTTTCTACAGATGCATAACAACACACGTTTGTGAAATAAGATCAGAACAGAAAAAATCCGTTTTCATTTTACGACTTGTACAAAGTACATTATCATACATACATAGCATGAAAAACAAATATACCACATGGTGAATGAAAAAATATACCTATCATGAGGATGAAATCAAAAGAATTTCTAAGTGAAAAGGCTTCCTTTGCGTATTTTGCAACTTTAGATAGTGTATTTTTAACTGTTGATTTCAATAAATCTAAACATATTTGGTAGGTTGTAGTAAACTTTCTTCAAATATTTTCATTATTAAAACAAATACAGACACAAATTAAGTGAAATTCATATTCGATGTCATTAGAATCATAAACAATATCGTTCATTTCTATTAATTCTATTTCGCCAAAACCTCCCTGTCTGTATTCTCAAGGATTACGATGACAATCTTAATCTTGATAAAATGATTCTTAAGGAGTTTGGCAAGACGTTTAGATAAGGTTCATATTCAAAATTCGTTTTAAAACATTTGTAGGAATCTGAAAGTTAACTGTTATCAATGGAATGATACCATTGTTGAATGAAAGTTTCAATTAAACGTTGCTTAAAAATATGTGGAAAGGTTTTGATGTTTAACACTGCTGGTTTATAAAATGCATATCCAAAACCGTACATATTAAGAAGATTCTTAACATCACTAACCCAATTAGCAGAACCGTTTTCACTATCAATTAGACCTTGTTCATAGACTTTGGTAATCAGAATGTTGTCCGAAGAAAGTATTTTGCACCAATATTTGATAATACCTGCTTATATAAAGAGGATAACGCCATAGTTCGCCGTAAACAGCGTTTGAGCAAGTCCTCATCCGCACACCCATACCCCTTTACAAAATTTTAAATGTACCCTTTCTATTTCTTTTGACTTGGAGAAACCAAAAATCTCTGAACCGTATCCTTATATGGACCAAACAAAAGAGTCAAATAGCTGACATAGTAACTTGGTTTTAATTTAACTTTTTTGCAATTTGCTAATAACGTAATCAGCGCTTTTAAAGCTTTCCCAATAGTGTACTCTTGGTTTTTCAAGGATTTACGACAACAGTTAAAAACAATACCCAAGTAGCTAAAGTCATCGACGATATCTAACTCGGATCCCTTTAAAAAACATTTTGCACTTTTGAGTTTTCCTCTTTTCCTAAATACCATTACTTTTTTTTTTCAGTATTAACTTCAAGACCCCATTATGGCCATTTCATCGGCAAAAAGTAATAGGTTTAAGACAGCATCAGGATGGGGAGACTGTTTTGTAAGGTAGTGGTACAAAGTTTTATAACAACCGATCTATTTTATCAGTTAGTCCTATAGAAAGATACGAGATTTTAACAGATGATCTTCTTAAAATCACAAGTCGCATTTGCGCCATTGAAAATGTTTTCCCGCGGTTCCGTATCGAATCCATTAAATGAATGAGCTAACACCCCTGTAGCATGCAAGAAATGCGATTTGAGATTTATTCTAGCAATGCCTGGAGAGACGGTACTCTTTCAATTGTCGTTAAAACGGGCCTAAATGCTTTAGCGTAAAGTGTAGCCCCAGGTGGATATGTGAAGTTTACACAAGATGATAAATCACCAACACTTCTCGTCTAGCACTCCTCGTACGGTCTGTTTGTCTGCGACACGAACTGCTTCTCTACACGTGGGTTAGCGATTTCTCTTGGTCTAGCACCACCTACGGAGTACTTCCGGGTCATAGTACCAAAAAGTAGTCTCATTTAGAAATTCTGAATTTCGATTTCTGGTGCATAGTTTTGCTAGAAAGAGATGACCTGGTAGAACACATATGTGTTTTCTGTATAGATGATGGTCGTGCAATACTGTCAAAGTTTAATTTGGTATCCTTTTGCTAGAATATTTGTTTAGGATATATGAACACGATGCCTTTCTGAGATTTGGCAGCTAGTGTGCTGATTTTCGGTAGGTACTAGTGAACTTTGGTCCGTAGAAAGAAAATTGAGACGATTAAGGTGTCCATTTTAATACAGTTTAATGGATCAGCTCGATGTTAAGTATATAGCTAAGGGTAAAAAAGGAACTTTTTTTTATTTCAGTGGAGTCTTGAAAATACATGATTTAACAGTGGAGTCATTAGGAAATCAAGATCTCAAAAGCAACAGGCGTGTGACCTCTTACCGATAACCGCGGCTGTATCCAACACGGCGGCATCCTTATGAGCGATAAGTTTAGTATCCTTCTTTATCAATTGTAAACAATTGCAATCAATAAAGCCAAAAAACGTTTGATGCGACGTAAAACCCTAATTAGAATACACATCTTTTCAACGCGTAATCAAGTCGATGAAACATGGCATTATCGTCTCTCGCCACAAAACAATTGCTTTTAGCTTGGAATGCAGTCAATTAGTGAAAGAGACTATTAACATTATATGAGAGACAGTATGATGAGTTCTTGTACATCCCGCTCTGATACGATAGAAATGCGTTGAAAACGAATGCTGCGTAATTTTCAAAAAATAGATTTTTGCCAAAACCTTGAGTATCTGCTTAATTTTAACGAGGAACGATACTCAGTGTAGCAAACAGGTTATATTACAGGCCAGCCACCAATTTCCTTTGCGACTGGCCTGGATCTAACCTGTTTGCATAAGCACGAAGTCGGTTCTAGCACTACAAGGATTAACACGATCCACTGCCAAATACATTCGACAATTAGTTTACCACTGAAGGCCGTCGCATGACAATCCAGCAGGTTTCTGGTGTCATGGAATTGACATCATGTGGTGATTTGAAATTCTCGGCAAATTAGACTGGCTTAATTTCGAGGAAAACATTCTGAAAGGGGCATACCTCCCTATGAAACTGGTCAAATCATGTAACGTACAAATATGTGTACTTGGTTCCATTTTTGTTATCGTCTAATCCCTACACATTTGCCATCATCGTAGAAATTCGACCAACTAATTTCGCTGGCGAAATGAAAATGTCATAAGTTCATGAAGATGCGTTGTAAGTGTATGAACGTAAAGTAAACCCATCTTAATTTTGTTTGTATGGCGTTAAATTCCGTTAATTTAATTCCGTGTTAACAGTATTTCAGTTATGTTATGGGGTTTCTTGATTTCACCAGTAATAGCAGTAGGCTTTACTTGCCCAAGGACACCTTACGAAAAAATCCCAGCGCCGCTGGTGGGGATTAAATCAGAGAGCCCCGATTTACAATTCCAGCATTTTAACCACTTGGTCACACGGCGACCCAACCCTATCTAAAGGTACAGCGCATTTGTTTTCTAACACGTTTCAGCTGCAAAACGTTTTCAGCAAGTTTCTGTTTGATTGCAACGGTACTTTTTTGAGACCACATGAAGAGGCTTTCATCAGAAATCTTGGGAAGTGTTTCTCGTCCAATGCTAAGACGGTAGAGGCGGAATCGGTCCCTATTATCCAATCCGATCGGAGAAAAACACTCTTATGACGGAACGACATCGCACGATTTAGTGCTTTCTTCGCATCCGTCCGGTTATCCAGATATCTACCAAAACACCAAGATCCCGAGACTTGCAGTTTGGGAATCTTTTTTTTTATTGTCATATCTTTGGCAAGTCTTCGATTATTTTTCAATGCTTTATAAGTTGGCCATCCTTGTCTTAGTGGTTAGAGATCTAAAATTATTTTGAAATCATCTCTCTGCATGGGTTCAAATCAAATCAGCCCTAGATTTGAAATATCATGAGAGGAAGTCACCCGGCTTGTTCTACTCGTCTTGACCGGTGCTTACCGACAGCTATGGTTTCCCCATCCAATCATCCATCCGTGAATAGCCGGGTGTTGCAGTACAACTGAAGAATGACTTTCGCATTTTGAGTACCGAATAGAACACAATAGCGAAATGCTTTTTGGACAATCGTGCACATACACTTGGTGATTTTATCCATGGAAGGAAGCTTGAGTTTGGCTGTAAGGTCAATATGTCAATGGCAAGACTTTTCCGTCTAGTCTGGTTATTGTATATTTATCAGACATAGTAAATTAGTTACATGTTAGTTATTAGTTGTCTGTGTTCCAGTGTAATTAAAGTAGCCACTGAACTTATAAAGCAAACCTCATTTCTTTTAACCAAACACAACAACACACTGACGACGTGGATGAGAATTATGGATTATATTTCAGGAATGTATCCGTTTAAATATCAAACTGTACGTAAAACTCTGGATATTTACACAAGATGGCATCAGAAGTAACTGGAAATAACAATGAGTTTGACACTCAGTATGATTGTCGAAACATGGACGTCTTACCAGGAACGTCACAAACGATACTTTCTTATTAATAATGTTAAAGATGATCGAAAAAGGCGGGTCTATAAACTCTTCTCGGTGAAAGAACGTAAGTTTGGTGCGAAACTTTTCCGTACATGCAAAACCGTCTTAGAAATCGTATGAGTACTTTCTCTAAATCTGTATTTTACTGAGTAAAAAGTATATATTAACATTGCCTTGACTCAAATAAGGCCGAAATGGTTCAATGATTCATTGTTAGATAGTGCCATAGGAAATAAACCACAAAGAACGATCTGATTCCCCATCCATTAAAATCAGTTGGGGGAAAAAACATTCATTTAATGATACGCCCCCCCCCCCCAGCTTGATAGGTCAACTAAAGAAGTCTTTAGAAACCACCGGTAAGATTGTGGACATACATTTAGAAATTATTTGCACATACATTCATTGAAAATGTCCCTACCAGAGTATTTTGCATGCAACAATTCGAACACTAGCGGAAAAATGTTGTTATAAAAGAACCCGATTGAAACGCCTCGACGAGACGATTCGAGTAAACAGTTATATTATAGTGTGTAGAGACAGAAACTAAGTTAGCAATGACAAACGTCCCTTATCTCGACCTCTATTGACACAGACCAAAACCTGGATTATGGACTAATCGATTGATTTTTGTAAACAATTGGAACAATATTTATAACCATAGTGTCATTGAAAAATGGAATTCGACTTGACAAGTTACCGAAACGCCCAATCTGATCACATCGGGTTTATCAAATGAAAACACCTCTGAAATAATAGGGATGACGCCATATTGGTTCCCAGCGAAATGACGTCACTTCACTTTCGTGTTTAAAAATAGATCTTAAATGTGAAATCTAAAAAGTCGTTAAATTTGATTGAGGAAACAACTTCACATGCCACAACCACAATTTTGCCATTTGGTATGAGTAACTGATGAAAAGATTATTTAAACGGATGTCCAACCCTTCCATACACATTGAACTACTTAACTTGCACGCTTAGAAAGTGTGTTAATTGCCGGATGCCGATTTACCCGAAAAATTGTAACCCTACACTTATATCCGAGGTGTATTTCACAGCTCACGGAAATACCCGAGTAGTTCCGATTGCGAAACGCCAAGCCAATGGTCTACCATTTTCTACGGCTTTTTTTTTATTTCATTCAAAATAGACTTTCCTAACATACTTTGAGGTTATACTTGATTCTAAACACTATTTGAAACTTGATTGCATACTCTCCCGTTTATTTGAAGGGATTCAGCCGTTCTTGAGAAGGTGAAGGAAAATAAGATGTTATTGCAAAACGGGTTGTTATTAAATTTTCAAATTACAATAAGATATCCCAACCCGTTTTGAAATACATTTATTGCGAAACGGGTTTTATTGCAAACCGGGTTGTAACAGGCTAGACATAACGGGTTGTGACAGGCTATGCATAACAACGGAGATGATATTTTAGGAACCAATTGCTATTCCTCTCTGAGTGTTTTGCGGAGCCCATTAAGAATGGTATGATCGAGACGATTCTCATGGGCCCAATCAGTCTAGGGACCGGTTGGAACAACTCGATATTTAAGGCTGTGTGTTAACCTTTCACCAAACTCTAAATTTTAAACTGTACCGAATTGAAAGAGTTTGCAGACGGCATTTCAAAATGTGATGAAATTGAAAAATAATCTCCTGATAGGGCAGAAAACATTGTGGGAAAAGGAGAAATTGCTCGTTACGAGAAATTTCTCCTTTTCCCACAATATTTTCCAGAGTCGTCTGCAACAAACTGGTCAACTGTCGTTATTGTTTGGTAATGGGTTAAACTCTCGGAAAGGGTTGTTGATTTTGAAATTAGGATTGGCAATCGAGGCATCCAATAGAACGTCCGTGACTACAAACAATCACAACTCTGTCTGCTTGGATTAATGGTTTTTGACTTAAACAAAACAACACGGCATTCCATCGAGGAATAGAATGCATGTTGGATTCCATATTTGTACGATAGGAAGGTCTTACTGTTTATTCTGTTCTTCTCTGTTTCCGACTCTACATGTCTTTACATTGACATTCTCTTTGAGTCCCAAGTGTTCAAGTTAATGCTCAAACGTTTCCCATTCTCCCAAATATAAGTATAGAGTAAGGGGAAATGCATAAACAATACAATTGACCATGTACATTTTGCTAAACATGAAAACACCTTTGTATGATCAAATGTCTTTAGAGTTGATGTCTATTGACCATTATGATGAAATTATGAACTGGTTGTCTGTATATAAAATGGTTTCATCCAAGTTTGGCCATGAAAAAGAGTTCAACGTTAACCACGTGAAAGTATTATGTCTGGAAAATTTTGACAACATCTCAAAACAGAATAATAAACTGTATCAGACAGTCATGTTCATAGAACGTATTTAACCTTCTTCTATTTTCTTGACACCATTTGTTTACTTAAGCACATAACCAATCAATGCCACAATTTTTTTAACGTCTTGCAGCCGAAGTTTTTCAAAAAGTACAAGCAATTTTTCGTTTTGTCACAATGTTTTTTCAATCTATTCCCATATCAAAACAGCAGAACTGAAAAATCTTTCATATGTTTACAAAGTTTTTCTAAATTCGTATCCTTCAAGTAGAAAAAAAATGTCGTCTGAATGCGTTAATGTGTTAATAAGGTATACGCTTTGAGAGAACAATTTGTCTTGTCCAGATTATTCATTTGGTAGAGACGTCAGTGGCGAATCCGGCTTTCAAGATGGTGGATGATCTATCCGAGATTTTTCGGAGTACAATGGCCAACAACAGTTCGACGCACTGTTCAACGTTATACAGCTTGATACCTAGAACAGGTCAGACAGTCTCTCGATTGATCAGTTCAGGTAGGAAAACTTTCCGGAAGGTTAGCCGAGGATCTGTATTGGCGAATCGCTTAACATTGATTGTGAAAACAAGTTCTGACAACTATGAAACTTCACTCTCTATTCTGTATGCTGAATACATAACCAGTTCTCACGTAACCTAGGTACTCACAGGAATCGAACCCGTGATACCCCGTCATATCTGGTAGTAAGACCCTCTCCCCTGTGGAGGACAGCGTTCCATGAATAGAGCGTCGGCCTCGGGACACGAGGGTCTTGGGTTCGAATCCCGTGAGTTGCCGGATCTGCCTTGAGACTTTCATTAATCCACATTCGGCGTTAGTACTGGTTATGTATCCATTAACCAGAATAGATAGTGATTTATCTAAGTTGAAAGTACTTGTTTCACAATTGATGTTAAATAATTAAATTTAAACTAAAAGACGTCCCTCCCTCGCCCAAATCATGGAAACTTAACATACAAGAAAATGTATGTCGTAAATAATGTCAATTGTATTACATGCGTATTTCAAAACCACTGCTAGGTTGCATTTTATTCAAATTGCACCCATGCGATAGATTGTCGGATCAAACTAACATTTCCTCTGTTATTTGTAAAGGGGTTCGGATAACAACAATATTCTTCCCGACTGTACCATATCAGCTATTAATGTTGTAGTATGGGGCGCCTAACAAAATTGATCAATGGAATTACAAATCTAATTTGTAGTTAATCAATCCTCATTAATAAATATGGAAATAATGGCAAAGTACTCAATCATCATGACGTTTATCAAACGACACGGTTTTGTATGACTGAACAGACAATATCTAAGTACATCACAAGAAGCGTTGAAATATAACGAACAAGATATAGCCCCTTTTGAAGAAAATAATCTAAAACCCGTCTGTCTGTATAAAACACGTAATTGTAAGGGATTTAGTGATTGATGAGTTGGTATATTCGTCGGTATTGGACATAATGCAGTTTTCTAACAATATTCCAATCGTATGGCGGCGGTCAGCACACATATCCATGATCCTGGCATCTCCTCGACAGAACCGGGTTATAGTCACCCCACGACACTCACTGCTTTCCCACACTGACGTATTGGATCAGTGGTGAGAGGCGAGTAAATGATGTCGTATTTATGTTATTAGATGTCGGAAACGTGTTTTGTTATTCGGTTAGAAGCTCTCCGCCTATCATTCCCAACACAAAATTTAATATATTGATTGTAGTTTGTTTGTTATGAGCTAAAAAAAAAGTTTAGATCATTCATAATGAGAGTTACCCCGCCCCGACGTGGTTGTTTGATTGATCAAGCGGTATTGATTATTTTTTCTTTCAACATAACTGCTTAATAAAGTATTCATTCATATCCAACGACTGACTGCTTTTCCTAGCCAAATGTCTCTGAAACCATACACAGATAGAAATCTGAACCAGGTATCATACCCACAAAAGAAAGATTGCGAGCCATCCTCTAAAATATCTAGCTATCCGTATTGGTGTTCAGCTATAGAAGGGCATTAGTTGTCTATTGGAACAGAAAACCAACAACTTTGCCGAATGAGGATATATATTCTAGTCAACACAGTTGTATGCTAACCCCACACATGAGAACTTCTGGTTGTTACAAATTGAAAGCAATCGTAGGCGATGTCTATTTCATGAAACAAATAACGCTTCCTTATATTTGATAGCAACTTTTCAGAAATGGATGCCATCCTAAAAATCAAAAATGTTAGTTAGAACCTTCTTATTCATCAGTATAATGTACACATAGCTCCGATACAACATTGCTGTTGAAACGGATTGAAACGAAGGCTAAGCTTATTAGTTTCTCTCCAATATCATGGTAGGATAGGTTAATAAGTTGACATTGAGCTGCAGTGGTTCTAATGTTGGTTTTAGCATGTGCATAAAACTGATGTATTGTGGAGTGAATGATGTCTATTTTTTGCCATTTTACGTTCTTGTAAGCATGAATTTTCTTCCGTACTAGGATGTTAGCTCTGTTTGTCGTTAGGAAATTTATTCAGGGTTCTGGTTGTTTTTGTTGTTGCATCTTTAATAACCATCAAGTGATATGTGATTTGATATGAATGCATTGTTTCTACTCTTCGATTACACTCTTCTTGAATGAACTTGTATATTTCCGTAATCACATTTTTCAAAAAATGTATGTGTACCCCCTCCCTACACAGGCACACATTTGTTATGCCATCTGTTGGAGGAACCTTTACCTCCATTATTTAATCATTTACGTTTAAAGTATCATGGGCATACACTTGTATCTTTTGCAATCTTAAATTCCCGTTGACTCCAATGTTAAAGTATGTATTTTCAAGAATCTGCTCAATTTAAAATAGTGTTTCTCTCTTTAGCTATATGTACTAGTAATGTCCGAAAACCAGTACACTAGCTGTCAAATCTGAGCGAGTAACAAGAGTTTGAATGCATACATCCCAAACAAATAGTTTTGCAATAGGCAATCAAAACAAACTATGTAAATTGCAGGAACATTATCTATACAAAAACACATTTGTCGTCTACCAGGTCATCTCTTACAAGCAAAACAATGCACCAGAAATCGAAACTCTAAATTTCTAAACGGGACTACATTTTGGTACTACGACCCGGAAGCACTTCGTAAGAGGTGCGATATCTTATATCCTAAGATAAATGACCCGGCACTTCTAAACATATGATAATGTGTCAACAAACTAATAAGCCTATAGACATCGATTTATTTTATCAGGCACCGACTGCGTTTTTCTCCCTTCAACCCGTCTAGGTGTCGCTATCCACTACGTTATTAACTTCGAACTTACCTTTGACACTAAATTTCGCACTACAACTCTAATTCGAATAAACCAATCTGCTTCTATTTTGTGCCGAGGTGTCAACACATAGCGTTATATCTAGATTAAATGTGAGTTTCCCACTGGGGCTCACACCGTTGAATGTAATTCGAACCAATTCCAAGAATGATGCTCTAAGCCGAATTCTCACTAACGGTGCTGTACTAAATGTGCGCTCTTACAGAGTTCTAGACGATTAAAGTATTTCCGAGTCCCTCTTCTTTACTTCCAAACACTATGTAGTGGGTAAACACATGCCATTTCTTACAAGTTCTCACGACATAGATTTACCCAATGATAAGAACACTGTATACATGCAAAGGGCTATGAACGGCTATCTAATATAACTGATTCCAACTCGAACAGCTGACATGTGTGATGCAGTAGGTCCCTTGGATCATATCGACCAAATCAAACATTTGAGAATTGGGTGATGTATACACAATGTGAAACTTACAGCAAATGCCAATTGTGATGAATAAAGTAGGATGAAATTATTTTGAAATTGGTTATTACCGTTCTAACAAAAGAAGAGTTGTTCGTAACGGGTTATTCTTTGTTTTAGTTGATACAATCATGTCAACACCGGAAGAGATCATAAGACTCGTTATCACTTGTCGTCAACAAGCTCCTCCAAACTTAGTTTGGTTAAACCTTCGCCAAACAAGGCATGTCTCTCCGGTTTATACTGAGGGCGCTTACAGGAGACAAGTGCAACAGTAAACATACGTGTATTCATATAAATTAATTGTGGGTAGGGTACAAATGTTGTTGGAAAATAAGGTAACAAAAAATCTTTCCAACATATACAGTTATTTCGAAAGTGATTTGAAGCAAAGGGACCATCCTTAGATATACTAAAAGAGAAATGTATTGATATTAGTTCTCCAAGTCAAGGCATTTTGCTGTTTAATGTAGGAAAGCTGTGAAGTTTATTCTTCTTCAGGCACCCAATGTATCACTAAAATCAATTTACACAGTCAATAGTATCTCTCACTCACATTGGCACATGTTATCGTTGGCATTGTGAAGCGCCTCTGTAAGTTTTCACAGTTGTGGAGGAATTCCATGTTTCTTGCATTTAAACACCAGTACCGACTATTTAACGTGTCGAGAAAGATTTATTAGAATGAATCGTTTCATTGCCACAAGTGTAACCGAATAAAGTCGGTATAGACGTTTTAAAAGTGATACAGCCATGACGCACTTCCTGCCATTAACACCTGCCATTAACACAACGTCTCAGTGACGTTGGTGGAAACAATCGTCTGCTTAGATGTGTGGACGATAATTGGCACTTGAAAATAAAAAGAGAATTTCCTTTGTATTTGAAAAAAAAGAAAAATATTTTGTTTTCTTGAAATTAATTTATATGTTTGTTTGCAAAGGTTTATGTTTCAACATTACAATGCTGCTATTATTTCGTTAGGTTGTAACGCGGCGTATCTTATATCTCACTGTCCAACGGTAAAATATTCTAGTTCTAGGCTCGAACATGGGGCCTTATCCAAGTATACTACGTTATCAAGCTATTAGCCAGGATCGAACCCCAGATGCCGAGCCTCAATTCTCAAAGGGTAAGTACTTTACACTGCAGTTTACTGTTTTAGATTTAGACAAACGCGCATCTTTAATATGAAACACTGAAAAGCTAATTTGGCATACCCTTTTCTCATTGACACAAGTGCTGCATTTTGCATTGAAAGAACCATATACTCAAATTCGGCAAGTAATGCATCTCAATTGTTCCTTCTTAATACCATACGCTGAAAGTCATTTTATATACTTATGTGTTTCGTCTGCTGTGGCTTTCAGAATAGATACAAATCCGCAAATGAATCAATCGTCTTAGAAATGAAAGCTTCATATATTTTTGAACATGTAAGTGTGGCTCAGAATTTGAGGCATCAATATGCGTATATCAATCATAAATGACAATTCCTTCATGAAATGGCAGTTACCTTGTGTTGATAGCAGAAGACTTAATCTTGAATAGTTCAATAAATCAGCCACTATAGTTTTGAATAAGAATTCTTTGTGTTAACTTTTTTGTCGATCCGTCGAATCGAATCACATCAATTAAAGGAACGTGAATAGTAACTTACAATGTAGGATTTTAACCATTGTCCAATAAAACAACCCTTGTCGCCCAATAGGCTTCATTCGATAAATTCATGATATAACAAAAACGCAAAATACATCGTCGCAATTTACCTTAATGGATTCAATGAATTAAGTATACATGATTAATTGTGCATTAGCGAAAACATGCTCATTTCAGCGAGCTCTTTAACATGTGAAATACATGTACTTGAAAAACATTTTGATGCAAATAGTAATATATCCACAATCCTTTCGTTTTGCAGGACAATATCGATGTTTTTAATTTCCAGCCGTTTACAGGTAGTTTGAAAGAAATACAAAAAAGATACCAAAGTCCCCGGAAAGGAGAGTGTTAACCACTAATTAATTATTCATTTCTCTCCGCGGACTGAGTGATTGTAATGTATCATGTTTGTCGTGCTGATCCCGTGATCAGGTATCGCACTAGCGACTGTACAACGAACCGTCGTTCCGTACAAACATGTTGGTGTGTTTACCGCATGCTCACACGCAGCCTTTGTGGCCTATCGGTTAGAAACATTCACACAAAGTCACGTGATCCTTCGATATGGGCTCAAGTTCTCACTTTGGCGAACCTTACGTAGAGATTTCGCGACACACATTTGCAAGGTATGGTTCCATTCAGATACATGATTCTGTCCTTGCGTATGCAGAATGATTGCTTGTGTCTTGCATTGGTGGGTCCCGATTTTGATAAACTGGCTTCTTAACGTTTCTTGTTCCTTTCTGTCTGAACTGAAGATAATCTAAATACTAGACAAAAGTGAATCAGTACTGAATAGATCCTTAAAGTAGTTTCTATGATGTTTATTGGTAAATTTTAGGCAAAACGAACCATTGTTTCTGGATAGTTGTATGCGTAACAGGTGTGATACCTAAAAAAAATAAAAAAATACCACGAAACAGGTCCTGTGGTGTGGAGCTATTGATATCTTATCAGCCATTTGACAATGACGATTGTATCAATCTAGAGGTACACTTCGGTCACTTATACTCTGTGAGATATGATAGTGATATCCTTTAAAATGAGATAGTTAAGTACTTCAAAAGCATAGCGACAAACGTAGACTGCAAAGACC
This sequence comes from Cerastoderma edule, assembly GCA_947846245.1. Taxonomy (NCBI): domain Eukaryota; kingdom Metazoa; phylum Mollusca; class Bivalvia; order Cardiida; family Cardiidae; genus Cerastoderma; species Cerastoderma edule. The sequence continues at coordinate 41,001,509 of OX401405.1, read as the reverse complement.
CGAGCCTTTTCTGACGTAATGCTATCTCGACAGAATGTCGTGTTTTCGTGATGTGTAGATCTTCATCATTCCGCTGTATGCTTAGGAACTCCTCCCAAACAACTGCAAATCCAAAGCCACAGAAGGCTTATGCTTTGTATTCTGTGCAATCACCCATTTATTCTATCCCCATTATTATGTACGATCATTTGTAAACTCACCGCAGAATCTCGAAATTGATAGTGACAATATTATAAGCCGTTTCTAATATGTTATAAAATGATTAATAGATTGGTTGATTAATTGAGCAGCAAGTATATAACAGGTCTGAAACATACATACAAGATTCATGTTGACAAATACTCTTTTATATGGTTACGCATGTGTGCCCTCACATTGATTATTTGTTCATTTTAAATGAATTCTCATGTGTATACGTCTCTGCTTAATGGTTTATAGAGTTTTCAGACTATTCCATGTGTAGACACACTCATCATGTTGATTTATAAAGATCTTACGCGAGTATTTGTTAACTTTACAGCGTGAATCAAGTCTATAGCTCGCGGTTTGATCATTGTGCTGGGTTCATGTAATAAGACACTTGGCTTTACCAGGACATTCCGTTATACTATTTATCCGGTTACGGTTATAGTGTAGAATATTTGTCGAAAAAGTTGACAATTGTGTGCCAAGAGTAAGTAGTTCCGCGAGATTATCTATATTAAACACCGTGTCAACAATTTTTTCGTTATATTTTAAGATTATTCTGGGATTCATCGTTACTAGACTAGGCCCTGAGTTGTTCTTGCCAGGGTTACTTGTCCACCAACTTAACCACCGGATCACACACACGACCCCCAAATACATGTTTAAATGATGACAAAACTTAATATATCTATTCAAGCAATTGATAATACAGTAATTGGTTAAGAAGCCGTTGCAAACACAATACACCCCCTTGATATAATGCTTAATATTGAAGACTATTGCAAGATTTGAAATTCAGACGGTGTGATAACGTGACCAATGTTTACGGAAGATTTTCGAACAAGATGAGCGCGCCACAGGTATATTTGCTTTTTCAGCAAATTACTTTTGAAATCGCAGTCGAGGAGTGATGTATTTAGGTCATTCGCAACCCTCGATTCGAAATCTCTGTAGGGTCTCAAAGAGAACGGCACGGCAAAAAACGGAAACTTGATCGTCGGAACATGGCGTATATAAATTAGTGAAAAATAGTTATCTGCTGTATAAAAAAATTAATACCTGCTCATTCATAGGCGCCGCCAATTGCAAATCAGATTATATCGTAAACATTGATCACGTCATCACCCTATCTGAAATTGCTAAGCTTGTTCTTCCAGATGCACTGTTTGTGTTGGATATTAGATCCAGACTATGATTCAGATCGGGAGGGTGAATACCTTAAGATCTTTAATTGCCAATTAGAAATCAAAGCTGGCTGGGATTACCCGTCCATTGAAGCTTGGACATTGCGATGAATAATATATGAATCCACAAAGCTCGAAAGAGAGAGCATGCTGGTTGCTGCCATTGTCACATGAACACATCGTGGGAAGGTATTGACCAAACCCATATATACCCTTTCGTTAACATATTACACAACACGACAACGTGTGACTGGTTCAAATTGTAAGTCACGGCAGCCACCAAAACAAGCAACATAGTGCTCTTGGTGACATGTGGTAGAATAAACTGTGAAAAAAAATATCATTTGATCATTTGGAGAAAAGTGGTGTTAACCCTTTACCAAACACCAACTTTTCGACTGTCCCCAATTGAAAGAGTTTGCAGACGACATCCGAAATTGTGATGAAATTGGAAAGTATTCTTCTGATAGGGCAGACAACATTGTGGGAAAAGGAGAAATTTTTCGTTTTGAGCAATTTCTCCTTTTCCCACAATGTTTTCCAGAGTCATCTGCAACAAAGTCGTCAAATGTATTTACTGTTTGGTAATGGGTTAAAAAGCTTCTGAAGCAGGTACAAAAATGTGTTGTATTGTGGAATAAGGGGCGTATATCTGCTTTCTTCCCGAAGTGAAATTTCCGATAACAAGAAAGTAATAAACAATGGAAGACCTTTCTTTTCTGAAAAGGAGTGATTGTTGATTCTAAAGACAAAAACACATCTTTCTTCTGGTAGTTATTTCGAGTGTTGTTTTTGCGCAGATCTGTATATTCCTGTTATTGTCGAGAAAAGGGTGAGGGGATTTATTTCCAAGAAATAGATCGAAAGATACCAGGGAGTCTTTATGGTGGAAGGAACAAATTAGCTTTCGCAATATGATTTTACCAATCTGATTGACCTACAGAAAATAGTTGCGTGAGGCAAAAACGATGAACATTGATAATACCACCAAAATTACGTTATTGTAATGTGATATGTTTCGGAAAGAAAACTTCCATGACGTGTCACATTGCAAATTGTTATTTCTCGTTATTGAAATAAAAGGAAATGTTGTTTTGTACTCATGCAAGTTGTTGGTATAAGATGTTTAGCAGAATGCTACCCATGGTAAAGGGCATGCTTATGCGTGGAAGATGGACACCGTGTGAGAAGGTTAGCAGTGAGAAACCGCTTAACATGAAGTCCTGCCTTTTGTTAAATTGTCAACAGCGTTGATTTTCTAAAACTAGTGCTTCCCCTATCATGTAAACATATCGTACGAACTTTGGTAATCTAGCCAAGCATACTTGACGATTTGTTTAACAGGACACTCTAGAATCTCCGTTATCTAAGATACTTATAAGAACAATGATTCTATGTTGCATTTATAACTTTTTCTCTACGTACTGTATCAACTGATGATTAAAGTAAATCGTTCGTGACTTTCGAATACATAAGAGCTTAGTAAATGGAATTTCAATCATTGAAAGATTCACAAAGTTTCGTCCAATCAAATTTGTGTTTCCAAGTGGCTTTTAACATGGTAAACAAAAAATTCTTTCAAACGACTTTGCAAGCTTGGCTTATTTAGGTTTATATGTTAATGAATTTTGTTTTATCACGGTTTATAGCGTTTTGCTGGAAATATTAAAGATAGCAATCTTAGTCGAAATCTCAACAAAATTTATTCCTCAATAAACGCACTTTGTTAACTTACGTATTATATTGCATGAGAAAAGTCTCAAAGTGTATATTTTCTATGCGCATTAAAATGGGGTTTCAGCTACCGTAATTTCCATTTCGTGTATCAAAACAGTTCTTGCCGTATACCTGGTTGTATAATGTAAACCTCGAAAAATTCAGGCCAACTTTTGTTTGTACTTCAAAATCATGCATACCATTAGTGAATTAGCAATGTTACACATATCGTGTTTTGTCAGACTCTATTTAACGTTTTGTCATGTACATTTGAATCTATTTGAAAACCGATATGCTTAATATGGCATGTAACTAACGGTTTTTTGAGAGAAATCGATGACGTTAGAGCTGAGAAATTAATTGCTAATTGGAAGGCTTTCACTGTATGTTTATTCAACACTGACCTGTTGAATAGTACTTGAGCTATAGGGGAATATGCCGGTTATGTTCAACAAAAAGCGTAGGCCGGCATCAGCCAGTCAACTTTATGTTCGATAATATATGCAGGCCTGAGAAATCCCTCTGACAAAAATGATATATACTGTATAAGAAATTCGTCCTTTTTTAAATTTCCTCTCTATAATATCATTACGAATGTGTGTTTTTTATATTGGACTTGTCACTAATAGGGATTTTGAATGATTGATAAGCTACCAATATTTATCATCAAAAATGTATGTTGACGTGTTATTGTAACCATTTCCCCATAGTAACTGGTCAATCTTTACGAAAAAAAGATTTGTTTTGTCAATACAGAGATATTTCCTTTTTATTCATTTGACTTTGAAGCAGATTGCGATTCTAGAATTGTTTTGCTTTTATGAAATCGTAAAATAAAAACATTATTCCATGTTGTGTGTAATAATAACGATGTAGTTTACACTTTAATTAAAGGTGTGTTATTACAAAAAGCACTCTTAGCCCAAACAGAACCATTAAGAAAACTTACGAAACCGCATACATTATAACGTTATACCAACTAGTCTAACATCCTTGCATGCCAATACGATTAAAACAGACACCAACACATCATGACAAAAGACGATCTTACTCGTGACGAACAAGTTCCCACTTCAGACCGGACCAACTACCTGATAAAGCCCGTTATCTGGGTGAACCTCACTAATGCACAAAGCTTGGAAACGGATTCGAACTTTTGACCTATACGTGAAATCGTGAATGGTCAAATTCATAGCATTTACTGGAAACCGTTGGAACAAAAGATGAATTGCTTGTATGAACAACTAAACATATTGTCAAAAGAGATTCTAAACACTTCAAAAGCAGTTGTGTCAAATTTGTTAAGTAAGATATTTAACATCAGGAAAGAAAAGATGATTTCTGACGACGAATCATTAATTTTCGATCTGAAATGGTTTCCACAACGTTCCGGAAATATCCAGTTTTGCAATTTGTTTGTCTCGTCTGCTGATGTTTTCAATTTCAAACCAGTCATACGACTCTATTCAACGTAATTGGATTAATTTAATATTAATGTGGAATTTCCCCCAGATAAAAGGACAAGAGTGTTGTTTCATCAGCGGTATTAGACACCATTGTCCTCGGCTATAGTAATTATAAATGAAGCAGTTCGCTATGGTGCACAAAAACCCATTTGAGAGTTGGTTGCTACATGTATAGCCTTGAATAAAGAAGGTGGTGGACTTATAAAGTGGCAAGTTTTCCCATGATGATCAAAATTTGCTTTTGTGATCAAAATTTCCTCTTGTCTTAATGATTTCAACAGGCGTCTGATATTAAAGAGTGTTAATCATAAAATCCATTCTAAGGAAGCGCACATTCGGATGGAATCTTGGTCAGTGACTCCGTCTGAACTAGTGATAAATGCAACTAACCGCTTTTAAAGTACCTTTATCAGTATAACTTTTTATTCACATTTGTTTCATACGTTCATTTCTACTATTATATACATTTCTCCGTTGATGTATATTTCTCCTTTTATCACATTAGTTTTCTATTGACGTTCGTATTGTTTATGTAAACACGAATATTTAGGATTATCCTGCAGTCAGCAAGGATAATAAACTTAATGCTTGATTTTACATATGATTGCTTCTATTTGAAGTTAGTTTTCACAATTCTTTATTTCTATCCGTGAATACAGTCACTGCATGTCATATGTGGGAATTGATCCATCATGTCTGATTTAAACACGGGCATGGGTGAGATGGTCATGCCCAGTACCCAAATATTGGAATTTATTTTTGTGTAAATTGAAAGCAACAACAGACGATGAATATAGACATGGGAACATTTTGGAATATGAGAAAATGATAACTTGTTCAACAAGAGCAATTCATTTTTTTTATAACGAATCGATCAAATGAACCACTCAAAGACGCAAACACATCCGATCAGTGAAAAACACTGTCGTACACTGAGCGGTTGTGTTGTCTATATATATATATAGATATAGATATATATATAGATAGATATAGATATAGATATAGATATAGATATATAGATATATATATAGATATATATATATAGATATATATATAGATATATATATATATATATATATATATATAGATATATATATATAGATATATATATATACCTGCATGTTCTCTCAAACAATGCATTAGGTTCCTAATTTGCATTAACGTTCGATGAACGTTACATAACTCCCACTTTCGAGAAGACTCGTCCCGAGTCTTGGCCCTTGGGAAACACGTGGGGAAGGCAACTCCGATAGAAGGAGGTTCCTAATTTACACAAACGTTTAACGAACGTTACACTTTTGTCCTAGTGGTTTCTGAATACTTCGAAGTAGATACGTCTAAGTGAGGTTTTAACGAGTAAGGGTTTTAGATATTGACAAACCCTATGTATATTGGATATTAAGCAAACACACGTAGTTCCAATTATAAAACAAATCGATCAAAAATCCATTTTACATTGCCAGAACTATTCATTCACAATGCTGATATGCGTTCAATAAATGTTTCGATTGTTTCGAGCGATACACCCGTAGCACCCACCCTCCAATATGAAAATCGGTGGAATCAAATTGGAAACAGCAACATGCGACTATGACAGGATATGCACAGATAATGTTTATGAGAAACTAACCCCAAACCATTGTGACAAAGGGAGGAATTACTCGTTACGAGCAATTTCTCCCTATGTCACAGCGGTTTCAAAAGCCTTCAGTTGTAGATGCGCCTCGGTGAGTCCTTTTGGAGTAAAGGGTGAATAACATTACATATAACTGTTTGTCCGATCTAAATAGCAGAGGAGGATCTAACGTATGTCGACACATGTTGAAAATGACCATGGCATACGCTCTGTTCTTAATTCATAGTCTAGATTGGCATTTCTTCGAGAACCATAGACACAACTTTTGGTGCAAAATCAGAAGCTTTCATTCCGTATAACCATGTTATCAAACAAAACAACATTTTAAATTCGTTTATCTCGAGATTAATTGTAAAAAGTAGGAGTTAAACTTCTGTTATTTACAAAAAAAAAGTTACCTTTCTTGTGTGAGCCTATAGATATCCTATGCATACAGCGACAATACCACAAACAATAGCTGCACGTTTGTTTTACGACTTTACAAATATGAATGGAAACCTCGCGTAACGCATCGATAAAATTCGCTTATTTTAGAGTCACGTTTCAGAGAGTGACATTACCCAGCATTCATCTGCTTAAGAAAGGGAACCAATTTCTCGGGGTTTCCGGCTAGCATAACTAGGATGATCCAAGCTGTAAAAGTATTTCTTGGAATGAAAAGTCTGCGTCTGAATCATCCAAACTATTTATCTTAGAATGAAGTATCTCCGCTTGGATCATCCGGACAAACCAGACGTAGAATAAAATGTCTCCCTCTGGACGATCCGGACAAACCAGACGTAGAATAAAATGGCTCCGTCTGGACGATCCGGACTATCCAGACGTAGAATAAAATGTCTCCGTCTGGACCATCCGGACAAACCAGACGTAGAATAAAATGTCCCCGTCTGGACCATCCGGACAAACCAGACGTAGAATAAAATGTCTCCGTCTGGACCATCCGGACTATCCAGACGTAGAATAAAATGTGTCCGTCTGGACCATCCGGACAAACCAGACGTAGAATAAAATGTCTCCGTCTGGACCATCCGGACTATCCAGACGTAGAATAAAATGTCTCCGTCTGGACGATCCGGACTATCGAGACGTAGAATAAAATGTCTCCGTCTGGACCATCCGGACTATTCAGACTTAGAATAAAATGTCTCCGTCTGGACCATCCGGACTATCCAGACGTAGAATAAAATGTCTCCGTCTGGACCATTCGGATAATCTAGGCGTTGATTGAATTGTCTCCGTCTGGACTATCCGGACTATCCAGACGTATAATAAAATGTCTCTGTCTGGACCATCCGGACTATCCAGACGTAGAATTAAATGTCTCCGTCTGTACGATCTGGACTATCCAGACGTAGAATAAAATGTCTCCGTCTGAACCATCCGGACTATCCAGACGTAGAATAAAATGTCTCCGTCTGAACTATCCGGACTATCCAGACGTAGAATAAAATGTCTCCGTCTGGACCATCCGGACTAGTCAGACGTAGAATAAAATGTCTCCGTCTGAACCATCCGGACTATCCAGACGTAGAATAAAATGTCTCGGTCTGGACCATCTGGACTATCCAGACGTAGAATAAAATGTCTCCGTCTGGACCATCTGGACTATCCAGACGTAGAATAAAATGTCTCCGTCTAGACGATCCGGACTATCCAGACGTAGAATAAAATGTCCCCGTCTGGACCATTCGGATAATCTAGGCGTTGATTGAATTGTCTCCGTCTGGACTATCCGGACCATCCAGACGTAGAATAAAATGTCTCCGTCTGGACCATCCGGACTATCCAGACGTAGAATAAAATGTCTCCGTCTGAACCATCCGGACTATCCAGACGTAGAATAAAATGTCTCCGTCTGGACCATCTGGACTATCCAGACGTAGAATAAATTGTCTCCGTCTGGACCATCCGGACTAGTCAGACGTAGAATAAAATGTCTCCGTCTGAACCATCCGGACTATCCAGACGTAGAATAAAATGTCTCGGTCTGGACCATCTGGACTATCCAGACGTAGAATATAATGTCTCCATCTGGACCATCCGGATAATCCAGGCGTTGATTGAAATGTCCAAACTTTTCAGACGTAGAATTGAATGTTTGTGTCTGGATCATCTGGGTTATTTAAACGTAGAATGAAAGAATGAAATGTCTCCGTCTGGATCATATTGAATACGGCTTGAAATTTCTGAACCAGTCACGTTTATTTGATCGTACTTCCTGTTGGCTTTCGTCCCTTCAGTTTTTATTGATTTCCAAAACATTGTCAACGACATTTGCATTATGGCCATGACAAGAATATGACGATTAGCGGGACACGAGTATATACAATAAAAAAGGAGCATGCAAGCATTAAAACAAAAGCAGAAAACCAAGCACGACAGTGTTTCGGACATAGACTTTTTTACAACGTTTGGAGTTGTGTCCGAAATGAATGAGACCCCACGCCAAACATCCTGAGTTATGTATTGATAGTCTCTCTTCTCTCACGTTTTATAACCCGGCTTCAGGTCAATGTTTGTGGTTGTCAAAGTTCTCACTATTTTTTTAAACGCTTTTACAACAAAATACATGCCAACCAAAGAGAAGGGGCACTTTTCGAAAGCACTTTCTTATTGTATTACTTCGGTACATCACACAAATAATCGCATACGACACATCAACTGGGTGGTTTGGGAAAGTTTGTAAGCAGAATGGGGTATTGTATTACCATTTAGGGATAGGTAAGTAAACCTGTATACATATTAACATGAGCACGATTGGAGAAAAGTTATCAAGCATTTTGGGATTTTATATGCATCCATGGATAAAGCACACAAACAATAAGGAAGAAAGTAGTTAGCCACTTGTAGCATCAATACACATATGTGAGCAGCGTAAGGGACAAGTAAGCAATGTAAGGTTACACCGTTAAATTTAGCGATGCGCCCTTATTTTAAATGGAGGTTCACCGCCATTTACATTTACAATTCCGTACACCATAATGTTGGGGTAAATTGCAGCACCAGAGGAAGTTGACCCTTATAGTATTGGAACCGAATTCATGCTAATGCTAACAGGTTGGATGCAGGCAAGCCGCGAAATAAGTTGGTGCCTGGCCTGCTCTGAGTATCTTTCTTCGTCAAAATTAAGCATATATTTAGGATTTTGGAAAGTAGACGACACAAAAACTATTTTTAGAAAGTTACCCAGCATTCTTAGGGTTAGAGAACATCGATGTCGCAGCAACTTCGTTTTTTTTTATTCTGTCGGGTTTGGCTTTGAGTACAGCATTTTAGGCATCAAAAATGTATGGATTAATACGCTCGTCGGAATGATTGTAAAATGGAGCCGCTATAAAAGTTTTCGATAACTTTCTGATAAGCATAACGAATTTTTTCCAGAGACTTTCTGAAACATCCCTCGTACTCAAAAATATTTCGACGAGGAAATACCACGGATTGAACTTGTTTGACTATACGCCTGGTTCTAATCCTTCACTTAATTAAACATGAACGTTTACTCTGTGCATCGGTTGAAGAAGTCTTTAGAAACCGCAATAAGATCACTTATCTTGAGCAATGTGTCTTTATGTCACTCTAGTTTATTCCCGTATCATCTTTTGTTGCTTTCAATTTAGACCAGTCACAATTTTTCTTGTAAGCAAACGGAAGTAATCAACTGTCCTGGCTTGGTTTTTTATTCATTTATTCCGTCCACATTAACTTGCGAGTAGTGTTTATTCTCAACCGCATGCGATTGTTTGTTTGTTTGTTCAAATAGACGGCTTGAGTATTAAAACTGACCAGGGATCAATTTCTAGGAGGCTTCTCAATACCCATAGAGGAGTGATTTGCCTTCCGTCCCGCCGTGCCCCCTATTCCCACCGTGCCCCCTATTCCCACCGTGCCCCCTATTCCCGCCGTGCCGCCTATTCCTTCCGTGCCCCCTATTCCCACCGTGCCCCCTATTCCCGCCGTGTCCCTTATGCCCGCCGTGCCCCTATTCCCGCCGTGCCGCCTATTCCTGCCGTGCCCCTTATTCCCGCCGTGCCCCTGTTCCCGCGATTCCCGCCGTGCCCCCTATTCCCACCGTGCCCACTATTCCCGCCGTCCCCCTTAATCCTGCCGTGTCCCTTATTCCCGCCGTGCCCCCTATTCCCGCCGTGCCCTTATTCCCGCCGTGCCCCCTATTCCCGATGTGCCCCCTATTCCCATCGTGTCCACTATTCCCGCCGTGCCCCTTTTTCCGCCGTGCCCCTTTTCCCGCCGTGTCCCCTATTCCCGCCGTGCCCCCTATTCCAATCGTGCCCACTATTCCCGCCGTGCCCCTTATTCCTGCCGTGTCCCCTATTCCCGCCGTGCCCCCTATTCTCGCTGTGCCCCCCTATTCCCGCCGTGTCCCCTATTCCCGCCGTGCCCCCTATTCCCGCTGTGCCCCCCATTCCTGCTGTGCCCCCTATTCCCGCCGTGCCCCCTATTAGAGAGATGTTGATTATAACAGAGCTGAAATATCAAAACCCATCCTGTTGGGCGCACTAATTACCTTATCATTTCTCATCTCGCTGAATTATCTTTACTTGTCTATATATAGGTTCGATAAAGATCAGAACTGAATTGGCTTTTCTCTCATGCATTCAACAACGCACCCACTCTTTACTTTTTCATTTTCTTTACTGCTTTGTTTCTTCGATTATATACCACTTATATTTGCTGTCCCTGCCCCGTAGTTTGAAAGAATAGTGGTTCATTATTGATACTGCTACGTAAATATATTGTACTTAATGTGTTTAACATGTTTATAAAGTTAAATGTAAGAAATGACCTGTATTCACATTCATATTGTATTTAAGTTACTTCGTGTCTGAACGCTCCCTACAAAGGATTGTTTCAAGGGGTCCCTCCATCTTCGGCGTATAGATATTCGGCTGCAAGCGTATGTGTCACACAACCGTCGTGTATGGAGGTTGAATACATAATATCTGCATGCTATCTTCCGCCTATTGGAGACATGTCTGATTACAAATGGTGTGTTATATCATAACACTTCCCGCCGTTAGCACTAATTGCCTTCGCATTACCTTCTCAACATTGTAAAAAAGAAGGATTTTCTTGTCAATATAACATTTCAGTTTCTTAACAACATACAACAAACCCAGAATTTTCGGATGGGGGATGGAGGAAGAAACAGTTTATCCTTTTGTTACAGTGGTTGCTGAAGTTTCCTGTAGCAGATATGTCAATCAGAGATATCATGGAAAACTGGTTATATTCGAGTTGTTAGATGAATATAAAGTTTATCGTTATCCTATTACCTACAATACCTTGACGATGCATGTTTTCCGCAGACGAGTGAAGATGCATGTTTTCCGCAGACGAGTGACGATGCATGTTTTCCGCAGACGAGTGAAGCACGACCTTTAAAAGAGGATTGATTGTACGCATCTGCACATCCATCTTAAATTTGCATTTTCCAGAAATATATTAAGTTCGTGTAAAGTGATATCAATCGTTGGTTTAGCTTTTATTTAAATTTTCAATCTCTGATGGAACCGGACATCATTCAAAGGACAGAAACAATCTTCAGCGTTCTTAACAATGATACTATTTGTCAATCGATGATGTTGTTTGTCCGATGTTTAAAGTTGTTTCAAGAATTCGATTTGTAATTTCTTTGTTATCTAGATCCAGACCAGCACAACCCTTTTTTTGACATTGACCTATTTTTTGATGCCGCAATGTTACCCCTGATTCCCAGATAACCATTGATGGGAACAAAACCAGTTTATGTCTTAGGCAAGAAGAAAGGTTCGTAAATTGAAAGGAATCCTCACCATTACATGTTAACAAAACGTTTCTTAAGTCGTCTGCTTCAAATAAAAAAAGGTCGTCTGCAGGTGGTAAAGAGTTAAGAGTCCTCTGTAAACACTCATTAGACACCATCGACTGATTTCTGCTGTTTCGATTTTGTCTTTTTGGAAACCGAACCCATATCGGAAGGTGTTATTCCTCGACTTTGAACATGGCGCTCTGTTCACGTTTACATGACACGCCTCAGGAATTCAGTCGGTAGAAAGTCCGTCTCGTAACATAAGCCTAAAGTTCGGGAACCCAACTCGAATACGCAACATTATTTTTGTTTTTACTATAACGTGATTTACTCTATTATAGACACCGCAGAAAGTGGGTTACTTGGTGGAAAACACATCATCGTCTAGGAAAGAATAGTATGCACTACTGGCAAGGAAGGATCCGGACTATCGATATATGCAATTAACGCCGTTATATACTGAAATATTGTTTAAAAGTGCAAACAAAAACTCCAATTATGTGGTTAATTGTTTAAAAGTGGGTACCGGATGTTTTGTTAAACGTCTCAAACCCTCGTCGGATAATGGATAGGAGGTACATGTACCAAGAATAGTGCAATTGTAAACATACCTTTTCCGTCCTGATCGAATGACATGGTCATCGTTGAATTAATGAGTTCTGAAACTAAATAATAGATAAATGCTCAACATATTCATTCAAATTTGGGTTACGTGAGTAGTGTTACAATGTTACAACGATGATAACTTTTAAAATATCCTGCTCACCAAAAATTGATTTTCACACAGATACCAAACTCATGACGGAAGACTCGAATCGACCATGGAATGTTAGTCATCGAATATTCACGGCTCGACCGGTGCCTTTCCATTTTAAAGAATCCGACTAAAAGAAATGTACATGACGTTTAAAACAAAAGTGACAAAAGAAAATACTGAGCAACATAGTGCCCAACTCATATGTCAAGTAGTTGTTTTATGGACAACCGTTTAATTGTTTTTGGTTTTTTTTCATATTTTGAAAAAAAGTTAAAATTCATTTTTTGAGATAAAAGCGCAAGTATAACTTCTCAATCCTGAGACTCGATTTGAACTGTGGCAATTGGTCTTACAAATAAAGCCTAAGCAAAAACATTCTTTTTCTTCTTCAGAACTGTGTGACAAGCGTTATAGTTTCAACATCTTAATTGCAAGACAATCAATGCGAATGCTTGATTTTATAGCAAAAATAAGGAAAAAATTATGTTGTTTAGTAGTTTATTTTATGCTATTTTCCATCGTTTATTTGCAGTGATTGCTTCTGCCATATTGTTGATGTTTTGCATTGTTAGCGTCTTGATACCGAGGGTTCAATGCAATACTATAGTAAGTGCTTCATGTTTGTGAAGCACGTGCTTCATGTTTGTGAAGCACTTACTATAGTATTGCATTGAATCCTCGATACATGCTCTTCGGGCGTTTTAGTTATACAATGTTGTTTACTAGAACCTATACTTGGCAATTAATTCTTCACGCATTGTTCTATGCCATCGGTCACTCCTCGTTTAGTTATTTAATATATTTTAGCATTTATATCGTCTAAAACTGATTTAACACACCATCGTGCGCTATTGTCAACATTGTTTCAAATTTGTTAACTTCATTTTATGTATTGTTGATTTGTTTATTCGGTCTTAACAACAATGTACCTACCATTGTGTGCACCGCATCATTTCTTGGTAAGATAACATACCGTCTATTTTCAACAAGTTAGTTTTACATTTTACACGGGGATTTTTCGACTTTCATGTATATAAGTAACCTAAACAAAAATATGCTTTAGGCATGCAGTCCAACCTAAACATAGACGGCAATGACGCATCACTGTATGATTAAATACCTGTCCACGATAAACCTTTTCTCTGATTCACATTGCCTCGGCCCCTTGTCTAAAACAGTAGACCATGGTGGATTACTTTTAAAGCAGATCATTTTATGATCAGTAGTTGGGATGTTATTGTGGCAGAGGGAGAAGTTTCCTCCCGTTCTATCAACCACTATACGACCGTCGTATATTTACGATCCATCGTAAAGCATATACGATTCAAAAAGGTGTTCTATCAACCTCAAGTCATACATAAATATACGAGGATAACATAAATTTCCATCGTATATTTCCGACTGGTCAGGGGCAGTCGTAAACTTTACAATTTGCAGAAAACGCGAAATGTCTCGAGCGATTTCGAGATGACGTCAAAAGATGGCGGCCTTTTTCTAAGATCTGAAATTTTTATTTCATTCAGAACGAAGGATATATACTGTTTATAAATGCACTAGACTTACACAACATGGATTATTCCATTCGCACATGTATATGATCGATTTTAAACAGTGAGACGCGCGAAAATATATATCTGTTGTTTACCGTTAAACTAGTTGCAAATGTGCGAAGCGAGGGCCCGAATAAATGACAAGTCACGGTATACCGGCATCACACAGTGTATGTTCAGCCAGGTCGTTGTTGGAAAATCATCATGCAACCAAATATGTTTTATATAATTTTCTTCCTTGTTATGCCCTTATATTATGAGTACTGGTGAATTCAATGTTTTGAATGACAAATAATTATGTAAATACGATAGCTGTCTCATTTACGACGACGTTGATAGAACGCTTTTGTGAGAATCGTATACGGTATCGTAAATGTGGATCGTATAGTAAATTTATGTACCCATCGTAAATGTTGATAGAACGCAGTCCTGGTACGTTTACAATCCGGTGTTAAATCAAGACTTAAGATTTGAGACGCGAGATACGTGAAATTTGTTTAGTTTTTAATCTATTTTCAATGTTCGGGTGACTTAGCCGAAATGAGAGCCCTCGAATATAACCTTAATGGCTAATCAATAAAATGCCTTCAACATGATTCATACGATAGCTCGTGAAAATCCGAACCCGTGCAAGCTGAGAATCGCATATAGACAGGGCGAATGTGAGCTGAAACATTTAATGAAAGCTCCCAGCTTTACCTAATGTGGTTTGCAACTTTAAAAGGACTATTTAGCAAATTTAGGATTTAATCTTTCTAAAGTAAAACATCTTCTTTAGATGAATTGACATCACAGATCTATAGAGTTACATAAAACTATTTAGAGAATATTAAATCCTCAATCTGTGTGATAGTCCTTTTGAAGCAATTCAATTGTTCAGTTGTTTTTTCACTCGACAGTTCGAAGTAGTAACGTTAAATAAATCATGTCATGATAACGGCCCTGTAAGGCTTAATGAACAGTTTGAGTCGACAGAAACCATTAATTATTCATATTCTGAAGCAGGGCACATTGCGGTAACGTAATCCTCCATACGAGAATTATGGGCTGCTCCAATATGGAAACAAAGGCAAGCGACAAATACTTGCAGGAAGAAACCAAATACATTTCCATTGATGTATTAGTAGAAAGCATTGTGGTTCAAAGATAAATTGCTCTCAGAAGCAATTCATCTTGTTATAACAGTATTTTCTATAGTCTTCTGATGCAGATACGTATACGTGTTTTTTTATGATGGAGTTAAAGATAAAACGATGCAGTTCAACTTTAAAAATCAGGAATCCCTAGTGTGTAGAATGGCAGGTGCTGGAACCGACTTCATGCTTATGCAAACAGGTTATATCCAGACCAGCTGCCAAGTAAATTTGCGACTGGCCTGTGATCTAACCTGTTTGTTACTCTGGGTTTCATTCCTTAACAAAATAAAGCAGATATTTAAGGTTTTGGAAAGCAGACGAGACAAAAATCTACTTTTAGAAAATTCCCCAGCATTCTAGTGGTGAAGCATCAACACAACATTACATCCCAGGATACCGTTCGCCCTCCAATCATGCACACATGGGAAGTAACTTGATGTGAGTTTTTTCAAGTTTTAATAATCTTCTTTATGAATCAAGGAGAGGCGCATCTTTATGAATCAAGGAGAGGCGCATCTTTATGAATCAAGGAGAGGCGCATCTTTATGAATCAAGGAGAGGCGCATCTTTATGAATCAAGGAGAGGCGCATTTTTCGTTCACATTACAAATAACTCACAATAATAAGAGACGAAAAGAAGAAAAAAATTGACCGAACAAAATGAAACAAAGAAACAGAGAAAAGGAAAGTTGGACATGATCAGAATACTCAAAGTTGACCTATTAGGGAATACAATGTATATCAACTTTTGTATTAAAACTAATAGAGAGGTGATGGTGCTGCCAAACTTGTAAGCTAGTCATAGCACTGTATCTCGACAATGGTTGACGGATTGTTAAACTAATAAAGAAAATGTCACGTCTTTTTTTCTTCTTCTCCTTCTTTTTCTTCTTTGCAATAGGGGCATTTTAAATGGACCATCACACAGGGTAGGTTTTGAGCGTTACAAACGTTAAAACGGTTACCAAATACGTCATGTGAACAGAGTATCGACCCATATCGCATTCTTGGTCCCAGACGTTTTTACCCGTTTCGATGATCTCGCAATACGGAATAGTAATTCCTTGTTTTCAAACCGTTTTGTAAGTTTGATATACATCTGCAAGACAAATATGGTATAAATTTGCCAAACAATTTTCAATAGCCTAGTTTTAGATATCTATATAGATCTGTGTTGTCATTTTAACCATAAGAGACATTTCTCTTTAAAAGGGATACACTCTCAAACTGTGAGATAGTGATGTCTAAGCAATGAAACGTGTGGGGTGATATCCAGTATGCCCAAACCCGGAATATGAAGCTGGGCAGATTAAAGGGTTTTAAGCGTAAAGTTCCTTCCATAAGTGATTCACTAAATACAGTTTTGTATTTGTCTGTGACAAAACCTTCCTTTCAAGAGTAGTATGTTTTTAAATTCCGTTTTTTGCATAACCCATATAATGGTATAATGAACCCTTTCACAAAAATAAAGAAAAAACGTGTGACCGAGATTTCTTATATAAAATCATTAAATACACTTTCAGTTATCGTTTAAGAAATAAACATAAGTGTTTTGTTTTAATGTTTACTTTACACGTATGAGGTTATAGAACTGAGTATCTATCTTTCTGTGTATGTTTTAGTGTGCTCGCATTTTCGCATAACGGATTTTATTAGGGATGGGAACGAATAGTGAAATCACTATTCGAATATTCGACTAGAACTATTCGAATATATTCGAATATTCGATTTTAGAATTCGTTTTGATGTCCGAATGTCTGCATGAACGAATACTAGTACACTAGTCCTCTGTTCAAACCTTTTGTGTATAGCCGATATCTGTATACATGTACGTGCATGCAATATCAAATATTACAGTTTCGGACGTCAAAACGGATGGATGCTTGCCATTCAAGTGATTCAGTAGGTTGGATGTTGTATTCTTGAATACAAAGTCCTGGTTACACAGTTTACAGGTCGCCTTCGACTTGTCGGCAGAACGAGTAAAGTAATTTTCATTCATTCTTTGTAATTGATGTCACCATTTGGTACGCTCAATTCAGAGGCTTTGCATAATCATTAAATGTTTTCTCTGATATATGTCTATGTTATGTGGATCCCATCTATTTCCAGTTAGATCATCTCAATGCCCTTTTCTGTAAGTAACGGTATGAAGACTTTTTTTTTATCGAATTCAAACCTTTGACCCCCCCCCCCGCCCCCCATTTCCTCCAAACATATCTATAAATATATGGAAGGGTAAGATGGTCGCTGTCATAGCGTCACAGAACGGACTGTAAATCGAGCAAATTTCAATTTAGGCAGTTCTCATATAACTGATTCACCGAATTTCGGACTCCCAATCGCCAACGAAATTCCAGAGATATCTCTTATAGACATATAAAAAACATAGACATCTACCGTATACTGACGATCTACACCGACTTCACGGAAATACCCGAAAGGTATCGGTTTTCGTAACACGCGGACCAATAACTGATCATGCCTGGGATCCAGCCGTATTATCCTTTTTCCCATTCAACCATATCCGTATCTAGTTTTTTAACTAAAAAATCTCCCCACTGATGGATCTTTTATTTACAACGTCCCTTAAGGGTAACCGCCAGAGTGCATTAGCAATTTGCACGACAATTGTCGAGAAGCAATTACCATTAGAGTTGTATTTCCCTTAAATTACCCATTACTTCGTGAGCGTAAATTTCGGCTCTCACATGCGTCTCAATTCATGTAGTTGGACTTTCTGGCGTACTTAAATAAACGAAAAAATAAACACTTACCAATAATGTGAAAGTTGGTTCATCACATTCGAATTATCATTGAAGTGCAACGTTTTTTATGAATTAGATATCCATGACTTTTTGCGTTAAAGATATATATTTTTTCTTAAATCATCTGTAGTTGTAATTGATATTGCTCTGGTAAATTGACCAAATAGGGCGATGTGGTCCCAATGGTATAGTACAGAATTCGAGAGCATAACTATCCAATTTAACATTTACAAGTTTATTTCAACAAGTTTAATTCGTCGTTTTTCATAACATTGTTGTACACGTATGTATATGTACTTGTTTAATAAAATATGTTCTGTTCTGTTCTGTATACATACAGGCTATGGAAATGGTCTATATCCTTTAGATACAGATACAAGTGACGAAATACCGTATGGTCAATATTCATAAATTTAATTAACTGGTGTCTTTTTCGCATATAAGTGTTCTGTCAAATATATTTGATTAACATATTTCAGATAGTAATACTGTTCGTGAAAAAGCATTAAGTCCGCCATCATAATTGAAATTAAGACATGACATGATTGTTTGCTATATAAGTTGACTTGTAGCTGCAAAAAAAGAAGAAACAGAACGGAATAAGGGATCGGGATTGTGTTGCCTGCTACTTTCGTAAGTTATTGTCGTTACGTTTTATAAATATTCATTCAATGAGACCCAAAGGACATAACTAACATTCCTATGCTGCATCAGAACGATAGCTATTTTGCAAAACAAGCCATAGATTCCTTATGTGCGTTTCAGACGATAACGAAAACTGCCATAGGAAATAGGAGATGTTCATTTTCCAACACTATAACATTTATACGAGGTGCAGTCATTACGTTCCCGGACTGCCTCTAATATTTAGTGTGGTATGGGATAGCACCTCAATATATATATTGAAATCGCAGTCGAAGACCGACAGTTTTTGACATGCCCGCCCATCAATTGCGACTTTTCTATCGAGTGTTAGACGTAATAACGTTATAAAGCACGGGTTATCATATACCATAAGAACCGGAAAGTTGATGATCAACTCATTCGGGGTACACAGTGTGGCTATCATTGGCAAAAGTATGTGAAAAAAGCAAAAATATCTCGGTACGGCGATCTTGTTCGGACATAAGATCGTAAACATTGGTCACGTGATTCTCCCGCCTGATACATATCGGGACGATTTCTTATGATGTGGCCTGATGGTTGTTTACTTAAGCGATAACTACAAATCGAGTCTGTCCTATTGCAAAAGCAAGCTTAATGATTTTGCAAAGTAGCAACAGACACCAGTCCGCGCCTATTTGTGTTTTAAACCGTAGGCATACACCAATTCGCATTTGACTTTGATTCATTCGTCAACATGCAGGATAAAGTGGACACAGCGTAAAGCACTGTCCGGATCAGTCTGTAATATATACACAAGATGATCTCGGTCGACAATTTTTGTAGCTGTCTAGAAAATAGCTTTCTTCGGAAAGCGTGTCGTTCAATACATTTTTCATTAGTGACTGCTAATTGATGCTATGTTTCCGAGTAATTGGATTCCTTTATCTGATTACGGAGGTCTGTTTTATTGTCAACTTACTTCCGTATAGGAGGGCTCAACAACCGGTCTTAGATCAGGAAGCTTCAATGTGATAGTGACTGCTTTCGAATGGTAATGTATGTATCGTTAAAAACAGGCATAAACTGAAAAGATAAATGATAACGCTAAAAATATGTAAGTAGTATAGGGACCTTGGTTTCCTATTTTAAACGGGCTTCAAAAGAATGTTAATCATTAACTCCGCTTTGATATGCATTTGTAGTCAATGAAACGTTTGTATCGATAATCACAATTGTTATTTTTGCAACATGAAACTAAAATAAGCAAACAAGAATTAATATGTTAGTTTAAACACTACTTGCCTTATTGATTAAGAACTGCCAATTCCTGCCTAAAGCCAACACCAACAAAGTGATCCCCTAT
Organism: Cerastoderma edule; assembly: GCA_947846245.1. Classification (NCBI taxonomy): domain Eukaryota; kingdom Metazoa; phylum Mollusca; class Bivalvia; order Cardiida; family Cardiidae; genus Cerastoderma; species Cerastoderma edule. Next base: position 40,981,335 of record OX401405.1, on the reverse strand, counting down.
GAAATAAGCGATCTATATGCTACTCTGGGACCTATCCATACTAGTTCCATTCCTTCATGGTAAAACATGTGTTACGGTTCTACAGTATGTATTTTGGACATCCACTGGCTAACGAAGTTTGCAGAGGTATCCGAATGCATTTCGGACACCTCCACGCATTTGGTGAGCGAGTATACGACCGAGATGCTACGGGGCTATCACACGAATACTTCATAAATACACTATCATCCAAACGTCTTAGAATCGATTGATACTAAAAGAAAAGATAGGGATTAACAAGTATAGTTTATGCTTTTGTTTTCTACCCAATAACACGGCCCAAACAAAATGTTGCTACACCAAACAAAATGTTGCCAAGCATTCCTAACAAATATGGGCTTTTGAAAACAGTATTTTTCAGTTACGATTCACATTTTGACACATCCACGAAACAATTTGTCTATTCTACGAACATCAATATTAAGATTTGACCGATCCCTAACATGGGGAGTGTGTGGGTGAGATTTGTGGTTTGGGGTGGGGGTGTATGGGTGTGTGGGGTGGGATTGATCCAGATTGAGAGTAACATCAGACAACTAAAAACATAAGATATTTTTCTTTAGTGATATGGAGATTGTACATTTGTGAATATTGTATAAATTATCGCTTATATGTAAATTAACTTCGCATCACAGACATTTCCCGATTCCTCTGGAGCAGTTGTGTCAAAGTGAGGTATTGTAACTCTTTACCACCTGCAGACGGCAATTTTTTTTTAACTTGAAGCAGATGTTTGTAAACATGTGAAAACCCTTTCAGTTCTGTTGTTGTGATATGTAAATAGATTAAGAATTGAAAAAGAAGTGTGATAGGGGAAGTTGCTTGTACCATGCAATTTCTCCTTGTGCCAAAATGCTTTTTGATCGTCGTCTGCTGCAAAACGCAAAAATTTGGCGACAGGTGTTATGTGGTTAACTGAGTCAAGGGTAACTGGAACAAAAACGGGGAATATAATGGATGATACTGAGAGATTTATTAGACCATTGGTAGGCGTTGAACATTTCTGATCAATTACGTTAACACATGGCGCCTGTCCCGAGAACATACATTGGTGTGACGTCACTTCACTCTGCTTCCAAACGATCAAGCACGTAAACTTAGACAACGTACATGTTAACAAACGCCAAATGCTTGACTGTCCCAAATTGAAAGAGTTTTCAGACGACATTTCATAATTTTATGAAATTTGAGAATGATCTTCTGATAGGGTAGAAAACATTGTGGGATAAGCAGAATTGTTCGTCACGAGCAATTTTTCCTTTTCCAACAAAGTTTTCCAGAGACGTCTGCAGCAAAGTGATAAAATGTCATTATTGTTTAGTAATGGGTAAGGTAGTAGAAAGCATGTAATGGATCCGGAACATTTTGAACAAATATCCACTCACGAACTTTGAAAAGATGTCTGGAAAACATCAGGACCCTTATTTAGGTAGAATAGGGCCTACCCATAATCCGCCATGTTGAAATTCCTTCTGTCATCGGTATACTTCGGTCGTTCTCGGTATACACCGATCTGGGCCGGAACTATTCGGTTTAATGCGAATAGTTCCGGCACTAACCGATCTATACCGAGAATGACCGAAGTAATCCGATGACAGAATGAGTTCCAACATGGCGGATTATTGGTATTCAACCTCAAGTTTGTGAGCGACTGTTCAACCAAGAGGTTGCTAGGCCATAACAAGATACATATCTACAAGGACTCGAACTTTTTTAAAACTATTCGACGTCATCAAGACCACATTAAAAAGGTCGGGGTTGCCCTTCATCAGACACTGTTACTGTCGTGTGTTTCATCAGTGTGCGTATTTTAAACTGATTTAAACCATTTATTTCTAGAGAAAGGTGACGATGTCACAGATGTACCGAAAAGTAACAACTTTCTGCCAAGCCGCATGATCCTTCCCGATGTAAGTGGTGTTTTCATTCGGTTTCAAATCATAGGACGCCATCACGATGTTTCATCCAATATGTCGCTTTACCTTTACGGCTACTTTTATTGTGTTTGAATCAGTTTCAAATCCTTTGGCATATCAAAAACCACAAAGGTGCCAATACAGTAAAAGCATGTATCATATGGAAGCCAATGACGTACCTGTCAATACGCATGGTACTTATGTGTACGTATACTTCCTCAGACAAACGCATGAAGATACTTGGACAATTGTACCGTTTACGTCAATGAAAAAAATAATTAAGTCATGGTTTGTGTCCATGGACGCCTACAAATCCAATGAAGTTACTTGTGCGTACAATGAAATACACTACGGGAACGTCAATTGATGTTATTCCCACCTTTTGTTATTATTAAATAGATGACGGCGGAAGTTTAATCAGAGTATCTAAAGGTACACAAATAGATCGGCGTACGCAAAGCACCGTTTTGGTGGTACCCCCGTGGTGTTTACGTGCTGCGAGTTTCCTTTCTAGAAGAAACCCAAGTCCTTTAGTCGTCATAAAGAATACAAGGGAATGGACTTTCAGAGTGTGGTATAGCGAAATGTTCGTCATATAACCCACAGTACTAGCAAGTTCAGTGCTGGATCATAAAGCATGTGTTCACAGAATAAAATATGTTCTGTCGCAACTATTTAACCACCATCACATGATATTAATGAGGACTTTAGAAATCCTTGTGACTTTTTAACTGGCATTTTGCATTGACTTAAAACTTCTTTCCTGTTCTTGACATTCGGCTACTTTTCTATTCTTTCCGAATCGAATTGCAGAACGTGTAATATTGGCTGTGAGTAAAGCATCGGTTCAAAACGTATGCATTAGCACCCAAAGCGTCTTTTAGATAGTAAAATATTCGCTTGAAACCTGATAGTGCAGTAGTAATTAACTTAAAAGGAAGGTAATTCTATGAGAAATGCCGTGAGGTTTTAACGATTCTGTCATGAAAGTTGATCCAATCCCGATTGAGTTGGATCATTCGAAAACGCGATTAACGAGATCGGTTTTAGCCAACAGTAATGTTTACATCACGGTTCTTAGAACCCGTGTTTCTTTGTGTCTCGACTGAACCCATACGTTTAACCTAGCCGATCTGTAAAACATGTTTTAAATGTTTGACTCATATTTCATTAGAACAAGTTCGTCCTTTGTTTTGAAACATGAAATTTTAATTCATGTATAAAACTTAATTGCGAAAACATGTTAATCACAATAAGTGATTCGTTGAGGTGCATGCGAGATAAAACCAGAATACATCGAATAACAGTTAGTAACGGATGGGACCTTTTATAAGAATAAAAATAATTTATTCATACTAACAATTCCTCCTGTTCAACAATATTTGTTTTAGGCATGTTACCCACAGTTGGTGTTAGTTAGTTTAATGACAAACAAGCAGGTCTTATTAATCCCCGGATAACCCCGACAAGCTCAATATGAACACAAGTTGATGCATCCGCAGCAAAAGCGGAAAGCCTCTGTCGCTCAAAGGATAATCCGCAAATAACACGTAGTTTATCCAATAGGATCAATTAGACATTTTTTTACCCTAATGCGTTCTAATAGATATTATGCAACTGCATTTCTTCATGATTTGTAATATTGCCTGCCATTACTTTCGGAAAATAATGATAATACCAAAAAAAAAAGAGAAAAGCAAGATATCTGAGAATATGGGCTTATAAGTCGATGAATGGAAATTGAACACATGATTCTTACTTAACGCGGTCGGATATTCATACTCCATGAATGTAACTCATATTTCACAAATGTTGTTAACAAACATAAATCGTATTTACGATACTCAATAAACGAGCCAGTTAACAAATTTAGATACATTGATATTTTTAATAAATTAAAATAAACAAATAGTAAAACAATACTAAATGTATTATTCATATATATATATTTTAGCATTTATTTTTAACTATCTGATTTCTTTTTAATTTCTATTTGTTGAAAGATGTCCATATCACAAAAGGAAGCCACAATTTTAAAAGTTTGTATTTCCATAAATATGCATAACACAAAAGGAAGCCACAATTTTAAAAGTTTGTATTTCCATAAATATGCATGTTTATGCATTGGTATGCCGGAAATATATTTAATCAAACAATCTGCTTCGTTTACATGCCGATGAGCCATTCTAACTAGAAGTTTCGAAACTTTCAGTCACAAAGTCGCAATAGCGGAACAGGTTAAAGTGTCATTTACCGACTCGCTGTGGTGAAGTGAGGGCATTGGAAGCTTTAACATCAGACACCTTTAGTCAAATACATAGTACATATTTACTAATTATTAACACATTCTACAATGTTTTCAAGTCAGAGCTTCACAAGCCTGGTACTGACATAATTTAAAGATGCCTTTAAAGGCGAAAAACCCAATAAAAAACACTACAATAGCTGTTTTCATAAAATATTCATAATAGTTGTTCGATGTCTTTTGGAAAGCAATCTGTACAGTTCTTCCAAAAATACATCAGAAGCCAGTTCGTGACACATGCCATTGTAGACATCCATGGAACATTAAAACACGCGCAGACTATGTTATCCGCTTAGTGAAATAAAATGTCCCCGACATCGTCAATGTATGTCCCATGTTTTGGATTATTTCTAGTCGCATTATCCTCAACGGTATGAAAAACCACCCTCCTCAAATATGATTGGTAATTAGGAGCAATATCTCGTTTTATCACAGTTATTTCTATTGGCTACTAGATAGGTAGTATAACCGTCATCTGCTCCCAGAACATGATGTGTATGACCGCATTATAGTGTACCTTACTTACATCGCATCAGCTGCAGAAAACATCAGACACCACTGTGACAAGAGTATACATGATCAATTCATCGGTTTGTGATGCACATTCAACCCAGCATTTCAACATAAGTCTATCGTATGTTTCTATAGTTGGTTGTTTATTATTGCCTTCATCTTAAAGTTAAATACCCATAATCCGCCATTTTGAACCATTTTCATTTGTCGAATTATTTCGGTCGTTCTCGGTATACACCGGACGAGGCCAGAACTACTCGGTTTAAAACGAATAGTTCCGGCTAAGACCGATGTATACCGAGAACGACCGAAGCACATTCCGACGAAACAAAAAGTTTCAAAATGACGGATTATGGGTATTCTTCCTTAGACCAGTCACAAAGTCCCATATGCGGGAATAGGTTGAACACTAATTGCCAGTACCTAACGTTGATACGGATCGTGTTCCTTACACAGGGGACCAAACAGCATGGGTGGGAAAGCACATTTCCTGCAAATGGAAACGCTTCTAATAAACCGGCATGGTTACCAATTAGCCAACATTGGCGAGGCGCATCATGTATTCAATTTCATTGCCTGCAACTTTGGCTCTGCAAGTCTACAGTCTAAAGCATAATGTTGTTCCGATTAAACCTGAGAAAAGAAAAACACTGAGAAGTGTTCTATTCTGTTGAACTATGTGTTGTTGCGGTGCCTCTGTGATCTGGAACACAACACTCGAAATCACATTGCTCCTCCCCGGATGGGGTTTAAACCCCGGTAGTGGTAATTGAGATGGTATACCGATTAACGCACAGAATACCAATGATTGTTCCCAGCTGAACCAGTTGCCATGGGCAGCTATGCTTGAAGACTCCTCCATTGATTATGAGCCGAACGTCACAATGTAACTGTATTACTGTAGACGTGATTTGTAATCACAACAAAACAAAGTAATGTTGTGTCTGTTGTTGTTGTTGTTGTTGTTGTTGTTGTTGTTGTTGTTGTTGTTGTTGTTGTTGTTGTTGTCGTTGTTGTTGTTGTTGATTATGATGATGTGTTCAATGAACCAATTTGCAAAAGACAACAATAACACCAGTTTTATTTGAATCATATTCAAACATGACAGTTTCCAAGTCACAACATGGTTTTTATATTCTAACAACAAACACGTTTTTTTGTTTTAATTATTCAAGAACGCAGTTGTGCATGCAACAGATAATTACAGCAATCACTAGAAACTGATCATTTGTTTACTAGAAGCTGAACAAATTATTGCTAGCTGCTAGTTGATGATTTTTACGCTTCTACAATCGAAGGTCACTGATAAAAATTATGACACAAGTAGAAATTGCTCTATGAAAAAGAAATCAAACAATTTATTTGGACAAAAAGTGGAACTTATCATATATAATTTTTTTCTCTTTTGTGACGATTTCTAATCGATTTCACAATGTTGTTTGTTTTCAGTGGTTGAATACTCCCAATACTGTTATAGATTCACAGCAGATAAACAATACCAGGCTAGGACTCTTGATCTATACCAAATGAACCTTGTTTATAAAACAGCTGATGAAATTATCAAAAGACGTACCTTCAATACAGTCTCATGTTTACATCGTTCAGTTTAAGACAATGAAAATGTCATTTTCAGAGGTACGTGGAAAAGAAAGCTTTCGGGGAAATAGAAATATTTTTTTCGCAAAAAAGAGAAGTTGCCTAATTAGCATTTTATTTTTTACTTTTCTCATACTTTTTGAAATAGTCTTAAGTTGTCGTATATGGTTTATAATAGCAACCTGTAAGATGTTTTCTAGTTTCAGGGCGCTTTTTGTACATGTCATCAAAGAAAATGATTTTATATAACCATCCTTTTGTTTTTATTCAAACTGTAAGAAAACAAATAAAAAAATCCGGAAATAGGCCAATTGGGTAGTTTTCTTACAACTCTCTTTTATCGGTTTTTTATTCGACAGTCCCCTCTTAGTTCAATCTTATCTGATTAACATCGATTATATATAATTCATGTTTATCGTTCTCTCTCTCTTTATTTGGAAAAAAAGCAAATTGACAGGTTTCAAATTTTTAAAGGTCATACGAAAAATTAGCTTGTCAAAGAACGATAACTATTCCCTCGTCAAATATTGTGCTTTATAGAATCACCTCCCTTTATGCAGGGTGGAATACGGCTTATCCGTTAAGCTACAAATGAGACGGAAATATATGCAATAAAGAACGAGAAAACAAATACCTCAAAACGTTCAAATAGAAAACACTGAACATCATATAGTATGTTCAATTGCAAATACATACTCCAAAATGGTTTTTTCTCTGTTTATTTGTCAGTTTGTTTGTCTGAACTTATTGAATCATGCACCAGGTAGTAATCAAATTGTCAACCAAATACGGTCCGGGTTAATAATGTCACTTTAACGATCTAAAACGGCTTGTAAAGTCAGCGAGCAACCGCATGACTTTTAAAAGGTATAAACATCAAGCAATCAACCTATGTTCGTGGAGAGTTGATTGTAATTGATTCGTTTTGTGTGTCTAGCGTATGCTATAGTCTAACAGGAATGCTGCTGATTATGATAAAATACTTTCAAAGAAATAACACTTCATGTAATATTGTCCCGTCTTACCACATCGAAACATAATCCATAATAGGTTCAGTGAAAGACTGCAGTAAGTGTTTCGCATACATGAAGCACTTACTAAATTATTGCATTGAAAATCAGATGGTTTTCTTTAAATAAAGTAGGCTTATAGCTTCCATACAAGACATAAGTTTTGTAAGAAAACATAGTAAGTGTGATATCAGTTATAGGTCGAGTTTATACAGGTTTCATCCTTGTTTGGTCTGTAAATAGGCCCGTTCTGTATTAACCAAACCTTATCACGAAGACGGTTACTAGGCTTCCCATCATCAGCTGCATGGATAGTCCTAAAAAACGAGGAAACATCGGTTAACCTCTAACCCTTTCCAAAACAACAACAATTCAATTTTCGTACTATACATAGGCGCATTTCACATTGTTAGTGAAAAGTTTGTAAATAACTGATATAAAATATGCAATTGTATGTAAGATTACAAGAACGTGATTATATGCTAAATAAAATATAAAAACTTGAAAGAAACACCATCAAATATATACAATAGCTTGATTACTTGAGTAGTGGTTGAAACATTTTCTACTTGAGCGCAATATATAATATCTCTAGCTCACGAATAAAATCCAAAGTTTTCTATATATCTATTACAAAAGCCGCACCTGCCTTTTTCATCACAATTTCAGTAAAGTAAAATAAAGTTTGTCCAATCTTACTGAAGGATAGTCCACATACATGACAGGAAACATAAACATGCAACTTCCGGTCGGAAAAACCTCAACAAGTCTGACTAGTCGTCTTGGTACACATGTCCACCATCATAGAACGAGGTATGTCACGTGTAAATCAGATTCGTTAGCTCATAACCCCTTACCAAACAATATCGACATTTGACCAGTTCGTTGCAGACGACTTTGGAAAACATTGTGGGAAAAGGGGAAATTTCTCGTGACGAGCAATTTCTCATTTTCCCATAATGTTTTCTGTCCCGTTAAAAAGTTATTTTCAATTTCGTCACATTTTTAAATGTCATCTGGAAACTCTTTGAAAATTTGGCGTTTGGTTAAGGGTTAATTAGTCACAATGAATGTTAAACCAATGCTTTATATATCCATCCCGTTTATATGTTTGTTCAGATTGATCGACAAAGGACAATGTGATGAATAATTCTGGCAAAAGTATGAAAAATTTCTGTTTTTATTACATCGGATTTCTTAATCACATAAAAGGAATTTTACTTTAAGACATTAGTGTATTAGCTTTAGAAGATTTAGATATATTCAATAAGTAGCATATCCATCTGTTAGTATTTAACCTCAGTCGTAAAATCAAATATTGGAATCAGTAAATGTATTCCACCACTGATTGAAAACTTGTATTGGCTTTGTTTAAAGAATAAATGAAAACTTAATTATGAAAGTTTTTATCATTTCAAATTCATTCACAATGCCACTTTTCCGAATGTGTCTGATCTTGAATTTATATTTACAAAATGAATATAAATAGTTATGTTATTAGATCCATAGTAATTACCTCCCCTTAATTATGAATTTTACATTGAAAGTAAAATTACATGAATGAAAGGTGGCAAATAATACTTTCAATCCATAAACTATTCTTATGATAAAAAAGTTGATTTTATAACGGCATTTGTTCTGTTAAATCGTTTAATTTTGTTATTCTTACTTTTCTAAATTTTCACAAGCAGGGATGGATAACCTTAACCCTTTCCCAAACGCCAAATTTTCGACTGTCCCAAATTGAAAGAGTTTGCAGACGACATTTCAAAATGTGATGAAATTGGAAAACAATCCTCTGATAGGGCAGAAAACATTGTGGGAAAAGGACAAAATGCTCGAGCAATTTCTCCTTTAACAAAATTGTATTCTAAAGTCATCTGCGACAAAGTGTTCAAATGTCGTTATTGGCTGGTAATGGGTTAAAGAGATAAGTAAAAGTATAGCATACCGTACGTCGAGGCACCCTGGGTTGTTGAATGGGTTGTTGAATGTGTGGCATTTACTGAAATTGTATAAGTAAACTGTTGGTTGTAATTAGTATGGACAGCCAGAAGTCAATTGAAAAACTAAATGTTTGTACCATTTGTTTTAGACAACTTGTAAATACTTGTAGTAGGCCTACATGTGTACGAGGTATATGTTATGGACAGCTTAAAAACAGGTGTACAAGGAGAAATGTTCGTAGGGTTTGTTATGGACAACCTGAATACAATTATCTAAATAAATATGTTCGTAGGGTTTGTTATGGACAACCTGAATACAATTATCTAAATATATCTGTTTGAAGTGTTTGTTATGGACAACCTGAATACAATTATCTAAATATATCTGTTTAAAGTGTTTGTTATGGACAACCTGAATACAATTATCTAAATATATATGTTTGAAGTGTTTGTTATGGACAACCTGAATACAATTATTTAAATATATATGTTTGAAGTGTTTGTTATGGACAACCTGAATACAATTATCTAAATATATATGTTTGAAGTGTTTGTTATGGACAACCTGAATACAATTATCTAAATATATATGTTTGAAGTGTTTGTTATGGACAACCTGAATACAATTATCTAAATATATATGTTCGTAGGGTTTGTTATGGACAACCTGAATACAATTATCTAAATATATATGTTTGTAGTGTTTGTTATGGACAACCTGAATACAATTATCTAAATATATATGTTTGAAGTGTTTGTTATGGACAACCTGAATACAATTATCTAAATATATATGTTTGAAGTGTTTGTTATGGACAACCTGAATACAATTATCTAAATATATATGTTCGTAGGGTTTGTTATGGACAACCTGAATACAATTATCTAAATATATATGTTTGAAGTGTTTGTTATGGACAACCTGAATACAATTATTTAAATATATCTGTTTGAAGTGTTTGTTATGGACAACCTGAATACAATTATTTAAATATATATGTTTGAAGTGTTTGTTATGGACAACCTGAATACAATTATCTAAATATATATGTTTGAAGTGTTTGTTATGGACAACCTGAATACAATTATCTAAATATATATGTTTGAAGTGTTTGTTATGGACAACCTGAATACAATTATCTAAATATATATGTTTGAAGTGTTTGTTATGGACAACCTGAATACACTTATTTAAATATATATGTTTGGAGTGTTTGTTATGGACAACCTGAATACACTTATTTAAATATATCTGTTTGAAGTGATTGTTATGGACGACCTGAATACACTTTTTTAAATATATCTGTTTGAAGTGTTTGTTATGGACAACCTGAATACACTTATTTAGATATATCTGTTTGAAGTGTTTGTTATGGACAACCTGAATACACTTATTTAAATATATCTGTTTGAAGTGATTGTTATGGACAACCTGAATACACTTATTTAGATATATCTGTTTGAAGTGATTGTTATGGACAACCTGAATACACTTATTTAAATATATCTGTTTGAAGTGATTGTTATGGACAACCTGAATACACTTATTTAAATATATCTGTTTGAAGTGTTTGTTATGGACAACCTGAATACACTTATTTAGATATATCTGTTTGAAGTGTTTGTTATGGACAACCTGAATACACTTATTTAGATATATCTGTTTGAAGTGATTGTTATGGACAACCTGAATACACTTATTTAAATATATCTGTTTGAAGTGTTTGTTATGGACAACCTGAATACACTTATTTAGATATATCTGTTTGAAGTGTTTGTTATGGACAACCTGAATACAATTGTATGAGTAGATCTGTTTATAGGTATTAGTATAGACAGCTTGAAAACGGTTGTTTACGTAGAAATGGTTGTTGTATTAGGTTTGGGAGCTTAAATAAAAGAAGAAATGTTTGTAGCATTCGTTCTGGACAGCTTGAATACAATTGTATAATGAGAATTGTTTGAAGGTTTTGATTTGGACAGCCAGCATATAATTATGTGAAAATGCATGTGCGAAGTATTTTCTATCGCCAGTCTAAATACCATTATTTAAGTAGGACTATGAGCAGTATTTGCAATGAATAGTCCGAATATAACTGTTTAAGTAGAAATGTTTGAAGTATTTGTTAACGACTGCCCGAACAATTTTATAAGTTGAAATGTTAGTAGTAATTCAAAACCTTATACAATTGAGGTAGGCCATGCAATGTGTTTGTTAGTAGATGAAAATGATTTTCACCGAATGTGTGTGGTGTTTTTTTTTATGTAAAACTCGTTTTGTATATAACGGCCGTTGTAGTTGGGAAGATTTGTAAATCTCTGTGGTGGTCTATGAAAGTGTCAAGCTTGTATTAATCTTTTCTGTAGCTATGATTACAGCTCAATGTTGTGTTAACCCTTTACCAAACGCCAAATTTTCGGCTGTCCCAAATTGAAAAAGGTTGCAGACGACATTTCAAAATGTGAAATGTGATGAATTTGAAAAACAATTATATGATAGGATAGAAAACATTGTGGGTAAAGGAGAAATTGCTCGTTAAGAGCAATTTCTCCGTTTCCCACAGAGTTTTCCTGGGTCGTCTGCAGCAAACTGGTCAAATGTCGTTTTTGTTTGGTAATGGGTTAAACCATATACGGCTTGCCTGAAACTCAATGATGTAACTCAAATGTTAATCGATTGCGCATGTTTTAGATGTTTATAGACAGTTAATATTTATATAAAATGCGCGTATAAATGTTTGGCTGAATGCACTTCTCTGGTGTCGATTTAGTTCGACAGAGACAGATACGTATAAATGTCGTTTGGTAAACTTTCAAATTGTCTCTCGATAACCGATAATAACGGAAACACATTCGAAAACTTTCTCAGTATTATGTAGAGATTATTATAGAGATAAATGTGTTATCCTCCGTTTAGAAGAAGGTCTTACACCGTATGGTAATTAAGTATTAAGTTAAAGATAAAAGGCATACATTCCGTTTGGTCTACAGTAAAATATTCTCTCGATAAGAAGCAATGGCTAAGTTTTCTGATACTTACTCGGTTTTATGTAGGGAGCCGACTTTGTTTGCAAGACGAAGACTCCCTGTCCATTCGGTGGAATCACCGATATGTAGCACTTGAACGCCAAATCGTTACCATCACGTAAATCCGCCATCGTTACGTTATACAACATGGTTGCGGTGCGGGAGTAACTACACTGCGTCGACGAGTAGCTTGGAACCCCGTCATCGAAGCGTCCCGCGGACGAATCGTAGTCAACAAACTCTTTCGAGGGTGCAATGGTGCGCTTCCATTTGATCTTGGTGGATCGATCACTTCCGGTCATGGCGGAACACGTAAACATCACCATCTCGCCAACAGCGACGGGCATCTTACGCGTACCTTGTATCGTTTGACCATTCACCTTCGCTTCCATCCGGAGATTTGTCGGCAGAGCTGAACAAAAGTATACGACTTATTTCATCTCTGTTATTTAAGACATGTCGTATCATTCATTTAAATGAGAAAATTCTGGTGATGCAAAGTAGACATCCAATTGGAAATGAAACACGACTTTTAACTGAGCATTCTAATTATCTACATTGTATGTCTATATTTATATCTATATAGCTGGGAAACAGTTACACATGCATTGCTAACCAAATCATAACGTGAAGCTTTCTTACACTAAGGTAATGGGATGAAGGTTAAAGCACCAATGTATATTGCAAAGCACATAAAAGCAATTAGAATTCTCAATAGATGAATTGATCGTGATCAATAAAAAGATCAACCGACCAAAGCTCTTCCCGTTTTTAGGATATTGAGCAAGAAAGCTTCCAATATGCACAATTTCACTTACTGTAGACCGAAAGCATCCGAGTGTTGGTAAATGTTTCGAAAGCGCCTTTTTCGTCACGGAATGACAGAGAACACCGATATAAGCCAATATCCGTACACAACACGTCCCTCGTAGCCATGGTTACCCTCAGGAGGCTATCCTGGGGGTCCTCAGACCTGATTGCGCCAGAGACTGTACCACGTGCTGACACATTGTGTGGAACACTGTTTGACCAACGGGGACGTTTTGGAGCAATGCTTTCTACCTCGGCCAGGGCCGTAAAGCCATTTTGGTTTCTTTGTTTGTGTAGAATTTGCATGGAGCCTACATGAGTGACGTTTGCGCTATCCGACACGGAGCAGGTCATTGTGGTGTTTTGGGGAGTTTTTGATGTCAGAACGACCTCGTATGGAGAGAGGCTCATGAGCGCAACCGAAACTGAAAAGAAAAACTAACAGAAATCCTCCACCAAGCCACCGTTCAAATCCATATTTAAAAGACTGATACAGGGAATGGTCACATATTTCATGGTTATCACACAACAACACTCATGAATACATCTTTAATTAGACGGTCGTGTTTGTGAGATGATATAAAACAGACATTTGTTGCATTGAGCGCCGATATATAACTGGCAAATGATATTTGGAAAAGCTTTATGAATTATTCAACAATCTTTCAGCCCTCCAATTTAAAGGTTCGAATCCAGTAATGGTTCTTACCTAAGACCCCAATCTTTATGTCGTAATAACTTCCATCCTTCACACCTTCGATAATAGGGGACGCATTGCGACACCCATTTCGCAGTAGTATCGCCATATTATAACATGGACAAATTGATGCAAAATCTACGAACAAGAAATAATCTTACTCGGATTAATGTAGAAAGTGGGCGGATTCTGCGTGACGTAGACGCCTTGTCCATTCGGTTGAATGACCGAGACGTAACATTGGAAAGCTAATGGGTTCTCTCGGTTAGCATCGGCTACAGTCACCTGGTACCTCATGGTGGCGTGACGGCTATAACTACAATCAGTCAGGGTGGAACTCGGGGTCCCGTCATTGAAGGTTCCCGTCGGTGGGGTGTAGTCTACGAAATAATTCACCTTTCCATGCGCTGTCGTTTGTCTCCATTTGAGTTTGGTAGAAGGGTCGCTTCCTATTGCAGCTGAGCATGTGAACTCAACCGTCTCTCCCACTTTAACGTCGGCTCTACTGTAGGCCCTTCCGTGTATAGATCTGTCGTCAACCATCGCCTTTATGATGGCATCCCCTGGCAGGGCTAGGGATTTAAAATAACACAGGTATATATGTTCTTGTCTTAGGGAACTGGTTATACCCATAACATGCCAACACGAATGCCCTCAAGTATAAGTTTGTTTGTGAGAAGAGAAGTTACATTCGCAGTGCTCCCTTTTGTATTATATATTTTAATATGCGCAAATGGTTCCAAAACAAACAATAGAAATCATATTGAGCTCATCTCTCCTCTAATCAAAGCGAACAGAGCCAACCACATCCGCATTTTAAGTAAACATGCTCAAATACTAAATCTTCCATAATCATCATGTTCCTTTTTGTTTTTCAACTTTCTACAGACAATTCTTCTCTTTATATACTCTCAGTTTGGAATTAGTTTGTGTATGTTTCTTTGCACTCTGCCCTAGATGAACTATGATTATGAGTCATGAATAAAAATAAAGATCAGGAAATATAAAATTGGAAAAGAGCAGCCATTAACAGTCTTGGATGACCTACACTCTTGTTTCTTACTTCCAACTAAATTGCGGCGATGGGGGAAGTAGCAATATGTTCATTTATTTGTATTAAGAGTTCGATAAGTTAAGTTATCTAATGTACGGTGTGAATGAGGATGGCCACGACTTTCACACACCTATGAATGTTAATTATAAAGAATTACAAAAAAAAGACGATATAGTCTTGTTTCTACGTAAAGATCAATGGATTAACATACAATATAACGCAAGGTTTTCCCTGCTCCGGACTGTCTGAACATTGCTGAGTGTACTCTGGTACGTTAGGGAGCATTCGAACTGCCCTTCATCGGAACATTTGACCTTGAATGTATCGAGAACCAAGGTCAGTGTGCTAGCTTCCGGTTTGATGTGGGAAATTCCCCCGGATATCGTCCCACGTAGCTCCATGTCGTGAGGAGCATTCTTCAGGAAGGTCGGTGTCCTAGGCGACTCGTTGAGAACCTCTGCGATAGGTTGAAAGTCGTTTTCACTCTCTCGCTTCACTAAAAGCTGAATGTTGAACACTTCTTTTATACTTGCATCAGGGTCAATAGAACAGGAAATTCTCGTTAACGGTGGAAAATAGGATGTTAGAACAACCTGGTTTGGTGTGATGGTTGTGCGTATCTGCGCATCTATGAAACAAGAAAATAATTAAGTTAGCGTATTCCACCCCTAATGGAGAGGCTGAATATCAAACTTAAAGTTTTAACAGAACAATTGCCGTTTTAAAATCAAGTCTCATATCTTCAGAATTTTCAATGGATTTAACTTTTATTCGCCCCCCCTCTAAATCATGTAATTTTAATTTCAGTGTAAAAAGTCATAATTAAGGGGAAGTAATTACTATGGATCTAATAACAGAATTCATTGACATTCATTTTGAAACTATAAATTCAAAATCAGACAAATTCGGAAAGTGGCAGGATGAAATCCTTTGAAATGATAAATACTTCCATGATTTACATTTCAATATATTCTTTAGCCAAAGCAATAAATTCAAAATCAGAAAAATTGGGAAAAGTAACTTGGTGAAATCCTTTGAATTGATATCTTTCAAAATAGATTTTTTAGTGAAAATTGTTGTATTTCTAGTATTTTGGCAAACTTGTAAAACAATAGATACAGTATACAGCGCAACAAACTATTCTATCAATATTATTGCAGCCATGATCTTCAGTTTCACTTTTGTGGCATATCTATGGAAGAAAGTAGTTTGGGAAGGAAAGACTCGTGCGGAATATGAAAATAATTTTTGTAACAATCGTTTTCTCATCAAAACGTTGCCTGGCTATTATTGGACGTGAGAGCATTTATATAGATATTGATCACAGACGGATGTGTCATCCTATGACTATTCTAGCTTCCACTGGTGATTTATGCAATACAATTGGTTGTTTCTAATAGGGCATTGTTTTATAATAAGATTGGGTGTTTCTTTTACATTGACTATTCCAGTCTCTGGTAACTTATCAATTATAATTTATTGATGATTATACGTTGACTATTCTAGCTTATTCTGGTTATTGATATTAAATGATTTGTTGTTTCTAATACAAGACATAATTTAGTTATAGACACATGTGCTGTTTCTGGCAAAACCGATGTAGCCTTTTTTATTCCTAGATGTGATAAATTGATTCCAATTAAGCCTTTAGCCCAGTGCCCTTCGAGTCAGGTCGCCGCATTTGGTATAGAGAGTGCTTTGTTTTAATACCAAATTTAGTAAGTCTTGTAATTAAATAGTGTGTGTTTTGTGGATTTTTCACTATTGGGAATGCAGCATGTCTAATGCTTTGGAAAGGAACGACATTTCTTTACTTGAGAAATAGATACCTGTTCATTACTTTGATAAATGAAAAGTGAATTCCTTGTTATCAAAGCAATATTTTTTAGATTTAAAACTTGCCAGTCATTTTATATAAAGCAGGGTGAGTATCAATTCAACCTATATGCAGCGTTTCAAGATTATGTTAAAAATAATAATCCCCGTCCACTATGGATGTACGCTAGTCGTCACCCTGAACTACTGAGTGCTTGCTTTTCTGTGGCCCAGCTTATTGCATTCCTTTCATATTATGTAAATTCTTGTTCACGTTGTGGTGCAAATCATGTCCAAATATAGTATAACAGAACATTTACTAACATCATGTATCTTAATTAAACCGCCTGTTACTTCTTTTTTTAAACATGTTAAAATATATTTTGGATATATGACTTCCATTTGTCTGCAAACTTTGTGAAGCAAAGAATTCGTATATGTGCTCTTTCGAATAAATCCAAACGTTTACTCCGGCAAAACAAAGGGTGTAAATGGGATTCTATTTATGAAAAGGTTGTAAATTTACTGCATCGTATTTACATGTACATCACGTTCAAGCATCACACAGTGTGATGTGCCAAACCTATTAACCTGTTAAAAGAAGTTGTTTACTCTCTTGCACGTTATAAATGATTTAACATTTCGTTTCAGCTAAGTTTTTTAACTGCAAGTGGTTAAGTCATCTTTACTAGTGTGAAATTACAGACAGAATCATATTAATATATTTGACTTCTCATTTCGTTTCGGTTAAGTGTGCTATCCATAAGTTTGTTAAAGTTGGGTTTTTTTAACATGCATCTCTCTTTATTTTTCTTCTGAATCTCCCTTCTATTTTTTCTCCATCATTCTTTCTTTTCAACTTTATCATTTAGTTTGTCATGTATGTAAATGTTTTTTTGTATTGTCATGTTTTTGTTTGTATTGTAAAATCTTCTGTGTGGAGGAAATAAAGAATAATGAATTGATTTCATTATTTTCAAGTCACATTTTTGGTACGTTATGATATGTACAGCACAGGAATTTTTGACCGTCAAGTAGATCTACGCCTGTTTACTGATAACACCAGTCTTTCGTCATACATACTTTTATACCGATATTTCGGCGATACCATGATTTACAGCGAACGTATTAACTCTTTACTCCATATAGCCATGACTCTTGGCGCATCTGCTGCAAGAGACTTGGGGACCATGCTAACATAAAGACAAATTGCTGATATATCATTTTTTGTCGCGACGGTTCTACCTATAGCATAATGAATTACTTGTTCATGTTACTTTTTGATGATGGTGCTTTGAATTTCGACCATTTACAAATCCCGATATGGGCCCCAGGATGTTTAGGTCAACAGATAGCTCAAATATTGTGTCTTCGTAATTCATCGACATAGATATTTCGAGAGAAACCAAATCTAACATTGAAATTTAAAAAACTTTAGTACATTATACAGTCTTTAGTCATATATGCTGCATATAACTTAAGAAACCAGAGCGACTAAGAGATAAGTCGAACATTATGAACAATTGGTCCTTTTGTTAAACTAGTTTCTATCAAATTCCACAAACAACACATACTGTAACTTCTGTTATCATTAACTACCATCTGATGTTACTTTAACTTAATAGGATCACTCCCCAAAATCCAACATATGGGAAGTAGTGACGATTACACATATTGAGATTTGTTTTCTTTTTACAATAAGACATTTTCTTCGGATAGAATTCCAACACAGATCTATAGTGTTTTATGAAACTATATTACTGTCGGATATATTCCCAAAGCCAGATCATACTCGTTTGGTAAAGATGCTGCACATTTAGTTTGCAGATATAATAAACTGTTCAAACGGTTTTATTTTGTAAACAGTGATTTATCATTTTCGACATGCAAACTTATCGAAATAGATATGAGAGTACGGAACCTAGATTACGAAATGGGTCGACACTATAATCACTAAACGCTAGCAAGGGTCGACAGGCAGCAATCCAAACGATTAATTATAAACACACTTGTCCATCAAAGTTCTGAAAAGTCTGAGTGATCACTTTACAATTTTTTAATGAAAACAGTGTTTTCGGCATCATAAGAATAAATAAATTGAAAACTCTCAATTATGTAATGTCGAAAATTGTTTACATCGCCCTTCGTAACACACAGACGACACTATTATATGTGAGATAGTCGGGTAAAGCTTTGGTTACACCCTATAATCTAGACTTGATCCCTTAAAGGATTCATGATTAAAAAAAGGCTGTTGATAACATATTGTTGATTTTTTTTCTCTCGTTTTTTTTTCTTTTTTAATGATACCACAAATATACAATGAGCATGCTCTGATGAACGTCTTAAGTGCCATTTATATTAAAAAAATGACTTGAAAGAAATTGCTATTTTTAATGACGAAGGCAAGATGGAAATGGAAGTCCGTTTCCAGAATCCAATTTGTTTCTTTAATCACTGGTTTTTAAAGTCGATTACTTACTGGTTTTTTTTGTGGAATTGAAAGGATGATTTAAAGGGAAACGTCTCAAATCAATTGCAAAAAAAAGAGTTATGTATTCACATAAGGTTCTTGCCGTTACTTAAAGTTCAAAGTATTGGGGAGAATGAAAATTAAAAAATGAACAAAACAAGAAATTTCAAATTTCAAACATTGGAGTGGAATTCTCAAATGTACTAGAAATTTGAACGTCAAATGCTTTACAAACAAATTACAAATACAAATGGAAAGGGAATTAACAAAACATATTTTGCTGAAGTTGAGATGACGAGAAGCCCCGAACGTTAAACAGCGGTTACGTGCAACGTAAGTTTGCGCCCCTTCTCTCGTGTGAATAATCAATCACAGAGCGTTATCTGTGAAAATTTCATTTGGAGGGGTCATTGTAAGAAATAAACAAGTTATTCGCTTTTGTGAAGTACTTGCTACAGTATCGCATTCAACCCTTGATGTAATATTGACAGATATTCGGTGAGTTATGGACAAAAATATCTCTTCGGCGAAATTCTCACACATGTACGATGTATCTATTTATATATTAGATAAGTCCAAACCTCTTGGGCCGCACGGAATGATTTATCACCGCTGATATAACACTTATCTGTTGAATAGTTTAATCTCCTTCCATTTACATCGGTCTGGAAACAAGTTCTTGTAACTTACAATAAACACTATCGATTCTACTTCCTGGTTATATAACCAGTATTCACGCCGGATATTGATGTATCAAACGTTGCAAGATAGACACGGCCCCTCGCGGGATTCGAACATATTGGGATTAGTGGCCCGAAATCAATGCGTTACCCCAGGATCAAACTGATACACGTATCTGAATGGAAAAAATCTGTTACTGGTATCTGTTGTAAATGTTACGATGAATACAACAATCGTTGACATGTTGTTTGAATATGTTAAAGATAGGTCCCAACGGGTAAACTATCTTTACATAATTGGAGTTTTCGCTGTTTCCAACAATCTATGTAGTATTTTACGGCGGCCAGTGTACCTATCCACGATCCATATATTTACGCATACATAAACGATGCTTTTAGAAATGACAAACAGCTTTTTCGTACGAACACACACTAAATGTAAGGGAATAACAAACACGCTATTAACACATTCTATATACTATTTATGATCCCTTTATCGATTGATGAGTAACATTAATTTCAAAAAGAGATTGCATGTTATGCTTAACCCGAATCATTTTGTTTTGCTTTTCACTTTTTTACTTTCTTCTTTTTCCGGGGGATGCTTTTTAACGAAGTTGGTCAGCATTTCAAAGTAAATTGACGTCGTGTGTTAGACATGGTTCCGTTTTGCAGTTATATTCATGGTCAGAGATCTTTATTAATAATTATAGTGGTTATCGCAGTCCATTCATTTACATGCAGTCAAAACACCTTTTCTGTTGAAATATGTGACAGGGATCAGGAAAATGCCGGTTATGTCTGTTTTGGACCGGTTTCGGTTTTACAGGACTGATTGCAAGTTGGAACTCTACACACCTAACAATACCTCCAGAATCACATAATTGAGACGATTCTACTGAGTATATCTAATGTAGTGTTGCGGACATTGGTATACTGTCGTCTTTATGACACAGATCTCGGGAGTTCGAATCCTGGAGAAGACTCGACACTCATCATCAAAAACATCATCTTCCAAAACGTGCACACTTTAAAAAGTGATGCGCTCGTTCAACCTTATCAAGGATCTTATTAGATTGAAACTATTCAAAATTCTCATTTGTATTGTTGGTTGTTGATTATTGTTTTAGAAAATAAACAAGAATAGCATCTTGCCTTGATGCAAAACAAATCTAAATTCATGATTACATCAATTGCTTTTTATACTTTATTTCTAATACGGATGCCTACTTAACAGTAACAGACATGAAAGAATTGAAATGAGCGAAGTGTTCTTTTCTCCCAATATTTCAAAGGATAATTTGGCTTACAACTAGAGAGTTTGTTTTGGGTTTTTCACTAGAATATATAACATCAGATCGCTGGGTTATCATAGTTTATATAGTGAAACTTGATTTCAAACAGCAATGGTTATCGCCCTAAATGTCCTATATAAAAATGGCTCAAAAACGGACAATTGAAGAAAAAAAATATCAGCTCAAAGACACAAGTTGTAAAAAAGAACAATTAACTATCTACCTGTTTCCGGAACCAGGGCAAAAAGCAGATGGATGAGAAGCACTTTGATTCCCCACATCGTTCTTAGATTATGAATATATCAAGCCATCCAACAGACCTCTGCCCAGGCGTTATGCTGTTTTACCTTTGTAAGGTGACAGTGCGTTCGATATACGGGTAAGATATAGTAGGTAGCGTTATTATCTATACAGGACTCTTTCATAAAGGGGGCGACTGTATGCGGGCGATTAAACCTGTGCTTGTACATTTTACGTAATTAACAACATTGAAAGTATTGCTCGAAAATATTCCTAGAAAATGAAATGGTGCATTTACCATTTGAAACATGGAAGAGCCACTGTGACAAAAGAAGAAATTGCTTGTAACAAGCAAGCAATTATTCAAACAATTATTTTATTGCAATGATTGCTCTTGTTTTTCCGAGTTAGAAATAGCCCTTAAGTTTTTGTGAGTATTGAAAAGGAACAAGTTAAACTACATATCAAAGATCGGTCATCACAGATTGGTGCACCAGGAACAGCATAATAACCTTTATGAAACATGGCCTTTCGTTGAAGAAGTGAAGTCAAGCAAAACGGAGGTCTTATCTACCATGAGCGATTTCGCTTTTTGTCGTGTTGTTTTCAAATACATCACCTATGACGGCTTTGTACATTATATCGAGGGCTTTTCTCAATCACTATTTGTCATATTGCACACATGCCAACGTACATATTGCGTTTTCTTTCGAGATTGAACAGAGGAATTATTTTATCTTAAGTAAATCAAATCGACTCTCATAAGCCCAAAAGATAACATATCCGAATGTGATTGCAGGGATCGTGATAACTCCTTTCTCTAGGTCATCGCTGGTCGACCTCTCACTAGGTCAACGATGGTCGACATCTCTCTAGGTCATCGCTGGTCGACCTCTCTCTGAGTCATAGCTGGTCGACCTCTCTCTCTCTGAGTAATAACTGGTCGACCTCTCTCTATGTCATAGCAGGTCGACCTCTATCTAGGTCATCGCTGGTCGACCTTTCTCTTTGCCATCGCTGGTCGACCTATCTCTATGCCATCGCTGGTCGACATTTCTCTATGCCATCGCTGGTCGTCCTCTCTCTAAGTAATCGATGATCTACCTCTCTCCGAGCCATCGCTTGTCGACCTCTCTCTATGTCATCACTGGGCGAACTGTCTCAAAGTTATCACTGGGTGACCTCTCTCTAGGTCAACGATAGTCGTCCTCTCTCTCGGTCAACGCTGGTCGACCTCTCTCTATGTCATCACTGGGCGAACTCTCTTAAAGTTATCACTGGGTGACCTCTCTCTAGGTCAACGATAGTCGTCCTCTCTCTCGGTCATCGCTGGTCGACCTGTCTCTAGGACATCGCTGGTCGACCTTTCTCTATGGCATCGCTGGTCGACCTCTCTCTTGGATATCGATGATCGACATATCTTTAGGTCATCGGTAGTCGACCTGTCTCTAGTACATCGCTGGTCAACCTCTCTCTAGGTCATCGCGTGTCGGCCTTTCTCTATGTCATAGTTGGTTGACCTCTCTAAGTCATCGATGGTCGACCACTCTCTTGGTCATTGCTGCCCGACATCTCTCTTGGTCATTGCTGGCCGACCTCTCTCTAGGTTAGCTTGATCGACCTCTCTCTAGGTCATTGGTGGTCAACCTTTTTCTAGGTCAACGCTCGTCGACCTCTCTCTTAGACATTGTTTGTCGACCTCTCTCTAAGTCATCGCTGGTCGACCTATCTCTAGGTCAAAGCTGGTTGACCTTTCTGTAGATCAACGCTGGTCGACCTCTTTCTTAGTCATAGCTTGCCGACCTCTCTCTAGGTCATTGATGGTCAACCTTTCTTTAGGTCAACACTCGTTGACCTCTCTCTAAGTCATTTTTTGTCGACCTCTCTCTATGTCATCGCTGGTCGATCTCTCTCTAGGTCATCGCTTGTCGGCCTTTCTCTAAGTCATCGATGGTCGACCACTCTCTTGGTCACTGCTGGCCGACATCTCTCTTGGTCATTGCTGGCCGACCTCTGACTAGGTTAGCTTGATCGACCTCTCTCTAGGTCATTGATGGTCAAGCTTTCTCTAGGTCAACGCTCGTCGACCTCTCTCTTAGACATTGTTTGTCGGCCTCTCTCTAAGTCATCGCTGGTCGACCTATCTCTAGGTCAAAGCTGGTCGACCTTTCTGTAGGTCAACGCTGGTCGACCTCTTTCTTAGTCATAGCTTGCCGACCTCTCTCTAGGTCATTGATGGTCAACCTTACTCTAGGTCAATGCTCGTTGACCTCGTTCTTAGTCATTGTTTGTTGACCTCTCTCTAAGTCATCGCTGGTCGACCTGTCTCTAGGACATCGCTGGTCGACCTTTCTCTATGTCATCGCTGGTCGACCTCTCTCTTGGTTATCGATGATCGACCTATCTTTAGGTCATCGGTGGCCGACCTCTCTCAAAGTCATCGCTGGTCGACCTGTCTCTAGGACATCGCTGGTCGACCTTTCTCTATGTCATCGCTGGTCGACCTCTCTCTTGGTTGTCGATGATCGACCTATCTTTAGGTCATCGGTGGTCGACCTCTCTCAAGGTCATTGCTGGTCAACCTCTCTCTAGGTCAACGCTTGTCGGCCTTTCCCCATGTCATCGTTGGTTGACCTCTCTAAGTCATCGATGGTCGACCACTCTCTTGGTCACTGCTGGCCGATATCTCTCTTGGTCATTGCTGGCCGACCTCTCTCTAGGTTAGCTTGATCGACCTCTCTCTAGGTCATTGATGGTCAACCTTTCTCTTGGTCAACGCTCGTCGACCTCTCTCTTAGACATTGTTTGTCGACCTCTCTCTAAGTCATCGCTGGTCGACCTATCTCTAGGTCAAAGCTGGTTGACCTTTCTGTAGGTCAACGCTGGTCGACCTCTTTCTTAGTCATAGCTTGCCGACCTCTCTCTAGGTCATTGATGGTCAACCTTTCTCTAGGTCAACGCTCGTTGACCTCTCTCTTAGTCATTGTTTGTCGACCTCTCTCTAAGTCATCGCTGGTCGACCTCTCTCTTAGTCATAGCTTGTCGACCTCTCTCTAGGTCAACGCTGGTCGACCTCTCTCTTAGTCATAGCTGGTTGACATTTTCTTTGTCACCGCCGGTTGACCTATCTCTAGGTCATCTATTGTTTACCTTTCTCAAGGTCATCACTGGTCGACATCTCTCTAGGTCATTGCTGGTCGACATCTCCCGAGGTCATCGCTGGTCGACCTCTCTCTAAGTAAGCTGACCGACGTCTCTCTAAGTCAACGCTGGTCGATCTCTCTCCATGTTGTCTATGGTCAACCTATCTCAAGGTCATCGCTGGGCAACCTCTCTCTAAGTCAGCTTGCCGTCCTCTCTCTAGGTCAACACTGGTTGATCTATCTTTAGGTCATAGCTGGTCGATTTCTGTAAGTCATCGCTGGATGACCTTTCTCTAAGAAATTGTTTGTTGACCACTCTCTAGGTCATAGCTGGTCGACTTCGCTCTATGTCATCGCTGGTCGACCTATCTTTAGGTCATCTGTGGTCATCCTCTCTCTCTAAGTAAGCTGACCGACGTCTCTCTAGGTCAACGCTGGTCGATCTCTCTCTAGGTCATCGATTTTCGACCTTTCTCAAGGTCATCGTTGGTAGACCTCTCTCTTATTCAGCTGGCCGACCTCTCTCTAGGTAAACACTGGTCGATCTCTCTCTAGGTCATCGACGGTCAACCTTTCTCTAGGTCAACGCTGGTCGACCTCTTTCTCAGTCATCCCTGGTCGACCTTTCTCAAGGTCATCGTTGGTCGACTTTTCTTTTAGTCAGCTGGCCGACCTCTCTAGGTCAACACTGGTTGATCTCTCTCGGTCATCGACGGTCGACCTTTCTCTCAGCCATCCCTTTCACAGCTAGAACACCTCTCTCTTAGTCAGCTAGCCGACCTTTCTTTAGGTCAACACTGGTTGACCTCTCTCGAGGTAAACACTGGTCAATCTCTCTCTAGGTCATCGACGGTCGACCTTTCTCTAGGTCAACGCTGGTTGATCTCTCTCTTAGTCATCTCTGGTCAGCCTTTCTATAGGTCACCACTGGTAGACCTCCCTCTAGGTTGACACTGGTTGACCTCTCTCTATGTCAACACTGGTCGATCTCTCTCTAGGTCATCGATGGTTGCTGAACTCTGTCTTAGTCATTGTTTGACGTAAACATTGGTGGACCTTTCTCCAGGTCAAAGCTGACGACCTTTCTCTAGGTCATCGCTGGTCGACCACCTCTTGGTCATCGTT
Source organism: Cerastoderma edule (assembly GCA_947846245.1). NCBI lineage: Eukaryota > Metazoa > Mollusca > Bivalvia > Cardiida > Cardiidae > Cerastoderma > Cerastoderma edule. The sequence continues at coordinate 40,955,651 of OX401405.1, read as the reverse complement.
GGTTGACCTCTCTCTAGGTTATCGCTGGTCGACCCCTCTCTAGGACATTTTTGGTTAACCTCTCTCTTCGTCTTCATTGGTCGACCTTTCTCCAGGTCATCGCTGGCCTACCTTTCTCTAGCTCAGCGCTGGTCAACCTCCTCTAGGCTATGGCTGTCGATCTCTATCGAGGTCATCGTTGCTCGACCTTTCTCCATGTCATTGCTGCTTGACCTCTCTCTAGGTCTTTGCTAGTCGATCTTCTCTGGGATATGGCTGGTCGAGCTCTCTCGAGGTCATCACTCGCCGACATTTCTTTAGGTCATTGCTCGCCGACCTTTCTCTAGGTCATCGATCGCTGGTTCACCTCTCTCTAGGCTATGTCTATCGAGGTCATCGCTCGCCGACATTTCTCTATGTTATCGCTCGTCAAGCTTTCTCTAGATCATCGCCGGTTGACCTCTTTCTAGGTCATAGCTGGCCGACCTTTCTCTAGGTCATCACTGGTTGACCTCTCTCTAGGTTATCGTTGGTTGACTTCTCTCTAGGTCATAGCTGATTGGCCTTTTATTAGGTCATCGCTGGTTGACCTCTCTCTAGGTCATCGCTGGTTGACCTTTCTCTAGGTCATCGCCGGTTGAGCTCTCTCTAGGTCATCGCTGGTTGACCTCTCTCAGTCATCGCTCGTCGACCTTTCACTAGATCATCTTTGGTCGACATTTCTCTAGTTCATAGCTGGTCGACCTTTTTCTAGGTCATCGCTGGTCGACCTCTCTCAAGGTCATCGCTAGTCAATCTCTCTTTCTTTTACCTGGTAGCTAGCTCCCGATCCACATCTTGTTGGGTAATGTCAGATTGATCCCGACACAGAGTATGAACCATGTGAACTTGTTTTCCTCTCGTTGATAGCTGTAACTGCTGACCCTGCCCCGTCCTTATCCATGGCTCTTTGAAACATTGTCTGGCCATCTTATCCCTTGCGGTGCTGGAACCGACTTCATGCGTATGCAAACAGGTAAGATCCAGGCTAGCCGCCATGTAAATTGGCGGCTGGCCTGTGATCTAATCTGTTTGCTACTCTGAGTACCTTTCCTCATCAAAATTAAGCAGATTTTGAAGGTTTGGGAAAGCAGACGACACAAAAATCTATCTTTAGAAAATTAGCCAGCATTATGCGGTTTATTATGAGCATCATCTTGAGCTGTCGTTGAAAAATCCATATCTTATTTCTATGGCGTGTTTCCGTGTCTCCGAGAGTGGCACAGACCCAATATTGGAGTCGAACGGCCGATTCTTGGTATGGAGCTTTATCACCGTGATTTTCCAGTTATTGTTGTTGAGGAAGCTGAAGGCACAGCAGTTCATTCAAATCCTGACCACAGCATTATCACCAAAGCTCCCTATCTTCCCCCAAAGTACTGCAACTCGCTGTATTTTCATGTCTGGTAATCCAGTGTTTTCTAGCATTGGTTTTAACGTCTACCGCATATAAACTTTACATACTGCCCATAGAAAATGAAAGTCTAAGATCAACATTCAGTGTCCTATTTCAACTTCATGATTTTCTCCAGGTGTTTTATGTATACACATATCTCCTTGTTCAAAACATCCTTACTTGAACCAAATGGAGCATAGATAATGAAATATTCTCTTGGGGAGTATCCCCCCAGACCCACCCCCCTCCCCCCAACTAATCGTGTATACACTTACTAAATGCCTTAGCTATGCCCATGACTTCTATTTTTAAACTATATTTCATCTTAACTTGCAATACCTGATAATTTCTATTTTGACTTTTAAAGAACGTCAGGGGCGTAGCATAATCATTTGATAAGAATATGCACGGCTGGGTGGGCATAACCCCCCCCCCCCCGGGAAATTCTATGTTTTATGGCCCATCTGGTGCAGACTAAGGGTATTTCGAACTAGGAAATACAATGTATACATAAATCTTCAGGAAGAAATCATGTAATTGATACGAGACACTCCATGTATACCTTACATTTTCATTTTCATGGGACAATATGAACGCGCCCTGTTTACAGGTAGCTATACACATGAACATTGATTCGACGTAAAAAATCCTAACATTATATGCATATTAAAAGGATTCCGATGTAACTCTGTACCGACTTGAATTTTCAATTCGTACTAGTTACCTCCCATGATTCATCCGTCGTGCGTCACATTGATTGTTACACTTGATGAAGAAGTGGGTCTGCGAAATGCCAGCATGTTGTCGCCTTAAAATCAAAAGATCACACCTTCTTGTTAACATACTCGTTATGAATGGATGCTCTCGTTTGGTTTAAAATTTTGTGCGAACAATGTGCTATTGTTCTTTCATCACGCTGAGTGAAGTGATTCATTCCAGTGGTTTGGTCTAGGTGTTACAGTAAGAACAACATTTTGTTCTTGTTCTCTATGGTTTACTAAAAATCCTATGGATCTTTAACCCTTTACGGTATATAGCGCCGTTCGCCGCCTTATCGATTACCGTATAAAACGCTTTTCGCCGGTATACCTATTACCGTATAAAACCTATTTTGACGGGCTATCGATTACTGCATAGAACGCTTTTTGACAGCTGAAAAATTGATTCAACTTCAACCCTTAATTACACAAATAAACACACACGTCATTTTCTCCAAAGTTTATTTTCCTATTAAACAAATATGTTTTCTTTCATATACGATGATAAAATCATGGGGTCAAAGTTTAAACTTTTGCTCTAGAGCGAATCTTTTGATAGTGGTCACGCGGCACACTTCTAAAAGAGACGCTATGGGATTGAGATGAAGGGAAATGAAATACCCACCCCCAATAAAACTGAAAGCGGCCTTCGATATCCTGTCATAAAGATCAAAACAATGCCGATTTGTAAAGACTTGATAAGGATTTCCTGCAATTCTTTACAAACTAACACTTTTCTAAAAATATTATCCAATTAAAAAGAACATAGGGCACGCGACCCGTAGACTATTTAATGAGAAGTCTTCCGGTCATAAAAGATCAAAACACTGCCGATTTGTAAAGACTCGATAAGGATTTCATGCAATTCTTTAGTAACTTAACACATTTCTAAAAATACTATCCAATTAAAACCAGAGCATACGGCACGCGACCTGTAAAGGATGTTTATGACACGGAGCTATTGTTCAAAGTTTAAAGGCGATTGAAAATCGAGCCGTCAAATAATTGACGTTATAAAGACGGCCTTTTTAAAATATTTAGCCAATTTGGTGTTTCCGATCGCAAGTCGGACATCAATGTAGATTCAGAGCAGTAATTTGATCGTTTTTTATTAAGCCTGAAGATGATGAAATGTTGATAAATATTACCAATTCACGGACAAGCAAATTAGATCATTCCTCCGGCTTTGACTACAACTACGAGCTTTTGGTAAATTCATCACCCATGGACACGTATTTTAGGGAAATATAAGCATGTTTCGTTGCCAAAATGAGTTGATTTTTACTGTTTTACATTTATAAGAAGGACTAGGTTTAACTCCTTTACAAAGCAATATTGCGCTGAAAAACATTCTTTTATATATTTTGGAAACGGTTTGAATGGGAATTGAAGTAAAACGATTCAGCTTTGTTGAGAAATATGCAAAGACAAAGTATGTATCTCGAGTCATGAACGGTATTTTTCGGCAACAAAATTCCCTGCAATTGATGACAAACGGAAAACAAATTACGGATCTCTCAGGGAGAACACATAAGTCATATTATTAATTTTGATTTTGTATAATTCACACCGTAATATACATTTTCATTGTTTGTTTAATTTTCTACAACTTAATCCTGATATGAATGTATCACTAAATAAAGAAAAAAAACATCAACTTAAAGGAAATTTTGTTCTCGTCGTCTTTTATTCTTTGAAAAAATCTATTAGATGAATGTAAAATGCATTAATTTAGGTTTGATTAACAGTACCCCAATCAATAACAATTATCGGAGATAATCCTGTGCAAATAGGTACCCAGGGTGACTAGTTATGTATGCGTTAATGGTCTTCGATAATCGGATGGTTTATACCTATAGTGTCACTGATAAGCCTTATCTCTATACCTTAAAGGGTTAATAACCATGTGGCCGAACCATTTGCTATAACTTGTAAACCCATTGTTCTTTTTTATAATTGATCAGGAGAAATTTTGTGATAGCTATGATTAACGTAATCACTTTTTCAGTCATGTCATATAATCAAGCGGCGTAGCTAAAAACGTCCGTTAACTTTTGATGTCACATTATTTAAAACAACTAGTGTGTGCGCTTGTTCTGTGATAGCAGTATATTTATATGTTCAATGCTCGAGCATATAGCCACCCTGGTTACAGTGAGTTAGATTCCTTCTGGCACTTTTACTTTTACACTTTTATTTTAGGAAATAGGCTTACATTAATAAAGGAATAAGATTGGTGCCACATTTGAGTCTGATCTTTTGTGTTTCCCGAATCATTTCAATAAACAAAGACGCGTGATTTTGGGCACAGCTAAGTGTACATACTCTATATGCGCAAAGGATAATTTCCCTACGGTATGAATCAATGCGAAGTCCTCCTCAACTTTACAAATTGGTCCTGATTGACATTTTCAAGTGCTACATACATGGTTCCTGCTTGTATATAATATGTTTTCGGACCCCCAAGAATATAGCAGGTACACATTGGTGGCTTAGAATGTATTGTTTCCCGCTAAGGACATGGTAGACTGCACTAGATTTATAAAGTAGCTAGACTAAATGTACGACTGCATTTCAGGCACAGGAAACCGTTACGTGATCAGTTTTGATACATTATCATTTACATTCGTGTCTGAAATTCGTAACGTATTAGTCCCCTATTTTTTCTTGTGGCCATCTGGTGGGAAAGGCACCAGACCTCTCTTTGTGGACTGGTGTACAAAACTATCGGTTCGATTCCCATCGTCGTCGTACTAAGGACGTGTCTTTAGACGAGGCATTTAGTAGTACTATTGTACAAGACAGGTATCTAAGATAACTAAGCTGGCGTCGAGATAAATAACTGAACGCCATTAAGCACACCGTGTGAAAGTATTGTGATACAAATGCATGAGCCATCCTGTCAACACTCTGCTAAACTAGGAATCCTATTTTATAACTATAGTAGCTCCTGGCTAAACCGAGTACCCACATAATATAACTGGGCTAACTGATTAAATCAGCCATTTCGATATGAGATCCCAGAACTACTGACAAAGTCGGAGATAGAACAATTTGACCATATAAAAGCTGATGAATGTTAGCAATGCCAGATCTTAAAATATATGTCCATCCGTTTAAATTCACCTGCTTAGTTAAAATTCCAATCCAAAGTTACATTTAATGTCCAAAGAAAGAAAGAAAGAAAGAAAGAAAGAAAGAAAGAAAGAAAGAAAGAAAGAAAGAAAGAAAGAAAGAAAGAAAGAAAGAAAGAAAGAAAGAAAGAAAGAAAGAAAGAAAGAAAGAAAGAAAGAAAGAAAGAAAGAAAGAAAGAAAGAAAGAAAGAAAGAAAGAAAGAAAGAAAGAAAGAAAGAAAGAAAGAAAGAAAGAAAGAAAGAAAGAAAGAAAGAAAGAAAGAAAGAAAGAAAGAAGAAAGAAAGAAAGAAAGAAAGAAAGAAAGAAAGAAAGAAAGAAAGAAAGAAAGAAAGAAAGAAAGAAAGAAAGACAGAAAGAAAGAAAGAAAGAAAGAAAGAAAGAAAGAAATTTCAGTTAAAGCTTTTCACATAACCTTCTGTCCATAACGTTGTCCCTTGTGTGTGAGAAGGGTCTAACTCATTCCCTCATGTCAGAACTTGTAAGTCGTGAATTGTCCAACTTCAAAGATACAGCAGACGAAAAAACAACCTCGAACAAATTAATGTCCACAATAGTATGAGACAAAGAAAGAATTGCTCATGAGGAGTATTTTCTCATTTTGTCACAGTTGTGTCTAATTTGTCCTGCAACAAATGTTGCTGAAGGGGGTCATGTTGGACGAAGGGTCTAAAATGGGCGGAGCTTCAAGAAAACTATTCTAAATTTATCCGCTCATTCGAGTGCGATCAAACATGGTCGGTGAATCGATTTGACAGGTACAGGTGAAATATGACATGGGAATTTTGGACAAATCGAGGTAATTCACACTTGTTATTAGATCACTAACACCTACATGCACACGTGCTGTCCTTGTAATTAATTAACCTGTACAAAGTGTTAACATCGAATCCATCTTTAGAGATAATTTGGTCAGTTGATCGAAGGTAACTTACGATATATTCGACGCGAGATTTGGAGTTTGAAAACATGTAAAGTTTGTGTAAACATGTGTTGAATAAACATGCTCTGAAATTCCTTTAGTATAGAGATTATCGTGAATTAAAGAAGTGATCAAGTGGCTTTCAAAAGTCTCGTCCGTCAAAGGGTATTCAGTCATTTATTATACGTCGACTTATGAAAACAATGTTGCGGGAAAAGAAACGTCTGAATGTAAGATTTCCTTCTGATAAAGGAACAAGTATTCAATGTCTCTAATGGAATTGTCAAGTTGTTTATACCTGTATGCTATTCTTCAAAGCATGTCCTCTGACATCATCATTCATGTATCTATTTTAAAGCAAAAGAAGAGAAGAGAAACGGATGACATTAAGATAAAATGATCCTAAAGAGCAATTTTAGCTTTTGTCGCAATGGTTTAATGATGTCTACCAGATACACAGGGAAATATTATTTTGACACAGTTTGAAATTGTTGACAGGGGTTGCTTTCAATTTTGACCAGCCTAAATGAGCTGAGCAGATTCTCTTTTTCCAATGTTGATAGTTTGTAGCCACAGGGGTATAGATCATAATACCTGTATTAACACTATATATAGTGTTAATACAGGTATTATGATCTATACCCCTGTGTTTGTAGCCTGGTCACATCAAAAATCGTCTAATTGGAAAAGAAAGAATCATTATCCAATTCAATTCTACTCACTTTTGTAAGAATAACTGTACTTTATTTAACCCATCAGATTAAATTGATTTTGCTTGTCAAATGTTGCTTAAAAGCAACAGCAACTATCCACACTAATGAATAAAAACATGTTTGTAATGAATCCAGTAAGATCCACTGTGGCAAAAGCATTAAATCAAATGTATTTTGGTAGAGTTAAGATAATTGATAAATCTAAAGTAGTGTTCTGCTGATGGATTCAATGAGAACTTGTCATCAGATACTGTAGTAAAGTGGACAACCCCTTACTTAATTTTTACCTCATTTTGGCACTGCATATTGTAGATGTATTTCATAAACCAAAATGACAAATGAGGAATTTATCTTTATGTTACAATTGTTTTTTACCCAATTTTTGAATGATAATGTTTCTTGTTCTTCTCTTTTTTTACATCCTAGTTTTGGTTGTCTGTGGTTGCTTTCAATTTGGAGCTGTCATAAATTGGAATATGGGGAACGAAGGAGCTAACCCATTACCAAACAATAACAACATTTGACCAGTTCGTTTCAGACGACTTTTTTAAACAATGTGGGAAAAGGAGAAATTGCTCTTAACGAGCAATTCCCCCGTTTCCCACAATGTTTTCTGTCCTAGCAGGTGATCATTTTTCGATTTTATCACATTTTGAAATATCATCTGTAAACTATTTCATTTTGGGACAGTAAAGAATTTGGTGTTTGGTAAAGGGTTAAGATTGGTGCTTGAGCAGTAAAGTGTTAAGATTGGTGCTTGAGCAGTAAAGTGTGAAAGATAGTAAGATGTTAGATTGTCTGCTGAAGTACTTTAGTACAAGTGGTCAGGATGACGGCCAAGAGGACTGTCAACCAATCTATCAACAGTGTGGAGATATCTTTACTGGTTGATACCTGTAACACCTCTTAACCCATTACCAAACAATAACGCCGTTTGACCAGTTTGTTGCAGAAGACTTTGGAAAACATTGTCGGAAAAGGAGAAATTGCCCTTAACGAGTAATTTCTTCTTTTCCCACTATGTTTTCTGCCCTATCAGATGATTATTTTTCAGTTTCATCACATTTTGAAATATCGTCTGCAAACTCTTTCAAATTTGGGAAAGTCAAGAATTTGGTCCTAATCATGAATCACTTGCTTTAGTATTGCACTGAACCCTTGGATCCCTCTTTATTGCACTGAACCCTTGGATCCCTCTTTATTGCACTGAACCCTTGGATCCCTCTTTATTGCACTGAACCCTTGGATCCCTCTTTATTGCACTGAACCCTTGGATCCCTCTTTGTTGCACTGAACCCTTGGATCCCTCTTTATTGCACTGAACCCTTGGATCCCTCTTTATTGCACTGAACCCTTGGATCCCTCTTTATTGTACTGAACCCTTGGATCCCTCTTTATTGTGATATTGAGATTTGTAATACATGCATAATTATCAAGTTACACATCATTGGAAATTGTTTCTCAGAGATGTTTCTACACATACATGATGATAGCGTTCTTTGATTTAAAATACTATTGATGTATATCAGTTTTTGCTTGCCAAAATATTTTTCTGACTCGTTTACTAAAATGCTACCCAGTACTCTACCCACTTTGTCATAGAGGCCCAATACCAACATTCATAAGTTATGTGTCAAAAAGAAAATAATGCCCACCATTTATCATTTTTTTGAAACAAAGTTCTGCGTTAAATATCGGATACTTGGTTTAGAAAACATTAAATTTGGAGTGATGACAGTTTCTTGTTAACCCTTAACCAAACACCAAATTTTCATCTGTCCCAAATTGAAAGAGTTTGCAAACATTTCAAAATGTGATGAAATTGGAAAATACCGTTCTGATAGGACAGAAAACATTGTGGGAAAAGGAGAAATTGCTCTTAACAGGCAATTCCCCCTTTTCATACAATGTTTTCCAGAGTCGTCTGCAACAAACTGGTCAAATGTTTGGTACTGGGTTAAGTCATTAATTGATGCTTACAGCAGAGATATAGATTATGTCCATGTCTACTTATACACTAAAAACCATCAAACAGAAGAAAACTGTAGGTACAGGTAGGCATACATGATCAGTAACTACCTCTGGTCATCGATTTTGTTGACAATATATTGATCTGTAGTAGTCTCATGTTGCAGGTGTGGTTTGTAATGCATGAAATGGATTGATTGAAATACGTGGTCACACACTATTGAACATCGATGAGAAGACATCAATAGAAGATCTTTTATCCTAACAGAGATAAGGGATTTTATCACAATCTTTTGTGTGTAGTATTTTAAAAACTTAATAGAATATATATAATAATCCCCATCTTGTGGGACCAGGTTTCTTATCAGAGTCATCTCTGCAGATATTTGTAATGAGAATCCACAATGTTATGTGGGCGCTAAAGAAGTAAAGAAAGAAGTTAGTAGAAGATAAACCCTTCTTATCTGAATACAGTCAATTTTGTTTTAAGCAACCATAGTAAAAAGAGGCAATCCTGGTACAGTCAAGCCTCGATAGCCGAACGTCGTTAATCCGTATTCTTCGCCATCCGAACAGAATTTGTAGGGAACGGTCCTTACCTTTCTTAATTCCACTGTTTAATCCGGAAAATCCGCGTTCCGGCTCCGGACAATAAAAGTCGGGAACCAAGCCTAACTTCTGATAGTATATGCACACAACTAATCCGGAAACCAGCATAATGATTATTTTTTTGCAGTTACCTATGTTAATTGACAATAGTGTAATCCAACATTCACACCTTTGGCAAATTCGCATGTATGCTTGATCTTAAAATGTCACCAAGCGTAGTGTAATAAAAGGTGTTGATTGTTTGAAAATTGGTCATAAAGTCAGTTAACTGGTCTAACCTAATTTTAATTATCGTCACCTACAGAAAGTCGAGTTTGTAAAAGGTGTTAACTCGCTGCATTGACTGCGATCAGGAGACAATGTCTGGCAATCATTTTCAACTATTACGGTTTTTTTTTTACTTCATAGTAATTATTATGAAAATCAGTGTATAGGTAAACATTTCACTGAAAACTCGCCTATTGTTTAAGGTGCTACTGGTATCTTAAATAAGCAATCTTAAAGAAAACTTGCAGAAATGTTGCAGCTGCAGTGTGGAAAAAAAAGTCATTATTGTCACTCATGTGACTGGTTGTACATGTTTATAAGAGGTTTTGGACTAAGGGTGCGTCAGCACCTTAGTCCATTGAATTTACATACGACTTTTTGAGCGACGTAACTTTATTGGTACTTTATCGATACACAAACAGCGGTCTGACCCCAATTACTCATTAAACATCTGCATTCACTGTGCGGACTTATACCTTCTTGGAACTACGAATGCAGTCCGGATTTACTCGCTTTGTTTTGCTCTATATTATTATAACTATATGGGAAATCGTAAAATGTCCAGATGTTCGTAAAAATAGATTATCGTTCAGTCTCTGTTCACAGAAATAATAATTATAGTAATGTTGGTAAAAGGAGCAGCTATTTTCCTCGAGATGTTGCCCAAAAATTCTTTCAAATGTATCCTCAATCATCTTGCTTTAAACGCTTTTTAGTCCTTCAGCGCTATCAGGGCTTTGATTCTTAATGCAGTGTTTCAAAACCTCTTCATTAATTCATTTAACCCATTACCAAACAGTAACAGCATTTGACAACTTTGTTGCAGACGACTCTGGAAAACATGGCGAGAAAGGGAGAAATATCTTAACGAGCAATTTCTCCTTTTCCCACAATGTTTTTTGCCCTATCAGAAGATTGTTTTTCATTTTCTTCACATTTTGGAATGTCGACTGCAAACTCTTTCAAATTTGGGACAGTCGAAAATTTGTCATTTGGTAAAGGGTTAATTGAGCAATTGTAAAGAAAGCTTGCAGAAATGTTGCAGCTGCAGTGTGGAAAAAGAAGAAAAACAAAAGTCATATTATCTTCACTCATGTGACTGGTTGTACATGTTTATAAGATGACTGGTTGTACATGTTTATAAGATGACTGGTTGTACATGTTTATAAGATGTTTTCTTAATGCAGTGTTTCAAAACCTCTTTAATAATTCATATGAAGTTTGCTCTTGTTTGAAACATGATGGCGGGCCTATTTTTAAAGAGTGACCACATTGAAGGGTTGAAAAATGAATTATAGAAATGACAAGCTAATTAAGTTTCTTATCTAGACCTTTGAATCCTAAAGAGCATATTTCTGTAACTACCCGTACGAAATGAATAGGCGGAATCCGCCTGGAATTGAGGCGGAATTGGGGCGGAAAGTGTTGGTTACAGGCGTAATAGGGGCGTAAATGCATTTTCCGCCTGGAAAACGTCTCCTCTTTTTCAGTTTTACAAGCGGAATTCATAAAATATTCCGGGCGGATATAAAGTTGAGGCGGAATTTCATACTTAAACATTTCTTTCAGGCGGATTTTCAACTTGTAACATTTCAATGAGACGGATTTCTGGACTTAGACTTTTGACTGAGGCGGAAATCATGTTCCAGGCGGAATTTTGTACTTAGAAAGTTTCACAATATTTCCTTGAATGTTTTCTTTACATCCTTAATTAAGCATTTCATTTTAAGGGTCTTGCAGCAGATGACTTTCAAAAGCATTTTGGCAAAAGGAAAAGTTTCCAAGCACAATTTTTTTTTTCTTTTGCAAGTGCTTTTTAAAACCTTTTACATAAAAGAAAAGGAGTTGAACTGCCAAGTTTTTCACATTGTTAGCGAAACCTTTTCAAATTTGTCTCAAATCAAATTTTCTGTATTGTTTACATTTGTAAACTTTCACAATATCACTTATTATAGAGGTACGTGCACAAAAACATCTTTCAATGTTGTAAATTGTTAAGCTGAGCTTAAATTGACATAACAAAAAAGTTGATTCATTTAATTTATTTATTATTAAATACACTCAAACTAACAATTCAAAATCTTTTTATTTTTGTGATATTGTCTCTGGTCTTTACAAAATTAATCTAACACACAAATATTATGGACAGTAAATTTATGATGTAATAATTTATGAAAGCTATTCATAATTGAATTTCTCGTGGATCATGCAACTTTCTACCCACTTTCTAGCAACTTAGCACCTCCAAAGCATTGTTACGGTCATCCGAATCGAAAGGTCGAAAATACGTAGGCACGAATGTGACACAACGCGGTGATGATTAGTTTTCAATGTTTATTTACCATTTGGTCAGTCGTCGTGTCTAATAACCGACCGCTAACTTCACCCTGTTGTCTTACATGATAAATTAAATCAAATGACGGAAAAATCGTTGAAATATACACATAATTGATCGAAAAACAAGTTTGTTTACCTTTAACAGGAAGTGAGACGAAGCCGCCGTACGCATGCGTGAAGTGCGCGTTATTTGAAATTTCGATTGTCGCGGTTGACCATGAATGGTGTTTGTTTACGGACGCCGATCTCAATGTACAAACCTTTCTTGTAGATCTATTTGACACTTTATTTTGATCAGTAAAAAAATTTCAACGAAAGCCCGATCTCGTTGTATCTTACAGTCAAGAAAAGGCTTTTTTCTAGGGAAAACACCTCAAGAATGCAGTGGCGAAATGCGCAGAAGAAACATCCCGGGAATCATTATTGATTTTAGCTGTAAGTACTCTTGTTAACCTTTTATCATATAGACTACGTATCTCAAACTAACATAAAGAAATTCTGTTTGTGTTTAAAATATATCGTAATTAAAACCAAATTGACTGACCTTATTTTCCCATCAAATATTTGCACTGGTTGTGTCACTTTTTTGGTTTTAACTTCAAAAGTCATATTTAAAAGAAATCTCAACTTGTTAACACATGTTGAATATACATTGTAGACTTCATTGAATTTTTCTGTTATTATTGGCATTTATTATGAATCCTCACATGTGAGAATTAGTTCATTTTTTTATGAATATGTATTCATTTAGATGATTATTTTGTTGATATTTTACTCTTTTTTTCAAAACTATTCAAAGCACAGGGGGCTGAGTCAATCACTCAACGCATTTCCAAATACCTATTTCAAAGGACTTTTCATTTTTAAAGGTGGTCAGGTACTTTTAAACTTAACAACTAAAAAATGATAGGATGGAGAATCATGTTTTTCGCTACATATGTTATTATTCAAAATGTTTGTTGCAGATTGAAGATATCACAATAATCTGCTGTGGCATAATGGTTAGTGCTGAGGACTAGAGACCAGCCAAACCAGGTTTGATTTGTGATGGTGCTGAACTAATTCACCGGGGAGTGTCCTTTGGCAAGACATGTTTCCTAGTCTCATACTGGTAGGTACACATATTACAAGTTCAGAGGTTTCATGAGTATTTTAAGTAGGAGGGTGATTTTCAAAAGAAGGTGGTATGACGTCAGGGACCTAATTAGTGGATTTAACCCGGCTCTTAATGGAACCTAGATGCAAGTTTTCCTTTCCAATGTTAGTCCTGTACATTATTTGGGGAAAAAAACAGACAAGGAAACAAATTCGTGACAGATTGACAAGTTTTTTCATGATTGGATGTGATTGTTTCTTTGAGAGTATCTGTCTGCTAAAGTTCGTTACATTGAAGGCATTAGCGCGATAACTTTCTCTTTCTATAAGAGTTGCCCATAAATATTCCTCATAGGCCAAGATGCAGGGCAAGTTTTCTTTCTTTGAGTGGAAATTACTTATGTTTAAAGAAAATACTGATCATTAAAGGCAAATTTGATGTGTGGAAATTTTAGATACTCACAAGAATTCCTTTTTCTTGGTATCCCTCCATTTTACTTTCAAGAAATATTTTTCACTTCAACAATTGGATATTGCATTAAATTTTTTAAAACTGGTTAAGTGTTTAAATAAGTTTGAAAATAGAGCACTAGTGAACATTATGAGTAAAATAATGAATCTTAGTGTATAGTACAGTGAAATCTCGTTGTCTCGACATCAGTTATCTCAATTTCATTCTAAGTGTTGGGCCCCTTCCAAGTTTTGTAATATTTACTCTTACTTTTTGGAAAGATAACCTATTAATTAATGTTGATCAAAGTTAAATGCAGGTCGTAGGTAGGAGCTTTCAGCATTACTTTTGACCTGCATTTAACTATACATACACGAAAAATGCTCACCTTAGAAAGCAGATATATCAACATTTGGTTATCTCAACGCAATTTGTCTTTCTTTGAGATGAGATAATAAGAGTCCACTTTATAATAAATATTCTTTGTATAGGTCAAACTGTTGTCGACAAGCGATTTAAGAGTGGGTAGGCAGGCACTGAGGAAAGCCTGCCATACAGCAAGCAAAAAAAAGGAGAGAGTAGCCTTCCACCTTGTGTACCAGCTATGCTCGGAAGTATTTACACGTCACTGGAAGAATTGGCTGAGTCCAGAGGGTTAGGCTTGTCCAAACCAAAGCCAGGAGATGAGAATAGGCCTGTTTTAGATACAGAAAAAGTTACAAGTATTGAAAGGTATGGGTTATTCGATCAAAGTCTTCAATTTACTTAAGTGTCTAGTACATAATCAAGTAGTTTTTGAATGCCTTTGTTTAAAGTTATAATGTTGCTAAATTCCTTATGTCATAATGACGAATTTTGCATCATGAAGCAGACAACATTGAAATATTGTCTGTAGGATGTAAAAGTTAAGAAATGGCAATAACTAAATTAGACAATTTATGATTCAATCTGTGAGGTGCTTGTTTAAAAGCTGTTTCACAGATGTATTGATGTCTGCCTTGTAGCACACACCATTGCAAATATAAAACTATTGTCATTTGTGATCACTTAGACTTTATAGTGTCACTAAATTACATTTAACTCTCATGTATCTGTGTGTTCATTTTATTTAAAGCAGAGGCCTATTTCTCTTTGCACATGATGGTTGGTTGGTAGACCAAACAATATTTCAATCAATTATGTTTTTCCATTTCAGAATATGTAAATCCATGGTGCAAGAAGAATCTTGGCTGGACCTTTTCAAGCCATGATTTGAATGATGGCTTTACAGAGAGGACAAGCTACGCTCCCAAACAACTTAAGAAGAAAAACAGGAACACATAGACTATTACTCCAAAAATACTATAAAAAAAACTTTAATGTTTTGCTGCAATGGTTACTGCTCAATTTCACCTTGACAGTCATTTTTTTATCGTTTCCAATTGTCGTCTGATCAATTTGGACTGAAGTTACAAAATCAAGTTAAATTAATTGTCTCATAGACACATATTGACGATGAAATGAATTCCTTCATCCATAATAAGCAATTGCTTTCTAACAGTGATTTTAAAATCATATAAGAATGACACGTTTCTTGTTGTTTTTATTTTTAGCGCGACTAGCTTTACTTCTTAATATCTCATAAAAAACTTCATATAATATTTTATTATCTACTTACGGTGATTATGTCAAATCAATGACCAAGTCCCATAATTTTGGTTTCGATTTTAAACAAATTATGCCAATTTTTGTACTAAGAATTTCCTGGTTAAGTTTTTGCATGCAAGTTGGTATCCCAATAATTACTAAAGGGCAGTGATATTTTTCTAAATTATATCAATGAGATTTTTTGTCCAAAACTTAAAAATCAATGGGTTTTTCTATAGAAAAATGATTAAAATGAATGAAAGTAATGAGTTTTTTTGATATTTTATGAGATTTTTTGGACCAGAAATTATGACTGAAAGGGAATCTGCTTTTTTCCCGCCTGAATTCCTTCTGAATTCCGCCTTGGCCGAATTCCGCCTGTAAATATTTCCGCCTGTAAAAATTCCAGTTTTAAATAATTTCCGCCTGGAATTTAGGTTTTGCTAGATTCAAGATTCCGCCCAGATTTAAGATTCCGCCTGTAAATAATTCCGCCTAATTTACATATTCCGCCCATTTTTCCGCCTGGTTTCCGCCCCGTTTCCGCCTGGAACACAATGATACTGTAAATGAAAGAATAAGGCGGACTATTCCTCATTTACGGGCGGAATTCAACTGATTTTTCCGCCTGTTTTACAGGCGGAAAATTTCGTACAGGTAATACCCATTGATTAAAGGATCAAAGTCCCTTTGGGTCAAACTGGGTATTCTGGGTGATTGGGTTTCCTGATTTTATTATCGAAAGATAAGAAAAGTATGATAGAGCGGTAATTGAAAACCACCTTTTGTTTTATGACACTCACCTTTGATTGAATGTCGAGGGACATACAAATAACCTTTGACACGATGAACGCAGTAATAAATGCTTTTTGTTTGTTTGATTGGAGTTTAACTAGATTGTATAAACTGTTTTGCTGTATTGTTATATGTAGGTAGCTACTGATGCTGTGAATATAATAATCAAAAAGATGTTTAATAGACAGCAATTCAATGCTAAAACCTAAGCTTTTCATAACGATGATAATTAAAAACTTTTTAGAAATTAAACTTTTAGTATAATTGTATTCATGGAGTTTAAGGTCCAATTTTTACCAACCACAATTTTTGTTTGTTTTTAGAACAATGTATCATATCAAAAATGCTTGCATATTAGCTAATTAAACTTAAAAAAGAATTGAATATACCGGTACTCATCACTCTTGATATAGTTGAAAAAAAAGGGAAAACATTCATTAGAACATTTCATCTTTTTCGCACAATAACAACAAATTATTTCTGCAGCAGACATGTAAAACCTGGTCATTGTTTAGCAAAGGGTTAATTGCCTTTCAAATTGATAACAGTTGGAATTGACAAATTAGCTTGTGTGCTGATAGCAGGTAAAGACAAAATGAAAAAATCAATTCTCAAATATTGTAGAATTTTCTGTCTGGGACCAACCCTTATAGACTGTGTGTGTTTTATCTCTTTGCTTTGGAGTTTTGAACTTGTAACTTTTGAATCAGAGCATACAGAAATGTTGATATTGTGAGAGAGGAATACTAAAAAATTGATCACAATGAGCAAGTTCTCATTATTTGACTGTCAGCAGCTTGTAATGAGAGCATTGTTTAAATAAATACCAGTGTCTTCTGTTTTTGCTTGTTTCTTATGACAAGATGTAATGTCTTATCCTATAACATTTTCAGACATTGACAGATCATATTGGTCTCTGAACTAAGACTGATTGATGGTCATGCTCTCACTCCCAATTTTGGATTATACTTTGGATGAGTACCTTCTGACGAAAGGCATTAGTATAGTTAAGATAAGTTAAATTCATCTTTTATAATCACATGTCAATTAAAATAAGCCTGTATAAAGAGTTTCTTTTTATATGTCATACAATTCAGTATTTATTCCACCAACAATTCTTCATTGAAATATAGCTATTGATGCCTCATACTCCTTTCAATTGTGGTACATGAACGCTTGCAAAGGGTATGCGAAAAAAACAATGCTTAGCAATCAAAATACAAACTTCTCGGGTCTTGGATCAATCAATTTCTTCGACGCCAATTATATTTATATATACTAGGGATGGGAACGAATAGTGAAATCACTATTCGAATATTCGACTAGAACTATTCGAATATATTCGAATATTCGATTTTATAATTCGTTTTGATGTCCGAATGTCTGCATGTCCGAATACTAGTACACTAGTCCTCTCTTCAAACCTTTTGTGTATAGCCGATATCTGTCGTGCATGCAATATCAAAGCAGTAATAACCATTATTTCGTTTTTTTATCAACAGACAACTTTTCCAGTTTCTTACAGAGTTGGTCCATCAGAAACTTAAATAGTTGTTGATGTATCTGACTGACGTCTGTTTTACAGTTTCGGATGTCAAAACGGATGGATGCTTGCCATTCAAGTGATTCAGTAGGTTTGATGTTGTATTCTTGAATACAAAGTCCTGGTTACACAGGTTACAGGTCGCCTTCGACTTGTCGGCAGAACGAGTAAAGTAATTCCAGACACGTGATGGAGACATTGTGATGTTTATCGATTATATGTAGAAATTAGAATGAAGACAAGTTTGACAAATTATTCTGAAGAAAAATATAATTTCTAACACATTATTTGATTGGTCTTCGTGCATATGCAATCATGATTACGATTGGTTATTGAAAGAGTAATTGTTTAATTTCACGACAAACAAGTTACGTGATTGGTTGACACTGACAATTGTCAATTAGCGTGATTGACTTGTTTTGGATAATAAGGAGCAAGTGCAGATAATTAAGGTGTTAGATTTAGCGGCTTAAAATCGACTATTTTCACACTAAGGAACTAATCGTTTTGCAAACTGTCAAAAGATGTGGTAATTTGTCACAGGTGTTTTACTGTGTGACATACGTTGTAAAAACATCGTAACTGCACCTGGGAGCTAGGCACGTTCTTCGATATTTGGGATCGGTTTAGAGGAAGAAAATGAAAATAAAACAACATTATTTTTGAATAAAATTTATAGTAAACATACAGTAATATGGGTTCATTAAAATCGAATATTCGAATACTATTTTGCTATTCGAATATTCGACCCGCTATTCGAATATTCGAATATTCGTTCCCATCCCTAATATATACCATAGTTAAATGACTGTTCTTTGTATATAGACTATCTACATTTGATTAAGTGACTTATAGGACATTGAGGCTGGGTGTTATCAAAATTATTTTGTTTCGACTGTATATTACTTGAACACATGTCACTATAACAAACAATTTACCTACTTACTGATGGTACATTTCTTGGCACCAGTCTCTGCCTTATGGCAGGTATCATGGTTTGTGTAAATGTGTAACCAACATTGCTGGACAAGCCTGGTGACTTTTGGCACACGCCATATGGCACCCAGTGTATTCCACTTGACAACACACGCCATATGGCACCCAGTGTATTCCACTTGACAACACACGCCATATGGCACCCAGTGTATTCCACTTGACAACACACACCATATGGCACCCAGTGTATTCCACTTGACAACACACACCATATGGCACCCAGTGTATTCCACTTGACAACACACGCCATATGGCACCCAGTGTATTCCACTTGACAATACACACCATATGGCACCCAGTGTATTCCACTTGACAACACACGCCATATGGCACCCAGTGTATTCCACTTGACAACACACACTATTTGGCACCCACTGTATCACACTTTAAGCACACATGCCAAGCAGACAAATATCAATTAAGATAGAAATATGTTTGAAAGTCAATGCTTTGGTAGAGCTAGGGTCTTGCATTGCATGGTGGTTGGGGGGGGGGCTGATGATCTCAGAGGTCCCGGGTTTGACCAGCCCGACCTATACCTCTGGTAACATGTTTGGGAGTAGCCTTGGGCAACTCTCTTCAGGGCCCTGGCCTGTTGATGTCGATCTAGGAAAGTCTAAACAAAACTGAAAAATTGTTGACACAGCGTTGAACCCAATATAAACATCTTGTGGATGAATATTGTCTCCCTGCCGAAAATCGGTAAATTGAGGACTTTTGACTTTTTCACAATAATTTAAAATTTTTGATAGTAACATGCTTATGTCCAAACCTGTACTTTCCACACATTCAAAACCGCATGACTATGTGGTCTTACCAAATCAATAGAGTTGTTATCTGTTGACAAGTGGGATTATATTACTTTTCCGACTTTGATTTCATTGTCCGGTTAACACTTTGACATTTGATTTGACGTGGCTTTGTCAATATAAACACTCACCAAACAGGTACAAATATAGACACCTATTCGGATAATGAGAGTTGAACGAAAGGCCATAGTAAGACCTTAATTATATTAAATAACTTTCAGTAGTGTTGCACTGAGCACTTGGTAATTATTAATTAAGCTAGCCTAAAATGTTCTTTAAGAAATTGCTTGTTCATTATTTCTTTTAACAAATTCATAGAAACCATCTCTTACAGAAAAATGACTTTCACTGACTTCTCTGTTTCAAGTCTTGACTTTAACCCCCTCCATCTTGCATACACTCATCTCTAGTTACGGTAACAGGTAGTTTAACATTATTTATTTTACATCAATTGTGATGGAAGCTTGAAGCTTATTGAAATCTTTCTTTGATGTTGGTTTCCTGGATACTGAACTAGTACTTGCGCTGATTTGTGGGCTAGTCCCGGCAATTTTCACCTCCCCTAACAGGTATTGAACCGGGGACCTTAGGTACAATCCTCGTTACAAGAGGCTGACTTTGTACCACTGCACCACCGACGGTACAATCCTTGTTACAATAGGCTGACTTTGTACCACTGCACCACTGACAGTACAATCCTTGTTACAAGAGGCTGACTTTGTACCACTGCACCACTGACGGTACAATCCTTGTTACAAGAGGCTGACTTTGTACCACTACACCACTGACGGTACAATCCTCGTTACAAGAGGCTGACTTTGTACCACTGCACCACTGACAGTACAAACAATCCTTGTTACAAGAGGCTGACTTTGTACCACTACACCACTAACCATACAATCCTCGTTACAAGAGGCTGACTTTGTACCACTGCACCACTGACGGTACAATCCTCGTTACAAGAGGCTGACTTTGTACCACTGCACCACTGACGGTACAATCCTCGTTACAAGAGGCTGACTTTGTACCACTGCACCACTGACGGTACAATCTTCGTTACAAGAGGCTGACTTTGTACCACTGCACCACTGACGGTACAATCCTCGTTACAAGAGGCTGACTGTACCACTGCACCACTAGCCGTACAATCCTCGTTACAAGAGGCTGACTTTGTACCACTGCACCACTGACGGAACAATCCTCGTTACAAGAGGCTGACTGTACCACTGCACCACTAGCCGTACAATCCTCGTTACAAGAGGCTGACTTTGTACCACTGCACCACTGACAGAACAATCCTCGTTACAAGAGGCTGACTTTGTACCACTACACCACTGACGGAACAATCCTTGTTACAAGAGGCTGACTGTACCACTGCACCACTGACGCCGGAGGAGGATAAACAATGTGCTCATGAACTTCATGAACACCCATGAAATACAAATGGCCAAAGTGATTCTTGAACTCTTCAGTAATTTCAAGCACATGTTTATGAACATATTCTTGATGTTTTCATATACATGTTATTTTATATTCATGAACATGTTCTTGAAATTCATGAACAGTTCAAAAACAGTTGTGTGTTCATGAATGGCCATTTGTCATTCATGTCTGTTAATGAACATAGTTCTTGAATCCTTCGGGTGGAGTTATTGCTCACATGAGTTTTTTCACCTTTTCCAACAATAATAATGACTATTAACTCTAGGAAAACTGGTAAATGTTTGGTTTGAATATATATTAAAGGGTTGAAAAGAGTATAAATGAATTGGGGCATACATGCCAATACACTTTATCTAGACCCAGTATTGGTATTGGAGTAAAATTGTGATCACAATAATGCCAATAGAATTATTTTGACTTCAAAAGGTAGATATATAAAAGTGAAGCAATATTGGGGCAATTAATAATGCTGTCACTATCATTTTCAATACTGATCATATTCAATGAAAAAAAATTCTGAAGATCAAATTTATATTCTTATAATACACAATATCATTGGTTCAGTGTGAGTCTAAAGCAAATGCTCGACAAAGAAAGACTTGGGAATATCCTCCATTGAATCATCAACTTTTTCACCTGTTGGCAGTCTCAGATCATCAACTTTTTCACCTGTTGGCAGTCTCAGATCATCAACTTTTTCACCTGTTGGCAGTCTCAGATCATCAACTTTTTCACCTGTTGGCAGTCTCAGACCAGCCTTATGCTTAAGTAAACGGAAAAGAAAGTTTGTAGTCCTCACGATTAATGATTTTAATTGTCGTGCTGTTTGCTGTAGATAGCTATGATGTAATTTATTCAGATATGAGATAGGGTAAATAATGTTATAATAAAGAAAACTAAAGTCTTGTAGGGTAATGATAATTGCCACTATCCAGAATTTTGTTTATGAACAATAAAATGAACATTAATTGAGTGATTGGTTGAACTTATATCCTTTACAGGAATTTTTATCTTGTCTAACTGAAAGTAACAACAGACAACAAATACTGCTTAAACAAACTACATGTCCGCTATGATTTTGGATTTTTTTGTTATTGCAAAAAGATGAATTGCTTATAAGCAACCACTTTCCTTTCTTCAAAATGGTTTCTAAAGAAAGATTCTGCAGATGTATTTAGTGTGCAGTATGATGGAGTAATTGGTAGAGTAGTAATCCAGGATTATTACTAGATTAAGATTTACTTGTAGATCTGAGGGATACGATTCAACCCCAAAATGGTAACTTGCCTTTAATAGTCGAATATTATGAACCCAAGTAAATAATTGTCTATTTATCTGTTAATATCTTATTACATATGTATACCTTTTACTAAAATACCTGTAACCAACACTCTTTCCTTCTTATTTAAGCATTTCATCACAAATGCAGAAAATCTCTTGAGAAACAATGGTGTCATAATGGAAATTTTGTTAAAACGACTGCCCATATTTCCCCAAATTCTAACCAGAATTGCAAAGTAAATGTTTCGAAACAGATTAGTTATGAAAGATCATGTTTGATAAGATGTATACATTCCTAGTACATGTATTATGTTTTTAAGAAGGATCAGAACTTTCTCTCAACTAAGCTTTGATTATGTCAAAGTGACATGTGTAATTAGGGTGACATATTCTGTTTTCTGTAGATCCAATGATCCAATAAAGCTTTGATTATGTCAAAGTGACATGTGTAATTAGGGTGACATATTCTGTTTTCTGTAGATCCAATGATCCAACTAAGCTTTGATTATGTCAAAGTGACATGTGTAATTAGGGTGACATATTCCGTTTTCTTTAGATCCAATGATCCAATAAAGCTTTGATTATGTCAAAGTGACATGTGTAATTAGGGTGACATATTCTGTTTTCTGTAGATCCAATGATCCAATAAAGCTTTGATAATGTCAAAGTGACATGTGTAATTAGGGTGACATATTCTGTTTTCTGTAGATCCAATGATCCAATAAAGCTTTGATTATGTCAAAGTGACATGTGTAATTAGGGTGACATATTCTGTTTTCTGTAGATCCAATGATCCAATAAAGCCTTGATTATGTCAAAGTGACATGTGTAATTAGGGTGACATATTCTGTTTTCTGTAGATCCAATGATCCAATAAAGCTTTGATTATGTCAAAGTGACATGTGTAATTAGGGTGACATATTCTGTTTTCTGTAGATCCAATGATCCAATAAAGCTTTGATTATGTCAAAGTGACATGTGTAATTAGGGTGGCATATTCTGTTTTCTGTAGATCCAATGATCCAACTAAGCTTTGATTATGTCAAAGTGACATGTGTAATTAGGGTGAGATATTCTGTTTTCTTTAGATCCAATGATCCAATAAAGCTTTGATTATGTCAAAGTGACATGTAATTAGGGTGACATATTCTGTTTTCTGTAGATCCAATGATCCAATAAAGCTTTGATTATGTCAAAGTGACATGTGTAATTAGGGTGACATATTCTGTTTTCTGTAGATCCAATGATCCAACTAAGCTTTGATTATGTCAAAGTGACATGTGTAATTAGGGTGACATATTCCGTTTTCTTTAGATCCAATGATCCAATAAAGCTTTGATTATGTCAAAGTGACATGTGTAATTAGGGTGACATATTCTGTTTTCTGTAGATCCAATGATCCAATAAAGCTTTGATTATGTCAAAGTGACTTGTGTAATTAGGGTGACATATTCTGTTTTCTGTAGATCCAATGATCCAATAAAGCTTTGATTATGTCAAAGTGACATGTGTAATTAGGGTGAAATATTCTGTTTTCTGTAGATCCAATGATCCAATAAAGCTTTGATTATGTCAAAGTGACATGTGTAATTAGGGTGACATATTCTGTTTTCTGTAGATCCAATGATCCAATAAAGCTTTGATTATGTCAAAGTGACATGTGTAATTAGGGTGGCATATTCTGTTTTCTGTAGATCCAATGATCCAACTAAGCTTTGATTATGTCAAAGTGACATGTGTAATTAGGGTGAGATATTCTGTTTTCTTTAGATCCAATGATCCAATAAAGCTTTGATTATGTCAAAGTGACATGTATAATTAGGGTGACATATTCTGTTTTCTGTAGATCCAATGATCCATTAAAGCTTTGATTATGTCAAAGTGACATGTATTATTAGGGTGACATATTCTGTTTTCTGTAGATCCAATGATTCATTAAAGCTTTGGTTATGTCAAAGTGACATGTGTAATTAGGGTGACATATTCTGTTTTCTGTAGATCCAATGATCCAATAAAGCTTTGATTATGTCAAAGTGACATGTGTAATTAGGGTGACATATTCTGTTTTCTGTAGATCCAATGATCCAATAAAGCTTTGATTATGTCAAAGTGACTTGTGTAATTAGGGTGACATATTCTGTTTTCTGTAGATCCAATGATCCAATAAAGCTTTGATTATGTCAAAGTGACATGTGTAATTAGGGTGAAATATTCTGTTTTCTGTAGATCCAATGATCCAATAAAGCTTTGATTATGTCAAAGTGACATGTGTAATTAGGGTGACATATTCTGTTTTCTGTAGATCCAATGATCCAATAAAGCTTTGATTATGTCAAAGTGACATGTGTAATTAGGGTAACATATTCTGTTTTCTGAAGATCCAATGATCCAATAAAGGGTCTGCCTCAGTCATGTTGGTTAAACCTTTACTTTGATTAGGAATTTGCATTAATGCACATCATAAGGTGTAGGAAACCAATGTGGCTAAAAGAGAAAATGACTTGAGATACAATTTTTTCCATAATATAACAGTAGGTACAAATCACAATAGCTCTAGTTTTTAGTTTGACTTTGAAGAATAAGGAGAGCCATACTACTGAACCTGGTGTCGGCGTCGCTGTCGGTGTCACACCTTGGTTAAGTTTTTATGTGCCAGTTTGTATCTCATGAACTACTGTATGGAATAGGTTGATACTTCACACATGTGTTCAGGGTAATAATCTAAGGTCCCTTACCAAGTTTCAAATCTCTTGTGTTGAATTTAAGCAAATTATGCAGCCTTTTGTACTTAGAAAAACTTGGTTTAGTTTTTGTGTGCAAGTTTGTATCTCATGAACTACTAGAGTTAAACTATATTTGGAGGGGTTGATACTTCACACATGTGTTCAGGGTAATAATCTAAGGTCCCTGACCAAGTTTCAAATCTCTTGTGTTGAATATAAGCAAATTATGTGGCCTTTTGTACTTAGAAAAATCTTGGTTAAGTTTATGTATGCAAGTTTGTATCTCATGACATACTGTATAGAATGTGTTGATCATTAACACATGTGTTCAAGGTAATAATTTAAGGTTAAAATATGGACAGCTCTTGTTGATTTTCATTAGAGCAAGACCTATGGCTGACAAACAGAACGATGATTCTGTCTTGACCAAAGCTTATGGGCAGTGAATTTTCCTCAATCCATGATAAGCTGGGCATCTTAATATTACTTAAGAATGGTTTAATCAATAAATTAACAGGGTGTTCAACATAAGAAACAGAACACTCAACATAATAAAGTTAAAGAACACTCAACATAATAAAGTAATACAACACTTAACATTATAAAGTAACAGAACACTCAACATTATAAAGTAATAGAACACTCAACATTATAAAGTAATAGAACACTCGACATTATAAAGTAATAGAACACTCAACATTATAAAGTAAAAGAACACTCAACATTATAAAGTAACAGAACACTCAACATTATAAAGTAATAGGACCCTCAACATTATAAAGTAACAAAACTCTCAACATTAAAGAGTAATAGAACACTCAACATAATTAAGAAATAGAACACTCAACATTATAATAAAGTAACAGAACACTCAACATAATAAAGTAAAAGAACAATCAACATTTCAAATTAACAGAACACTCAACATTATAGATGAACAGAACACTCAACATTATAAAGTAATAGAACACTCAACAAAATAAAGAAACAGAACACTCAGAATAATAAAGAAATAGAACACTCAACATTTTAAATTAACAGAACACTCAACATTATAGATGAACAGAACACTCAACATTATAGATGAACAGAACTCTCAAAATTATAGATGAACAGAACACTCAACATAATAAAGAAACAGAACACTCAGCATAATAAAGAAATAGAACACTCAACATTTCAAATTAACAGAACACTCAACATTATAGATGAACAGAACACTCAACATAATAAATAAACAGAACACTCAGCATCATAAAGAAATAGAACACTCAACATTTCAAATTAACAGAACACTCAACATTATAGATGAACAGAACAATCAACATTATAGATGAACAGAACACTCAACATTATAGATGAACAGAACACTCAACATTATAGATGAACAGAACACTCAACATTATAGATGAACAGAACACTCAACATTATAGATGAACAGAACACTCAACATAATAAAGAAACAGAACACTCAGCATTATAAAGAAATAGAACACTCAACATTTCAAATTAACAGAACACTCAACATTATAGATGAACAGAACACTCAACATTATAGATGAACAGAACACTCAACATTATAGATGAACAGAACACTCAACATAATAAAGAAACAGAACACTCAACATTATAGATGAACAGAACACTCAACATTGGGGCCTCCGTGGCCTAGTGGTCAGAGTACAGAACTTGAAATCACATGGCCCCTCTCTGCGTGGGTTCAAATCCTGAGAGGGATATGGATTTCATGAGAGGCAGTCTCCCGACTGACTTACGGAATGCCGATGGTTCTACCCGCCTTGACCAGCCCTATGGGCAGTTGAGTGTGGTTCTTCCTCCATCATTAAGAGTCGGGCATCGCTACATAACTGAAATAATGTTGATGTGATGTAAAACCCATATAAAAAAAACCCAAAACACACTCAACATTATAGATGAACAGAACACTCAATATAATAAAGAAACAGAACACTCAACATTTCTGTGTAACAGAACACTCAACATCATAAAGAAATAGAACACTCAACATTTCTGTGTAACAGAACACTCAACATCATAAAGAAATAGAACACTCAACATTATAATAAATTAACAGAACTCTCAACATAACTGTGTAATAAGAGAATGCTTAACATAATAAAGTAACTGAGCGCTGACATACCAATTTTGTGTAATAAGAACACACCAAGTTCTACAGGGTACATCAGGGTCATGGCCCATGGACTTTGGAAAAAAAGTATTTTGATATTTACACTTTTTAACATAGTTTTCATCATATTGACACTAAACCTTCTGTAGACCTGTTTAGACATAAGATTGAGGCCAAGTTCACATCTCAATAGCCATAATGTAGGTCTCTGTGACAGCTTTAGCTTACTTATTTAACCATAAACTGATACACATTTAAACATAAAGTGATACACACTTGTATAACTACATTCACTTGATGGGGTTATGTGACAAAAAAAAAAATTAATACAAATTTGATTTTAGGAAAATTATGTATTTCGAACAATTTCTCTTTGTTTGCAATCATTTCTAAATGAACTAGCTGTTACAGGTGCATATTCAAGAAATGATTGATAGCCAGCCCTATCTCTGTTTTGTCACATGGAAAATGGTTGTCTCTATATTCTTTGTGATTGAAGAGTCTCTAGTTGCTTTCAATCAAACTTGATCATCATTCATATACTTGAGATTTGCAATGTTGCCTGGAGAATCAATGGAGGCGTAATTCAGCGGAGGTATACGACCTTCAAAACAAGGAGGGTATCAGTTGCTAATATTTCCTCAAGTAGAAAACCAATTAAAAGGGGACTTATCACCTTTGTATATTTGTATTGGTCACTAATATGGGTACTTTACCCATTCCCCCATATAGGAATTTTTAACTGGTTCAAAATGAAAGCACCACCAGATAAAAAAAGATACAAAAAAAAACAATACAATTTTTCTTTATGATAGAAACAATACAATTTTTCTTTATGATAGAAACCTTAGTGACATTAAACAAGTGTCTCAGAATGAGTAATTCATCCTTTTGTCCCTGTGATTTCAAAAGTAAGTCTTCTGCAAGAGAATAGGGTTAACCCTTTCCCAAACAACATTAGACCACTGTGTTGCAGACGACTTTAGAAAATATTGTGGGAAAAGGACAAATTGCTCGTAACGAGCAATTTTTCCTTTTCCCACAATGTTTTCTGCCCTATAAGAAGATTATGTTTCAGTTTCATCACATTTTGAAATGTCGTCTGCATACTCTTTCAGTTTGGGACAGTCGAAAAGTTTCTGTTTGGTAAAGGGTTAATTAAGTGTGTTATAGTGAGAAGTATTTATGCACTGCACTATGATTGCTATGATTGTGTGCCTTTGTCATGTGACTTAACCATCTTACAATATGAGCAGGCCCATTGCAGCAAAGTTCACTGACTTTAAAAAAAAAAGACCAACTGTCAAAAATTGGCCAAAAATATTTCTGCATGATAATGAATGAAGAGGAGAAATTTATTGTTGCATTATAGTTTATTTTGTCACAATAGTTTCCTTTGACTTCTAAAAATTGCATTACTGCACGGTGGGGAAGAACGAAATAACTTTAGGAGTATCAATTCAAACCACTTTCACTTTTAGTCATAACAGTTTATACAGAATTTTGGAATAACTCTACCATTTTTTACTTAAGTAAGATTTGCTAGGTGCTGATGCCTATTTTTAACCCTTTACCAAACGCCAAATTTTCGACTGTCCCAATTCAAAAGAGTTTGCAGAAGACTTTTCAAAATGTTATAAAATAAAAAATTTAATCTTCTGATAGGGCAGGAAACATTGTTGGAAAAGGAGAAATTGCTCATTATAAGGAATTTCTCCTTTTCCCATAATGTTTCCCAGAGTCGTCTGCAACAAACTCGTCAAAAGTCTGAATTGTTTGATAATGGGTTAAGACCTTTCACAGAGTTCCAAACAGTCATTCCCCTGTTACATTTTACATCTTAAATTCCCATGCATAGTCTTTTCTCCTCTTAGCTTTATGCTGGAAAAGTTTGTCAATTTAACTCACAAAAACTGTAACAGAATAGACACCTCAATTTAATTGTCTCAATTATTTTCTACAGAACAACGTATACTAGTATCATCCGAAAATCGGTACACAATCTGTCAAATCTGGACGATGAACCAGAATTTGTGTTCATATATCACAAACATATAGTCCTGCAATAGCCACTCTAAACAATCTATCAGGGTTATCATCTATACAGGAGAGCTATGTTCTACCAGCTCATCTTTAACTAGCAAAACTATGCACCAGAAGTCGAAACTTAAAATTACTAAATGGGACTACATTTGGGTACTATGACCCGAAAGTACTTTGTAACAGGTGCAGGACCATATGGGTCAGTTTGTTAGATATCAAAGAAATAATTATTTCTATACATTCTAATTGGAAAGACTTTCCTGAAGGTATGCTGAAGGCAATCTAACGAAATTGAAAGATAAACCAAGAAAACATGTTGGAAAATGCTGCTCTGGATGGTTTTGTTTTGTATATTTCTAAAACAAAAAGGGGAAAAAAGGCTATTCTAATGATAGGCAATTTCTCCCTTTGTCACAATGACTCCTCTCTTTGTCACAATGACTCCTCCCTTTGTCACAATGACTCCTCCCTTTGTCACAATGACTCCTCCCTTTGTCACAATGACTCCTCCCTTTGTCACAATGACTCCTCTCTTTATCACAATGACTCCTCCCTTTGTCACAACAACTCTTCCCTTTGTTACAATGACTCCTCCCTTTGTCACAATGACTCCTCCCTTTGTCACAATGACTCCTCCCTTTGTCACAATGACTCCTTAGTTTAACACAACAAAGGACACATATTGGCTGTTTTAATATGGACTAGTCCTTATATCTCATGTGTGAGAAATCTTTCATCAAACACTTCAATTTTTACTAATTTTTTAGCTATCGAGGGTTCATTGCGATACTGAAGTAAGTGCTTCATGTAAGTGGAATACTTTCTTTAGTCTTGCATTGAACTCTCGACTTTCAATATAGGAATAAGCATTTGTCTCATAGGTTTTCTTACATAATTTTATAATCTGTTTGTCGTCTACTTACCATTATAATTTCAGTCAATTGAAAATGTTATAATATGTTAGATAATCTAAGGATAAGCCTTCTTTTGAAAGAATGGATTAGGCAGGCATTAAACTGATTCTCTGTCACCTTTAAGAGTTACAAAGCTTTTCCTTTCACATGGATATTATAAGGAGATTCAATACGTTTGCAGGTAGATGAGGAAAAACAAGCTCAACCTGAGTGAGTCAAAGAAATTGGTCCCAATCTTGTTATGTGGGTTAAGACTTCATTTATATATTTATCCACATCATCATTGTGTGGTAAATGATCTAACCTGTTAATGTGCCGCAAAACCCCATTCATTCATTCATTCATTCATTCATTCATTCATTCATTCATTCATCCATTCTTCCATTTTTCCATTCATTCATCATTATTTCATTCATTCATTCATTCATGCATGCATTCATTTATTCATTCATTCATTCTTCAAAGTCTTTTGTAGCTGATTAATATTGAAAGCATCTTCCGATGACGTGTATAAAGTATGAAAAAGGACATTTACTAATTGATATGGTTAATAACATTATAATGAAATAAACAAATTACTAATAAGGAGCAATCTATCTTTTTGTCACAGTGATTTCTTAAGTCTTCTGTTGGTATGGTATGGTATGGTGTTAATGGGCGAAGAGTTGTGTGATCATAAAGGGTATTTATTGTTTACCACAGCTCATATAACTATTGTGCTGTTCATATATTGATAGTGATATGATATACGTAACTGATTGATTGTACGTAATAAAACACATCGTATAATGAATGATCTTTTTATACTGTTTCCCATGATTCATGGCATTTATAGTGGTGAAGAAGACACACGACACTCAGAAAATAATGTGTTCTGACATTTCATGGATATTCAGAGCTTGAGATAAGTGTGTATTTCCCTTTGCTTACATTGTTATTTCTTACTTTGTTATAACCTCTATTGTGGGTACTCACTAGACTCTCCTTGTTGAGACTACAAGTGGAAGGTTCAATGCAATACTATAGTAAGTGCTCCATAAACATGAAGCACTTACTATAGTATTGCATTGAACCCTCAAAGTTTGGATTTACTTTTTGGAATATTGTGTACTCAAAACTGTTGTATGCAACCTTAGTTAAAACTTGTTTATCTAAATCGATTGAAACATAGCATTGATGCATATTGATTCCACTCTTGTTGACTGTCTCCTGGATTCAAAACCAGTCCTCGCACCGGTTTGTGGGGTAGTCCCGGCAATTTTCAGCCTGCCTGACAGTGATCAAACCCGGGACACTCAGTAAAAGAGGCCGAAGCTCTACCACTACACCACTGTCACCCACATTCTTAATCATGACATCTGTATAATGATGGCTCTCTCCTGTTTATCATGGTGCACCTGTATAGAACATGTCCTGTCATGTGTGTTTTGTAATCAAGTAATGTTGAATAAAGAGGCTCTCCATTTTGTATAGCGAGGAAAACAAACAAAACATTTTCCCTCTGTAGAAAGATGCTTTACCCAACACTCTTAAAATTGCAAGCTAATCGTTTTTGTTTTTTTTACAAATGACTTAATCGAACACATTTGCTACAGAAGGGATATAAACATTTTGTTCAAAGGTCTGAAAAACATGTTTGTTAGGTTTTTGTTTTGTCTCAAAAATCGATAATCATTAATGCAGTCATGTATGATTACACATTTTCTATGCTTTCAGTATTGACTTTGATGCATAATTCTGTCAAAATCACTACTAAGTGATCAAGTCAAATACTAACTTTGTTTTTTGACTTACCAGGTAGTTGTATTTTGAAAACAGTCAATCTAAAAGGAATTTTTCTTGAGCTTGCTCAAATATATGGAAATCCCTGGGATTTTTTTTTTATTGTCATTCATATTTATAAATCTGGTTGTTTCTAAATAAAAACTGTCAGATAACTACAATCTTGATGCTAATATTGTTTCTCCATATATTTACCATTTAAGTCTAAAAGGTTACCTGGTTGAAAGAAGAAAAATCTTGTTACTATGAGTTACCAAATCCTTTGTCCTAAAACATCAGTTGTAGATGTGTTGAAAAGAATGTACAGTAAGTCTAGTTTTAAGTGACCATTACTTAAAGGAAACTGAATCGGTGTGTTTTACTCATTACCAAACAATAACGACATTTTACCACTTTGTTGTGGATGACACATAACAAGTGATTTCTCCTTTTCCCACAATGTTTACTACGTAACCTATAAGAAGATTATTTTACCATTTCATAAAATTTTGAAATGTCTTCTGCAAATATTTTCAATTTGGGACAGTCGGAAATATGGCATTTGGTAAAGGGTAAAGACAACAGCTTATTACAGGCAAGATGGAGTCATTCAGAAAGGGCCATGATTTAGTAGCAGCTTTCTGAACGACTTGCTTCCGGTAGCAAGAAAGCCTCAGCCTTAATTTTATGCACTTTTGAAGAGTGGTTGCTTAAAACAAGATTGACTGTACATTGCTTTATGAATTTCTTCATTATATTTCGTGAACCTTTCTTTTTTTTTAATCTAACCTTTGCTGTTTTGTCGCAGATTTGTTACATTTAAAACTGCTGTCAAGAGGCATTCAACTTTTCCCCATTGTTATCAACAGTTGTTTGTTAGGTTTTAAAGGGTATGGCTTTATTTATGTAAACCAATGTTTTCCAACAATAGTCATTTGAGATAAAATCAAATAATTGAAAGACAAAGATCTTTGTATGTATGCATTGTTTAGATTTAAGGTACAGGAATAGATAGCGCCAGACAGATAAATCTATGAGGAAAATTATCATAAAAGGCTTTAGTGTTCTTGATAATACACAGTGTATATGAGTCTGTAACAATTAGTACTAAAAAACTCATCACCCAAACCCTATTTTGTCAAAACTCCCTTCTATAGTACTAGTACATACTATACAGTTAGAACAAACAAATACAGAAGTTAGCTCAGGGAATACAGCTCTTATCCAGACATCTGACACACCCTCTGTATTACTATTCTGTCTTTGTTGCAACATTTTTTCAGCTCTATAAGAATGATATTGTTTGCAAATGGAGAGAAAATAAGTTGGGTTTAACACTATTTCCATCAATTTTAGTTATTACTTGAGAGGGTGGCATTTTGCAGCTTTGTTGAGTAACAGTATCTCTTTTATAACTAAATGATTTGATAAAGGAATAGATAAATCAAATCATACAATAAGACAGTTACTGTCAGATATTTGTCTTTGTTCAGTCCTTTACAGCACTGTAATGGATTCTCATTAAGAATTCATTGGAATTGTTTCATAAAAAAGCTCTACCAAACAATGAAATCTGTCTAAATATTTATTGTATGAAAGATCATGTTTCCTTTTGTCCATTTTAAATGGCTGATTATTGACATTATAAGCTTAGGCGTTGAATTATTGATGTATGTGTTTTGTTGATAATGGAGGAAATATCCATATACCTCATGTATATTTGATTTTGATTGATCCACAATTCATTTCTATTTGGAAGAGTTACAAGATGCCATATGATGTAAGGGGCTAATAGTCTTCAATTGATTTTCTAATTCTCTAAACTGTTCATGCATGTTGCGAGGACAATATTAGCAATCATTGTGACATATAGAAAATTTGCTCATGACAATGACTGTTGTAAGATTCTCTTTACAGAAAAGGATAAAACCAAAGTAGATGATTCATTATTGGGTTGAGGCTCTTCCTCAATATAGGCTCTATATAGACTTAACCGTTACATAATTTATTATGATTGTATTGCTGTGAAACAAGGCTTAATGTTGACAATTATAAAAAGATTGTAAAAGAAATGATTGATTTGTTGTAAAGAATAAAATTCTATCATAAATAACTACAATTCACTTACTTAAAAAAAGGTACAAATTATTACTCTGTATGATATTTTCTAGGTATTTTTTCACTCAAAACCCTTTGTAGTGGATACGCAGCCTCCTCTTTATAGGTTCTGATATCATGTAACAACGATATATTTCTTTGAAATCAAAAAGACCCTTTATAAAACCGAGTAAATATCTCTTGTTCTCTTGTACAGATCCTTTTTGTGCATTTGCCCCTTTTTTACCATTCAATCAATTTCTTCTCTTTCCATTCTATTTAAACTTTATTTTTTGATTTGACATCTTTCAGCCTTTTTTAAGCTTTTTAAAAAGCCTTCCAACGGTATATATTTCAATCATATTTAGATGACAAAAAAACAGTAATTCAGATTTTGAAAGATGATTCTTAAATTCTTTAATTACCTTCTGTTTTAACTTCTCTAGATGAGTTTCTCTTTTAGTTGCAATTAATTAAAAAAAGGAACTGAATTTGTTGTACTTATATATTCCTTCTGCTGATCTAATTTGGACCAGTCAAGAAATTTAATATGCTTTGTGTCATACTTTATGTTTGTCAATAAAATCGTTTGGCAGTGTTTTATCTAAATGGAATAATAAGCCTAAAGGAATTTGCACCTGGACAAAGTCTTTATCTTATTGATATATCTTATCTCTGAATCCATTAAAATTGCAATTTAATTGAATTCATTTTCTTAGGTTAATATCTATAGATTACAGGATTGATGTTAAACCCATTGCTCAATGGATACTGACTTAAACGCACCTGCAGCAGATGATTTAAGATATTATTTAGATGAAAGGGAAATTACTCGTTATGCGTTATTTCTTTTTCAAGGCTTCTACTTTATTCTTTTTATCCTAAATTGATAAAGCAATGTTGTCCCCATGATGCTAGCATTTTGACAAGTTACT
The DNA here is from genome assembly GCA_947846245.1 of Cerastoderma edule. Lineage (NCBI taxonomy): Eukaryota > Metazoa > Mollusca > Bivalvia > Cardiida > Cardiidae > Cerastoderma > Cerastoderma edule. Next base: position 40,920,870 of record OX401405.1, on the reverse strand, counting down.
ATCTTTTATAATTTTGTAATTAACAATCCGAAATCTTCAGCAGATTTTTGTGAAATCATCTATCTGGTACTTGTAACTCCTGGCAGTCCTTTAAGAGCATCTTGTAAGTTTAAGTTAACATTTGAACGTTGTGACAAATTTAAAATTGTTCTTCTCAGGGCCAATTCACCTTTTGTCACATTGTTTTCAAATACAATCTGCTTATGTCTAGATGAAAAATGTCTGGGTTAAGAAATGGATAAAAAATGCATTGGAAATAACTTTTATGATTGACTTCTTTAATCATTGAAATGGCAATAAATATTATAATCTTCTTTTGAACAAAGGTAAACATGTAATATTTGCCCCTTGAGTTAAAGCCCATTCTCCCATAGGGGATTTTGTAGTTTTCCCAAATAGAAAGTCACAGTAGTCGACTGTTACAAAGTAAAACAATAATATTTACCTGTTAACTAGGTATATTCCATTGTAACCAAAAGGGAGAATTGTTTTATTCAATACCAGAAATTTGTCTTTTTGCCACACTGGCTTCTTAAAACATCTGGTATTCTGATGTGGTAAAGTGAGTGAATATTAGGGAATAAGGTTTGGTAGCTTTTTGATCATGACATTGCAGTAGTAATGATATAAGTGCCATAAGGTATTGTCCAATTACATAATCTATATATATTTCTTATTACTTAATCCCTTTAGCGTCATTATAAAAATATTGTCTGAGGGGAACCACCATTGGCTTGAGGGGGAATTTTTGTTTTTGTAGCAAATAAATTAACTTAAAGTACTCATTAGTCATTAGTTATTACTTTTATCCATTACTTTATATTGAACCATTTTGACATGCCTGCAACTGAAGACTTTGAAATCACTTTGATAAAAGGAGAAATAACCTGAAATAAGCAACTTATCCAAACTCTGCCACAACATTGCTATGACTTCAGTCAAATACATGCTGATACTATTCAGTATATGCTGAACATTTGTAACTAAAGTGTGTGTTATGTATATCTATAGCAAGATACCATAACTTTAACATGCTTGATCATTTTCGTCTGCTTTTGATTTTTCCCATTATTTGATCCAAATGTTTAACCAATCAGTATTTTCTTTTTCTGTGTGCTGTTTTGATTCACCAATATATTTATTCTTCTCTATTTTCAGATGAAACTACCACAACAGAGTTACTGTAAGCAGAATCAGCTAATTTAAGGAGCCAGCCTAGATAAGACAGATCAAGTTTTATACTCAACAGACATCCAGACAGTAAAACTGAAAGCAAGCAAAATGTTTGGATAACAAACAGACATGTGTGACCATCAAAGGGATTAGATTCAGAATTAAGTTTATAAGCTGGTGAAAACTGTTGAAACCAAGACATTGGATTTCCCTAGTCTAGGTCTAGACAAAAAGAATCAAGGATTGTGGGACCTACCTAGTATCAAGGCAATAAAACAAGCAATTTAAGAGAGTGAATTGAAATGTTAGAAGGTGGAGGGATATAGACTTACATCAGATGATAGGCAAGGAATGTGAGATTTACCCCTTTCCAATAATTAGACAGTCAATATGAGATATAGACTTACTAGTGGGATAGTGGATGTTTAAGGCTTGTCCCCCATTCATGGAGTAAGGCAATGACATGTTAATGATATAGTCTGATTTAATGAGAGCTGGTACAAACAGATAGATTACTGAGAGAACAGCACTGTTTAGACCTGAAATTGGCGGGTGTGTGCTCATTTAAGTCCAGCTTAATTGGCAGATGATACAGGAAGAGTGGTGGCTTTTATGTAAAACAACAGGAGTTTTTGTGATATCAAGTGTGGCCATGACTGTTTTATTAGGCTTGCATTTTTCTGCCTCAATTAGCTGAAGAAAGGCAGACTTAGAGTTTGTACAAGTTATACCATCTCTAGAATGTGTATTGACTTACAGGCTGTTTGATAAACTATTCAACTGTATGTTTACCTTTAATTTAATTGAATTGTGATTTTTATAATGTGTATTGTGGTATGTTAGACAGTTCGAGTCCAGTAACAATGGAGTGTTTGAGGAAGTGAGCTCATTTACAGGGATTCAATTTATATTTGTTTACATGATAGAGGGATAATCATAACAAACTATCTTTTTCAATTGCATCACAGTAACATTTTGTTTACTGTTTGAGAAATCTTTGTATCTGTATGGATTGTGTTTAATTGGATGTTCCTTATCTATATTCCATGGCTGTGTGTGAGATGAAAGGATCGGTATAAAGACCTATAGAGTGTGCAGCTATTGATTGCAAGGACAGGATCGTGTCCTGATGTTGCGGGAAGAGGAAATAGAAATAGCCATTAAGGTTGTTGTTGTTGGAAACGGTGCCGTTGGCAAGTCAAGCATGATCCAACGGTACTGTAAAGGCATTTTTACAAAGGATTACAAAAAGACGATCGGTGTTGACTTTCTTGAACGTCAAATCGAGTAAGTTTCTTTCTATGAAGAGAGATTATTATTTTCAACATCACATGATTGGCCCGTTGGACTAACCTAGAATACAAGGTTCAATGTTGTAGACTCTGAATCAGTAAAACTTATATATACATGTAGTCAATGCACAGTTTGTGTCCAGGAGGGAAAACAGTTTGTCACTTTGGAAACTCAGGGGTCTAAAGTTATTCTGGGGTCAGTACAATGTATAGCACTGACCCCAGAATAATCATAGACCCCTGTGATTGGAATTATATTGTGCAGTACTGGTGGGAAAATACAGGGAGCATGGATAGGTAAACTGACTATACTCTCATATGGCTTAAATGGTGTCAAAAGATGGGGTAAAAAATAATAAAGCTCAAATCTAATCTAAAACACTTATCCTATTAGGGCTTAATCAAGCACTTAAATAGAAGTTTCAAACCTCTCAAACTTAAGTAGGACTGTAGGAGATATGTCCCTTTTTAAATGAATACCTTAACTCCATCCAATTCCAAAATCAAACCTTTTCTGCAAGCATGATATTGTTTTTTAGCCATACACTCACATCACCTGGCTGGCATGACATAATTGCAAATGAATAGTCTCTCATTGATTATTGCAAAAAAACATTGATATAACAGTTTACCTTTTCGTCTTTGATACAGTTCACAAAACATTGAGTATAAGATCTATTTAACACTGAGTTAATGATCATTGCAATTCTGTAAGCGTAGTTAAACATTCTGACTTTTTTTAAGAAGGAGACGCTTATCAGAATTTCATTTTTTTGTTGCAATGTCTTCATACATTGCAAAGTGTGTCAAAGATATTTTGCTGAAAAAAGAAGTTTACTATAGTTCAATGAAAATAGCTTGTCACCAGGATTTTCCCTCTTCCAATAAAAACCTTAATGTCTTTCCTACCGATGGAAAACCTTTGAAATCCTTTATATTCCACTTAGTAAAGATTTATTCTATCAATGTGGCATGATAAAATGGCATTTTGGAAAACATTAAAAAAATCTTAAGGGGCCTCTGTTAGAGTACAGAACTTGAAATCACATGGCCCCTCTCCTTGTGGGTTCTAATCCTGGTGACAGCATTTGGATTTTCATGAGAGGCAGTCTACAGACTGACTTACGGAATGACGATGGACCTGGCTTCACCAGCCCTTATGGCTGGTTCAGTATGGGGTCTTCCTTCATCAATAATGTTGACATGAAACCCATAAAAAATCTTGATGACTACTGCTCCAGTAAATGGGCGTATTCCCCTTTCTAATCCAATGATGTCTTCCCTAGTCAAACTAATTTGACGCGATCGGAAAATATTGAGAAATTTTTGTATCAGGCAATATCTCCGTCAGATTGGCCCATCAGAAAATAGAAAGCAAATCTTCACTTCAAATTATTTTGACTACTCTACACCCTAATTTGTTTGGTCTCACTATATTTTTCTTGTCAAAAAAGTTAAAATGAGCATCAACATATTTGGAAAACAACTCAATAATTGTTTGCTTTTAAAACATGCCTTGTATCAAATGACTCTGATATTTCCTCTTATCAGTTAGACAAGACAATCAAATCAGTGATGTTTTTCTTGCAGAGTGAATGGGGAGGAAATCCGGCTGATGCTATGGGACACTGCAGGTCAGGAGGAGTTTGATGCCATCACAAAGGCATATTACAGAGGTTTGTATGTTTTCAACGTCCTACTTTTGTAGTGGTCCAGACAAAGAATGTCAACCGTAGTACTAACAATATTGTTTCTGGGTTCAAATCCGTAAATACCAGGAGTAGTTTCAACCTTGTCACATTATAAATATTCATGATAATAATTGTAATGTATTGAGGAAGCTGCCTAGCAGAGTCTTGAGTTGAAGTTAAAAATCAATGTTAAATTGAGGACTTTGTACTTAATTAAACTCATACCTTCAATCATTTGTTCATAAGTTATAGATTCTCATCGAAATTTAGTACCAAATCTAAGACTTTGTAACATTTTTTTCACAGGCGTCATTAGATGTTCACTGTAAAGGATTACATTTTTAATTCTCTCTTATATGAGTAAAAAAGGAACTTTGTGATAAAAGAAGGAAGTGTTCTTTATACCAATTTCTCTCATTTAGAGTCTGTTTATTACTTATATTAGTCTTTGATTTGAGAAAAAACATCCAAAGTCCTGTCACTTATATTGCTCACTTAAGCAACACTGTAGAAATGATCATGTATTGTCAGAGTAAAAATCAACTAGGCATTTGTTAACTTTTCGTGTTATGCTAGGAATCCCTGATAATTTTTATTAAACACTCGGGATTGTAATCTAACTCCAAGCACCAGAAGGTATTGTTGACAGAGAAATGATTTGAATGAGTCAATAAAAGTTTTGCCTTGAGTTTTGTAAAGAAAACTGTTGACTGTGCAATGATTTGTATAAGTCAAGAATATGTTTTCTAAAGTGAGCAAGGCATGACATTTTAGTCAGGAAGTACAAGTGTGTATTCAATAGACATTGATCTAAAGCACAAATATTTAGACTGAAAATGATTTGACCCCTTTCCCATGTAGAAAGACTTTAATCCTATCGACCATTTATCCTTTACCAAACAATGTGGAATTGAATGGACCTGCTTCAAACAACTTTCAAGTTATTATGGTAAAAGGAGAAACTGTTGTTGAGCAATGCCTCCTAATTCAGGCAATGTTTTATATAGTATACCTTTTATAGTTTAAGAATTTTTAGCTCTTGGAATGTCCCTATGCCATCTGTTAGGTGTTTAATTTTGTTTAGTTGGAGTAAAGAACTTGTCATTTGATAAAGGATTATATTCACTTGTAGCAATCTTTTCTGAAATGGGACAAATTGGTAATTTGGGTTTTTAACCCTTATAGTGCTGGAACCGATGTCATGCTTATGCAAACATGTTAGATCACAGGCCAGTCGCCAAGTAAATTGGCAGCTGGCCTGTAATCTAACCTGATTGCTACTCTGGTTATCTTTCCCCATCAAAATTTGGTGGATATTTAAGGCTTTGGAAATCAGATGACACAAAAATCTATTTTTTGATAAGTACCCAGCATTCTAAGGGTTAATGCTCTAACTATTATTCTTTAAAAAAAGGCATCTGCTGATGAATTTTCTAGGTTCCTAGATTTCGTTGACTGTTCCAAATCAATAAACAACTGCCTACAATTATTATTAAAATTAATGTTTGGTTCAAACTGCTGGGACAATTGTATGAGCACTATATCATTTGTTTTGTAGGGTAATATATACACCCAACATTGGATTTGTTTTACAAGTTTATATAAGGTTTATAATAGATTGAAGAAATTCTGAATGAGTTAATATCTTCAAAGAATATTGATTTAATTTCTCCTTTTCTATAATCTCCTGCTTTGGAAACAAACACTTGTACTGTTAATTTGTTTGGCAAATACTTGACTTAAAGTAAACAATCACAGATTGATTTCATGGCATTTCTAAAATGAATGATTTTGTCTATTTTTTTCTTTCATGTGTGTGAATCTTCTATCAGACTTAAAGAGGCTAATCTATCAGCAGTTGAATGTTGTGCCAATAGCACCTAGATGACCATTTTCCTCGTAAACACTCTTTTTGATACACTTGTACCTTACAAGAAATCATTGTTACAAATGTAGAAATAAGGTGTTTTTACTTCGTCACCATTGTTTCTTTCAAACAGTTGTCAAGAAAATGCCCATGCTTCATATTAATTTTGTCATTATTGTACTTTTTTTTGTTTTTGTTACTTGTAACTGTGACAAGGGTAGACTTGAACACAAAGGTTTCTATTCTATTTAAGTCTAAAGGATGTACATAACTCAATTATTTTGACAAAAAAAAGAAAATGGCTCATAATGAGTATTTATCCTTTTGTAACAGTTGTCTACCAAATAGCAGGAGAAATTGACATTGTTTCATAAATCACATTTCTCCTAAAATGTTGATGTGTCAAGTTTAGGTTTTATATTTTACCTTGGAGCGAACATTTTCTAAGTGCATCTGCAGTAGAAAACCTTGTTTAGAAACAATACAATACATACAAATGTATGTAGCTGCACTTCTGATTCAAGATCTTAATGTCTTTAACCCTTTACCAAACACCAATTTTTCAACTGTCCCAAATTGATAGATTAATGGAGTTTGCAGACGACATTTCAAAATGTGATGAAATTGCAAATTATCTTCTGATAAACATTGTGGGAAAAGGAAAAGTTGCTCATTACGAGCAAATTCTCCTTTTGAAGTTTTCCCACAATGATTTCGAGAGTCGTCTGTAACAAAGTGGTTAAATGCCGTTATTGTTTGGTTATGGGTTAATTCATTTCTGCACCAGGAAAACTTCAGAACCCATTGTGACAAAAGAAATTTCTTTTAATAACAATTTCTACTTGTGTCGGATTGTTTCTACAAAATATAGATACATCATCTGCTGTGGTCACAACATCGTGTGTGATGGAATGGGTTAACCTACCCTTTCATGTACTGAATACTCAACATTTATCCCTTAAGAGAGCTTTTTTTACTCCAAAGTGTTTTTTATCAAATACTGCTATGACTAAAAGGAAAATTGAGCTTAGATTGAGCAACTTCTCCTTTAAGCACAGTGATTTCTGACCCGATATGGTATTGAAGATTTTGTCTGCATCAAACTGCCAATACTGTATGTGAATGCTTGACATTAGACTGGTAACAGAATTCAATATGGGGCATCTGGTTTACTGTGTGTGAATCTTTTCAAAGTTGTCATCGACACAATTTCATTCATGCTAGAAGGAAAATGAATGCACAGTAAATACATTTAAATGCTTGAAAAAGCGTTATGCAGTTGGGCAATTCTATAGACGACATAATTATATTAAAACATTCTTCAAAACCACTTCGTAAATCTGTATGTAAACAAAATACCTGCGTCATCCTACTCTCTCCAGGGAGTTTGTCTACGACTGAAATATGTGGTTTGTAAACAAAGTTTACTCCTTACTTCATACAAACTCTCTTTCACATACACTCAGCAGACAACTTCTGAAATCACTGGGACATAAAGGAAGTTTTCATGTGACCAGGAATTTTCTTTTAGTCACAATTCTTTCTACTTAATATCAGATTGAAAATACTGTTTTTCATACTTTGTGTTGTTTGCTAAATAGTTTTATGGATACAAGCAAAGGCTTTTAAAGGTCTTTGATACAAACAAAGTAAACCAATTATTCAAAACTAATTCAAATTGTTAGCAACAGCAGACAACAATTAGAAAGAATGAAAAGTTATAGATTGTGATAATGGGTGTTGTGTCATAAGGAGAAAATGCTTCTGATGAGCAATACCTCCTTTTGTCATGATTATTTGTCTATTCCTCTCCTGCAGTTAAAATAGGAAATAAAATATAAGGGAAAGAGTTAAAACTCAGAATACTTTGTTAATGATAGAAATTAATAAAGGGCAAACAATTTGAAATTGGCAGCAGGCGAAGTTAAGACAAAATTATTAATGAGTGAGTACGATCCATGACTATATAACTGCCTGATCATTTAATTGATGATCCACCCAGCAAATTTTCTTTTGTCACAATAATATCAGATGTCATCAGCTTCAATCAAGTTTAGAGTCATCTGTATTATAAAATGATTAACATTTCATAGATCTTTAAGCATTATTTGTTGTATTTAATTATTGTTTGTATTTAGAGTAGGCTCAATTTAGTATATGTATTTTCATATGCCATGCTCGTTTGAGAATATTCCTGTATGCCAAAGTTATTTTTATTTTTTCAATGAGGAAGTGATAAGTTAGTTAATTGAGTTATCTATCTAGCATGACTCCCTTGCAGCAGACATGATTTGAAAGCATTGTTAGAAAAGAAGAATTGTTGATCTTTAACAAGTAATTTAACTCCTTTGTTACATTGAATTGAGTAATGATTACTATCATCAAGCATTTAAGCTTTTTTTTAGATATCTAACTGCTCTCATAATCTTTTTGAATTTTGTCTGCATTAAATGTTTGAAACAATGGATTGATTAATTGCCTTGTTAATCCTTTTGATTTTTGTCCAATTTTGACCTGTAATGTTGATTATTAACATCTGTGATACATGATGTATGTATGACATTCCATCGTACATCTGTGATACATGATGTATGTATGACATTCCATTGTACATCTGTAAAGAGATTAACATCTGTGATACATGATGTATGTATGACATTCCATTGTACATCTGTAAAGAGATTAACATCTGTGATACATGATGTATGTATGACATTCCATCTGTAAAGAGCATGAAACAATACTTGATTCATTCACAAGAAACTTATGTGAGCATGCCTTACCTACATGATAACTAAGTATAGTCATATCAGTAACCCACAAAAACAAATGAATCTTGTTGGTGATGTAATTTGATTCCAAAACCTTCCTTATTTAAACCTTTCCTTCATCTAAATGTGTGTTAATCCACCTTGGTAGGGTTTTACCAAATGAGTTTTGAAAATATTTGCTTTTAAAGTGCAAACCACTTACCATGGAAATTAAGCAAAATTAACATATTCTTATGTGGCATGTCATTAAAGGGGTGACTTTGCAATATTTCTTTTTGCAATATTTCTTTTTGCAATATTTGAATAGGAGGGAATGTAGCTCTAAAAGTTAGTCCAGATTTCTGGTCTCGAAGGCTATTAATTGCTATATTGACTGACACCTTCGAAGCACGATTCGATGTCCAAATGTTGAAAAAAGCTTCATTCGTTCATGGATCATTATTGAGACTACTCTAAAAGTATGCAAGTTTTTGGTTAAGGTATCAAGTAAAATCCATGCATGCAGCAGGAGATATAGGAAGCACAAAAGAACATATTGCTTAAAATTTGTAATTGCCAATGTATCCCTTTGTAACAACTGATTCTAACCAATCTTACTTTTACTAAAGTTGTTTTTCAAACCTCCAAACTTATGGCTTTTTATAGTGAACACTTACAAATGGCATCAGTGAGTTAAAAGCAACTAAATGTACAAGTGAATAGTGATATATGACAGGAAGTACTAAATGTCCATACCAAATGGACTGATTTACAAAAAAAATAATTGTTATACCACATCCATGATTTTGGGCCTGGTGCAACATAAAAGAATTGGTAGACAATACTTTACTATAAGAAAACTTAAACCACTCAGAATAATTTGAAAAGAAATTGAACCCACATTGTTATCAAATTCTGTTTTAGTCACAATGCTCCTAAATCCATAGAGATGTGAGTTCATTAAAGGGGCTTGTTCACAGCTGACAAAATTTGAAAGTCAAAAGAAAATGGTGTTGAAACATCATAGTTTTTGTAATGTTGTCGTCTATAGATTTAAAAGTAGGTATTGCAAGCATGATTAATTGAGGTAGCTTTAATTGATCAGAATATGTTTATATGCTGCAGATCTTTAAAGCAATGTCGCGCTCTTTGAGTAGAATATATGTTAATTCACTGTATACACACTTTAAAAACTTAAAACGATCTTTCTTTCAATAATTATTCTTCAGTGCATCTCATATAACAGTGCAGCTGTTGTGCAGTTTGTTATGCTGAGCTTTAAAGAAATTAATTCTAAGTTCTAAATTTCCACACATCTGCCAACAACCACTGTTAAGGTAGAATACCCAATTAATCCGCCGTTTTAAAACTCATTCTGTCGGATTTCTTCAGTCGTTCTCGGTATACATCGGAATTGGGTCCTGAACTATTTGCATTCAACAGAATAGTTTCAGCCTAGACCAGCGTATACCGAGAATGACCGAAGTAGACTAATGACAGAATGAGCTTCAAAGTGGCAGATTATGGGTATTCTACCTTAATTTCCGTAATGTATGAAGTAACGTTTAGGCGAAAACATTTTTCTCCCAGATATGATTTTTCCTTTATATCCTACACTGACTCACTTTGATTTGCATGCAAAAAGAAACCACTGTGTCAAAAGGAGAAATTGCTTGTAACAAAGAGGTTTTCCCTGACAATGGTTTAATTCGACCCAGTCTACCCAAAATATATTATTTTTCATAATTTGTTAAAAAAAAACTGCAGTTGCTTACAATCTAGACCTATCACAAAGTTACATGCCCTTATGAGTTAACCCATCACCAAACAATAACGGCATTTAACCACAAAGTTGCAGGCAACTCTGGAAAACATTGTGGGAAAAGGAGAAATTGCTTGTAACGAGCAATTTGTCCTCTTCCCACAATGATTTCTGCCCTATCAGAAGATTATTTTCCAATTTCATCACAATTTGAAATGTCGTCTGTAAACTCTTTCAATTTTGGACAGTCAAAAATGTTGCGTTTGGTAAAGGGTTAAAGTGAATTGACTTTATTTTTCCCAAAGAATGTGACAAAAACAGTTTTGATCCTGGATCATCGATCAATGTAGCAGTTTAGAATGATTTCTTCCTGTAGAGTAAATGGGCTTAACCAGATGTGAACCTGTAACCAATCATTCATCAAATCAATCTCTCAATTCATTGTGCCATGTTCAGCAGGAGACTTTATGATGCTTCAATGATTCAGACATGACCACAGGAAGTCTTGACAGGTTTCTAAGCAGTGTTGGTTAGAAGAAATAAAACTCGACTCATTCCTCATATCTGTATAAAGTTTTATGACAGGTCCAAACCAAGAGAACATGTTGACAGACAATAGAAATGCCTTTGTTTATAGAAAATAGAAAATTAAACATTGGGCCAATGACAAGTGATTTATAGGTGTGAAAATATAGGGAAGCTAGTTTTTCTTTAGAAATATCTGATAGCAATCTTAACCAACTAAAGTGATTAACACTGAGGCAACTCTTGCAGAAGGCTCGAGAAACTACAATGACAAAACCTTAATTAGGAAATGTTTAGTTGTGGGATGCAATTTTTACTTTTGACAGAATGATTAGAATGGTAATGTTGTTGTTCATACCTGATTATTATTGTTGTCTACTACTTGTTTTAATTTGAACCAGCCACACAATTTCTATTCCAGCATTGTAGATGAATTACTTTTTATCCTGTTCCTCCAAATGGATATTTGTGACTTGTTTAAGATGAAAGCACCAGTAGTGGACAATCATTATTGTATTGGATTATTGTATTGGTATTGAAAACCGTTGAGACAAAAGGGGAAATTGATAGGTTTTTACAAACTTTGACAAAATAGCCTTCGAAACCTCTTCGAGAAATCTGGACTAATAATGGGCTATTTGTGCAGGTGGGAAAGAAGGAGACATATATTATTAGAAAGTGTCAACTATGACATTCGTTTTTTGTGATTTGGTAGAAATTATTTTGACAAAAGGTGGCACTGCTCCTTTTGAGCAATTTCACCATTGGCCATAGTTTCTTAGCTCACATAATACAGTAGGTTCTTTGAACTAAGTTTCTTATTGTAGATTGGTAAATCGTTAGAGAATGGACATACAAAGACTTTCTTTTACAATATCAAAATCTTTCTAACAAATTGTTACTTGTAATTCCTTTCTTATTTCTCACAGTGTCTTATAAAACTATCTTCATTAGGAAAACCTTAGATAAATCATCTCTGTCATACACTGTCTTAATCTGTTTGTCAAGACTTGCCCTCGTTGACCTTTGTTCAATCTATTAACTGCCTTTTTGTACAGTAACATTGGATTTTTACACAAGTTTGATTAAAACTCAAATGTATTCACTTTTCTTGTGTACTCAGTAGGTATACAGTTGAAGAAATTTAGGAATATTTTCAGATTTAAATTGAAATTGAGTAGTCTTACGTATTTTGACTTTATTTTAAGAATAACTAAGTTCCTTATATTCAGGAATTATCACTGTGGTTAGAAACTACCAATGTTTCCAAAGCAAGCATCACCGTATATACTTTTTGTTGTCTGCTGTCACAAAACTCAATTTGAGGGGTATGGGTAATCCAATAAAGGGTTTATTGTCAAATACTGTTCAATAGGTGATGATAGAGTGGAATATAAAAAGGCAAACAAATGTCTCCTGAATTGATCGATAAAAATGACGGATGACCCTAGACACTCTTTTCAGGGGTAGGACCCCCATCATGTTTTGTTGATTCAATATATCAAGGCAAGCCAGGGGTTTAACCCTTTCCCAAACAACAAATTTGACTGTCCCAAACTGAAAGAGTTTGCAGACGACATTTCAAAATGTGATCAAATTGAAAAATATTCTTCAGATAGAGCAATTTCTCCTTTTTCCACATTTTCTAAAGTCGTCTGCAACAAAGTGGTCAAATGCCGATATTGTTTGGGAAAGGGTTAAACCATCACACCATTGTTCTGTTCCCTTAAAGCTGGTTTTTGGGTCTAATCCAGTTGAAAACAAACAGCACTTGAAAAATATCACATGATAATCTACAATTTCAGATATTTGATAGAAAACATTTTGGGTGATTTTTTTTTTTTTAACTTTTACATTTATAGCGTGGCCCTGGTTATATTGCTATGCCGGGTACATAATCTGGGTACATAATCTATTGGGGAGGTTCCATAGATGAACCATGAAAAGAGCCAGGTTTAGCTGGTGGAGTGGGTAGTGTCATCAGCATTTCATTGGTCAGCAAGGAGAATACCTCTTATACCAAAATACCTGTATTCAAGGATTTTAACCAATGCATAAAGGGGCCTTGTGCTTTAACCCTTTCGCCACCAAACATATAGCAAAAAGTTCATCTCAGCGCTAAATATATTTAGTGCTTTCTAGGAAAAAAATAAGTACAGTCAAACTTGTGTTAAGAGGTCAGCTTATGGAAATGAGAAATTTGCTGTTAAAGACAGGTTGGCTGCTTAACACTAATTAATGTACACTATATATCTAACAATGGGACTTTCTGAAGTGGTTGTCTAAGACAGGTTGGCTGCTTATAAGGGTGGTTGCTTAATGCAAGTTTATGTTGACTAAAGTTGCCTACGCCGGTCAACTACGCTGTCAACTTAAGTCGACTGCAGCGGTGAACGGGTTAAAGTTTTGCACCCTAGCCATTAGGCAAATACCAACTTTCCCTGTTTGGAACCTTGGCTGATTTCTATATGGGACTATTACAATGTTTAGAGAGATTAGTGGAGAGGGTAAAAGGTAAATTGATCAAAAGTAAGAAACCCTGATGTGGTTTTATGTCTCCAATACAAGGAGTTATAAAATCTGACAGGGTAACAATACAAAGGTTGAAATTAAAATTGCACCTTTGATATTAACTCTATTGTGGAGATAATGAAGACATTTTATAATCCCTGCTAGTCAGTGTCAAGAAAGATTTTACCCCATTGACCTTTGTGTGTCAGATTGTTGAAACCATTAGAGGGTTACAATAACTGTTATTGTAAAATATGACATAAGCCATTCCTATTTTTAAATTGTTAAAACCTTGAATACAAAAGCAAAAAAGTGGATTTTTACAGGCAGTTTTGCCATTTAAGTAAGTTGTCTGCTGCCGCAATGAGTCTAAGTTTCTGGGCTGATGGGTAACAACTATTCTTAGTTTCTGGGCTGATGGGTAACAACTATTCTAAGTTTCTGGGCTGATGGGTAACAACTATTCTTAGTTTCTGGGCTTATGTGTAACAACTATTCTTAGTTTCTGGGCTGATGGGTAACAACTATTCTTAGTTTCAACCCCACTCTTAACATAGCATTATGGAAAAAAAACTACAAAGAATAAAATGTGAACACGAAGGTATTTTTTTATATTGAGAAGAAGCCTACAAAAAACAAACAAAAAGTTTGTGAATCAATTTCTCCTTTTGTACCAGCGGATTTTGAAGATGTTGAACTTTGCTGCAGTTGTAATAAAATGAATTCTTGTGTATATGAAGTTATGGGTTTAAAGAACATTTGTACAGGTTAATTTATCCATTTTGAATGTCCACTATAAACCTGTTAGACTGATGATGGAAAACAAATAATCACATAGGTGTGAAAAGGATAACCTGTATTGCTTTTTCAGTTCTTAAAGTAAACACACTTCAATGGAAAGCTCTTTCAGGTATCTATAATCTGCCATATTGGACCATTCAATAGTTAACCCTCAGCTTTCATTCATTTAAACTCATTTTTAACACACTCGCAGCAGACAACTCAAGAAACTGTTGTGACAGTGCAGAAATGGGATATGACATGCTATTGGTCCAATCTTAACACTTCGGGTTTATCAAATGAAAACACCTCTGAAATAATAAGGATGACACCATATTGTTTCCCGCGGAATGAAGTCACTTCAGTTTCCTTTTCAAAAATAGATCTTAAATGTGAAATCTAAAAAGTTGCTTATTTTGATAAAGGAAACAACTAATATATCTTGTAACTTATAATTGCGCCATTTCGTATGAGTTACCGCTACAAAATGATTTAAAATGATGTCCAACACTTCCATACTTATTGAACTACCTTACATGCACACTTAGAAAAGGTGTAATACGCCGGGCCGATTTACCCGAAAAAATTGTAACCCTACACTTACATCCGAAGTGTATTTCTCAGCTCACGAAAAAACCCGAGTAATTCCGAGTTGCTATTGGTCCTTCAAAGCAGATTTAATTCAATTTTACAATGCAAATTTCATTTGTCACAATTTACCAATGCGTTCTGCTGATTGTTTCATCCTGAAATCTTTGCAAGACCTATCGAAAATCTGTAAATGAATTTACACCAGAAAATTGAAAAATTTCATGATACTTTTTTTAACGTTATTGGTTGTTCATTAAAATTGTGTATTGATACCTCAACCTCTAAACTGACTATCACACAGGTTGAAATTTTGATCTTTTTGAAATAGAATGTTTTCTACAGATGAGATGACATTACAGATATATGAAGTTACATAAAACTTTGCCATAAGTGAACAAGACTAGTATACTTTTTCTCAATTGGCTCCAGATTTTCTTAGGGAGATTTTGGAAGGCTGATATTTATTCCCACAGTGTTTTCTAAAGTCTTCCACAGCAGATGTATCAAAGTGGGGTACATGTTAATGAACTATAATAAATGATTAAGCAATAATGTTAAGTTTTCATTATGTGGCAACATTACCTAATTTAACCCTTATAATGCTGGATAATTTTCTAAAAATGGACTTTTCTGTCGTCTGCTTTCCAAAACCTTAAAAATCTACTTAATTTTGTTGAGAAAAGATACTCAGAGTAGCAAACAGATTAGATCAAAGGCCAACTGCCATGGAATTGGTATTGGACAGGGGTGCTACCTAGCCCTTTTGTCTGATATATTAAAGTCAAATTGTCATATCCTTTTGCCACAAACTTGAAATAATGTTAAAGTTGCAATCAGATGTAAATTTACAACATCAGCCTTTGCATAGATGTCAAATAGCTTTGAATCAGGTAATATTAGGTTTGAATCATGTTATATTAGGTTTGAATCAGGTAATATTAGGTTTGAATCAGGTAATAGAAGAATTGATGACAGTGGCTATATTTTGATTTCTCTGGGTGGACCAAGTTTTAAGGTCTCTATGGTTGTTTGATCTACACTTGGTTGTGTAATATCTACTAGGCCTAGCTGATAAAAGAGGCCGGTAATGGGTAAATTAAAATGACAGAATTTCTACATAGTCAAATATCCATGTTTTACTCCTTTGATGCTGCCCGCTTCCTTGTATTTCCTAATGATTTATTCCATTCCCTCACATCAAGTGTTTAGGACAGTATTATAGAGTAAATTGTTTATTTTTGGGAAGGTCTGACCATAGCCTTGGACTGAACCCTTGATGTGCTAACATTTTAATAGCAGATGTATCAACGACGAAATTTATCCTTTTATAACAACAGATTTTAGTAGATGTGTTTTCTACCTAAATACCTTATACAAAGAAGTAAATCTTATTTTTCATACAAAACTTCCAATGCAATTGCTTGCAATTTTGACTTTTCGCTTATCCTGGTATAGAGAAATAATTTGTGATATAACAGACAATATCATGCTTTTCTAAAGGTTAGGTAGATTTTGTTTTTTGAAAGGAGACTTTGCATGCCTTGAGCAATTTACAATAATTATTTTCTTTTTGGTATTCTGCATGATACACAATTTGACATTTTAAACCATTTTGCAAAGCTGCTGCAGAATAAGTTAAAAGCCATGGTGACTAACAGATGAACAACTTCTATTGAGCAATATATACTTCAGTCACAATAGTTTCTGAGAAGAAAAGAATCATGCTTGGGATTTATTTCCTTTTCTAATAATGTTTTCCAAAACTTTCCAAACATATGTGTAATAAGATGACCTATATGTAAAGAATTGAATTAAAAGAAATAGAATTAAAAAAAAAAAAAGAAATGAAAAAAAAAAAAGAATTGAATGTACTTATACATATCAGTATATAAAATGTATTTATGCTAAATGGTTTCTATAGTCGTCATAAAATCAAATTTAATAGAAACTAGTGGTGCATAAAATTACTATTTTATTTTCATGAGTGATTTTCCCACCGATATGCACTATTAAAAATTGCCTTTTGACTTTTAAGTTTGGTGTATTTGCTTTTTTATACTTTCTGTCCTTAATATACTTTGTTTCTTTATCTGTAGAGACTATCTCTAAATCAAAACATATTGAACATTTTCTATTGTTCCCTTGTTATTAAGTCAAATTGACTATATTGGATGCAAAACTAATTTTTCATGATATTTTCCTTTGAATGATGTTCTTTGCATAAATATATTGCAAACTAAATGCAATATAAACTTGGTTTGCTATTCAAATTCCGAAAATGGTAAGATTTTAAGAAAATTATCAGTTATTGAGTATGATTGTTGTATAGGATAGTAAATTGTATTTTTCTCTCCCATGTCCCGAAATAACAAGGTGTTGTTGTTTTTCTAATGGTAGACTATAAACTATAGAAGTTGCCATCCATCTCGTGCTATTTCCAAAGTTTGCTCATAATTTAAGAAGTTATTACATGATTAACAAATATATATCTGTCATCCAAATTTATATATGCATGTTAGAAAAAAAAAAGACAAACCTTGTAACAATGGAATTGATAGCTCATGTTGACCGGTTTATCATGAACAGCTTTATTGAATTGCAATGCTAATAGTTCCACGTACATTAATTTGTATTTCATGTTATAACTGTCCTGTAAGAGTAAATTGAAACAAATGACAGTCAACCCATTACCAAACAATAACGAGATTTAACCACTTTGTTGCAGACAATTCTAGAAAACATTGTGGTAAAAGGAGAAATTGCTCATGACTGCCAATTTCTCCTTTTCCCACAATGTTTTCTGTCCGTTTAGAGGATTATTTTCCAATTTCATCACATCTTAAAATGTCGTCGGCAAACTCTTTCAATTTGGGACAGTCGAAAATCTGGCGTTTGGTTAATTAAGTGTTCAGACGGTAATGAAAGTGCAAAACCATGTCCTCAAGAAGATGCATTATTGATAGATATTAAATTCAATGATCATCAATATCTCAATAGGAGAAGATGCTTTTAATGAGCAAATGTTCCCACAATGTTTTCCGCCTTATCAGAAGAATGTTTTTCAATTTCATCACATTTAAGAATGTCGTCTGCAAACTCTTTGAATTTGGGACAGTCGAAAATTTGTTGTTGGGGAAAGGGTTAAACCATTTATGTTTTCCTATTTTACAGGAGCTCAAGCATGTGTCCTTGCATTTTCATCAGTAGACAGAGATTCATTTGAGGCAGTGGAATCCTGGAAACGGAAGGTTATTAACAATTTTTAGTTTTTTCATTACTTTTATGTTAATTAAACATTTTACTTATTTTATATTAATTAATTGATTTAGCTTTTCAAAATACTGCTACACCTCCTATCAGGACCTCCTGTAGGATATGAATAAAGTACTACTAAAAGCTATCTTGTAATCAATTTGCAAACTGCTTGGTTAAGTACTTTTTTGATGACTGCATTTGGACTTTTATTAGAGGCAGTCTCCCAACTGGAATGCCATGGTTCTACCTGGCTTGACCAGTTGATTATGGTGTTTTCCTCCATGGATAAGAGTCAGGCATTGCAACATTACTTAAATAATGTTTATTTGGTGTCAAACTCATATAGATAAAAAAGAAATAGATTTACTTTTTGGGATGTAAGGAAAGAATTTTTCAGGGTCTTTGTGGCTGCATGGCTTAATTACATTGATGACAGTGGTCCAAGGGAGAGCGACAGCTTCAGAATGCAAGGGTCATGCGTTCGAATTTGGTTTGTGGCGGAGTCCATTTTGAGATTTTTTGTTCATCCCAATTCAACTTAAGTACTGGATATGTCTCTAGGGAGCAGAATTGAGAGAGATTTATATAAGTTGTCAGAACTTGTTTTGTGAAAGATGTAAAATAAACAAGTTTAAACAAAAATTACCTGGAAACAATTCTGATATATACCTTCACAATAGGAATTTCTTAAAATCAGTTTTGTACAAGCGATTCCTACCCTATGATACACACTCTTATCTGATCTCTATATTGTTTATTTATGTGACACAGGTTGAGTGTGAAGTGGGTGAAATTGGTATGGTGATTGTCCAGAATAAAATAGATCTCATAGATGATGCTGTGATACAGCCGTAAGTAGCATATCTCTTATTCTAATCCTTTTTTTGTTAGATATGGCAATTAATATTCTTTTCTTTTTAAGTATGGTAGTTATTATTCAATTCCTTTTCTTCTTTGGTATGGCTATGCTTGTTCTATTAATTTTCTTGTTGGTATGGGAATGGTTATTGTAATCCTTTTCTTTAGGAATTGGAATGGTTATTCTATTCTTTTTCTTCTTAAGTAAACCAATGGTTATTCTATTCTTTTTCTTCTTAAGTAACCAATGGTTATTCTATTTTCTTTCTTCTTAAGTAAACCAATGGTTATTCTATTCTTTTTCTTCTTAAGTAAACCAATAGTTATTCTATTCTTTTTCTTCTTAAGTAAACCAATAGTTATTCTATTTTCTTTCTTCTTAAGTAAACCAATGGTTATTCTATTTTCTTTCTTCTTAAGTAAACCAATGGTTATTCTATTTTCTTTCTTCTTAAGTAAACCAATGGTTATTCTATTTTCTTTCTTCTTAAGTAAACCAATGCTTATTCTATTCTTTTTCTTCTTAAGTAAACCAATGGTTATTCTATTTTCTTTCTTCTTAAGTAAACCAATGGTTATTCTATTCTTTTTCTTCTTAAGTAAATCCAATAGTTATTCTATTCTTTTTCTTCTTAAGTAAACCAATGGTTATTCTATTTTCTTTCTTCTTAAGTAAACCAATGGTTATTCTATTCTTTTTCTTCTTAAGTAAACCAATAGTTATTCTATTCTTTTTCTTCTTAAGTAAACCAATAGTTATTCTATTCTTTTTCTTCTTAAGTAAACCAATGGTTATTCTATTCTTTTTCTTCTTAAGTAAACCAATAGTTATTCTATTCTTTTTCTTCTTAAGTAAACCAATAGTTATTCTATTCTTTTTCTTCTTAAGTAAACCAATGGTTATTCTTTTTTCTTTCTTCTTAAGTAAACCAATGGTTATTCTATTCTTTTTCTTCTTAAGTAAACCAATAGTTATTCTATTCTTTTTCTTCTTAAGTAAACCAATAGTTATTCTATTATTTTTCTTCTTAAGTAAACCAATGGTTATTCTATTCTTTTTCTTCTTAAGTAACCCAATGGTTATTCTATTTTCTTTCTTCTTAAGTAAACCAATAGTTATTCTATTCTTTTTCTTCTTAAGTAAACCAATAGTTATTCTATTCTTTTTCTTCTTAAGTAAACCAATAGTTATTCTATTCTTTTTCTTCTTAAGTAATCCAATGTTTTTTCTATTATTTTTCATGTAAGTATGACATGAGTCAGTCTATTAGTTTTCTTTTAAAAAAACGCCATTAATGATATTTTTTTTCCTTCTATCATCGTATTGAGGGTTCAGTTACAATACTATAGTAGAGGCATCATGTTCATTCATCCTTTGTTACAAGCATTTGTTAGTTTATTTGTATAGTATTTTGTTATACACCACTGCCAGGACCATAATGTACTTTTTCTTAAAGAAAACAATGAACATAACAGTTGAATATTACCAATTCTAGTAAAAAATAACACATATTGGATTGATCTAGTTTTGCAATGCAAGGAAATTAAAATTTTAAAAGAATAAAAGGAAAACTTATTTCTTGAATGAATTACTTTTTTTTTCAAATTTTGATCTCAAGTTGTGGCATATGAAGCCTTTCAATATTTAATGGTTAGGTCTAGGATGCAATGGAAGACTGTATAGTAGATTCTTCACTAACATAAACCCCTTACTGTAGTATTGCACTGAATCCTTGAGATAAGCTTGATTTGGTAAGAAGCTCTAAATTATTTACTTTCAGTGAAGAGGCTGAAGCTTTGGCCAAAAAATTAAACCTTCGATTTTATCGAACTTCCGTAAAGGACAACTTAAATGTTGATGAAGGTAAGTAACTAATAAGACAAAAATGCAAAACTTTTGTTAGACCTTAACCCTTTCCCAAACAACAACTTTTCGACTGTCCCGATATGAAAGAGTTTGCAGACAACATTTCAAAATGTGATGAAATTGAAAAACATTCTTCAGATAGATCAGAAAACCTTGTGGGAAAAGGAAAAATTGCTTGACACAAGCAATTTCTCCTTTTCTCATAATGTTTTTTTAAAGTCATCTGCAAAAAAGTGGTCAGATGTCATTATTGTTTGGGAAAGGGTTAAATACATCAAAGATTTAATAACAGTAAAAGTTATACTTTATTTTGATATGGTAAACTGGTTAACATATTCCATTATTTTAGAGATGTGACTGATCCAAAAGGACAGCCACAGCAAACCAAAGTTATGATGTATGAAGAATGAAAATTTGTTAATTAATTTGGGTAGAAACCAATGTGGCAAAAGGAGATATTGCTCACCCTTGCACAATTTGTTTCAGAAATAAATTGTTTTTCATATTTGTGTTTACATGAGCATAGTCTATAAGAAGGAAAGGGACTCAGTAGCAGATTAAAAAGAATTCTGGGCCAAAATGAGCTATTGCTTTTGAGTGCTTTCTCAAAGTGGATTTTACCATACATCTCCAGGAAAGGTTATTTTTATTATTTGTCAAATTGTGGTCTGTTGCTGATTTTGATTTTGATGACTATTTAAAAGAAAAACCTGTATAAGGGGTTTGGTCCTGCATGGCTCAGTGGTTAAGGTGGTGGACTCTGAACACGGGGGTCCCCGGTTTGAGCCCCACCGAGGCCTCTGGTTTCGTGGGAGTGGCCTTTGGCAAGTCACATCAGAGCCCTAGCCTAGTACTGGTGCCTCCAGGAAAGCCGTTCCAGAACTGAAAAATGTAGGTATGGCACTGACGAAGAGGACATATGGGACCTGTGTCAGTTAATGACTCTAATCTAAATTTCCAAACCATGGACAAAATGATTTATCAATAAAAGAATGTCTTTCTTGTTGCATTGGTTTTCAAATTCACTTTGCCATACACTAATGTTGCCATTATCTGTAAAAGGAATAAGGGTTTGTTCATGCAGCATATTTATATATGTAAATAGCCCTGATAAAATACACCAGCATGACTTAGCATATCGAATCTGCAATATGTTGACACTCACTGCACTCAACATCCTCCCTTCTAATTTATTGCTGGGAAATTTTGTACTGAATTTATTTGATACACATGTTGCAAATAGATTGAAGAAAGCATTGTGCAATAAAAGGAGGCAATTCTCACCACTTGTATTTTTCCTGTTGACACTTTGGTTTCATACCAATTTCACAAAGAATTCAAATTAGGTAATTAGTAAAAAGATATTCATAGCTTTTTTATTCTTGCAACAGATAAAAGAAAAAGAATGCAAAATTCCTTGTTCCACCTTATTGATAACCAAACAGATTTTTTACAGAGCAGCATTTAAAGTGTTGGTAGATGACAATTACAATCTAAATGGGAATGGTGCTCATCATGATTATATCAGTGAAGACATCACGATGGAGGGAAAGCAGATATTTCTCATATGAGCATTTGTCTTTTTCCAACAATGATTTCAAAACTATTCTGAAAAAGACAAAAAGTCCAGAGAATGTAAAGAAAACTGTTGTTAAAGTGTGATAGTAGACACATAACTTGTCTGAAACTGTATTAAGTTTTATAACTGCAATTTAAGATGATGCAAGATAAGTTATTGAATGTTTCTTATAAAAGTTTGACCTTTACAAAAATCATTTTGAATCATGACAAAAAATTATGAGGAAACTCTTGTTATGTCACAAATTTTAATGTCTGTTGATCAATGATGCAATTCTTTGATTAAAGTTTTATCAATTTGTAAAATGGTATACTTTTATACCGTCTGCTTTAAAACAATTTGAAAAAGAAAAGAATTGCTGTTATTATCTTTTTATTATTTTTATTTGTACAGTGTTCAGATATTTAGCTGAGAAGTACATCCAGCAGTTGAATTATGAAGAAGAAGAGGAGCAGACAAATTATCATCAAATAGGCTCTGGTAAAGTAACTAATAGTCAATCAGTGATGAGGACTGGTGGTCCAAGGGGAGGACTGGTGGTCCAAGGGGAGGACTGGTGGTCCAATGGGAGGACTGGTGGTCCAATGGGAGGACTGGTGGTCCAAGGGGATGACTGGTGGTCCAAGGGGAGGAATGGTGGTTCAAGGGGAGGACTGGTGGTCCATGGGGAGGACTGGTGGTCCAAGGGGAGGAATGGTGGTCCAAGGGGAGGGTCAGTGATGATGACTGGTGGTCCATAGGGAGGACTGGTGGTCCAAGGGGAGGGTCAGTGATGAGGACTGGTGGTCCAAGGGGAGGACTGGTGGTCCATGGGGAGGGTCAGTGATGAGGACTGGTGGTCCAAGGGGAGGACTGGTGGTCCATGGGGAGGATTGGTGGTCCATGGGGAGGGTCAGTGATGAGGACTGGTGGTCCAAGGGGAGGACTGGTGGTTCAAGGGTAGGACTGGTGGTCCATGGGGAGGACTGGTGATCCAAGGGGAGGAATGGTGGTCCAAGGGGAGGGTCAGTGATGAGGACTGGTGGTCCATGTGGAGGACTGGTGGTCCAAGGGGAGGGTCAGTGATGAGGACTGGTGGTCCAAGGGGAGGACTGGTGGTCCATGGGGAGGGTCAGTGATGAGGACTGGTGGTCCAAGGGGAGGACTGGTGGTCCATGGGGAGGGTCAGTGATGAGGAGTCCATGGGGAGGACTGGTGGTCCAAGGGGAGGACTGGTGGTCCAAGGGGAGGACTGGTGGTAGGACTGGTGGTCCATGGGGAGGACTGGTGGTCCAAGGGGAGGACTGGTGGTCCAAGGGGAGGGTCAGTGATGAGGACTGGTGGTCCATGGGGAGGACTGGTGGTCCAAGGGGAGGGTCAGTGATGGGGACTGGTGGTCCAAGGGGAGGACTGGTGATCCAAGGGGAGGGTCAGTGATGAAGACTGATGGTCCAAGGGGAGGACTGGTGGTCCAAGGGGAGGACTGGTGGTCCGAGGGGAGGACTGGTGGTCCATGGGGAGGACTGGTGGTCCGAGGGGAGGACTGGTGGTCCATGGGGAGGACTGGTAGTCCAAGGGGAGGACTGGTGGTCCAAGAGGAGGGTCAGTGATGAGGACTGGTGGTCCATGGGGAGGAGTGGTGGTCCAAGGGGAGAACTGGTGGTCCAAGGGGAGGACTGGTGGTCCAAGGGGAGGACCGGTGGTCCATTGGGAGGACTGGTGGTCCAAGGGGAGGACTGGTGGTCCAAGGGGAGGGTCAGTGATGAGGACTGGTGGTCCATGGGGAGGACTGGTGGTCCAAGGGGAGGGTCAGTGATGGGGACTGGTGGTCCAAGGGGAGGACTGGTGATCCAAGGGGAGGGTCAGTGAAGAAGACTGATGGTCCAAGGTGAGGACTGGTGGTCCAAGGGGAGGACTGGTGGTCCAAGGGGAGGACTGGTGGTCCATGGGGAGGACTGGTAGTCCAAGGGGAGGACTGGTGGTCCAAGAGGAGGGTCAGTGATGAGGACTGGTGGTCCAAGGGGAGGAGTGGTGGTCCAAGGGGAGAACTGGTGGTCCAAGGGGAGGAGTGGTGGTCCAAGGGGAGGGTCAGTGATGAGGACTGGTGGTCCAAGGGGAGGCTTGATGATTACAAGTCTTGCACTATAACTTATAGTCAATCAGTGATGAGGACTGGTGGTCCAAGGGGAGGCTTGATGATTTCAAGTCTTCCACTATAACTTATAGTCAATCAGTGATGAGGAATGGTGGTCCAAGGGAAGGCTTGATGATTTCAAGTCTTGCACTCTAACTTATAGTCAATCAGTGATGAGGACTGGTGGTTCAAGGGGAGGTTTGATGATTTCAAGTCTTGCACTATAACTTATAGTCAATCAGTGATGAGGACTGGTGGTCCAAGGGAAGGCTTGATGATTTCAAGTCTTGCACTATAACTTATAGTCAATCAGTGATGAGGACTGGTGGTCCAAGGGGAGGTTTGATGATTTCAAGTCTTCCACTATAACTTATAGTTCTAGCTTTGAAATCAACAGGCATCCCACAGCATTAGTTATGGAACCCTTCATAGTGACAGGAAAATGTTCTTATTTACTCCTGTCAGTTTGTCTGTAACCTAATTTTGTTTGCAGGGGCCAAGTGGTTAGAGTACAGAACTTAAAATCACATGGCCCCTTTCCACATTGGTTTGAATCCTGGTGACAGCATTTGGATTTTCAAAAGAGGTACTCTCCTGACTGACTTATGGAATGCTGATGGTTCTACCTGACTTGACCAGCCCTTATAGGGAGTTGAGTATGGGGTCTTCCTCCATCATAAAGAGTTGGGCATCACAACATAACTGAAATAATGTTGACGCAATGTAAAACCCATGTAATTGTATAGTTGCCTGAATATGCCTAGCATAGAGGGAGACTATAAAGCCTACCTTGACCTTTTTACTTCTATATAAACAAACTAGTTTTGTTTGCTCTCTCATTGAAACAATTCACCTTCAATCTTTGCTTAACCCTTTCCCAAACAACAAATTTTCGACTGTCCCAAATTGAAAGAGTTTGCAGACGACATTTCAAAATGTGATGAAATTGAAAAATATTCTTCAGAAAGAGCTGAAAACCATGTGAGAAAAGGAAAAATTGCTTGTTACAAGCAATTTCTCCTTTTCCCACAATGGTTTCTAAAGTCGTCTGCAACAAAGTGGTCAAATGTCGTTATTGTTTGGGAAAGGGTTAACTTCATCACTTTGTTAGTTGTCATGAAAGACCCTACCTGGCTCAAGCTTGGTATCTGGAAACACCCCCTTAGTTATATTGGAGACATGGGTCCTGAGTGCTGAACAATGAAATATTTACTTCTCACAAGGGCTGCACCTTTACACTGGTTAAGTTTTTTGTGTGCAAGTTTGATGTCTTTAATGAGCAATTTTTTTCTTTTGTCACAGTCATTACTCAGATCTTCTGCTGCAGGGGCATTAAAATGAATGTGTATGATGGAAAAGTAAAGAATGGTTTCTCAAATTCTTCTTATTTTCTTTCAGGTTTCATACATTCAGATTCAATAAACAACCATGTGGAATATAATGACTCAAGTGTGAAGCATCAAGGGAACTATAACTCACCAAAAATTAAAACAAAATCAGAGAAAAATAAATCAAAGAGCTCGAAAAACGGAAAACTGAAAACATCTTACAATGACGAGGGTACAATACATCTACAGCCCAGCAAAAGACGGACTCATGGGAAAAAGCATATGTTATCCACAAGATGTATGTTGTTATAGTATGCTTTGTGTTAAGTCGGGAATTCGGAGAAAAGGATGTGTTTAGTTCCTGGATTTGACAAAGAGGTGAATGTGATGCAATAATGATCAAACAATGAACTCAGTCTTTGACAGTCATTCATAATTAACCCTTAGAATGCTGGGTAATTTTCTATGAATAAATTCATGTGTTGTCTGCTTTCCAAAACCTTAAATATCTGCTTAATTTTGATGAAGAAAGATACTCAGAGTAGCATATACATTAGATCACAGGCCAAACACCAATTTATTTGGCGGCTGTCCTGGATCTAACATGTTTGCATAAGCATGAAGTCGGTTCCTGCACTATAAGGGTTAACTCAAGTCTTATCAATCAATCTCATAATTGTTTTATGTCTATAGCAGATGTCTGTGGCCTAGTGATTAGAGTACAGAACTTGAAATCACATGGCCCTTCTCCGCGTGGGGTCAAATCTTGGTGAATGCATTTGAATTTTCATGAGAGGCAGTCTCCTGACTTAGGGAGTGCCAATGGTTCTACTTGACTTGACCGGCCATTGTGGGTAGTTGAGTATGGGGTCTTCCTCAATTATCATGGGTCAGGCATCGCAATATAACTGAAATAATGTTGACAAGATGTAAAACCTACGTGATGTAAAACCCCATATAAACATTAAAAAGAAACTGTAGCAGAGGAATTTGAAAAGCTTCGCTGGAAAAGGAGAAATTGCTCTTGTGAGCATTGTTTCCTTGTTACAATAATATTTTTCAACCTTAAAGAGGATCATCTTTCAATTTCATTTCAATTTCTACTCAAATCTGTAAACATTTCCAATTAAGGTGGTCAAGAATATGTTCAGTTGATTTCAAGTTAAATCTCACCTCAAATGATTATAAAGCATTATAACCTATCGTGGAAAACAAAGTGTTATAGAAACTGTAAGCAAGTGACAATTACATTAAAAGGTATGCCCTTTTATAGCAACACTGAATATCACCAAGGTTCAAAGTAAGACTACACCAAATCCATCACTTACATACTTGCTGTAGACTTTCTTTGATCCCTAGATAAGTCTTTGTTGAAAGAAAAGGCAGATAGTAATTACAAAGTGCCAAAAAACCCATTGTCTTTGGCATATATGTTAGAACTAGGGATGGGAACAAATATTCGAATATTCGAATATTCGAATAGCGGGTCGAATATTCGAATAGCAAAATAGTATTCGAATATTCGATTTTAATGAACCCATATTACCGTATGTTTACCATAAATTTTATTCAAAAATAATGTTGTTTTATTTTCATTTTCTTCCTCTAAACCGATCCCAAATATCGAAGAACGTGCCTAGCTCCCAGGTGCAGTTACGATGTTTTACAACGTATGTCACACAGTTAAACACCTGTGACAAATTACCACATCTTTTGACAGTTTGCAAAACGATTAATTCCTAAGTGTGAAAATAGTCGATTTTAAGCCGCTAAATCTAACACCTTAATGATCTGCACTTGGTCCTTATTATCCAAAACAAGTCAATCACGCTAATTGACAATTGTCAGTGTCAACCAATCACGTAACTTGTTTGTCGTGAAATTAAACAATTACTCTTTCAATAACCAATCGTAATCATGATTGCATATGCACGAAGACCAATCAAATAATGTGTTAGAAAGTATATTTTTCTTCAGAATAATTTGTCAAACTTATCTTCATTCTAATTTCTACATCTATTCGATAAACATCACAGTGTCTCCATCACGTGTCTGGAATTACTTTACTCGTTCTGCCGACAAGATATCGGCTATACACAAAAGGTTTGAACAGAGGACTAGTGTACTAGTATTCGGACATGCAGACATTCGGACATCAAAACGAATTCTAAAATCGAATATATTCGAATAGTTCTTGTCGAATATTCGAATAGTGATTTCACTATTCGTTCCCATCCCTAGTTAGAACCATTGTGAAAAAACATTAAATTTTTTTGACAAAGTTTGTCTTAATGTCTGCTTCAGGACAGTCAAACAATTGAGTTAAGTAATAACGGAGAATGACAGAATTCACTATGCTGTATCAATATTAAAATAAGACCTAAGATGTTTCTTTTTTCAAAATCAAAAAGCTATTTATAGTTTCTCTTGCTTTCTAAATGGAAAATCAATGAGAAATTGTGAAGCAAGTGTTATGATAACAAAAAAAATATACATGGATAATTTTCTCACCATGAATTGTTCTTTAAAAGCAATTTCCCCTTTTTTAGCAGCAGTTGTTTGTTAAACCCCTAGAGCTGCATGTATGTTAAAATGTGTTGTTTATATAAGAAAAAATGTACACTATTGAACAAATTGCATCTTACATTCCAGATATGATTAGCTATTTTATTGTACATTGTGATTTTGTAAGATATCTTCACTTCCATGCATATTTATAATGGTATTATTTTGATGAACTGCTGCAGTCTTAACAGTTATTAAAGAAAATATCACCATGACAAAATGTTTGCTTCTTATAATATTTCCTAACCACAACCTAACAGGGTCTACATCAAAAAGCATAATAGTCCCCTGATTGTTACTTTTGTTCAGAACTGGGTTTTATGTTGTTTTCATCAGTATTTCAGTTTTATCACAGGTGTTGATAAGTGGTACGAATTTTTGAAGAAATTTTACCTCTTATCCGATAAATCTTCACTGTAGCTTATCTACTGTATGAGACTGCACTATATATTTATTGACAAAATAAAAAACTGAAATACAAGAGTGATATCTTCTACTAAGGGGAGACGAAGCTTCTCAATAACTGATGATGATGAAATCATTTATCTAGGATAACTCAACATTGTGTTAACCCATTACCAAACAATAACGACATTTAATCACTTTTTTGCAGATGACTCTGGAAAACATTTTGGGAAAAGGAGAAATTGCTTGTGATGAGCAACTTTTCCTTTTACCACAATATTTTCTGCCAAATCAGAAGATTAATTCCAATTTCATCACATCTTGAAATGTCGTCCTGCAAAATCTTTCAACTTGGGACAGTGGAAAAGTTGGTGTTTGGGAAAGGTTTAAACAAAAAGCTTGCTGAGTTTACCAATGATCTCCAATTGTAATATTAGAAGTTGGCCAAGCAGTCTGTCTGTCTCTCCTTTTTATTCTTGTTTGCACTGTGACATCATTGTCGTTGATGATTTTAAAGCCCAGATGTACAGAACAAATATTTGAAACTATCAAATAAATTGACTGTCTTGAAGATGAACCAAACCCTGCTGTGTATAGGACAACTTGCAGCTGTTAACCCATCCCCCATATGGTATTCTATGACTGGTCTTAATTGAAATCAGCAGCAGATGGCAACATTACAATAAAGTAGTGGCAAAGTTATATTTAATCCATGCAAGTCCCTGTTCTACAAATAAAACACTTATTAATGTACAGCGCTCACTCTTGAGCATTATAGTATTATGTTCCCTGGACGACCTACCAGTACAAGGCTAGGAAGTGTGTCTTGCCAAAGGACAATCCAAGGTGAAGTAGATAAGTGCCATCGAGAATTGAACCTGAGTTAGACAGTCTCTAGTCCCGGCGCTACCCATCACACCACCACAGATCTCTACAAGACTAACGAGTATCTACTACCAAGATAAGTCATTATGTCATAGCTTTCATGCATCATTAGTGACAATTGCTTATGACATGATTGTGGGTGGTGTATGGATATCAATGGCACCATTTGATCCAATGGTCCTGGGTAAAAATCAGTTGATATCAATTGTGATTGTTGGAATTGGAACCAAAAAAAGCAGACATGCTAAGAGTTGGCACGAAAGAAATACATTGTCTTTGATATCTGGAATAAAATCATTATGACAAAAGGATAGTTTTTGTCAAAACGCTATCACAAAAGGTCTGCAGACAGATGCATCAAAAAGAAATTAGAAGAGTAATTGGATGGAAATAAAAGGTCCGGCTCCTGAAATATGTTCACCGGATATTGTGTCCCGGTATTTATTTTTCGTCTTTGATAACAACAACAACAACAACAACAAAAACGAATGGAAGAACAACAACAATAAATAATGGCTTTGCTAACTCAACAATTCGATTTTAATGATGCGAGAAAGAAATTTTGTGTATGTATATAGCAGAATTTAAAGAAATATCATCTAGAAGACTTCATTTCAAGTGTTCAGTTACCTAGGATTGTTGAAAGTTTGTTCGAGACAAATCTGGTAGATTGGACAACCGGCCTTCTTCACTTCACCATTCATGTTTTTTAATTTCCTGACTAGCCTAAATAAAACACTGCGTAATGTCGTATTAGCAACATCATAAATGGCACAATTTCCCCTTTTAAGTTTATGTTGGATACGGTTATTGCTTCTGTTGACCTGTTCAATGAAAGCCAATTTAATTAAGTTGCATTGTGTCAGTAGCATGGTTTTCGGATATGACTGGTAGTTGGATCGCTGCTTTTTACTGTTAAGATCATTGATGATACAAGTGAACTCATTCGCTACCTAAATTGACAGTCTTGACCTTTTGGGGCCATCAAGATAATTGGCAAT
The DNA here is from genome assembly GCA_947846245.1 of Cerastoderma edule. NCBI lineage: Eukaryota > Metazoa > Mollusca > Bivalvia > Cardiida > Cardiidae > Cerastoderma > Cerastoderma edule. The sequence goes on along the minus strand of OX401405.1, from coordinate 40,890,072 downwards.
ATTTTTGTGAAGACACAAACAAAACGCTCAAAGCATTTTGGATTGGGTCATGAGTCAAGTCAAGCATCTTTAATTTACTTTAATTGAATGTGGGTAATCTCGGCCTTGGGCTGATTCGGACGAGGTTATCTCTGCCGTTTCAACTCAGCCTGCTATATTAGTACTATAGAAGCCTAGTGTATTATAAGATTGAAATGCAGAGTTGTTAATTTCAAAAGCTTACATTTATTTAGGCACTTAATGAGTCGCACCTTTTTTTACTTTTAATTGTCAAACCAAATACCTTATGAACAATGCCAAACGGTTTAATTAGCGCCAGGTGACGATTTTTTTGCTCCCGATATTTTCCCTGCGCATGCGCACTGGATTGGGAAAAAACTAATTAGCGGTTTTTTTAATTGTTTAACGGCAATTGATGCCATTATTTGGTGGTATTGTAACGTGTACCTGGTCTCTCTCAGAGTAAAGCCACTGTGGGTCACCCATCCAGGTACTAACCACTAAGTACGTTGCTTAACTTCAAGAGAAAGCCAACCACTCTACCGTATCAACCATAAAAGCCGGCTTCCACAGCGAGACTGTAGAAGTAGTATTTATACATGAACCCTATTACCGTCACATTTCTCCCATCTTTCTCTTGACTTCGTCACGAAGTCACTAAAGTCACAAAGACATATTATACCAGTGAAGCACTTGGTCAGTTCAGTCCAGGCTTTGTGTGTACACCGTCCAAAAACCCAGCAAGTATGAGCCAAAGCTGCAAGTATGTGGGAGTTCCACTGATGTATAGCCGCGTACCCAAAACCGGACTAACCAGTGTCACTGCCATTTCTAACACTGCTACATAGCAGAAACAAGGGTCGAGAACATGCGACAAACTACTAAGGGTACGGGAATGATGGTGATATCAAACCAAATCCCACCGCAAATCGTGAATCCCACCGCTGCCACCAATTTTGTATCGTGTATCGGGTCCCTCTCGGAGTAAAGCCACCGTGGGTCACCCATCCAGGTACTAACCACTTAGTAAGTTGCAATAATTTGAGAGAAAGCCAACCACTCTACCGAATCACCCATAAAAGCCGGCTTCCACAGCGAGTCAGGAGAAGTAGTATTTATACATAAACCCTATTACCGTCACAGTATACATATAAGTTTATTTTACATAAATTGTCTTATCAATTGACTTTATATAAATTAACAGACGACACAATTTAAAATTTAAATTAAACACCCTATGCTCCTGTATATTACTAATATACCAGGCCGTGTTGACCCGGCCGAGTTACCACATGGCAGAGTAAACCCACAAGCAGAGTTGGAAACAGGCCGAGTCAACCCTACACCTCTTTAATTAATTTTCTTTTTCTTCTGAGTATTCGCAATAAAATGAGGTTTAGAAAGATAAAAGTATCTGAATATGACCAAAATCCACTTGATTCACATCAATTGGTACAGTTTTTTATATAGGTAAACTTTGCACCTTTTACTATTTTCAATTTGAGGCACCTGCAGCAGAAGACTAGAACTACTCCTTTATAATACTAACGTACATGTGATTTCTCCCATTGTACCAATATGTGAGGCTCAAGTTCGAAATTCTGATATTTTTTCGGTTAGCCTTACTTTGTGTTGATTTAACACAGCGTTTTTTCTACCCAAATTGGGAAAGATTCCTGTACCCCTACTATAAGGAATTTTTTGCGGCGTGAAATCATCTAATTAGGAAAAATTTGAGTCGCGAAATCTGCAAATTTGGGAAAACTTGCATTTACAAATAGGGAATCTTTAAAAAGCATCTAATCTATCAACAGAGGTTATATTCTGCCTTGCAAAGCATTTAAGCCAAAGGTGTTCAACAGAAAAACTATTATTGAAGATAGTGTCACAATAGGAAGTGAAATTTAAAAAATATATATATTTTTTTTTTAGGTTTTAACTTTTATCAATACTGTACATGGAAAATACAGCTCACAACAAGATTGATTTGTGAAACACCCCTATGTATTCCTTACTGCTATGACCTTATTGTTGTGTCAAATTTGTTCTGACTGTTTACGTTATGATTGAAATGTATATTTTGACAAACTTCTAAAGAAGCAGTGTCTATTTTAGAAACCCAATGGAAGTTAGGAAATTACCCCTTTCCCTGAGGGTTCAGGTTTTTAAGGAAGTCAGTTATTTGCTTCCATAACCATCCGTGGTCAATAATCGTCTGCCGTGCTTAAACAACATGTTTTTGGAAGATTTACCTCCCTTGCTATGACTTGACAAAAATTCGTATTTTTATTTAACCATTGAAATTGGGAAAGGTCCGGTGCTGTGATTGGGAAGACTCCAGTAGGCGTTGGAAATGGTACCATTCCCCGGTACCAGTTAAAGAAGAAAAAACCCGCTGTAACAAGAAGGCATTCAATAATTTAAGACAATAATAAGTGATACATTGGTCAGCAATTGACACTGGATTTAAACTTCTCTTCCTCAATAAGTATTGTCCAAATTGTCTTAATTCTTATAACAGTTTAAGCATCTTGTTACTTTGGTTTGATTATTATTAAAGTTATCTTCATTTTCAGGAAGTGATTCATACTGTTGTTGAAGAGAATTCATTAGAACCATACAAGGACTTTGTGCAGCAATTTAATGCCAGGTTGGTTGAAATGATTACTCAATCATTATGCTCAAAAAGATTTTTCTTTTTTTCTATTTTCTTTTTTGAATATGTCTAGAAACAGTGTAACTGGAAAAGAAATTGTTTCTATGTGCATTTTTAAGGCTAGGGTTCAGGAAATCTCCAAGTTACAATTGATCTCAGAGACATTGTATACTCACCCCAATGTCATAAACCCTCCCCAATAAAAAAAGTCATTTGCTTTTACTGAAGACATTAATCCAGACTTGAGCTTAAGATGACGATGTCAAAATAACTCTTTTAAGATACTATTTGATAATGGTTTTTTGTTGTGTCTAATCTCTTAGCATAGTTGTTTTAGAAATATTTGTCGATACTCTAGTATTATGATACTCTTCTTTAAATGCTTCAAATCTACCATTTGACTTGGGAATAAAATATGTCCATGATTTATATGGTGACATATGATATGAGATAATCAATATTGATAGACTGTACCCCATCAACAAGGGAAGCAAACTGCTGTTTGAAATTTACATGCCTTAAAAATTTGAAATCAATCTAAATGCATCCGATTGACACAATCTGAATATCAATTATTGTGAAACAAGCATTTTACATGACATGGTGTTCTTCAATTAAGTATGCCGCTTTGTTGACACATTGAACCCCAATTTCAATGCATCTCAAGCCTTGTTTGTCACTGTATTAACAATAACACATTACTTTTTGGATAAAGTGATATTTATATATGTGCGTAACTATGTAATATATGTCTGAAATAACTGGACCATTTTTTCCTATAAGATCTCAATTTGAAATTGGTCTGGTTCAGCAGGAAATTTTCCAGAACTGACAATTTTCAGATATTTAGACTATATATATTTATCAAGAAGTTACTTTTGTCCTTTCACAATCTCATGTAGATTTGCCTACATTATTTCTTAATCCTTTCCTTAATACAAGTCTCTGTCAGTGAATTTGTTGACAGCAGACTACATTTGAAATGACTGATAAAATGAGAATTTCTTTATGACAACATCGTGCTCAATCTTTAAAATGATTTCAACTCTTTGTCATTAATTTTCAAAGTTTCTGGTGGTTTTTATGAATGGTATTAGATTTCATCTGCTGTAAATGGCACTGATCGAGGAATTATTTTGTATGTTTGACATGACTGTTTTGTGTAGGTGTATCTAGATTAATTATCTGTTTGAATATTTTTCACAGTGAGAGTGAGAAGAGGGTTACCATTGACCAAGCCTTCAGGGATGTGTTAAGAGATATAAGTGTGAGTTTTATTGTAATAAGAACTGCATCGTGTGTTTTTGGTTGAATCTAATTTGAATATACATCAAATTAGTCCTTGTGATCAGTGATTTTGAGTGGACTCAACAATATGATTAGAACCGCAGTGTCTATTCTAGACTGCGCAATTGCATGAATCGCCCTATTTTAGATCGCACGCAATTTTCAACATACATGCAAGAAAATCGTGCATCCGATTTTCATATAACTAATTAACATTTTGATTGTAAAAATTCGCTTAGCTGTTAAAATGTGCTCAGCGTATTAGTGACAGAACGCTTGAAATCAAAAGGGTTAGTTTTCTGATACGGTTAAATAAAATATAAGGAGCTAACTTTTGACGGACAATTACAGTTATATAAATAATAGAAAAATTTCGTCTAAATTTCGCTTTGTTTACATGCTACAGATGTCATTGATCAAGCATTGTAGAGGAAGTGGATAACAGACTTCTATAAGAAACCTGAACCCTCAGCGAACAACTTTTGGTACTGACATATGATTATTGATAGGAAATAACAGTCATTAACTGTAAACTGAGTTTTGGGCATCAATAGTTTTGTACCACAAGGATTCCTAGTTAGGGTACTTTGGGCTAATGTGTTTAAAAATTGCATTTAATAATTACACCCCCAGTTTGAGGAAAAATCCCCCCCTTATTTTCAAAGTGAAGGGCAGATTTTCCACCTGTTTTTGGATTTTTAGAATAGACACTGGAACCTTAGATGTCTGGATTTGAGGCATTTTTGTTGATAACTCCTTTCCTTTTATAGCGGGACTCCAGTGTACTTCACTAAGCATTATCTGGTGTAGAAGAATTTAAAAACTAAGAAATTTTTCAAGGATAAACGTTTTCCCTGTTATTTACAATTGTACCAATGACCAATGTCATTTAGTAAAAATTTTGTTTAACCTTGCATACGTTTAGTAGGGAATATGGTAAGATATAATATTTTATTTTATAGGCCCGAGATGAGGGTTGTGAGGTGTACAAACAGTTTATCTGTCTCTCTATTGATGCAGTTGCTGCAGGTATGTATCATTGCATTGTCTAATACTGAAAGGAGAACAAAACTCCTTAAAGAAAACGTTTATTGACGGATGATCTGCATATGTGTATTTGTAGAACGTAACTAACTAGAACAATTTACTGTATAGAGGTATAAGAAGTGTATCATTGAAAGTATCTAACAAGAACAATTTATTATTGTATGGAGATATAAGAAGTGTACTATTTGAAATTTTTTAAAAAGAAAAAATATTGTATAGATGCAGTAACATGGGGTATACTGGAGTGAGACATTCAATGCTATTTTTTCAATATGTACCTACCATGCAGAAATAACATTCATGCCTGATTGTTACTCATTTAAAAAAAAAAAAAGCAACAAAAACACAAGATTATTATTCAAACATAAACATAATATTTTCTTGGTTGGGTAGGCTTAGCTAAATCTTGACCATGGAGAAGTGGTCTTCAGCACCAATAGACAAGATTTTGATTAAGCCATATTGGTCAATTTAGGAAACAACAGCAGATGGCAAACATTGAGTATGGAACATCATACATTTTCATAATGGTATTAGGTGGAAACTATATGTTATAGAACAATAAATTTCTCCTGAATAAGAGCAATTTAATCTTTTCTTACAGTGGTTTCATAAGACTTCTTGACCAGAATTGTGAAAATGAGATATCCTGGAGAAACATTTTTTATATCTGATCTGATCTGCCATGTTAGTCATCCATTAAGGTTTTCCTGATTTCAGAACTGTGTTCAGCCAGTGTGCCATTCCTACTGTTAACAGATATATTTGATGTGATACCACTGGATCAATGTGAGGAATTGTTCTGTCTTGTTGAGGACAAGGTCAAAGTCTGGAAATCTGTGAGTATTCCATTTTATTGTAATCTGTTCATGAGTATTTCAATACAAGTAATCTGTGAGTATTCCTATAAAAGTAATATGTAAGTACAGTCAAATCTGAGGGAGTGGTCATACCTGAACAACGGCCGATATGTCAACAACAGCCAGCTCGGGCCTGCCCGTGCATTAACCTTCTTCACCTAACGGGAGTCTGTGCAGTGCAGCCAACAGCCACACTTATTAGTTTATTTGTACTGTATATCACACCTGCGTAACAGCCATTTTACATGCTGCGCGAAAGTTTCATAACTCTAACAAAAGTGTGCACTTGCAAACAAAGAAAGTTGATAAGGCGTGCTTGTGGCCTAAGCAGTACACAAACAAGGACCCGAGGGATGATTTAAATCTATGTGTACACTTTGTCAATAGATTACATAATATGTCATAGTTTGTACACGGTAATTTAGGGGGATTTTTTTTTCATGCTTAGTAGGCTCAAGATGTTTGCAGAAATTGTTTTCTTAGTATGGGCGGTGTTTCCTTTTTAAGTAGCGCAACTGAATTAAGTTTTATATGTAATTTGGAGGGTTTGATATGTGTTTCACAAACAAAGCATATTAATGCCTCCAAAACCATGCAGATTTTCTTTTTTCTCCCATTCTTCGCCATCTAGTCGGCACAAAATTATCTCCAAAGAGGAACTAGCTGGATTTGTTTTTTGTGTTAGAATCTGGGAATTCTTCGTGTGTTATTGGTTACGAGACTGGTAATGGACGCATCCAGATAGAAAGGGTAGCCATACGCAAACAGAACGTTATGTACGAATTTGAAAGTGGCTATCCTTGTGAGAAGATTGACGAACATTGATACAAGTGGTTTTTAGATGCTTTTCTATGCAGATTAATTCGTCTTGACATCTTCTGTTAGAAAAACATTTAAAATTTGCGAGTGATTCTGGTGAATATGACTTTCAAAGGTTTTATGGTTGGTTGTTAATATGGTTACTAAAATTGAAGAGTAAATTTGTTACATGATCAGCATTGAAAGAAAACTTAAAATGAATCACTTACCCTTTCTTTAATTGTGTTCTTAAAATTATCTAACATCGTTGTTTTTTGGGGGTTTTAGAATAAAGTGTGGATTAATTTGCATAAGATAAATGGTTTAATCAATGCTTATTTTTACATGGACATTTTCTTTGTACAACTACCCTGTAAGAGATTTATAAAATGGAGGACTTATATTGTGAACAACAGCCATTCTGTGCACAGCGGCCACTTTGGGTACTTCCCTTAACTGGCTGTTGTACACAGATTTTACTGTATTCCAGTAAAGGTAATCTGTGAGTATTCAAATAAAAGTAATATTTAAGTATTTCAGTAAAGGTAATCTGTGGGTATTCAAATTAAGGTGATCTGTGAGTATTCAAATTAAGGTGATCTGTGAGTATTTCCATCAAGGTAATTTATGAGTATTCTAATTTATGTAATCTATGATTATTTAAATTTAGGTATTCAGTGAGTATTCCAATTAAATCTGGTATTATACATATGTTATTGGTTTCGTGATAGAAATGGAAATTTCAAAAGGTATTTACAGAAATAACAGTTAACCATTCTATTCATATAAATAATATGTAAAATAACGAAAGTATAAATACAAGTCATAGAAATCATGAGATATGTTTGTGTAGCTTTTTAATAATTGATGTTAACTAACATTAATCAAGAAGAGACCATTTTATGAGGACAGGTCATCTCAAGAGTTGATGGTTTATCTCTCAACCTCTATGTACCAATAATGTTTTGTGCTCGATGTGATTTAAGGTGTTGATGGACTCGATTTAAGTATTCTTTCTTTAATAAAGGATCCTTTATGGTCATTAAGCAAAGCTTTTTTCTGTAATAAGGCTATATTTTGTTCTTTTTCTGTATAACAATTCTTAAAGATCAGTCAAAAAATCAATTAATTTGTTGATAAGAAAGAAAGTTGTGCTTTCTTCTTCTATGTTTTAACTGTTTTTAGCATATGGCTATATGTGACTGATTTCAAAGATACCAACATTAATATTGAGGAGATTTGTTTAATTTGTACATGGTATTTTCATTTCTTTTTCAGGCATCATTTTAATAATTGTCTATAAAACTGACATTTTAACATAAAAGACAAAAAAAAAAACATATTTCAGTACATGTATTTCAAAAGCATTTGACTCAGGCAGGTTTCTGTATGATTATGCCTTTAACCCTTTGTGATTGATCTTAATTGAAATTATTAGCCAGTGTTACAAGATGAAAGAAAATATTTTCATTGTAGAATTGACATAAATTGATTTGAGTTGAATCTATGGTGACAAAGATTGAGTATGCTTGTCATGAACAGTTTCTCCTTTTGCCGTTGGTTTGGAAAGATTATTGTACAAAACTGGCAAGAAACTGCTTGAAGTATGAACAGATTGTAATGGTATGAATGAAGCATCTTTAAAAGTGAAGAAATCCCAATCCTTTTGTCACAATATGTTAGCTGTAAGCTGTTGATGCTGTAAAGAATTTTATTTGAGCTTATGATGAAATATTTTTTATTAACACAGAGAGATTTCTCTGTTTCAGCCCACATATTATGAAACAGGGAAGAACTTTCTCTTAAGGATGTGCAATGGTAAGAGTCATGATACTTCAAGATAAATAAGTAAATACGTTTTCTTTTGTCTTTTGAGTATTATGTTCTACTTTAATCAGAACACTTACTTGAATTTCAAGTTAGATCTTTTAATGAATTTGCTTTGATGTTGAAATGCCTTGTAAAGTATAATTGATGAATTTATGTTGATAGGATTCAAAGAATCTTTTAATGAATATGTTTTTAACTGTTTACTGCTGTAAAGATTTTTAATGATTACCATCTAAATTGTTTGGCTTTCTAATCATGTTGCAAAATACATTGTGCTCCCAATTCTTTCTTAACCCTTTACCAAACAATAACGACATTTAACCACTTTGTTGCAGATGAATCTTGAAAGGATTGTGGGAAAAGGAGAAATTGCTCATAACGACCGATATCTCCTTTTCCCACAATGTTTTCTGCCCTACCAGAAGATCGATTTTCACTGTCTTCACATATTGAAATGTCGTCTGCAAACTCTTTCAATTTGGGACAGTCGAAAATTTGGCTTTTGGTAAAGGGTTAAGATGTTTTATGTTGGTTCTCATCTTTGCTTCAGATCTCTTGCGACGCCTCTCTAAGTCACAGAATACAGTCTTTTGTGGACGGATACAATTATTTCTATCCAGGCTATTTCCACTCTCAGAGAAATCAGGTAAGATTTGTGCCTTTTCTTCCTTATGTATCCATACATTACAGAATCGCAATAAAGTTAAAATGGAGATACCACTCTTATTTTTGTTCTACCTTGAGGAAATACGAAAGTGATAATTTTTAGGTTTTATTGATTTCACCACATAAATGGTAGTAAGATTTATATATAGTAGAGATAAGAGGTTTATATTTGTTAATGGTAAAAGGCATGAAAGACAAGAATTTTTTATCTTTTGTCCTTATTCCAAACCCCATTATGTAGCATTCAAGCTAGTTATCAAACTGAAAAGGTAAAATAAATCTAATTAATTATTATTATTATTTTTTTTTTATATGGGTTTTACATCACATCAACATTATTTCAGTTATGTAGCGATGCCCGACTCTTAATGATGGAGGAAGACCCCATACTCAACTGCCCATAAGGGCTGGTCAAGGCGGGTAGAACCATCTGCATTCCGTAAGTCAGTCGCTAGACTGCCTCTCATGAAAATCCATATCCCTCTCAGGATTTGAACCCACGCGGAGAGAGGGGCCATGTGATTTCAAGTTCTGTACTCTAACCACTAGGCCACAGAGGCCCCTTAATTATTCTTTAAATATTCATGAATTGACATTTATTAATATGAGTCAACTCATGCTTTGTCACTTTGCTTTCATATACATTCATATGATTAGTCCGTAACTAAACACAATCAATATGAATAGACTACTTCTTGATGCTGATTGTTTCTTAAGTGGTCTGGTATAAAGCGCGTAAAGGGCCAGCATATTATACTTGTCAACCCCACTATTGACGCGGGTCGAACATCATGGCTCCCGACGACCGCATTATAATGAGGCTGCAGTGTATTTGACTGGCTTATGGATGAAAATTCTTTTTATTTCCTTTACAGCATTAAATTTGATGAGTCAGTTCAATTTAGAGAATATCACTTTATACAAACAGTCAAAAGAGGAAACAGATGAGGTAAGATTACTGTTTTCTTTGTGTGTGTGTGTGGTTTTTTTATATATAGATCTAAGCTCTGAGTTCAAAAGCAGTGGCCCAGACCAGGGCAGTATCAGAGTTGATATCATCCAGTTTATTTTGTATTTTGGAATAAAGGGCATACATCCTTTATCATGGTACCTATTTGACTCTTGGTTTTCTTTGAAAGATTATTTTAAGTACTTTAGATATATGGTTAAGAGAAGAAAAAAAGCAACAGAAATAATCCTCTTTACTAGATATCTCTTGTATTTTATGACTTAGAAGTTTTGGTACTGTGTTGTCAGTTTTCCATGTGGTGTAGGGCATATTCAACAGTTTGGTTATGTTTTGAAAAGATAGCTGTAATGCCAGTTCTATCATTTCCTTTAAAAGGTTTAAGATTCCATAGTGATAACTGGTGCCTGTTGTTGCTTTAACTTCGGACCTGCTACAAAATATGAATGAGGGAAAGTACAGCATAACAACATATTGAGCATATTCACAATGTTTTATTTCAGGGGTCTGATGTTAAGCCAGAAAAAATGGATGTGGAGGAGGGAGAGATGGAAGAACAAAAAAGGTAAAGATTTAATAGATGATTTTATCATTTATTGCTTATTATAGTTTATAGCATTTCACATACATCCATTTCTTGACAAATAAACATTTGAATACACTGAAGAACAACTAATGTTAAAGTGTGTGTACCTTTTTAAGTGTGATGATTTTATTTCTGGAAAAGGTCTGGAAATGCTTCCAGCAAGTAGGGGTTATCTGTAGAATATAAGTTATACAAGGATTAATTAGCTTATTATTATAAAGTAGGCTGACTGTATGCTGATGAGGGGGGTTGTTTTGCGGTAGAAGTCAACAAAACCCGTTGTTACTGAATTAAATGAACTCATAAGGGACAATAGATCTATTTATTTGTAAAAATATGAATATTGCCATATTGTTTAAGGTAATGTACCTGATTTCTGCATTGTACTCTGTCTAACTTCCTTATTTCAGTTTGAGGGTTGGAATTAATTGTTGAAAGTTGGATTTCAACTTGCATGAATGCATGGGTTCATTTAACAAGGGTGAAAGTGTTCAGGATTATTCCTGAATTTCAGGTTTTTGAGAAATTTTTTGTCCCTATATATTGCCATAGCAAACATGCCTTTTCAAGATAATGAATTACAGATTTCAGGTTTTTGAAATTCTTCAACTTTCACCCATGATTTAATTCCTTTCACCATATTGACTCATTTTGATATATTTGCAGCTTAAGGTTAGTGGTATCACTTTGACAAAAGGAGAAATTGCTCATGGCAACTTGTTTCTACTTTTGCTTACTAATATGCTTTCGAAATATTTCTTTTTTGACTTCTGCTGCTGCTTTTAATTTGGATCAGTCTCAAAATTCCATTTAGAGGATTCAGAAAAAAGGCTAAATGATAGAGCAGGTAATGTAGCAAATAGATATACCCTTTACCATTTGTATGTGTGATACGATTTTGGTTTAAATCTCTATGTATTACTATTTCACAGCAATGTTCCAATAGACTACAATCTGTACAGAAAATTCTGGTCTTTACAAGACTTCTTTAGGAAACCCATTCTGTGCTTTGAGAAAAGATCCTGGAGCCTGTTTGTAATGGTAAGATTGAACAGTTTTTGTATTCAAATCTTGGTTATTTTGAGAGCAAACATAGACCCTTTATATTTTTATTTTATCTTTTTTGCTCATAGCAAAACTGATACCCTACTCAGGGCTTTTAAAACAAAACGCCCACGAAAACATTATGACAAATGAAGTCTTTGATTTCAGTGATATTTTACAACCAGACTCATTGATAGCTAAATATTTTGTGTCATATTTTTTAGTTATCTTCTTGATCACAGTTGTCCAAAATTCAAAACAAGTATGTCATATGTATAAACATATTTATGTTATATTGCTTGTGAGTTCCTAATTACTCTTGAAATAAGCTTCTTGGATAGATAACCAGGACATGTGTCAAATGTGGATTAATGAGAAGTAGCATGGCCAATAGGCTTCTTGTATGAATCGAACCCATGACGGTCATGTCCCACAGCAGACTGCCTACCCATGGACCACTGTCCCACAGCAGACTGCCTACCCATGGACCACTGTCCCACAGCAGACTGCCTACCCATGGACCACTGTCTCTATTTCAAGTTTAGAAGTATACAAAATTAGACATGGTTATGTCAAGGCTATCATCTTGTCTTGTGCACCAGTATTGTCTTCTTAATTTCTAAATGAAATTGCCTTTTGTCCTTATTTATTGATAGTTATTGGACTGTTATTGATAATCAAATTGCTTTTATGTATGCTGTACGATTACAGAATGCAGACTCTGTGCTGAAAGCTTTTAAAAGCTCTAAGTTGGATGATCTCAAGTCATCAAAAAAGAAGCTTAATCAAAAGCGAGGGATGGATAGTAATGCCTTTTTTGCCAAGTATCTTACAAGTGAAAGGGTATGTTGGTATCTTATTATACACTAATCAAAATACGCCTAATTTACAATAAAGTATATCAACTATGTTTACATAGTTGCATAAACAGTGTGGTTTGCTGTAGAACTTATAAGTCAGTTCCTTATCAAGAGATAGTATTTGGGTATTGGAAATCTGCAAAGATGATTTCAAGAAAGATTGACAACTTTGATATCTTGATCCATTTTTAAACAGTTCAGCCTTTGTTTAAGATGTCTTTATGTAAGGTTTCAATTTCTTATTTTTCTTGTTTTGCTGCTTGTGTACTGAAAAAAATGACAATACATAAGAAACAGTAATATTTTATAATTCTGATAAAGGATGAAAGTCATGGAGAAAGTTCCATCTGGAAAATGAAGCATTCTCCATGATTTTCTTCCTGTAATTGGTTGCTGTGTTAACCCTTTACCAAACCCCAAATTTTCGACTGTCCCAAATTGAAAGAGTTTGCAGACCACATTTCAAAATGTGATGAAATTGAAAAATAATCTTCTGATAAGACAGGAAACATTGTGGGAAAAGGAGAAATTTCTTGTGAAATTGCTTGTTACGAGCAATTTTTTCTTTTCCCACAATGTTTTCCAAAGTTGTCTCCAACAAACTAGTCAAATGTCGTTATTGTTTGGTAATGGGTTAAGCTGTTGTCCATCTTAAATACCATGTTCGAACTGTTTTATAACTGACACACTAAAAAGGTGTCAACATTATGATACCTTACTCTAGAAATAACTTTATATTCTCTCTCTTGTTTTTTTAGCTTCTAGACCTTCAACTGAATGACAGCAACTTCAGGCGCTATGTCCTCGTCCAGTTTCTAATCATATTTCAGTACTTGAATGCAAATGTCAAATTTAAAATGTACGTACTCGTTCATTTCATTCTGTTCATTTTACACTAGAATTTCAACTTTATTAAAACTTTACCCCTCTAGGATACATGATATGTTTCAGTCTCGCTCAATTCCTCTCACTTTCTGAGGTTATTGTCTGTACTCAGTTCTAAAATCACTTCTAGAGTGTTTTGATGAATTTTCGCTGTACATTCACAATGATTTCAGTGGTATTTGATAACTGTCTCCCTTTTCTGTGATCTTTGTTTGTTTCTCTCCAAGTTTGTTATGTTGTCTAGAACTTTCTACCTGTATTGATAATCACTAGTTCCTCATGGTATGGCTTCGCAAAAGGAGAAGGTTTGCTAGTTATACACTTTTAAGTTTTTGAATGGTTAGACTTTCAAATAGGGCATCTGAGCTAACATGTTGGTTCTTTCTTGCTTTTTATTACATATCCACCTGGTCATGCATACCCCTGTTGTTCCTAGCAATTAACCTATTTAAAGGTGTATTTTGAATTTCGTTTCATAAGGGGGGGGGGGGCATAAAGAAAAATTCTAAAGGAAAAATGAAATTAAACTGAAGAAATAAGCTAAAACTAATTTGATGTTTGAAATTTGATATTAAACTTAATTGTGGTTCAGTTTAACCCATTACCAAACAATAACGACATTTGACCAGATTGTTGCATACTACTCTGGAAAACATTGCGGGAAAAGGAAAAATTGCTCGTTAAGAGCAATTTTTCCTTTTCCCACAAGGTTTTCTGCCCTATCAGATGACTATTTTTCAATTCATTACATTTTGAAATGCTGTCTGCAAACTCTTTCAATTTGGGAAAGTTGAAAATTTGGCGTTTAATAAAGGGTTTAAGGTCCTAGATCAGGTTATTCAATCCCTTTTGGGTTCTCTCCATGAAGGGGTGTTTGATGGCAAAGTGGTAAGTCTCAGAGGCTGCTTCCATGGAATAAATCATTTCTTTTATTTCTGTTGTTTTGTGTGTTTTGGTAAATTCAAAGTTATACAATATTTCAGTGCGGCACACACACTCTCAGAAGAACAGACCAACTGGATCAAGACGGCTGAGGATACAATCTGTCAGTTGATAAAAGAGACACCTCCAGATGGGGAAAACTTTGCTAAGACGGTAGAGCATGTATTATCAAGAGAGGAACACTGGAATGCATGGAAGAATGAGGGATGCCCGGACTTTGTGATGAAACCCCAGGATCCTCCTAAACCTGTCAAAAGGTTAAATAACTATGATCTGGTATAGTGTTGAAGATTTTGAATAAGAGATGATTAAAGCTTTAGCTAACAGCAACTGTTAACCACAACACAAAACATTTTTACCATTAGATCACACCATCTTTTATAAGCTTGGGTTAATGAAATGTTTGAACATAAGAAATCGGCACTAAACAAGGAAGTCTTCAGAATAAGTGCTATGAGATTGCAATAGGTTGATATGTATAAGGTTGTTGATCACCTGTATTCAGATAGGGAAGGGTTTTACTATTGCTATTTAGGGTAATTCTTGTGTACTGGTTCTGCATTAGTTTGGACACATAAGTGCTTTGGAGGTTCATAAAGATGTCTGAATATTTTTTTTTTGCCAACTTAATGAGTGGTATTTAAACCATTACCAAACAATAACGATATTTGGCCAGTTTGTTGCAGACGACTTTGGAAAACATTGTGGGTAAAGGAGAAATTGCTCTTAATGAGCAATTTCTCCAAATGCCTTCTGCAAAGTCTTTTAATTAGGTTTGTCACAAATTTGGCGTTTGGTAAAGGGTTAAACAGAATTATTGCAGACTAATTTTATTTAGAACTTATATAAACAAGCCTTTTGAAGATCATATATTTATGATCCTCTTGCTGATAATGACTTGTTTAATCGTTTTAGTCGACCAAAACGGCGCAGAATAGGAGATGACCTTCAGGCCAGCGGAGGAAAATTAATCAAAATGGGAAACCCCGAGCTGACCAAGCTCTGGAACCTTAATCCTAATAACATGAATGCATGCAAAGCCGAGGAAAGGTAAAGTTGACAGAGGTTATCTTTCAACCATGTCGTAGGAACACCAGGGGAGGGTTTTATGGCGAAAAAAAGAGCTGTCGGCACAGCAGACCTCTTGTGTCTAGTAATACCCTATCCTTTAGATTAACATTCAATGAATCCCTTTTGTGGCTGCTAATAATACATTTATCTCATGTCTTTTGATTTACATTGAAATATCAAAACTGACTAGTAAGAACTTCAGTGTGAACTTATGGATTCCCATCATAAGCAAAGCTCATTTGTGACTCAATGTTTAAAGAAGAGGTTGGGCTATCTCTAATCTTTCCATTGAATTGATTTCCACTACTTTAAGTTGTGCAAGCTCAAAAGAATTTTTTTCTTCTTTCTACTCATTTAAGAGATGTGATACATAGGATTTGATAAATTTACCTTTTTAGCTTGACTATTTGAAGAAATGGAGAGCTATACTACTCACCTGGGCGTCGGTGTCGGTGTCACACCTTGGTTAAGTTTTTGTGTGCAAGTTTGTATCTCATTAACTACTGTATGGTATATGGGTTGATACTGCACACATGTGTTCAGGGTCATACTTTAAGGTCCCTGACCAAGTTTCATATCTCTGATTTTGAATTTAAGCAAATTATGCTGCTTTTTGTACTTAGAAAATGTTGGTTAAGTTTTTACATGCAAGTTTGTATCTCATGAACTACTGTATGCTATGGGTTGATACTTCACACATGTGTTCAGGGTAATAATCTAAGGTCCCAGGCCAAATTTCAAATCTCTTGTATATAATTTATGCAAATGATGTGGCCTTTTGTACTTCTTGGTTTAGATTTTTGCGTGAAAGTTTGTATTTCATGAACCACTATGTTGAATGGGTTGATACTTCACACATGTGTTTCGGGTATATATTTTTAAAGGTCTCTGACCAAGTTTCAAACCTCTAGTTTTGAATTTAAGCAAATTTCGCAGCTTTTTGTTCTTAGAAAATCTTGGTGAAGTTAGTGTGTGCAAGTTTGTATCTCATGAACTACTGTATGGAATAGACTGATACTTTACACATGTGTTAAGGGTATTTATTTAAGGTCCCTGACCAAGTTTCAAATCTCTTGTATTGAATTCAAGCAAACCATGCGGCCTTTTGTACTTGAAAAATCTTAAAGTTTTGCGTACATGTTCATTCTCAGCAACTATTGTAAGGAATCATTATGTGCCACCTCATATTTTAGAAAAGAATAATATTTCACTGACCTATACCCCTCTCTGACATTTATTATTTAATAGTTGAGAATGCTGTCTTATGGACAACTCTTGTTCTGCTTCCATTCCAATAGTTGTTTCTTTTGAAATATATTTTCAATTGTTAAATCCTTATAATCAGGGGAATTATTTCAAATAAGAAAATGTTCATTTTGTGACCAACTTGTAACACTTTCCACTTCTAACACCTTTGAAGTATATTTAAACATCAAGACAGAAGGGTTACCCAGTCATTGCCAGTGAACCATTCTTTTATTTCAATTTTATAAGTGTAAATTTTATAAATTCATTCTGTTAGGCTATTTCTTTTGACATTTCTGTCACATAAATGTGTTTTGATATAGACGCGAATTGATTTCATTTTTTCTTTATGAAAGGAATGTTCTCATCTGACTAATTGAATGTTTTTGTTTTTTACTCAATTACTCAGAACCCTAATACTGAGGCTTAGCACCTTTCACTCCTTTCTTTTATAAGCTAGGCTTCGCAAAATACCTGAAAATTGTTGATGTGATGTAAAATCCCAATAAAGCAAGCAATGAAAACTATATTATTTCAGAATGTTTCTGCCCACTCTAGAGGACTTTTTCCAAGAGACTATAGAACAGAATGATCCAGAGGCTCAAGTGGAGGAGGAGTATAAGTAAGTCTTGAATCAGAATCAGAATGTAAAATATGGAGAATGGAACAAATTGAAACAATAGAATATATGCTAATTTTGAAATTGATACAATCTTATTTGTATAAAAAAATCCTCAAGTGAGATTTTCAGACTGGTTCAAATCAAAAGTAATGGCAGATGACAATAATAAAGAATAGAACATGACTACTTCTTTGCATAATGGAGTAGAGCTCATTGTGTCTAAAGGATAAATAACCCTTTATACCTCTGCACTAGATTAGACAAAGTAGGGCATCATAGAGTAAAGGACAAAAGGACAAACTAATCATTGTGAGCAATTTATCCTACTGTCACAGTGGTTTCTATAATCTCCTACAGCAGATGTAACAAAGTAAGGTATTATGGACTAAGGAGTTGAATCACCTTGTATAGTACAGAAATATGCAATACCCAGGTATGTGGATATTGTCATCCAGTAGGGAATCCACTGGCTTATGCTAGACTTCTCTCTATTTAGATGTCCTTAGAACTGTTTTGCATACTCTAAGCTGTATTGCAAGATGCACAATTATAAGAGGTAAAGGTATATGCAGTTAAAACCTTTCCCACATTTTTGCCTCACAATAGAGTTGTCTAAGACTTTGGTACTCTTTGATAAATCTTACGAGATAATTATCACGAGTAGTGATTATATAGGGTTTAGGTAAGACATAAAGATGTTATTAAAGGGAATGTTTGTTATCTGGAGCTATGATTACCATGCTGTGTTTTCAGACTGATTAATGATCAGACGTTCCAGTGGAAGGCCCTACGTTTGTTGGCAAGAAGAAGTCCCCAGTTCTTTACAAACAGTACCACACCTGCCCTGGAACTTAAGGTCTATTTGAATGGAATGTTGTCAAAACTTGCCAAACAAATGCCGGTATGTGTTTTCCAATGAAGGAAAGTGCAATCTATTATGTTATCCTGCAAAGGGGATGTTTACATTTATTAACTTTAAGTTATTTACCAGAGATTGCAGATTGAATTGTCTGTATTGTCCAGCTTGTCCATAGGCCTTTACGGGCAAATGAGTTTTCACTGAAATTTACTATTTGACCATTATACAGACAAGTGCAGATAAAAAAAATGTTTTAAGGACAAGTAAATCAAATCAAGATTTTGCACCACTATCTACTAAAATACTTTCTATTAGGTTACTGGTTGCTTTTAGTAATTTCAATACATATGGATGATCTCGAGTCCCATTTGCTTACAATTCTGACCATTTGTTTAATAATGCACAATGACTTATGATTAAAAAAAGAGAATGCTTAATTATTCTTATTCTCACTTAAAAATCGAAGTCTTCAAAATTTTCTCATATACTCTATGTTGGTATTTCTAGCATTACCTTCTTAAACTTGAATTCTCCCCAAGATTTATTTGCTCAATGCATCTGAACATGACTTAAATACTGCTAATGCCATTTCAAACCCCAATTTATCCCTCATTTGAGCATGTTTTTCTATTTTGCATTTCAGACCATACAAGAGGAAATGAAAACTGGTGTTGAAGATGAAGAAGAAATCAAAGAAACCCAGGAAGATGAAGATATTAAAAATGATGACCGTAAGTTGGTGTTCTTGTAAAGTAATCATGGGGTCTATAATAGTCTCATGCAATAAACCATAAAATCTGTTCACAATTCACCGTATTGTTTTTTTGGCATATTGCTGCAAATGACATTAAAAAAAGAACCCATTCAAAAACTGCTTGATGATCATTCTACAATCATTGCGACATGGTAAAGGCTAGTTTCAAAAATATATCATAAGGATACAATTCTGGTACAGTTGTCAAATGTTTACTTCTTATTGCCCCTCATTGGAAGTGGTATTACGGAGGACTCTAAAATTCTTTTGCAAATGACAGTAATTAAAACCATTTAGATCAAAAGGCCTTTGTTTGTGATAAGCAGATTCTCCTGTTGTCAAGATGTTAAAGATTACCGGCGCAGCTATTGATACACAGTTAAAAAGTGAGTCTTGTTCTCAGTGACTTTAAATGAGAAATGAAATCAGCTTGATACAGGACCCCGAGTCCTACAGCAAATTCTGACTGGAGATATCAGTTAATTAAGGCTATAATTAATCTTCTACATTTGTTTATTACTCAGAAAAGAGAATGTATAAAACCAAGATGTGTGTTGTTTTTTCACAGAAAAAGAAGAAGAAGCAATGGAGGCTGCTCTTAACAAAACTCTTATAAAACAAGTTGGTGAGAAAGTGGGCACAGACTGGAAACAATTAGCCATAGAACTCGGGTTTGGGGAAGACGAAATCTCGTATTTTGAGAGTGAGGGAAATAATGCTTCAGAGACTGCTGGTAAAATCATCACCATATGGCAGGTATGTATTCAGACCCAGGGCAAATAAGTCACAGAACATGTTAACATATTACTTCATAAAGGGCACCATATAGTAAAATCATCACCATATGGCAGGTATGTGATCAGACCCAGGGCAAACTAGTCACAGAACATGTTAACATATTACTTCATAAAGGTCACCATATTATAAAATCATCACCGTAATTAGGTCATTGTTAGAAACCTGGTCAAACTAGCCACAGAACATGTTAGCATACTACTTCATATAGGGCACCATACACCATATGGTAAAATCATCACCAGTGCTTACACATTGTGTGGATTATCGAAAGGTCGCAAATCCAAGACATTCATGTTCTGAGATTAATGCATTAACCATGTCCTGATGAGTATCTACAATACAAGATTAGAGTATAACCAGTTTTTGGCTTAAAAGGCAATAATCTCTGATCATTTCGATGCTAAGATACTAGACAGATTAATTTGAATCAAGCTGTGTCGTGCTCGAAATACAGCGCCTTCCATGTCAATCGTGTTTATGAACAGCCCATTTGTTTACATAAGATATTTTTCAACATTGTCAGACCGAATCTGTTTTAAAACATACACTGTTACAGTTTTTGATTGGTCAGATTAGAATAATGTGTATTATGTAACATTGAGAGTGAAAACACTGAAAAAAACCCAACATCTTTGTTAACAGAAAAGTTGTGTGATGGACAAAATGATTTTCCAATCTTTATGTGAAAACACTTAAATGAATGATCAGATGAAAGTATTTAAATCAGATCAAAACTCTTTGAATTAATATTGTTTAATATACATGTAGTGTTATCACCTTTATGTATTCCAAACTGTATGAACATTTCAGGAGAATGAGGGAGATAACGCATCTTTAGCATCGTTACAATTAGCACTGCGTGAGGTTGGGCTGGTAGATGTGGCCCAGAGTATCTCAGCAACATGAGGAGGATCCAACATGTCTCTCACTACAGGGTCTATAGGCAGCTTGGATTGGACACAGGGACTGTACAATGGACAAGGGGAGAAATCCAGCGATCACAAAACAAACCACCTGAAATTAGTGGCTTTCTTTCAAAGATATTGACATCATCAAATAGTTAGGATTATAACATGAAGAAGTTGGAAGAACATGCTTGTTTCATGCAAACCTTGCAGTATTTCAGGTTTTTTACAATAATCAAACATCTCCTAATCGAAACTGCTAAGCAAATTAAACAATTTCTCCTTGTGTCAGTTGTTTGCAAATCTTTGGCAGGTGTATTAAAAGGAGTATACATTAAAATTTGTTTCATCAAATAAACCCCCCTAGTTGGAAGATGCTACATTTCCACTGCCAGCCTAACCTTTTTTTAATTTGATCATCCTTTTCTCGAAACAATACTTCCTTTACTTGGCTTATTTGCTAAGTAAGAAATACATAAATGAATGATAAAAAAAATCAGGGTTTAGTTTTTTTGTTACATTTCCACAGATTTTATACAGATGGAATAACTCTAGATATCCTGATGACCAATTTTGAAACATTGTTAATGGAAATGGATTTTAGATGAGACGATTTTATGAAGATCTCCATTTAATGAAATCAACTTATTTTGATTTAGATCTTTTCATTATTTCAGTTAGATTACAATAGAATTACATTCTTATTGCTTTTTCATATAATGATTTGTGGTTTATGATATATGATAGGAATTATTGAGACAAAAAGGAAATATTGCTGAGGAAAATTCCTCCTTTTGCCTGTAGTTTCTTGCATCTTCTGGTAAACCAGTTATAACCAGTATATGTGAATTTCAGGGTTGCTAGTGGTTAGTGTGCAGAACCTCAAGTCACATGGCCGTCTCTGCAAAGGGTTCAAATCATTGGAGGGATAAATTTCAAGGTTCATTAGAAATAGTTGACTGGCTGACCAAGTGCGGTCCCATGATTCTAACAGACTTGAGCAACATTAGCAGTTAAGATTGGGTTCTTCATCTTAATTTGGCCAGCCATCACACATTAATTGAAATACAACAGTTGGGTAAAAAAAAAAATAATACAAGTCGGAAAATTTGTCGATTCTAACCTGGGTGATCCAGGTACATTACAATCAGAGCACTAGCAGGCTCATCGATTGTATATACAATATGTATACTTAAATATACATGATGGAAAAGAGATAAGGAAACCTCCAGACAAAACAAGAATTTGCTAAGCATGAGCAATTACTCCCTTTGTCACAAAATTTTCCCCCAAATAGCAATGATCAACCTTGTTTATATTTCTATTGTCATCTGTTGATTTGAAATCGGTAAAGTCCATATTTGGAAATGAACTAAATATAAATTAGGATTTGAAATAAAACTATTAATCATCAATTTCAGTATTTGTAATTTATTTTCAATTATTTCTTCTTCAAAAGACACTTTGTACTTAATTACAGTGAATATTGCACATAATTTGTAACAAAACTATTAAAACATTCCACACTGTGAGCACTTTAAAACAAACACGATTGACATGTGTCAAGCATAAAAATTATGATAACTCAGGAGAAACCCAGCTTTGGGATTGTCAGTGAAGTCTGCACTGCCCATCTATGGTGGTGTAATAAACAGAGTATTTTAATGCATGTATTTACAAATAATCTGGTTTCTATTGTCCAAACTGGCACATTTTAAGTGATGGCTAATGAAATTGTTGTTGGGAATGGAGGAATTGCTCATATGAGCAATTTATTCATTTCCTACAATGGTTTAGATAAAGTCTCCTTCAGCAGACGTAATAAGTCCCGAGATGATTTGACAACAGATTGAACTCTCAAAGGCTACATGGGGTTTTGCTTGTCAAAAATAACAACATTGTGACATGAGGAAAATAGAACTCGATATGATTTGTGCATTTCACATGCTATAGCCTTATATCTGTTCTCACAAACTATTACTCACTAGTATCGTCTCGATGAGATGACTAGCGACTACAAAATAGGATAAAGTTTGTGTAATATGTTGGAGAGATTTTATATGCCGCCTTACCTAGACCCCTACAATATTTGCTTGTTTTGACCAAAAACATATCTTGTGACAGTAATGTGACAGCCATACTTGATATTAATATTAAACAAAAACAACAACCAACAAAACCTAACATATCATTGTTCCAAAGTTATCCACAAGAATCAATCTGCAGTGATATAACGGATCTATCTCACTTTAAAATGATTACTCCATAACTGATATTAAAGTATTAGTCAACAGGAGGAATTTCTGTTTGGGAAAATGATTTATCAACCCTTCTTAAGTATGTAAACAGAAACATCTATGAAAGGAGGAGTTGTGCAATACTCTCAAATCTTTATATTATTTCAAACTGGGAAATGATGAATACACAGTATCACAGAGAACACCACATGTAATTCTATAAAAATGTCAAAAATAAAACAAAACAAATGGCCTTAAAGGCCTTATATCCACCACTTAGCCACTCCATACTCCCAATTAAAACTACTCGGGTATTTCCGTGAGCTGTGAAATACACCTCGGATATAAGTGTAGGGTTACAATATTTTAGGGTAAATTGGCCTCCGGCATATAACACATTTTCTAAGCGTGCATGATGAGTAGTTCAATGTGTATGAAAGTGTTGGACATCCTTCTAAATCATTTTTTTATCAGTAACTCATACCAAATGGCAAAATTGTTGTTGTGACATTTATGGTTGTTTCCTCAATCAAATTTAACGACTTTTTAGATTTCACATTTAAGATCTATTTTTAAAAACGAAAGTGAAGTGACGTCATATCGCTGGAAACAATATGGCGTCATCCCTATTATTTCAGGGGTGTTTTAATTGGATAAACCCGATGTGTTCAGATTGTCCATACTTCCTCACTTTGACACATCTGCTGTAGGTGTGCAAAATACCCACAGATGAGGATATGGTCTTTAACCCATTACCAAACAATTATGACATTTGTTTGTTGCAGTCGACTCTGGAAAACATTGTGGGAAAAGGAGAAATTGCTCTTAACAAACAATTTCTCCTTTTCCCACAATGTTTTCTGCCCTATCAGAAGATTCTTTTTCAATTTTATCACATTTTGAAATATCATCTGCAAACTCTTTCAATTTGGGACAGTTGGAAATTTGGTGTTTGGTAAAGGGTTAAAGTAATGGATGAATATTTATGAACCACAGAGAAAATGTGTTTTTGTGGGACAGTAAGCTACCAAAAGGGACATCATGCAAAACTGGTGGAACAATTCCCGTTTGCTTGTTTGTTTGAAAATTTGGGTTGTGTATTTCTCCATGTGCTAATCATTAACAATGGGGATATATTCTTTATCATTATTAATGGGGGTTCATTCCTAAGTATAAACAATTTCTCCATGCGTTTGGTACATTCCTAATCATAAAGAATGGGGATATATTCTTTATGATTAACAATGGGGGTATATTCCTAATGATTAACAATTTCTCCATGTATTTGGTACATTCCTAATCTTTAACAATGGGGATATATTCTTTATCTTTAACAATGGGGGTATATTCCTAATGATTAACAATTTCTCCATGTATTTGGTGCATTCCTAATCTTTAACAATGGGGATATATTCTTTATCATTAACAACAGGGATTAATTCTTTATCAGTAACAATTGGGATAAATTCTTTATCAGTAACAATGGGGGTACATTCCTAATGATAAACAATTTCTTCATGTGTAGGGTAAATGACTTATCATTACAAATGGGGATATATTCTGTTTCAGTAACAATGGGGGGATACATATATTCCTTAACAACTTCTCTCTTTGTCACTTGATCATCGGTTTGTCATCAATTTGGAAGCATTGATTGCAGATACTTCACTCTGACACATTTCTAAGTTCACCTTGAGCAACTTGGTGTTCAAGTAAATTTAAAATGAAAACACCCATGTAAATATGATTTTCACCATGGTAACTGTTTTCACAATTCTCCCTTTCACAACATGGGGACCAAGAGATAATAACAGCAAGCCTCTATAAACTGCTTCATGTGTATCTGCATATTCTCCTCGGGGATTGATAACCTCTCTGCACCAACATTGTCACAACATGGGGACCAAGAGATGATAACAGCAAGCCTCTATAAACTGCTTCATGTGTATCTGCATATTCTCCTCGGGGGTTGATAACCTCTCTGCACCAACATTGTCCTGTTCTAATGCCAGCTCCTGGAACACCACATACAGACCCTGGGGGAGAGAAAATTAGAACAAATACAAATCAGAGTGGACAGAGATCAGTTACAAATTATATCGTAATAAATGATTGATGTTAAACCCTTAATTCATATGTACGATTTGATGAAAGATCTTAAAAAATATATATATAAGATTTCTTTAACCCATTACCAATCAATAACGGCATTTGACCAGTTTGTTGCAGACAACTCTGAGAAATATTGTGGGAAAAAGAGATTTTGCTTGTATAGGGCAATTTCTCCATTTCCCACAATGTTTTCTGCCCTATCAGAAGACTATTTTTTAATTTCATCATGTTTTGAAATGTCGTCTGCAAACTCTTTCAAATTGGGACAGTCTAAAATTTGGCGTTTGGTAAAGGGTTAAAATGGGGTTCAAACCCTGTGCCAATATTTTTTCATTAATAGTACAGCTTTCCTGGGATTAGTAAGTACTATGCTAGTATTCTGAAGAGTTTATCCAAAAGACTTTTCCATAACACACAAGGACCCTCTTTGACATGAAGCGAAATTGTTTCTGACAAATGGATTGCATATCGGAGCCTTATATTACATTCAGACCTTAAAATTGAATTCAACCCTTCACAAGTTGATTCTTTAAATTGACGGGTATACCACTGACAACTTTAAATCCCATTTCAAGGAAAGAAAGAATAACTCTAGCGTTCAATTTCTCCTTTTTCCAACAACAATAATATCTATTAATAACATGATGAACACATTCAAATTCCATTGCTATTTGAATTATATTTGGAGCTATTTTTTCCATCTCCTAAGCTTTCAATTCAGACCAGTCACAAATTCCAACTTCAGGAAATAGGTTATAAGGCGTTATTGATATAAGAAAACATTGGTAATGTCAGTCCACCTGCATGATGAACAGCAGATTTGTCAACAACAAAAATAAAACTGAGGATCCTAATCTACCAGTATTTTCTCATATGGGATTGTGCCACTCCATATAAAAGAAATACATCAGCAGACGATTACAAGTTTGACAAAAGACACTTTTCTTCTGACAATTGGTGAAAACCATTCTGGAGGTGTGTGTCGTAGTTGTGCTAAATAATGAATTTATTAACACATTGAGAGTATTTTGGTAAAGTAGATTTTTATGAATATTGTACTCCTTAACTCTTTACCAAACACCAAGGGTAGAAAACATTGTGGAAAAAAGAAAAATTGAGCATTACAAGCAATTTCATCTTTTTCCTCACTTTTTTCTAGTCGTCTGTGACAAAGTGGTTAAATGTCGTTATTGTTTGGTAATGGGTTCATTAAGTATTTACTTACCCCTTTCCCTCCAGTACTTTCAATTGATAAAAGCATGAATAAATCCAGAGCCTTTGGATTCAAAATCACCTAAAAGGTATAAAAATTGAACATTTTTAATAACAAGAGGGTCATGGATCTATGGTGCTCACTTGAGTTCATACCTGACAATTTCAAAAGCTAAAAGATATAAATAAATGAAAAGAAGTCTAATGCTAAGCAGTGATTTCATTGTAAATATTGGAAGAACAAATATATCACTGATCAAAAACATTACGTTATACTCTTTTCATGAGTAAAACTATAGGATCTCAGGCCTTACAAGTGAAAATGACTGCAAATGATATGGCTTTAATTTAGCCTCAAACTAAAAGAATAATATGAACCTATTTCTCAAATTTGTAACAAATATTGTTAAGAAACCCAGACTTTTCAATACATTCAATGGCTGTATAAAACTGGTGACTCTTTAGTAGGGGCCTATTTGAACAACTAACCAAATATGAAAGTCCTTGGCCACGCAGTTTAAGAGAAAAATATTTTCAAAGTTTGCATTTTAAAACACCTTTCTTGGGCCCTGTGAGGCTTTAAAAAGCATCTCGCCATCAACATTGTTATATGTACCAAAGGTCAAACATAACTCAAACTTACGTGGTATTCTGGGGAACCGGTCTGTCCCATGAAGCATCCTCTGGCCGTCTCTGGGTACTTAGTGTTGAGGACGGATACCAGCCCTTTATACCAATCAAGGCTCATGTGTTGGAAGGGAACCAGCTGTTTGTCCAATTGGTCCAGGGGAACTTTGTGGACACGATCCAGTAACTCACAAAACTCCTCATATGATAAACGACTGACAGGCTGGAATCAACAATGTTGAAAATGATGTAAAGTAACACACATTGAACACGTGTCAAAATTGAAAGTATCAACAGATGCCAATTACAGTGTTTCAAAACTGCATTACCTTTGCCACACAACAATGATTAAGAATAAAAAACTGTTCTTGCATCATAAAATTGAGAGGAAATAAATGAAACAAAGGCATTGCTTGTTTAAAAGGAAATACACCTTTTGTCTAGTGGCTTCTTATGTCTTCTGTGCCTAATAGTAAGTTTGTATGATGTAATGGGATGAAGACCTTTACCCATCCCTTATGCTACAAGGGGGCAGCATCCTGCAGAATAATATTTTAACCCTTTACCAAACACCAAATTTTCGACTGTCCCAAATTGAAAGAGTTTGCAGATGACATTCCAATATGTGATGAAATTGGATAATAATCTAATAGGGCAGAAAACATTGTGAGAAAAGAAGAAATTGCTCGTTAAGATCAATTTCTCCTTTTCCCACGATGTTTTCCTGAGGCGTCTGCAACAAACTGATCAAATGTTGTTATTGATTGGTAATTGGTTAAATCACAAAGCCCCTCTCAGCGTAGGTTCAAGTTAGGTTAGTGATAAATTCAAATGTTCATGAGATGTAGTCTGCTGGCTATAGAACAGAATGCTGGTGGTTTAACCTGTCATGATGTGTGCCCTTATAGGTATGCGAGATGAGGGGTCTTCCTCCAACCATGATGAGCCGGGCATCACAATATAACTGAAATACTTTCAGCTCAAAGTAAAAACCCAATGAAACTAACATACAAGCTTATATTTATATTCTTTGTCAACTTATTCATCCTTTCAAAATCTGGTTATAAATTATCCTTAAATAGGCAAGATATTATCTAGAGACAGACAGGATAACAAACAGTTGATAATTCTGAAACCATAATTTGGATAAGGAATAGAAAATATTCATAGAAAAAATCAAAGGATGATGACTAATGACTGAGAAAAAGGAAAGAAAACTCTCATGCACCTGTTCACAAGATTACAAAAGAATAGACAAGTCAAATTTGTCTAATGCGTAAAAGGAGACAATTTTTGGATGTTGATTTTATACAAACATACCTTAGTTGAAATAAATTCACTATCAAAAGAGAAAATATGTTTCAACCAATCAATGTTCTTTTACCAATATGTTAAATGGGTCTAACATCTTAGCTATATACTTAATAAAATCTAGACATTTATTGTGGAATATGATTCTTTGCCATATATAAGCGATTTTGTAGATGAACACTGCTCAAACAACTTTTGCAGAACCTTTTTGGGAACTTTGTGGGTAATTTATTCTTGGATTTGGACAATACCTCTGTATCATGTGATTTTCCAGTGTTTTATAGACTAAACGCTTTGGCAAATAAGGCATTGCCGCAAGCAGCTATGTTTCCAGACAGACCAAACTGTGTATTATAATATTTTGGTTAAATAGACCATACTATGCTTTATTGTTTTCAAACAAAACATAGCTAGATTTAGTTAAGAGGACTTTTTATGGAGTATCTTATCTTAAATATCTTAAAAACAATAGATTCTTTTTGTCCCAATTCATGCTGAAAGCAGAAGCAAATGCTACCATAATTCCTTCTTTAGTGATGGAGTAAAAGCCAAAGTGGCGTAACATGAATCACTTTTTTGCAGGAAATATCTGTTTATGTACTGGGTAATGGTTTTCTGAGCCTTCTGTTAGGGAAGTATTGATCATGAATATTTGATGAAAGATGATGAATTCAAGCCCAAAAGCTGAATGCACTTACAAAACCAAGGCACATGCATTATATAACATGCCCAGTAAAATTAAGAATGCACTCAATGTTGCAAACATATACAGCCAAACTTGAATGCCTCCCTGTCTTAAATATGAATAAAAACATTGTATATAAGACACATGAAACTAGGCACTCTGAATGCTCTGTTATGATTATCAAAGTTGCACAAAAAATTCATGAAAAAAAGTACACCTGTACATGTCACTAAAAAGAATCAAAGAGATCCTACAAACATAGGAAGCTTTTAATGAGCAAATTTTACTTTTGTCACAATGCTTTAACTGCTGTCAGTCCGACTAGGGGACAACAATGAGCTGATCCCTTATTCTACAACCTCCAAAGCATTCTTTTAAAGTTGTTCACAAGATTGACTGTAACTAACAAATGATCCTGTCATTGAACACTTTTCATACTTACCTTTTTTCTTCGAGAATACTACAGAAAATAAAACAACTGTGTTCAAGTTTTGGAGAAAAGAAATCTCCATAGATCTTCTTCAATTTCAGGTTACAATAGTAGATAAAATTCTTGTTCAGAAATATGTTGAAACAACAACAAAAACCAGGGGGCATGTTCATACAGCTTATAACTATTACCTCTTTTAGATTGATTGGCAGCAGATGAATTTCACTTATTCCCCAATATGAGAATAAACGACTAGTTCAAATTGAAAGCAAAAGCAGACGCCAGAACAGATGCTGCCAAGTGAAGTATTATGGGCCATTGGGGGTAAAAGGTTACTATACTGCTACATGTACTACTCCTACAAGTTTATTAAAACACATACACATGAAAGGGTTTAACCTATTACCAAACACTAACAATATTTGCCCAATTTGTTGCAGACGACTCTGGAAAACATTGTAGGAAAAGGAGAAATTGCTCATTAAGAGAAATTCCTCCTTTTCCCACAATGATTTCTGCCCTATCAGAAGATTAATTTTCAATTTCATCACAAATTGAAATGTCGTCTGCAAACTCCTTCAATTTGGGACAGTCAAAATTTAAGCGTTTGGTTAAGGGTTAAACAAGAATTTTCAGTTTGATCTAATTTTGGTTAAAGGCTTGTATAGATGTCCATCAATTTCATAACAGGAGAGCTTATATCACAAAAAAGCAATTTGAATAAATGAAGGATTCTTTCTCAATTGTTTTAGAAAGTTCATGCTTTAAAAAAAAAAAGGGCAATGGGCTGTGACCAATTAATATCCATTAATACAGTAAAAGTTGAACTTACGCCACGACTGTCGTCTGTATCGCTCCTCTTCTTCCTCTTCTCCTCGACAGACTGGTCCTCAGATTTACTGATCATTATCAACATCTTATTCCATAGACTGTCTCGACGACATTTCTCCATCGACTCAACAGCCATGTTTTTGATCTTTTCACTGAAAGAAAAAGGTTAGTAAACTTAATAAATTAATTTGATCGATGAGAAAAGGAAAGATTAATGCAGATCGTTATATTGACAAAATTACTCTATTGACTCTAGGGATAAGATTTAGATAACCATACATCTACCATCTACACATTCATTGCAGCTGACAGCTTATAAACCAATTATAACCTTAGTAAAAAATGGTTAAGATGAGTAGTTTCACCCATGGTCACAACAATGTCTATACATAAAAGAAAGAAGTCTTCATTTTCTATAGATGTTTTCATTAGACCTTCAACTAACGAAAATAACAAAATTAAGAAAAGAATGATACGAAAGTTGCTTTTTTCCATCATGTACATTTCATATTTTCAAGATTTCACTGTTATTACAAATTGAAAAAAGCAGCAAGAAATTAAGAGATATCGAACAATGCATTTTATTCATGAAAATGGGTAAAATTCATTTGCATCAAAAGGAAAAATCAACACAAATTGATATGAAACCATCGTGACAAAAATGGAAATGTCTTCCTTTTTCAAAGTATTTGTTTTAGTGTCCTGCAGTATGTGTGGAAAAAGGAACTCTAATGAGTAATACCAAAATACCTATCTTAACAAGTCAGTTCTCTTTATTGGTTAATTGCAGACAACTTTCAAATGAATTATGGGAAAAAAGTAAGTTTCATTTTCAAGCAATAATTTCTGTCACTTCAGTGAATAATCATACTTTTTCTTTTATCTTTCAATCATTGTCTGATATTTCTATCTATTGGAGAGAATTGAACTACCTGTTAAATCATTTAAATTGAGACCAACACCAATAGAGTTGTTTAATAAACACTTGAGTTAAAATTCATCACCTCACAACAACCTCCAGCTGGTAAACATCAATTAAAAACCATCTGATTTGGAAAAAAAGTTTTCTCAATGTTTAATCATCTCAAAAAAGAGGCTGCTGGTTGTTCAAACTGATAAATAACAACTTAAAATTATTTTGGTTTAGAAAATATCAAACATCCCAACATCCCCTATCAGCCAGAGCCTCCAAGTTGAAATGACTGATAAACAACAACTTAAAAAAATCCCATTTAGTGAAGAATTTTATGATTACCTTAAACATCATCTCACACAACTTAAAAAAAAAATCTCATTTGGTAGAGAGTTTAATATCAAACACCCTATCAAAGGAAGGGCCTCCTGATTAAACAAACAGATAAACAACAACTTAGATTATCTCACTTGGTAGAGTTCAAACATTTCCTCTGTAGAAGGGCTGTAAACTGTTAATGATATAATTAAACAACTCTTGTTTTAGAAGGATTTAACACCAGGGGTTTTCATTATCTCACAAGTTGGAGCGTTTGCTGAAATAACTGGTAAATGAACATAAATTGTTGACAACCCAAAATTCTGGTTTGTCAAAGTGCTTAACCCTTTACCAAATGCCAAATTATCGACTGTCCCTAACTGAAAGAGTTTGCAGGCGACATTTCAAAATGTGATATAACTGGAAAGTAATCTTCTGATAGAGTAAAAAAACATTGTGGGAAAAGAAAAAATTGCTCGTGACGAGCAATTTCTCCTTTTCCTTTTCCCACAGTGTTTTCTAGAGTTGTCACCACTAAGTGATAAAATTTCATCACTGTTTGATAAAGGGTTAACTCTCTAATCAGTCCATCTTTACCTCACGAGTAGGGCCTCCTGTTGGAGTAACTGGTACATGGGTGGCTGGTGTTTGTTTGAGAAGCCCAGATAGTTGGTTGTTGTCTTTAGTAACCCGCGAGGCTGCGTCACGGATACCTGATCCTTACCCTTCTCATTACACGAAGATAACACCATCACCTTGTCTGAAATAAGTAAAACAACATTGAGAAATTGAATTCATTTGCAGCAGACAGATAACAACCAACAATCAAATTGTCAAAACATGGAACAAGTTGCATATAATTCTTTTTAATTCTCATAACTACAACAAAAAAGAGATATGTCGTCCCCATGCTTGCAGTCATAAAAATCTGACATAGTGAGACCCACTTTATTAAGCCATTTCGATTTCTGTGATAATTTGAAGAAGACATAGTTAAGCCAACAAGCAAAGTGACAGAACAAATCAAAAACAAATTGCACAACCCAGCAATATATATTACTATACACTGTACATGTATTTGTAACAAAATGAGATGTGCCATTTGTAGAAAATCCATTGCATGACATGTTTTTTAAACAAAGTGTAAAATTAATGTTTATGCACACAATAAACTCCGCACAAGTCCTTAACCTGTTGCCATTCCAAACTGATATCATTGGGAAACTGATAAGAAGAAATTATCATGAAATGCAAGTTTCGTTTTGACATTATTTTTTGAGACATTCAATAGTAAAACACTCTGCTGGCGGAGATATTTCATATATCTAATGTCAAGAGACTTTTTAAACAACTGGAAGAAAACTTGCTCCAATGTTCACAGTCTCATTTAACATCAATTATTCAACTGTATCAGAGGACTATCCTCTAGGATCATTATAGTATCATTTTAATATCAAACACCCACCTAGCTGCTTGTTTTTTGACATCAGATTGCCAAGATCTTTCTCCAATGAATGCCGGGGGAAGATGAGCTGTGATGTTGTGAGAATGATGTAACACTGTAAGCTCAATGCTGACTTGTCTCCCACAGCTGGCTCTGTCCCTGTCACGGAGTCTTGAAGTATTACAAGTCCGATCTTGTAGTTCTCAATATGTTTGTTTTTGTTGATGGAACCTGCTCCAGTTATTTCCCTTTGTTCATGGCTTATCAGTGCTTGCTGGTGGTTCTTCAGGTGAAGGATGTCCTGATAAATGTAATTATATCACTGATGGCTGCATTACCATTATTTCATAATTTGATCTAAACGGTTTAAATGTCTCCTGCAAGTTCTTTCAATTTTGGATAGTAGTAGAGAAAAATGAAGGGGGATTTGCTGAAAACAATTAGAAAAAAGAAAAATTGCTCTTCGTTCAAACAAAGATTGATTTGCTTATGAATTTAATAGCATCATTTTCTTAAGTTTTATATATTTTCTTAAAATTTATTTTGAGTTGACTTATTGCAAATTTATCACAAATAATTCACATTCATACATACATTGTTTGGAATTTGTAAGTCCCTATATACCTATTGAAAGAACAAGCATGTCTCTTTGCTGGAATCTCAAATCCCCACTATGCATTGATTCAAATCCTTGAAGATATAGATTTTCCTAAGATGTAGTCTCTCGTCTGACATGTGGAATGCCCTGCTTTAAACAGCCATTATGGGCAGTGAGTTTCGGGTTTCCCTTCATTCAAGTTAGGGTTTCCCTTCATCATTCAAGTTAGGGTTTTCCTTCATCATTCAAGTTAGGGTTTCCCTTCATCATTCAAGTTAGGGTTTTCCTTCATCATTCAAGTTAGGGTTTCCCTTCATCATTCAAGTTAGGGCTTTCCTTCATCATTAAAATTAGGGTTTCCCTTCATCATTCAAGTTAGGGTTTCCCTTCATCATTCAAGTTAGGGTTTCCCTTCATCATTCAAGTTAGGGTTTCCCTTCATCATTCAAGTTAGGGTTTTCCTTCATCATTCAAGAGCTAAGCATTGAAATACAAATTGATGTGATGTAAAACAAAAAGCCTACCTGAAGTTCACTATCAGGTGGAAGAGTCATCTTGAGTACAGACATGGCATGAAGCTTGGCGTGTCTCAACATATAGTCATACAGGTCAGTACTTGTACATGATGGCTCAGGTATTGTAACTACATCTGTAATAAACAACAATACACAGACATGGCGTGAAGTTTGGCATGTCTCAACATGTTATCATACAGGTCAGTACTTGTACACGATGGCTTGGGTATCGTAACAACAACTGTAAAACAACAGTGTATAAAGTCCATGATCCATCTGTAATAAATAACAATATGTCACTTGGATAGCAGATGCAGTATAAAATTAAGTATGTTTTAGAGGTCATTGCTTACGTGTAATAGTGCCGGTATTATTACTTAATCTGTAATGAATAACATTATACTGCAAAACTGAATAGCTGTGGCCTTTGTATACTTTGGCATATCTTGGTATGAAAGATGTCTCCGTTTGTGTTACAACTACATTTATAAATTGCTCTTCATTATCTCGTATATCAAACCGAGAACATTTGAAATCAATTTGTTACAAGAAGACCTATTTCAAAAACACAAGCACCTATTGTTACAATAATTCCATTTTAGAATGGCTCCCTCCATCTTTAGAATCAAACTGCATCTCTAGCAGAGGACTTCGAAAACCTCTTTGACAAAAGAAGAAATTGTTCTTAACCCTTTCCCAAACACCAAATTTTCAACTGTCCCTAATTGAAAGAGTTTGCAGACGACATTTTAAAATGTAATGAATTTGAAAAACAATCTTCTAATAGGGCAGAAAACATTGTGGGAAAAGGAGAAATTGCTCATCATGAGCAATTTCTCCTTTTCCCACAATGTTTTCCAGAGTTGTCTGCACCAAAGTGATCAAATGTTGTTATTGTTTGGGAAAGAATTAAAGATTTAGATTGAGAAGGAAAATATAGAACTGCATAGAAATACTGCATAACTATTTCTAATTTGGACCAATCACTAAATAGAAGAAAAGGGTTGAATTAGTTCCATGCTTTTGCTACAGATTTGGAGTGATTCTTTTATTTTGTATAGAGCAACAGGTTAGTAAAAGTGTACTGGATTATATCTTACCTCTTTGCATAAAGTTGCGTGAGAAACTCGGAGCGTAGGGGTACACCTTAACAAAGTCTGCCAACAACCCTGTCAAATAGTAGTTTGGGGTCAAAATTCCCTGGTTACCCTCAATATAGGACTGTTGGGGAATATAAATATAGAACACTTAAACAAGACCTGTTTCAAATTAAAGGATACATATAAACAATTTATAATCCTTGGCGGTCAACATGTTTTGCTTTTTATTATTTATACTAAATGTGGAACAACTTCTGACTAATTATATTGCAGATATGTATCCCATATGTGGGAATACAAACACTTTATTCAGATTTAAACTTACAAAGTTTCTTGTCATTACAAATCACAAACAATCTAACAAATATTAGACTACGAGGTCAAAAAGAATTAGTTCTTATGATTCATAATGATAAACCTATAGATAAAATGGTTATGTATCAAAACCTATAGATAAAATGGTTATGTATCAAAACCTATAAATAAAATGGTTATGTATCAAAACCTATAGGTAAAATGGCTATGTATCAAAACCTATAGATAAAATGGTTATGTATCAAAACCTATAGATAAAATGGTTATGTATCAAAAACCTATAGGTAAAATGGTTATGTATCAAAAACCTATAGATAAAATGGTTATGTATCAAAAACCTATAGGTAAAATGGTTATGTATCAAAAACCTATAGATAAAATGGTTATGTATCAAAAACCTATAGATAAAATGGTTATGTATCAAAACCTATAGGTAAAATGGTTATGTATCAAAACCTATAGATAAAATGGTTATGTATCAAAACCTATAGATAAAATGGTTATGTATCAAAACCTATAGGTAAAATGGTTATGTATCAAAACCTGTAGGTAAAATGGTTATGTATCAAAACCTATAGATAAAATGGTTATGTATCAAAACCTATAGATAAAATGGTTATGTATCAAAACCTAAAGATAAAATGGTTATGTATGAAAACCATCCAACTTTGAAAGCACTCATTCTGTTGTCAAATGGGCACACTCAGAGGTAAACATTCCTATTGAAATAGGTTTCATTAGACTGTTACATTCACTCATCAAATAAGTCATCAGTGTTTTCATCAATTTCAAAAAGAGCGGTATGAGTATGCATCAAGCCTTGAAGGAGTAATCTGCGATTTTAGCTAGCCTAATAACTTCACCACACAAAAATTAAACCCATCATGGTTAAGATTGAAGACTTTTGTCTCCTGATGACTTTACCTGTATACAACGAAGATGGAAGTCATGGGCAAACGAGTGAACATGAATCAGGTCCTTGCATTTCTCACACTCATCCACATAAAGAAGCTTTAGCTGCAAATAAAATGAAAAAAGATTCAAACTCCATCAACAGAACACCAAAGTCTATTGACCAACTCAAACATTCTGAGTTGTACATTGCCAGAATCAGACTCAGAGGAATATTCTCTAATACTATGGACTCTGCGAGGGATATTGTCTGATACAGCTACATTTGACTTATGGGAATATTGTCTAATAGCTTTTTGGACTCTGCGAGGAATATTGTCTAATAGCTTATTGGACTCTGCGAGGAATATTGTCTTGTCTACAGCTACTCTGCATTTGACTCTGCTGGACTCTGCGATATTGTCTTATAGGTTTATTGACTCTGCGAAGGAATATTGTCTATTGGACTCTGCGAGGAATATTGTCTTTTTGGACTCTGCGAGGAATATTGTCTAATAGCTTATTGGACTCTGCGAGGAATATTGTCTTATACAGCTACATTTGACTCTGCTGGGAATATTGTCTGATAGCTTTTTGGACTCTGAGAAATATTGTCTAATAGCTTATTGGACTTTGCGAGGATTATTGTCTTAAAGCTTATCTGACTCTGCTGGGAATATTGTCTAATAGCTTTTTGGACTCTGCGAAGAATATTGTCAAAAAGCTTATCTGACTCTGCTAGGAATATTATCTAATAGCTTGTTGGACTCTGCGAGGACTATTGTCTAATAGTTTTTTGGACTCTGCGCGGAATATTGTCTAATAGCTTTTTGAACTCTGCAAGAAAAATTGTCTAATAGCTTTTTGGACTCTGCGAGGAATATTGTCTAATAGCTTTTTGGACTCTGCAAGGAGTATTGTCTAATACTATGAACTTTGCGAGAGACATTGTCTAATAGCTTTTTGGACTCTGAGAGGAATATTGTCTAATAGCTTATCCGACTCTGCGAGGAATATTGTCTATTAGCTTATTGGACTCTGCGAGGAAATTTGTCTAAAAGCTTATCGGACTCTGCTAGGAATATTGTCTGATAGCTTATTAGACTCTGCGTGGAGTATAGTCTTATAGCTTATTGGACTCTGTGAGGAATATAGTCTAATAGCTTTTTGGACTCTGCGAGGGATATTGTCTAATTGCTTTTTGGACTCTGCCAGGAATTTTGCATAATAGCTTATCCGACTCTGTGAGGAATATTGTCTAGTAGCTTATCAGACTCTGAGAGGAATATTGTCCGATAGCTTATTGGACTCTGCGAGGAAGATAGTCTAATAGCTTATTGGACTCTGCAAGGAATATTGTCTAATAGCTTATTGGACTCTGTGAGTAATATTTTCTAATAGCTTATCAGACTCTGCGAGGAATATTGTCTAATAGCTTATTGGACTCTGCTAGGAATATTGTCTAATAGCTTATTGGACTCTGCTAGGAATATTGTTTAATAGCTTAATTGACTCTGCGAGGAATATTGTCTAATAGAGCAATATTCTCTAATAGAGCAATATTGGACTCTGCAAAGTTTAATGTCTTATACAGCTATGTTTGACTTACAGAATATATTGTCTGAT
Organism: Cerastoderma edule; assembly: GCA_947846245.1. Taxonomy (NCBI): domain Eukaryota; kingdom Metazoa; phylum Mollusca; class Bivalvia; order Cardiida; family Cardiidae; genus Cerastoderma; species Cerastoderma edule. Next base: position 40,852,225 of record OX401405.1, on the reverse strand, counting down.
AGCTATATTGGGCTCTGAGGAACATTGTCTAATTCTGCAATATCTAACTTAGAGGAATACTCTCTAATAGCTTCATGTTTATTGGTCTCGAAGGAATATTGTCTTTAAAAAACAAACTGTATTGGACTTAGAGGTATATTGTCATTTAGTGTTTTAGTGGACCCAGTGGAATATTCTCTGATACAGCTATCTTGGACTCTAAAGGATAATTTTGTTCTAGACATATATTGGACTCAGGCAATAGTAACTATTACCTTTTTATAGTATATCTTACACATACACACAACCCTATAACTAGAAGTGAGTAATTGTATTGAGTATGAAATTGCTTGGATTAGGAAGGAATCGATGCTGTGTTTGGCAACTCATACATTTAAAATTTGGTCTAAATAAAATAATCAATTCAGATAATTTTGATTAAATTGGAAAACAATGATAACCCTCCCCTCTCATAATTCATTGCGATTGGATTTTTTTAAGATTTAATTATATATAAGATATATTGTATGTAAGGCACTAATCTTGGACTTCCCTGAAAAAACTAAAATCAATATGAGAAAAATGATAAACATAACATGCATCCTTTTCATGAGTTTGATAATAAAACACTTCATTACTAAAGGACATATAAATTGATGATTAGTATTGGATTAATTGGAAACAAAAAGAAACTGACAACATTGATATCTAATTTCTAAAATTGACACAACACTAATGAATGTTTACAGTCTATTAACAAATCCATACATCTAAGGCACTGTTACCTTCATTATGTGAGAGTGAAAGTAACAGCAGATGATGAAAAATGCAATTTCTTTATGATTTTGGATAGAATCAACAGTGACACGAGGATAATGTTGCTCATTTGGAGTTATTCATTCTTTTATTGGAGTTGTTTCTAAAGTCTACAGTAGATGTATCAAAAAAGGTATTATGAACTAAGGGGTTAAGATGTTAAATATCTTCTGATAAAGTGACAGGGAAAACAACACAAAATTTGGAACCAGAATTCAGGGTTTACATGTTTAACCCATTACCAAACAATAACGACATTTGACCAGGGTGTTGCAGAAGACTCTAGAAAACATTGTTGCAAAAGGAGAAATTGCTCGTTAAGAGCTATTTCTCCTTTCCCACAATGTTTTCTGCCCTACCAGAAGATTATTTTTTTATTTCATCACATTTTGAAATGCGGTCTGCAAACTCTTTCAAATAGGGACAGTTAAAAATTTAGCATTTGGTAAAGGGTTAATTCAGTGCATGGTGATACAAAACTAGACTGTCTATGAAGAGTAAGAAATTAAGGAACAAACTTCATTGAATTTTAAACCATTTCCCCAAATGTGAATCTGTGACATATCCAAATTCAAAGCAAAAGCAGATGACAAAAAGCATGATTATGTCTCATTATGACGTCTATTAGAAGAAATTGGTCAACACATTTCTCCTTGTGTCACAATAAAGTTCCTACCAAAAACACTGGATTTTCAATCTTCACATTCCTTACTGCTGTTTGCAACTTGGCCCAGACCCCAAAGAAATCAAGATGAGGGATTGTGTTTAATCAACATGATGAAGCAACCAGAAACCTGCTACAACTGAGTAAGAAGTAAGCATGTATAAATAAAGAAAGCAGCTTATTCATATAAATAGTTTGCTATATAGAAGTAAAACTATTCAAAGAAGCAGTAACAAGAGTTACATATTTTTTACAAACAAATTATTGTTTTGTCAAAAGATTAAAATGCTAACCAGAGATATTGAGTCATTTTTTAGTAACTTGAAAACACTCTTACCCAATTATATGAGTTTTTGGACAGATCAAACAGAAGTCCATAGGAAAAGATAATCTAAAATATACTTTCATTGATGTTATTGAATTGTAAGACTTCTAAAGTGGTTGTGTCGTAATCATGTAATACAGAGTAAAGGATTCAGACAAGTAACAGGGAAGTATGGGGGTAACAACTCTTTCAGGTAAAGTATGCTAAAGTATGGCCATATAAAGTAGAATCAATCTGTACGAAAGTTCTATATAGGGCACAATAATTAAATAACAAAATATGATATCAAATATTCCTATTATACGTAACCCATTACCAAACATTTTCGACTGTCCCAAATTGAAAGAGTTTGCTGACAACATTTTAAGATTTGATGAAATTGGAAAGTAATCTCATGATAGTGTAAAAAACATTGTGTAAAAAGGAGAAATTGCTCGTTACGAGCAACTTCTCTTTGTCCCACAATGTTTTCCAGAGCCATCTGCAACAAACTGGTCATATGTCATTTTTGTTTGGTAATGGGTTCATCAACTTGATGGATACTTAGAAACGTGGACAACATATGATAGAGGATAAAGATAAAAAATAGCTTGCTGCAGAACCTGTTTTTAATCCTTCCAGCAAGCGAATAAGCTAAAACAGTAATGCATCAAGCTTTAAATGTTAAGTAGTATCGAGAAGTTTGACTATGCAATAATCTCATATACATTGCACAATATTTCAAAGCTTTTCCCTCTATATGTGCAGATTAAAACTAGGATAAAATCACTCTGTATAACAGTGTTAGAAAAGAACATAAGTTATTTTAACTACAAACAACAATCAAGATACATTTTTTTCAGAGCTATCAAGAGATAATACAGAGATAATGAGGTTCTAACTGTGATATTTTTGGTATTGCATTGCCTACTATGATATTATTTAGGAGAAGGACTCAATAAGTTCCAAGGTCCCATCCTAATCCATTTGTAAAAGTAGAATTTAACAATAAATTGTGTTTAAATTAAAGCTAGACTCAGAGCTGAAATGTCTTGCCAAAAGATATGCCTACAGAACAAGCAGCACTGTTGGGGTTCATAACTTGCTTCTTATGGAATTGGAAACTTATGACCCGTGGAAACGTAGGTTGACACGGCACCATTGAATCACTGTCACATATTTTCAGATATATTGCTGTATTTTCTATATAAGGACAATTCTTCATGTTTTCCCGTGGTATACTTTAACAAGGTAAAACCAGGCAAAGGCAATGACTCTCTTGCTAAGTAACTATATGGAATTCACATTTAGTCACTTCTAAGAGTTTATTTTTGCTTCATATGAGCTATTTATCAATGTTAATTTCTGTTCAATTCTACTGAGGAGAATTTTCTGATTATATTACAGTTTTAATTTGTGTTTGGAAAACCTTTCAATTTGGAATGATCATAAAATCTTTTTGCATCTTGATTGTTTAGAATTTACAACTACATATTGTTTCCTTCATAGAATCAAATTTGGACGTTTGTTAGAGCAACATTGTAAACCATTCACTAAATAGATACACCTGTATTCATACCTATACATACCACTTCAGTTTTAATTCTTATGATAATTAAATCAGAGGTAATGAGTCAAAAACATGTTGATCCCGGGATTCAAATGAACCTTCCATATCAGACTTAATTTCATCCAACTGCCCTTCTTGCATTATAAAGCTTTCAAAGGCCAATTAGTTATCACTGAGGCAATGTTATCCAGCATTTGAGTAGCCAATAAAGTTTTTGTTCCCTTTATTTTGGCCTGATACAGGTACCTAAGAAATACAAAGCTTGAACTTCAAGGAGCAGCTTCAGAACCCGCCCTGCTTTTAAAATATGGAGAGAGAGACATACGAACTTATCGACTAAGATAGACTATGTTTCTCACATAAATCATGGTATTTACATCAGAACCTTAGATAAAGGATGTTTTCCTTTTTTCTTCTTTTCTCAACCCTATATGTACGGTACTCAGTATGTTTCCAATAGGTGCATGTAAAACAACTGGTATGCACATTAATCCGTACACATGTTAAAACATGTTTTAAAAAGTTCTTTTGTAAAAACCTGAGGCAAATCGTTTGTCTGACATTTTAATTAATTGCACCTGCAGCTTATACTTCAAGAAAACATTGTGATGAAAGAAGTAAGTCCATAGATCAAGTACATTATAAAAAACATTTGAACAAAAATGCAGTTGCTTTTAGTTATAGTCAGCTGCAAAAACATAAACAAGAGATTGGATTTAAAAAAAAAACATTACAAAAGGAAGGAATACATCACTATAAGATCATAATCTTTTTCTCATTGATTTAAAAATATAGTTAAAAAATCATAGTCAACAAACTTTAACATAAGCAATGATGATCTGAACTAACAGTGTACAGGTATTGAGTTATATGAAGAAGAAAAAGGCATATTTTTCAAAAGCATTACGCCATTATATACAGTAGAATAAGTAATAGCTATACAATTACATATCTTATACATCATTGCATTTCCCCAGTAGACGTCTATGAAGGAAATTGTGTTCACTATATAAAGCCCAGTGTGCAAAAAGTAAACTCACTTCCGTAAGGTTAGCGAAATGTCTTCTTTCACCAAAGTTGAACTTCTGAAATTTCAGTGGTAGGAAACATAGCACAACTTAAAACAACTAAACATTGCAACAACAAAACTGAAACAAGAGAGCTGGAAATTAAGGAGTGTGAAAAAGGTTTAACCCTTTACCAAACACAAATTTTCTACTGTCCCAAATTGAAAGAGTTTGCAGACGACATTTCAAAATAGGATAAAATTGGAAAGTAATCTTCTCATAGAGTAGAAAACATTGTGGGAAAATGAGAAATTGCTCGGTATGAGCAATTTCTCCTTTTCCCACAGTATTTTCCAGATTCCTGCATCAAAGTGGTAAAATGTCATTATTGTTTGGTAAGGGTTAAAGAATATCTAAAGGCTTCGTACAATAATATAATAATCACATTTGCCTACTTCACCATATGGGAATTTGTGACAAGTCCAAAATGAAAGCAATGGCAGGCAATAAAATACCTTTGGAACACTGTTATTCCTTTAAGGTATTAGTCAGAAACCATAGTGATAAAGAGCATATAATGCTTATAGGAACAACTTGTGTTTTAGTCACAGCAGTGGCTGAAGTTTTCAGCAGCAGATGCGTCAAAGAGAGGTATATTGGAGTAAAGAACTAACCCCTCACTTTATATGATACATTGTTCCTGTATACCTGTCACAGATGATTAAGGAATATACAATGTTAAAAAGAGAAATTGCTCTTCATTAGCAATGTTTCTTTTGCTGCAATGGTTCCTTGCTATGGTAATTCCCCTAAAAACCTGTTATATTTTTCTCCATACTTTATCACTACTTTAACCCATTTCCAAACAATAACAATATTTGACCAGTTTGTTGCAGACAACTATGGAAAACATTGTTGGAAAAGGAGAAATTGCTCTTAAGCAATTTCTCCTTTTCCCACATTGTTTTCTGCCCTATCAAAAGATTGTTTTACAATTGCATTAAATTTTGAAATGTCGTCTGCAAACTCTTTCAATTTGGAACAGTCGCAAAATTTTGCGTTTGGTAAAGGATTAAGCAGATGCTTACAGTCACAATGCCCTAAATAAGGCTTATAGCTTAGCAATCAATGATAAAATGATAGGGAATGATCAAAGAAATTTTCATGACAATCTATCATAATCATATTTCAAACATACAGATCAAATTTGCTGCAAGACTCATCATAACTAATAATCAAAAATAAATTGAATGATATACATAAAAGATCTCAGATAAAAAGGCAAATATTGGCTCTACAACAGCAAATTTTCCTTTTATCAAGATACTTGATGTTGTTAGCTCCAAAGATAAGCATTGATTTTAGGCAGGGATAAATAATATCTGAATATTTTGGGAAAAATCATGACATTCTATCCATTGTTATATCCACCAGTAACCATTTAACATACAGATGGTTACGAGGCATTGCATGGCGGAAAGATCATAATTATGTCATTCTTTACTTCTTTGCTGTCGCTTGATATTGATTTTCCATTTAATGATTTGTTTGTTTTGTTTTCTTCCAATTTTCTTGTTCTTATTCGATTCAATCTGTGCAACAGGATAAATAGAATAGATGGTTGGTGTCTATAAATGTGAAATTTAATCAGACTTGGCTTAAGTTTGTCTCACCCAATAATCTTTCTACCCATTGCCCCTTACACTTCCAATTCAAGACAACTATTACCCATTCATATGTTTGTTAAAAGGGGTTCAACCCAATATCAGAAAAAAAAGCTATTATTTTCTTGTTATTCATAATGTCTGTTGGTGCTTTCAATTAGGACCAGTCATAAAAACCTGTATAAGGGGATGCATTATACATTTTCTGCTGCAAACCGATTTGAGTTACTTGTACAAGGGAATGGTCAAAAACAATTAACTCAACAATAACCATAATTTGAGAATTGGCTCATATTAAGCTACATACCATCAGCCATATTTTAGCATATTAGTCTGCTTGGAGTAAATAACTGCTGGTCTTGATGACCTAATTATGCTAATCAAAATGAGGATCATCTGGTTAAAAGCCAAATTATTATAGATATACCAATGAAAAAATCAGTATAATCTTGATGAAGAGTATATCTCATTCTGTTCTAGTAGAATGAATGAATGAATGGTGTTTTAAGGCGCATCAACAGCTAAGGTCATTTAGCACATAATGATAATGTGGATAAATGTACATGTATATTGAATTATTTACAGGCTAAAATGTATTTGGTTTGAAAAAAAAAAAAAATAAGGATTTGCAATGAATGAGTGATAATAAATAGAAAATTTGTAATGGTTTTATGATATTGATATACACTGTATGTATATTCAAAATGAGTAAGGAATCACAATTTATTGTAAATTCCAATATCTTTGAGAAAGGAATGAATCAATTCAACCCTGACAGTCTCAAAAAGCGCCTGAAGAGTGTCAACGTTAAAATATTTTGAACTAATTCTTTGGGAATCAATGCAATCAAGTAATATATGTTTGATGGTAAAGGATGCATTGCATGGAATGCATTCAGGTGCATCTTCCTTAGCCAAGAGCCAGGAGTGTGTAATGTGTGAATGACCAATTCGGATTCAGGCAATTGTAACTTCCTCTCTTCGTACGGACCTGTACAAAGGGTACCATTCTCTGAGGGAGGGTTTGATTGAATGTAATTTATCAAAAACACCATCATTCCATTTTGATTGCCAGATGAATTTGATGTATGTTTAGAAAGAAGGTTTAGAATTGGTGTAAGGTACTTTATAATTTGAAATGGGAAGGTTATGAACTGATTTGGCGGATCTGCATGGTCATTACCCATGATACCAGTGTGGCTTGGTAGTCAACAGAATGTTCTCGAAGAATGTAACCATGATACCAGTGTGGCTTGGTAGTCAACAGAATGTTCTTGTAGAATGTAACCATGATACCAGTGTGGCTTGGTAGTCAACAGAATGTTCTCGTAGAATGTAACCATGATACCAGTGTGGCTTGGTAGTCAACAGAATGTTCTCGTAGAATGTAACCATGATACCAGTGTGGCTTGGTAGTCAACAGAATGTTCTCGTAGAATGTAACCATGATACCAGTGTGGCTTGGTAGTCAACAGAATGTTCTCGTAGAATGTAACCATGATACCAGTGTGGCTTGGTAGTCAACAGAATGTTCTCGTAGAATGTAACCATGATACCAGTGTGGCTTGGTAGTCAACAGAATGTTCTCGTAGAATGAATGTCATTCCATGGTATACTTTTTACTAACTTCTGGTAAAAGTTGATGAATTTGGCAAAAATGAAGGTTATCCCAACATTGAAAACAATGTCTGCACAGAGAGTTTTCTTTAAAATTATAAGGGAAAATTAGAAAGTGCTAATAGGGTTCATTTGCAACTTATCAAAGAGCAGAATGTTCAAACTTTGTTTCAATTGCACAATTGTTCAAAACTAAATTACACTCCAAGCAAACAAACAAACAAAATATGTAGTACATGTATTATTTATCATGGGTGTATAAAAAATGAACAAATAACTAATTAAATAACGAATCATTAATGAAGAAATGCAGATGAAATGTCAACTTTATTTACTGAAATTCTCTTTTTAGGTGTACTTATTCATATGTGTTTTTCAAAAAGCATATTTGTTTCCTAAAACATTGTCACGCTGGTCACCATGAGTCATATATCACATGCCAACTTCTTCATTTCTTCTCAAACTTTTGTATTATGGATACACAATAGATGTTTCTAAACGAAACATTTCATAAAAGTGTTAAGGAAATAGAATTTTCTAAACCAAATATCTCTTAAAAGTGCCTAGAAAATAAGGTGTATCATACAGGATTCAAATACTGCTGAAAGCCAAAGACTCAAGTTGCGTTCTTAGTTGGGCCTCTGTGTTCACCAACAAAAAGAAAATTATTAAAAAAGACACTTTACCACAATCCTAACCTACCTGTTGGTTGACTGTGATTCCCAGTTTGTTATTGTCACATGTATAGAGTTTGACACAGAAATACTCCTGCCGGAAACTCAACTCTATCAGCAGGATACCGCCGGAAACCGTCTTCTGCAGGTTGTGAACGTCCGTCGGTTTGAACTCTGTTTCTTCCATGGGGGGTTTGATCTCCTCACCAAACTTTGCCTGTCGACTGTATAGACACAAGAGCTCAAGATAGGAGGGATATCTCCCAGACTATTATCTTTGTCTCAAAACTCTATATTGTGGGTTCTCATTATAATCCTCAATACGGCATTTCTGATTGGTTCCCGAATAATGGACAACGATGAGAGGTGTATTTCTCAGGCTGAAATCATTGTCTCTCTATCCTTAAAATTGTAGGTAATCTTGTTAATCATCAATGAGATGAGTCTCATATGTTCCCACAAGATAGACAAGATAAACAAATATATCTTTTTACAGGTTTAATCTTTATTTCTTTAAAAAACCCAAATCTTGGGAACTTGTGACACTCATCTTGATGCGACCATTCTCACAAGTTCCAAAAATACAGTATATTCTGGAAGGTTGTGTTTGGAAGAATTTGACATACATCCTTATCTTGGCATGAAACATTTACTCATAAAGAACACTGAGAGATTGTGTCCCAGCTAAATTACAGAAAGTCATTGGTTCTACCAACATTGCCATGATTGGCATCGTCCTTCAATGATCAGAGCTTAGCATCAAAATGTAACTGATGATGTGATGGTAAAACCCAAATAAAACAAACATTATCAGGAAGACATAGGTCATGGTGTCAACCATTTCAGAGTACCCATAATGCTTTTCATAAGAATCATTTGGCAGGTTTGTCAGCCTTAGCTAACACCCACAAACAAGATTGTGTAACTAGTCCAAATTGAAAGGAACATCACACAACAATCTAAAAGTCAGAAAAATATTGCTTATTTCATGACATTGTAGAGAAACCATTGAGACACTAGAAAAAATTGTTCAAAATAAGCAACTTCTTCACTTGTCACAGTGGTTTCTAAAATCTGTTGCTTTTATGTAATTAAGAGACAGCATTAGAAAACAAAACAGCCAGTGAAAGGAGATGGGATGTTTTGATATCAAAGGCTACATAACTCTATCCTGTTACATTTCATTTGCAGCAAGCATCATTGATACTTATCCTCATTTGAAATTTGAAGTTTACTCCATTATTTGCTAGGCATGAACTCTGAATCTCTAATTGTGAAGCCGACACAATACCTCATGACAACTGGCATCCACCAGTAATGAATGAACATTTCAAATCCTATTCCAAGTATATTTAGTGCCTGTTGGGCAAAACTGGCACAGTGTTAGAGTGTCGTCTACTGTACCAAGGGTCCCAGGTTCGAATCCCTGTAAGGCAAGGTGAAGATTGCCGGGACTAGCCCACAAACGGGCGTGATTACTGGTGAATTATCCGGGAAGCAGTCATCGAGAGAGACTCGATGGGCTTTACTAACCATCCTTCATAATGGATGTCAAACAAATCAAACAAACAAAACAAACAAACAAATCAAACAAACAAAACAAACAAACAAAACAAAAAGTGTAACTTACTTTTGTTGAGCATTAGATCCATCCAGCAGTTTGCTCAGTTGCACGTAATTGAATCCAATTGTGTTCAAATATTCGATATATTGTCGTATAAATCGAGCTCGAAGCTCTAAATGCCATTTTTCTTCTATATACTCTTTCTCGTCAAGCTCTTTAAATGATGGCAAGGATGGGTGCTTCTTAATATCAGGTGTGTCTGTACGCTTTGCCCGATTACTGCCAACCGACGTTCCTGAGCCATGTCTTGATCTCTAAATGAATAAAATAATACAATACAAATCATTGGTTGTTACCAATATCCCGACATACAGTCCAAGAAATTGTCTTCCTGGATATAGCTATATATGATTTATCCTATATAAACAAATGCGGGCTGTCCTACATCTTTAAATATCACAACCTTGTTAAATAAAGAAATAAATAGAACAACACAGAAATAAATCAATATGCATAATTTATATTTCAAAAGTAAAACTCAACAAACTGCTGGACTTTGTTTATATTAGCACATAAAACTAGACTACCGGTATACCCTACTACTGAGAAAATAAAGAACCTTGATATTTTAAAAATTTCATTCCTAGATTGTTGTACCAAAGATACTATGCATACTTACTGATTTCAAATCTGGCGTGGCAGTACTTGAAACAGATGTAACAGACCCTTGTCTTGTAACCTTGTACTTTTCAATGACATTTTGTCGCCATTTTGTACTGAAGAGAAGGGGTGTGGCACAGTAGTGGAACAGTCTGGAGGCCTGCTTCAGAGTTCTGATTATATCCTCCTGTATAAGTAAAGGGAATGTGTTTGATTGTATGGATTATCAGCATTAGTTTGGTCCTGATATTTATGCTGCTGTCGATAGAAAACTGTTATATAGCATTCATCAGTTTGTTTCAGTTCTGTTTTGATTATACTGCTAAGTAAATTCTCAATTCCAATTGGTCAATTAGCTGGAAATATGTTTGATCTACACAACGTTTGAAAGGGCAAATTAGTATTTGCCCTTAAATGGCCCAATCATTACATTTACAAAATAAAAATGGCCAACACTTTCACTATGCTGTACAGACAGCATTCATTCATAGCCAGGCTCCTTTCAAATACAAACTTGATTGTTCGGTACTGTAACACCTGAAAGTTTTATCTGACAGCAGTTTTGTCATTAAACATCATATCAAAAACTTGCTGTGTCCAGCTTGAGATGTTTTTGGTTGAGCCAGGTTTCACAACTTAGCTGCCTATTTAAGCAACATTTGCTCCCTCCAGAGCTATTGCCTTAAAACTGCAGAGGACTGGTTGTTTTAAATCTGTTACAGAAATCAACACTTTGATAAAAGTAAGATGTGACATGCTTTGTGAGGAATCTGTTACAGAAATCAACACTTTGATAAAAGTAAGATGTGACATGCTTTGTGAGGAATCTGTTACAGAAACCAACACTTTGATAAAAGTAAGATGTGACATGCTTTGTGAGGAATAATATAATAAGTGCATTCTATTCACATTTTTACCAAAAACTTCTAAAAGAGTGTGACAAAAGGAGAATTCACTCTGTCCTGTCTCCTGTATATAACATATAACTTACCCCAATAGGATAAATAGGGGATGTCTTCTGTACCCACATCACATAAAGGTTACGAATACTGTTGATCTTTTCAAACTCTGAAATAAACATACCAGTAACAGGTTCTTTAAAACATTCAATGATACAGACCACTGAAAATCTTTGCAGTAGACAAAATTTGAAGTAATCTCAACAACTATCAAGATTGTTTATGACAGACATATTTTGTCCGAATGGTTTTGTTGATAATAAGAAAAGCAAAAAAAAAATGCATTTCTTCACAAACATTTTTGTTATTTAGATAAAATTTTAATAATTTTGACATCTGCTGTGAATTAACCAAAGTTATGAAAGAGAATATTGGAGGAAAATCTTTCAATCAAAACAGAATGTAATTGGTTTAGGGTTTCAAACCCCTCCATATTAGCATAGTCATAAATCTATTAATTGGTAATTAATGAAGATAAAATATACAGTCTATAGTATAAACAACTCTGTTTTCACATTGAATTACCATAATGAACTGTGATCAAAGGGGCCTCCTTGGCCTTGTGGTTAGAACACAAAACTTGAAATCATATGGTCCTTCTTCCCATGGGTTAAAATTCTGGTAACAGCATTTCCTCTTAATGAGAGAGAGTCTCTGGACGGAATTACAAAATGTCAATGATTCTACAAAGCTTGGCCATCCCTTATGGGCAGAAAAGTTTAAGTTCTCCCACCATCATTAAGAGTCAGGCATCGCAACATAACTGAAATAAGGTTGTTGCAATGTAAAACCTGTTTGAATAATATAAGTATGAAGGAAGAAGAGGGTAAAGCTGGAAAAAAAATCGAGGAAGATAAAGAACTCGCCTCTCTTGTAATTCAGTCGAATATCTTGAACCTGTCTCCCATACTGCTTCACCACGTCGTTCTCACACGCTAAATGGGACATGTGCAGCGGTTTACTAGGGTACAAATCTTTGAAGGTCAAATCCAATGGCAGAAAGTTGGTGTTCCGTACGGAGGAAGCGCTATGGGAGCGAGAGAGGCGGTCCTTGTTTGGTGGAGGCGGAGCAGGGTTGTCAATCAATTGATCCAGGTGGTCCATCTGCTGGGACATCTTGTCCTGAAAGATAACAGAGTCACAGTGTATGGAAACTAGACCCATCCAAGAGGTCCATCTGCTGGGATATTTTGTTCTGAAAGATTACATAGTCACAGTGTATGGAAACTAGACCCATCCAGGTGGTTCATCTGCTGGGACATCTTGTCCTGAAAGATAACATAGTCACAGTGTATGGAAACTAGACCATCTAGGTGGTCCATCTGCTGGGACATTTTGTCCTGAAAGATAACATAGTCACAGTGTATGGAAACTAGACCCATCTAGGTGGTCCATCTGCTGGAACATTTTGTCCTGAAAGATAACATAGTCACAGTGTTTGGAAACTAGATCCATCCAGGTGGTCCATCTGGTGGGACATCTTGTCCTGAAAGATTACAGACTCACAGTGTATGGAAACTAGACCCATCCAGGTGGTCCATCTGCTGGGACATTTTGTCCTGAAAGATAACATAGTCACAGTGTTTGGAAACTAGACCCATCCAGGTGGTTCATCTGCTGGGACATTTTGTCCTGAAAGATAACATAGTCACAGTGTATGGAAACTTGACCCATCCAGGTGGTCCATCTGCTGGGACATTTTGTCTTGAAAGATAACAGAGTCACAGTGTATGAAAACTAGATCCATCCAGGTGGTCCATCTGCTGGGACATCTTTACCTGGAAGATAACATAGTCACAGTGTATGGAAACTAGACCCATCCAGGTGGTCCATCTGCTGGGACATTTTGTCCTGAAAGATAACATAGTCACAGTGTTTGGAAACTAGACCCATCCAGGTGGTCCATCTGCTGGGACATTTTGTCCTGAAAGATAACATAGTTACAGTGTATGGAAACTAGACCCATCTAGGTGGTCCATCTGCTGGGACATCTTGTCCTAAAAGATAACATAGTCACAGTGTATGGAAACAAGACCCATCCAGGTGGTCCATCTGCTGGGACATCTTGTCCTAAAATATTACAGAGTCACAGTGTATGAAAACTAGACCCATCCAGGGTTTTTTATATGTATGGTGTTTAACACCGTATCAACATTTTTTCAGTTATGTAATGGCTTTTCTGGATCCATCAGTACTAGGCTAGGGCTCTGTTTTCAGGGGGTTATAAACCAGGGTTGAATTCAACACCTTACTTTATATATACGCAATTTAATTTATATGCAGCATTTTTTGTAATAAACCATTGTATGAAGAGATTTATTGATTGAAACAGAACCAGATCCTTGAAATGCTTGAAATGAGGAGTAAGCAGTGGTCTAAATAAGGGGACATTAGGCTTGATGCATCGTAAAACCCTACCAAACAAACCAACAACTCACCAAGAGTAAGCAGTGGTCTAAATAAGGGGACATTAGGCTCGATGCATCGTAAAACCCTACCAAACAAACCAACAACTCACCAAGAGTAAGCAGTGGTCTAAATAAGGGGACATTAGGCTTGATGCATCATAAAACCCTAACAAACAAACCAACAACCCACCAAGAGTAAGCAGTGGTCTAAATAAGGGGACATTAGGCTTGATGCGTCGTAAAACCCTACCAAACAAACCAACAACCCACCAAGAGTAAGCAGTGGTCTAAATAAGGGGACATTAGGGTTGATGCATCGTAAAACCCTACCAAACAAACCAACAACTCACCAAGAGTAAGCAGTGGTCTAATTAAGGGGACATTAGGGTTGATGCATCGTAAAACCCTACCAAACAAACCAACAACTCACCAAGAGTAAGCAGTGGTCTAAATAAGGAGACATTAGGCTTGATGCATCGTAAAACCCTACCAAACAAACCAACAACTCACCAAGAGTAAGCAGTGGTCTAAATAAGGGGACATTAGGCTTGATGCATCGTAAAACCCTACCAAACAAACCAACAACTCACCAAGAGTAAGCAGTGGTCTAAATAAGGGAACATTAGGCTTGATGCATCGTAAAACCCTACCAAACAAACCAACAACTCACCAAGAGTGACCCGTCGCTGAAGATGAAATGGCTGAACAGTCCACATTTCTGTATGACCACATTAGACAGCAGCTGTGTCCGCGCGTTGGACCAGCTAACCAGTTTGTTGAGCATCTTATTGAGGAGAGTGACGTTATCTGTCGTCCAGTTGTAGGTAAACGCTTGAATCTGAAAGGAGGAAATGAATGGTGGGATTGAAGCTATGAGCTATTTAACAGTATTTCAGCTTTATTGTGATAGTCAGTTTGTAATTACGAAAGAGAACTAGATAACACATACAAAATTTGCCAGCAACAGACCCATTTCAAAGATGAACACAAATATCTAGTGGTAAAAGACAAAAACTTATTTTTTATCAATGAAACATTTCATGAGAATATTAATGAAACTTGATACCTTAATTGAATCATTGGATTGCATAATGAAGATTTCTGTGGAGAAAGTTTTAAAAAAAGGAACAAAGAAAAAAGGATATCTACGTCACTGCTTTTTATGTGCGATGCAAAACCATCCCATGTTAAACTCACTGATATATTCTACATATATTTAGCTTGTTTTCTGACATAATTAAGTATGGGAAGTTTCCTTACAAATGCATGCCTGTTTTTGACAATGAACAGCTTAATTAGCCCCATATAATGCATTTCCTTATATCTAAATACAAGTGAAACTGATCACTCTAGAATAAATCTTGACAAAAGTAGAAACTGCTCAATGAGAGCAATTTCTGCATTTTTCACAACTACTTTTACCTTAAGCAACAACGTTTTTCTGCACAGTAGATAATTAAGACAAACTAAGAAATGCGGGTTCAAAACTATAATAATGTGATGCACAATGTGCTACATTGTATTGTTAACAAATCTGTTTATCTGTTAACAAACCTGTTTATCTGTTAACAAACCTGTTTATCTGTTAACAAACCTGTTTATCTGTTAACAAACCTGTTTATCTGTTAACAATCCTGTTTATCTGTTAACAAACCCCTGTTTATCTGTTAACAAACCTGTTTATCTGTTAACAAACCTGTTTATCTGTTAACAAACCTGTTTATCTGTTAACAAACATGTTTATCTGTTAACAAACATGTTTATCTGTTAACAAACCTGTTTATCTGTTAACAAACCTGTTTATCCTTTAATGAAAGCATCAGAAACCTTTGACGAGGGATAAATGAGGCAGAGGGAGCTGTAGCTAGATTCTGATTGGACGATTTCATGTCTGTACCATCATTTGGTAGAAGTGGTGCAAACTTCTGGGTTGGTTGGTTGCCTGTTGAGGGAAAGAGAAAGCCCTGCAGAAGTGGTCTATTATCTGTCACTCTGAGGAAAGGTATTCCATCATACAAAATCTATAGTTACCTTGCAAGAAGTTAACTTGTATTTAGTTGGAAGAGTTTGTGTTTATTCAAACATCTGAAGAAATATAATTAAAACAGTCCACATTCAGCGTAAGTGCTGGTTCATCTATATAGCAGAATCAAGTGAAATAAATGAAGGTTGTAAGAACCTTTATTTCTTTTGTTTAGTGTTTAACACTGTATCAACAATTTTCAGTAATGTAACAGTTTTCCTGGATCCACCTTTACTAGGCTAGGGCTCGAAAGTGAATTGCTAAAGGTCACTCCCATGAAGTTAGAGGTGTTGATGGGGCTGGACCCAAGGGAACCCCGAGTTCTAAGTCCACTATCTAAACCACTGGGCCATGCAGTGTAAGAACTTGTTTCCATTTAAAATATGATAAGATTAAACAAACCGTTACCCCTCTTAGTGGGATTATGTAGCTCTGTACAGTCCCCTTCGTCGGAGGTATGTTGTATGTAGCTGTTCCACTGTGTCATGTCACGGCACACGGCCACGTAGTTAGCCTCTTCACCAGGGACCAAACTCCTGGTAGCGCACATATCTAGCGAGGTCTCGGACCTGCGTCTACTGCACTGTAGGAACAAATAAAGTTAAAAATAAGATAAAATTGCCAAATATGGTGAATATTGTGTTCAATGACAGATTTCCATAAACAGAAATAGTATGGAACAAAAAAAGTATATTCAAGTACAAGATGCAAAATCATTAAACTTTACCGATAGAATTAAGAATGAAATGCAATTGTCAAAAACAGAAAAAATTGTTTAACAGATAAAGTTTGGTAAATCAATTGCAAAAAGTCACAATTTATTTGTGATAGTTAAGATTCCAAATGAATTTTGGAAAAAAGGATAATAATAATTAAAACATCAAGTTCAGAATAAAAGTTCATAGCAAATTATGACAAATTTGTTTTAACAATTAAAGATAAGAATAGAATATAATTGCGCTCGATTAATAAAAAAAAAGTAAATTGAATGAGAAGAAATAAAGATCAACCTTGAAATAGATTAACTAGCAACAGAAATTGACAGGTGTTGGACTTCTGTCCTGCTGCACGCCATTACTGTAAACCTTGTTATGCTTTCATATGTAGCCAAAGATTAAAGACTAAAGACATCTTCATCTTTCACCATTATGCTTAGCTTTGAGAAAACAGTTTGTGCAGCAGTAAGGATTTCTAATTACTGGTACATTGTATATCACACTCGTAACACAATAAATTGTTGGAATATAGCAAAGAGACAAAATGACAGAAAACTGACCAGCAATTCTTGAGATTTATTTAGTTCTAGTTTCATTCTCAAAAAGCTTTCTTTCCAGCCTAAAGACAGAAGTGCTGAATTGGATGTATTTTTCATTTCTTTCCAATGCAGTCTGCTACTTTCTAAAAGTAGGAAACGACTGCTGTACACTTTGGTCTCTAAAATATTTTTGATAGAAAATGAAAAAAGTTTTAACATTGAGTCAATTACCAATATTTTCATTAATGAATGTTTAACCAAGATACACTATAATTCAGTTAACATAATGACATTATTATAACGTATAATGAAGGATGGCTACGACCCACATGTACCATCGACCTGGTAAATAAAGCTTTTTCTGATAAAAGGAAATGGGTGAATACTTCCTGTAGCCTGTTGCTAGAATGACAAGGTCAAATGGGCAAATACAATAAAGGTTCCTAAAGCCACCCCTAACCTCAAATGGACTTCGATTGGGATGATACAGAACTCCAATATTAGAGTTCCCATCCTCCTCTTCCGACGGGAGAAGCTTGTAGACTTTTGTTGTAGTGCCACTGTAGATGTGAGATATCATGTTCTGGAACTCTTGCAGCACAAAATCCACAGAGAACTTCGACTTGAGGACCCTATTAATCTTGGTGATGGCAGTTGAGCCTGTAACATAGAGATAATTACCATCAATCATTTAAACTTTGTAACCTGAAGCATCCTCTTTCCATCATATGGACTTTGGGACTTCAAGCAACATAAGCTCAGAAATATTAAACATAAAACAGTACATTTTCTAGATGATATTGGGTAGAAACCACTTTGACAAATAAATGACTTTTCTTCCAAATTGGAAACAAACAGCTGGCAAAAGATTCTTAGCATTAGGAATCACACGTTCTTGGTGAGATTTTGGAAAATTTCTATCACAATAGTTTCTACTCAAAATCACGAAGAAAAATGTTATTTCTATAATACTCAATAGTAGTCTCCTGTAGAAACCTTCAAATTGTAACCGCAATAAAGTACAATATGAGGGAATTGGCTATGTGATTTAATCAAGTAAAGCAAGGTTTTACTTTCAAAAGTGATGAAGAGATAAAATCTTTGTGTTGTCTCACAGATACTCGACTTGTTCCGGAGGTACAATTCCATTGATGACAGCCCATAGCATGGGACTTTTTATCAAAACTTCACAAAGTTACCTATAACACCAAAACAGAGTCAACAAAATAAACATTTACTAAAATTAAATCCATGAAATAAAAATAAGGTATCAGAAAAAATAATGTTGCCTTTGTGATATTGGGTAGAAACCATTGTGACTAGAGGAGCAGTTGCTTGTTACAATCCATTACTCCCTTTGTCAAAGTGGCTTCATTGATCAGGCCAATGTGGCCTAATGGTAGGATCATTTCTATAGTATGTATCGCAAGGTTAGAGAACTGAAGTTACAATCTCAAACCCCCTCTCCATGTGAGTTTGAATTATGTTAGCAGTTGATTCAAGTCTTCATGACTGGTAGACTTCAAGCTGACTAAACAGAATGCAAATGGTTCATTTTTTACCACCCCTTTTGGGCAGTAAAGTAACTAAGGAGTCTTTCTCCATGTAAAATGAACCAGACATCGCAATTTTTTAGAAAGATTGTTTACATCATGTAAAAAACCCAAAAGAACAAACCTCAACGCCATATCAGAGTATCTAAAGCAGGTGCTTACTCCACTATGTATATACATGTGTATAAAGTAAAGAGTGTCCTACCATAGGAGTGGCACTGTGCCAACCACTCCTCCATGAGGTCTGAGTAGATCTGGTGAAGTGTGCCCCGGTCCCCCGTCTCATAGCTCCCAAACACGGAGCCCAACTCGCTTGCCCTATTGCTTGATAGGTCTAGAGAGGCAGACAAGTCACAACTCTGGAATGGGAAAACAGGATTTTCTAAACACAGTGGTTTGTGCAAAAGAATTAAGACACTTACTTGAACCACAAAAGAAATGTTGCTTGCAAAGAGGAATTTTTCCTTTTGTAATTTTACCAATATATAGAGAAAATTGTTTTTGTTATACCTTATAGTTGTCAGCTGTTATTGATAATCAAAAGGCCATGTATAAACATTTTAACACATTTTCTAATATTGATCAAATATTTAAAGAGTTATCCTTTAAACGTGGTTTAAAACGAATATTTTAAAGAAATGGCTTTTTTTGTACTTCATAACTATTGGTAAATGCAATTCATGACAGTCTAGAATCAATAATGAAGGAATGGGATACCTTAGTTGTATCCGGAGATAGGGACATCGTCTTTTTGCCAAATAATGCGTCTTTCATGTGAAACGGGAATTTGAAATGGGCTTGCACTGACGCCCGCCTCTCAAGCTGTTGATGTGTGTCTGCTGGCTTTCTTAGAGCCACCATCGAAAGTTTTCTTTCACGGAATTCATCAACTATAAAAGCATAAAATAGATTGTTATTTGGTTTAAATAAACAACAGGTAATCAATAAGTTTGTTACAGGTTAAAGTTGAAAACATTAGCAGAAAATGCTTTTGATTACAGGGAAGTAACTATAGAATTCAAGAAAACATTTCGAAGTTTCCTCTCACAAAATATTTGCTTTCAGCACCCTAGGGTACTCAAAAGGTCCAATTTGTAAAGTCACCGATAAATTATACATGTAACAAGAGAGTCATAATGGCCCTATATTGCTCTTCTAACTTCATATCAAACAAGTTCAACAAGTTTAATTTTGGCCTGGGGGGGCATTATTCGAACAATCTTTGTAAAAGACCTCTGGTAAAAGATTATGAAATCCTCAGTCATTAAAACATTCAGGATTCTTAATCTATATATTGAAGAAAAAAACAAAAAACATGAGCTATTGATAAGACAGAGCACTCGACTATTCTATAAAATGTTAAAAAGTTATATTGGGGAAGTGAAAATTATACTGTTTCAAGTGTGAAGTTTTAAACAAAATCCTTATGATAACATTGAAATACCAACTTGCACATTAAACTTTTACAAACAATTTCTTAGTACAAAAAGGGGCATAATTTGCGAAAGATCAAATACTTGGTCACAGACCTTACAATTTACACTGAAGTACATGTTTTAAGTTTCAATTCATTCTCCTCAGTAGTTGATGAGATGCATAAAGGTATCCTGGAAGGGCCAAATTCCGTTGATATAGGATTTTATCTCTTTAAAAAAAGACTAAATACAAATGCAGCACTTGCTTTTTATGACTTACGTAATACAGCAATATTTTACCTTGGTTTCTAAGCTATTTTTTAATACAACTATGCTAATGTTATGGAGAAAGGGTAGTTTAAACAAACCCTGATTAAAGCAGGTCACTGTTTGAAAAAGTGACCTAATTTCGGTGACGTCAAACAAGGGAAGTTACCCATACAATTTTTCAAGGGAAACTACCCAAACAAACACAATAAGGCAAAGGAATTTAATACTATTAGTTTTGGGGGGTTTCCGGAAGTTTTACACTTTTTATTTCTTTTAACTTGCATTTTACAACACACACATGTTTATCAAACTTATTTCCTATTCATAAGCACATTTATGCTTTTAAAAAGTCTTAGGTTTTTCTTCTCTATAACAACATTGAAGAAAGAAAATTCCCTCTTCCTTCCAAGAACGATTAACTACGGAACAGAACACCATATAGCACTAATGGTTGCAGACATTGTCTTCAATCGATTTGTAGAAGTATTGTAAAAGATGGCAAAATATCAGGCTAAGTTTTGCTTGTCATTTGAAAAAATGTGGAAAAAAATGTGCAAGGGATAGGACTAAAAATTGTTTTAAAATCTTTGGTTGGCCTTCGAAAGAAAACTATACTTCTGGTTTACTTTTAGAGGGGAAAGGTTGACTGACATTGCAGACGATCTGAAAATGCCAAAATATTTGTTTGTGGCTATAAAAACGAATTCAAAGATGGTCATAATTTGGTAATAGTAGAAAACATGAAAAAACACATATGCAAACAATTCTATAAGAGCCTTAGCAATTGATGTCTCATTTTTAGCTTTTCTGGGTGTTGAAAGTTGCGTTTAGGACCTGGTAATATTTACTGAAATTTTGTCATGTGAGATTCAACCAACTCTCGTGATACGAGATAAAAACAAAGGTCACCGGAATTAGGACTCTCACGAAATTAGGGCCTCCGACGATATTATACAGACATTGATGCACACATGAGTCATAAAACTCTCATTATTCTCCGAATAGTCTAGGCAGACAAATCACTTTAAATCCAAGCTCAAGTTATGGAAGATGGTCAGTAACCTATCATAATCAACCTCGGAATGTGTGTGAAAATTTTAAGATTTCATTATGGTTGTTAATGAGATATTCCAAGGTGTCACAGTGACACCAATTTAGAGCTTTTCCTATTCTTCAAATTGTAAAGCTGAAAAAAGGACAATAAAATAGCTATTACATTGTACTTTGAGGGTAAAGACTAGTGATATATGGTAAGAAGGTGGGAAAACTGTACACATGGGTAAAGTGAAGTCAACAATTTAATTAAAAAACAACATGCTCACAAAATCATCTACTCGGACAATATCCAATTCTCTTAATGTGGCTTTAAATACTGACTGGTGTTTTGGTTATGTGCATTAAGAACCCTTCACAAACCCAAATATGTTTGATCATCTAAGGTTTAAATGGCAGTTTAACCAAAGATAAAATTAGGAGACACCTCTTTTTGAACACACAATAGTGATAAAAAAAAAACGGTGTTGCTCAAGTTTTAACAATATTCTCAAAAGTCAATAGTAGCAAACAAAATAAAATATAGTGGTTGATTGACAGTCAAAAGGAATCAAACTTCTCACTGCATGCAGCAAACAGTCAAAAAGGAATCAAACTTCTCACTGCATGCAGCAAACAGTCAAAAGGAATCAAACTTCTCACTACATGCAGCAAACAGTCTAAAAGAATCAAACTTCTCACTGCATGCAGCAAACAGTCAAAAGGAATCAAACTTCTCACTGCATGCAGCAAACAGTCAAAAGGAATCAAACTTCTCACTGCATGCAGCAAACAGTCAAAAAGAATCAAACTTCTCACTGCATGCAGTAAACAGTCAAAAGGAATCAAACTTCTCACTGCATGCAGCAAACAGTCAAAAGGAATCAAACTTCTCACTGCATGCAGCAAACAGTCAACAACTTGTATCTACTCTTATCCACCCATTCATTCATAAATAATTGTACGAGGGTTGTTCGTAAAGTTCGTTCTTGCCAGATATATTGGTTTCTGTAGCAACGTCGTTTTGGGTAGCCGGAGCAGGTAAAAAAATACTAACATTTCAAACGTTTTGCACAAAAAGAAAGAGTTATTGGTTTCACTAAATCACGCTATCGAATAGGACGAAATGCATTATATGATGATCCAAGAAGCTGTCGACCATCTGTATCTGCATAGTCCATTAAGAAAATGGTCAGACAAATGGTTAAAGCCGACAGGAGAACAGTGGTCAGAACAATTTTGAATGAACTTCTCAAACATGATGTCTCAAATGTTTTCATTCATGTAAATGACACAGACAGATTAGGTATGTCTAAAGTTAGTTCATGCTGGTTGCCGCGGCTTCTTACGGATAAGGAAAATGATCACCGATGTCGATGTTCCCAGATGTTTCTACCCCGATTTGAGGCATAAGGAGACCATTTCTTTGACAGTATTATATCAAAGGACAAGACCTGGTCCATTATGTCGATCCGGATGCCAAAGATATGTCTTCAGTATGGAAAATTTACTTCCTAGGTTTTGGGGTATTGGAACACCAACCGTACAGCCCTAACCTTGCTCTAGTCGCTTTTCGAGATATCCAGGTTAAAAGGTAATTAACGAGGAACAAAATTCAACCATCAGCTCATTTACCAAACAGACTTGAAGTGTTGTGTCATCATTTTGTGAAGCCTAGAATGCCGACAAATATTTATTTTGCGCATTAAAAATTCATTTATTTATGTAAATCAACGATTTCTTCAGAATCTATAGCATATATGTTGAAATTTATCTGGGATTATTTAGTTCTATTTAACTACGCACACACACTATTTTATAACAAATTCTACGAACTTTCCAAACAACCCTTGTACATGTACATCTGCAGTACAAGACCTAAGCAACTGTGGCAAGAGGAGAAAAAGCTTATTTGGAGCAATTTCTCCTTTAGTCACAATGGTTAAATGGTCTGATTCAAAACAAATGATTAAAAATGTTCATTTCTTTTAAATGCCATGTGCTCTAGCTTTCAATTTGGACTGATCACAAACTCCAATATGAGAAAATGGGTGAAAAAGTAACAACAGGGAGAACGAACGAAAGGAGCAAACAGGTCTTACTCTCTTCAATATCGTCTATAAAATATAACAAGTTATACTTTCTTTATTATACATGGTCATCAAGACAAAGAGTGTTCCAGATATGATTGGTTATTTTAAAAGCGAATATTCCAGTTTTATATCATAACAGCAAGTTGTGTGACTCTTATCAGAGTTAGTGGGAACGTTCATATCATGGCTGTACTAATAAAGAAGGGTTCAGAGAACAATTGCAAAATTACTAAAGACTCTTTTAAATTGGATCAAATTACAATAAAAAACTTAACTTGAATAACCTCTCTTTTACATGATTCATTTGCCATTATCACTTTTCCTAGATTGTTAAGACAAATGGGAAAAATATGTCATATGAATGAAATATTGTTGAAACAGTCTAAAACACAAATCAGCACAAATAAACACAAAGAATATGTACAAGATATATTTTAAAAGAAAAGCTTTCAAGTGAATGCTTCAAAGGATTATAAGAAATAACTTTATACATACAAATGCTGAAATTTCATGAATAATAATGGAATAAAAAACAAAAGAAGTCAATTAAGAAGTATGAAAAACTTTTGAAATACAGTCGACCCGCGATAGTCCAAATGTCGTTTATCCGGATTATTTACCATCCGAACAGAATTTTTAGGGAACGGTCCTTACCTTCATCAATTTAACTGTATAATGCGGAAAATCCGCATTCCGGAACCGGACAAACAAATTCGGGAACCAACAGTCACTTTTCATAGTATATGCATATGGCTAGTCCGGAAACCAGTATAATCATTTATTTCGCGGTTACAGTTGCGAATGAAGGGATAGGTCTTCTGTTGTAAACGGCATTCACATGTTTTACAAACTGGCATGTATGCTTGACCATAACATGTCACCTAGTGTAGTGTACTGGAAGGTGTTGATTGTTTGTTAATCGGTCATTCTGTCAGTTGATTGATCCTACATAATTGTAATTACGGTCGCATGTCGATAGTTGAATTTGTAAAAGGTGTTGATTGGCTGCTCAGACAGCGATCAGGAGACAATGTCTGGCAATCATTTTCAATTATTACTCAATCGATATGCTCCTTCAGAGCTATCTTAAGGAAATTAAACTTCTCGAAAGACATCGCTTCAAATTGTCATTTTTTTAAAATCCTTTTTAACCAAATAAACACTTTCTTAACACAATTTATATTTCCCTTAAAAAAAAATAAGAATTGTGTATTTCTTACTTCATAGTAATTATCATGATACACCGACACCGTGTAAAGGTAAACATTTCGCTGTAACTTGCATATTCTTTATTCTGGGGAATTTGTTAATACAAACATTTCTCCTAGGAACGAAAGTGTTCGGATAAACAAGGCTCGACTGTACTTTAGAAACTGTTACATTAAAAGAAGACATTGCTCTTAACATTTATGTAGTAATTTTTCAGCCATTTGAAATAATCAAGTCTCTTTAAGTTAAAAGAAAGCATGGTATTGATCCATTAAGGTGTTTGCCTAAACCAATTTTCCTAATAAACATTTAATGTCAGATCACCTATTTTGACGCTTTACTCATTGACGCCATGTTTGTTTTGCTGTCAAACAGATCTGCATGAGCCGTATGACATAACTTTTCACTACTACTTGTTTGTAAACTTGTTGAACTACATTCTGGTGCAAATATGTGGAATGTAAGAGAATCTAAGGTAAGTTTATGTACTTAAATTAAATTTGAATGTTATTTTACCTGGTTTTCTTATGGCAATTTATTGTGTGGATTTGGCATTCTAATATGGTCATAAATGATTATCAAATATATTGCCAATTCGTTGCAGATGATGCTCATTCATTTTGCATAGATCACATGACAGTTATGTAACCAAGTACCTTTCAAAATGGTTGATTTTCACTGTGTAGTATGGTGTACGCGTTATATGTGAACCGCGGCGTAACAGTGTTAATTGGCATTTGATTTGTCTTCTGTGTCGCCTCAAAACTGGACCAAGCCAGCAAATAACTTAAAAAATCAATGATTTATAAGGAAAAAAGTCATAATAGTGTATCTCATCCACTTTCAGGCTACATCTTTGAAGTACAGGCCCTACTCTCAAAGTTCTATGATCAACGCTATGTTTATGTCAATACCTGTTTCTTCATCTATGTTATAAACAATAAATCTACATTATTCGTTTAATTCTGAAACACTTCATCATTATTGATTATCACACATTACTCACAAGATAAAATATACAGTGTACACCATACACAAGTGTATATCTATTGGTGAGTCAAGAAGCCAATCAAAGGCATCAAAATAGGTGACACAGAAAAAACTGACAGGCTCCGCAGTCTTGGACAATTAACTAGCTTCCCAACTTTATTTACTCGTAGAACCATAATTTTACGATGCAGGTTTGCAAACAGCGATTAAAATTTTAGGAAAATAATAATATAATTCAGAATCACTGACTTTTTAGTGAGTTGTGATTGATTTTCTGCTATGCGCGTCGAAACCGTTGACGCGAGGATACTGCAAATAATTTATGGCTCATTGGAAGGAAAAGAAATTGCTTGTTGCAGTCAATGTCTTCTTTTATCAAAACCCAATTGCATAATTAGAAACAATTTTGCATGAAACAAAAAATGTATACAATGTAGTGTTTGCTTATGGTTATATTCGGATGGGCAGCTCTCAACATTAGAATACTATGACATGTGCAATATCAAGTTTGACAAGATATGATACCGGAGTGTACAACAGTGTTACCTTGTGGACTACTACAGTAAGGTGAAGACGGTGCAGACAGGGTGTAAGGGGGAGGGGCTAACTCCAGCAAGTGTTTAGGGATCTCACATATGGGCGCGGTCAACAGGTAGTACTCGATCAGCACGTCACACAGAGCGTTACACAGGCACGACTTGAGTTTCTCCATCAACAGGCTGTGCTCAAGGTCACCAATAGACCAGATCCGGAACTGTACAAGGGCGGTTGGACCTGAATAAACAACAACAATGGGAACAGCGTTAGCTACTTTCTGATCCATGTTATTTGTAGAATATGTTGTTAAAGTCAAGAGAATAACTTTGTTCAACTGCACAACCATTATACTTAAATATTCAACCACATCAATAATTTACAAATAATTTAACAAAATATTGGAAGACCCCTATTTTTAATGGCTATATGGGATGGGTTGAGCTGAGTAGAGCCATTCCGTATGGCCATATGGGATGGGTTGAACTGAGTAGAGCCATTCCGTATGGCCATATGGGATGGGTTGAGCTGAGTAGAGCCATTCCGTATGGCCATATGGGATGGGTTGAACTGAGTAGAGCCATTCCGTATGGCCATATGGGATGGGTTGAGCTGAGTAGAGCCATTCCGTATGGCCATATGGGATGGGTTGAGCTGAGTAGAGCCATTCCGTATGGCCATATGGGATGGGTTGAGCTGAGTAGAGCCATTCCGTATGGCCATATGGGATGGGTTGAACTGAGTAGAGCCATTCCGTATGGCCATATGGGATGGGTTGAACTGAGTAGAGCCATTCCGTATGGCCATATGGGATGGGTTGAACTGAGTAGAGCCATTCTGTATGGCCATATGGGATGGGTTGAACTGAGTAGAGCCATTCCGTATGGCCATATGGGATGGGTTGAACTGAGTAGAGCCATTCCGTATGGCCATATGGGATGGGTTGAACTGAGTAGAGCCATTCCGTATGGCCATATGGGATGGGTTGAGCTGAGTAGAGCCATTCCGTATGGCCATATGGGATGGGTTGAACTGAGTAGAGCCATTCCGTATGTCTGAGGAGCTTAGTGATTGACATTCTTAACAAATACACATTTACTCAACGGAACAGTATCATCAACTACACATCAAGACCCCCGCATTTACTCAATGGAACAGTATCATCAACTACACATCAAGGCCCCCGCATTTACTCAATGGAACAGTATCATCAACTACACATCAAGACCCCCGCATTTACTCAACGGAACAGTATCATCAACTACACATCAAGACCATCGCATTTACTCAATGGAACAGTATCATCAACTACACATCAAGACCCCCGCATTTACTCAATGGAACAGTATCATCAACTACACATTTACTCAACGGAACAGTATCATCAACTACACATCAAGACCCCCGCATTTACTCAATGGAACAGTATCATCAACTACACATCAAGACCCCCGCATTTACTCAATGGAACAGTATCATCAACTACACATCAAGACCCCCGCATTTACTCAACGGAACAGTATCATCAACTACACATCAAGACCCCCGCATTTACTCAATGGAACAGTATCATCAACTACACATTTACTCAACGGAACAGTATCATCAACTACACATCAAGACCCCCGCATTTACTCAATGGAACAGTATCATCAACTACACATTTACTCAACGGAACAGTATCATCAACTACACATCAAGACCCCCGCATTGACTCAATGGAACAGTATCATCAACTACACATTTACTCAACGGAACAGTATCATCAACTACACATCAAGACCCCCGCATTTACTCAATGGAACAGTATCATCAACTACACATCAAGACCCCCGCATTTACTCAATGGAACAGTATCATCAACTACACATTTACTCAATGGAACAGTATCATTAACTACACATCAAGACCCCCGCATTTACTCAATGGAACAGTATCATCAACTACACATTTACTCAACGGAACAGTATCATCAACTACACATCAAGACCCCCGCATTGACTCAATGGAACAGTATCATCAACTACACATCAAGACATTTACTCAATGGAACAGTATCATCAACTACACATCAAGACCCCCGCATTTACTCAATGGAACAGTATCATCAACTCATTTACTCAACGGAACAGTATCATCAACTACACATCAAGACCCCCGCATTTACTCAATGGAACAGTATCATCAACTACACATCAAGACCCCCGCATTTACTCAATGGAACAGTATCATCAACTACACATCAAGACCCCCGCATTTACTCAATGGAACAGTATCATCAACTACACATCAAGACCCCGCATTTACTCAATGGAACAGTATCATCAACTACACATCAAGACCCCCGCATTTACTCAATGGAACAGTATCATCAACTACACATCAAGACCCCGCATTTACTCAATGGAACAGTATCATCAACTACACATCAAGACCCCCGCATTTACTCAATGGAACAGTATCATCAACTACACATCAAGACCCCCGCATTTACTCAATGGAACAGTATCATCAACTACACATCAAGACCCCCGCATTTACTCAATGGAACAGTATCATCAACTACACATCAAGACCCCCGCATTTACTCAATGGAACAGTATCATCAACTACACATCAAGACCCCGCATTTACTCAATGGAACAGTATCATCAACTACACATCAAGACCCACGCATTTACTCAATGGAACAGTATCATCAACTACACATCAAGACCCCCGCATTTACTCAATGGAACAGTATCATCAACTACACATCAAGACCCCCGCATTTACTCAATGGAACAGTATCATCAACTACACATCAAGACCCCCGCATTTACTCAATGGAACAGTATCATCAACTACACATCAAGACCCACGCATTTACTCAATGGAACAGTATCATCAACTACACATCAAGACCCACGCATTTACTCAATGGAACAGTATCATCAACTACACATCAAGGCCCCTACCGAAGATGATAGATTATTTATACTCATGGAAAACTCCCACCACTAGGCTAGAGTAGTAGAAAGTAAAGATTACCTGGTTTCTTTGATCCCGAGTTCATGGTATACTCCTTTGTCACAATGAAAGAGTCCAGATCCTCTTTGCTGCTGATCTCTGTGTAGGCACTTCCCGACGGTTTGGAACATGGTAAAAGTTTGACGAAATTCCCAAGGCCATCTACTAGACAAACACTCACACATGCAATACCTGGAATGGTTAATGTTTTGCTTGTATATCTTGATGACTTAGAGCAATACTAAGCTAAGTCCTTCACCTTTGTGAAGGATTTAGCTTAGTATTGCTCTAAGTCATCAAAATGATGGTACATCTGTAATTAACTTTGAATATGGTGGACACATCTTATTGTTCATCATGTGTGCTTGATGTGATTCATCTCGGATTTCAAAGCAAGAAATGTCAGTTACGATTTTGACTTCTGCATCACATTTTGGATGGATTTGACAAGTTTATGACTATCAACCAATGTATTTGACGTGAAAGGCTCATTTGTTTTATGTATCTGTTTGGCTTGGCGTATGAACATAACAGTAGTAAATGAATGAAAAAAACCATTCCTAAACGTACCAAAGGTTAAAAGATTACAAACATACACCAATGCTATGACATAACAAGTGACATTAAACAAGCACATGGAAAACTAATAGGGAATAATTTTATATCACTTGTAAATAATAATTATGCTTTTTCACTTACGGTGAAAGTTAAGTGAATAACAATTGGAAATGCTTTAAATACCCTTGTAACATGTCCTAAGTGAAACACCATCTTGAATCTTATATTTTGTTTATTACACAGTTTTTAAATCACCAATGATATAACTATGAAAATGAGGTCATTGATCAGAATCTTACTAAATGTATTTAAACCAATTACCAAAAGGTCAAAACAAAACATTGATTCGTTTGGTATTTCCTTTAACAACAAAGTCTTTATCAACAGACTTGGCTTTGGTACCATGCCTGATACTGTTTTCTGCAAGTCAGCAGTTTTTCTTACTGTCAAGTTCATTGATAGCATCATTGAAGTATAGTTCAAGAAGGAAAAGTGAACACTTCAGAACCCAGAAAAAAAGCTAGGGAACACTGAGATTAAATGAGGGAAATGTAACATATGCAGAGTGCCAATTATCACTTGAACTTAGACACTTTCAATTTGGAAAAAATTGCATTATTATATAAAGGGTAAATAGATCATTGACCTACCATTGACACGCATATGTTTTGGTATGAAGAGATACACAAGATCTGAGGGAATAGATGTCCATTCACCATTATATGTGTCCTGAAAATAAAGTCACAGAAATGCATCTTGTTCCACTTGAGTAACAGGGGCAACAACATAAAGTAGTTCTAAACCGAAGTCCAAGCAGACAACAGCTATAACCTTTATGATATAAAAAAGGGCCACTTTTCAGAAGAAATAGCAAGTCAAAGGTAATTTCTCCTTTTGTCACAATAGTTTTTACCTATAATCATAAACAAAATGTTACATTACAAGCTTTTTTTTTGTTGTCTGCCATTTTTGCTCCTTCCAGTGTGTTGATCCTCTGCTGCAGTTTGATTTATCAAGTTCCTCCATTAAGGAAATTTTTGGTCTAGATTTAAAGCAACAGCAGATCAATTATAAAGTGTGTAATTTCAAATTCTTTATGTGACATTTGATAGAAACCATTGTGAAAAAAGGATGAATTGCTCATGATGTGCAATTCATCCTTTTGTCACAGTGGTTTCTCCAGATTTTGGGCATTAGATATGTTAAAGTGAGGTATCAACGAGAGGAGGTTAAGAGAAATCAATATATCCTACCATGAAATGATGGTCTTGGTTGGATGTCTTGTATTTGGGAGTGTTGAGAAACTGCAGTAGATTCTGTCTGAGATAGAACATCAGAGCACCAATGTGACCGCTTGCCTTGGGGGACAGAGTCAGGTGAAGGGTGGCTGTTGGGCTGGAGTAGGGCTTCTGTATGAACTAAAATATAACCAGGTCACAAGATTGAATAAAACCAGGTCACAAGATTGAATATAACCAGGTCACACAATTGAAAATAGAAAAGCTATCTATGGGACAACAAAGTGCCTATCAATCCTGATACAAATGGAATGATACCAAAATTTGTATTTATGGGTAACGAATAACAGTTTAAAGAAACGGTTTCTTTATTTTCAGAAAATGCCATATTCCTTGCCATTTGGACCACATGTGATAATGTGATAAAACTTATAAAAGAAAAATGCAGAATGTTCATAGCATATGTCCCAAAAAAGCCCATGTGTAATTTCATTTTTACATAAAATAAACAATAAACACAGGGTGATTACACAAGACACATGGATTGCAATTTGCAATCCGAAAAATTGAGTTTTGGTCAATAAACCCATTACCAAACAATAACAACATTTTACCACTTTGTTGCAGACGACTCTAGAAAACACTGAGCAATTTCTCCTTTTTCCACAATGTTTTCTACACTATCAGAAGATTACTTACCAATTTCATCATATTTTGACATGTCGTCTGCAAACTTTCAATTTGGGACTGTCAAAATCTTGGTGTTTGGTAAAGGGTTTAATAAACATGTACTAAAGGCTGTCCATTACTAGGTAGGTAATACAACCCATATACTGTACCTGCACATCATCTCTCTCCAGCTGACATAGGGGGTTTCTTCGTAACATTTCAACAACTTTACCGAGCGCTGAATCATCCAACTTCTTTTGTAACATGTGGACAAATGTATCTTTAATCTCAGGTCCTAACAAAGACACAAACTCTTTATAACCAACAGGAAAGATAATATCAAAAATACATTCAAATGAAATTAAAAGTTAGAAAGTTCCTTTCACTTCTTTTTTATGATAGCATAACCATTTTTTATGTTCTAAACTGTGTGCCTGGTACAAGTGTGAAATGTCTCAATGAGATACCACTGGGACAAAGGTAGAACCAAATTTATGAGCTCTTCTCCTTTAATGGTATCAAAATATTTTCTGTTGAAAATTCCTTTATACATGCATGAGTACATACAATGTAATGGAATAAAAATATCGATATTATAATCGGCACAATTGTTAAGAACAATAAATAAATGATTATTATTTAAGGTATGTGTATAACAAGCTATAAAGACAATGAGAATAACAACTTATATTAAATTACACTATTATCAATTTTATTAATGATCATTATTTGTTTGAAAATGTTGTTAAGGCAAAATTAGAAGGTAGTCTGCTATTAAAAGATAAGAGATTTACAGTCAGCCTTCAGTCATATCCAAATGGACTATTTCAACCATTTTCCCAATATTTAAATCAGTTACTGGATAAATTAAGATACAAAAAAGTCATAAAAACCTTTCAACGTAACAAACATTCTACATCACACATCTGCCATGTAGATATTTCATCTATTCATTCAAGTTTGTGTGGGTTTAATTATACGTCACCAGTGCTTAAGTTACATTATGGCTTTCCTATAATTCACCATTACTACTCAGAGGCTCTTAAGCGTCTTGCCAAAGGGCATTCCCATGAAAACAAATGGCACTGGTCAAACCATGTGCCACATGTATTACTTAACCACTTTGCCATAGAGGACCCCCTCATACACATTTAACTGTTATATGTTCACAAATATTTATATGTTGTGTTGTGTAACCAACCTGCATCTTCTATGCCATGTACATGTAACTCCACACAGTCCTGTGTTGGGAGTGCCTGGGAGAAGGCGCTATTAGAGGAACACTGGGATATCGTGTCTGGGTCGTGCTCCGGGACCGTCAGCGTTTCACCCATCTCCTGCTTAAACCCACTAGACATTGACAGGGACAGGGAATCTGAATGATAAAATCGTTTCATTTAACTACAAAGATATTGTCACTATGTAAAAATGATTTCTTCGCCACCCATTGTAGAAGATATTTACACACCCTAATCTTTCCTTTAATTTGATATGGAAGGGGACAGACAATCCTAATGGGAAACTCAGTTTTGTCAACTTTCAATACCATATAAAATTATTAAACGATTCACCCATATATACAGTGTACATGTTTAATCGTTTTAACAGAGACAAGGGATAAAAACTTGCTAGGAAATGTTATTTTTCCAGTTCCCACAACAAATTCAAATGCAATCTGAATGCAATGTCAGCCATATTTCATTCCTATAACTGCTCTCCTTCATTCACCAGTACTAAGCTGAAGTGTCTTGCCAAGGGACACTCCCACGAACCAGAGATATTGGTGGGGAGAACCCACAACCCTTGTATTCTAAGACCGCCACACATGACCCATATTGCTTTTGATTTAGACCAGTTAAGAAATACAATATGTGGGAATGGTCTAAAGACTATTTCCTGCAAAACAGAGTGAATATTAAAGAATTCAACAAACCTGTGCTGTCATTGGGGGGAATTCCTGAACGACCAGTTCCTACGTGAATCTCTTTCAATCTGCCAATTACAAATGAACATGTGTTTGCAGCTCATATTTTTCCATTATTTCCTTAATGTTATGAAGCATTGCACTGGCTCCACTTGAAATATATGCTTCATGTGAAATCATTTTTGTTTAATTGTATTTTTATGTTATATCAACAGGATTCTGCGAAGTAATTTGGCAAAGTATAGAGTAATGGAGGAAGACTAATCTTTGCATAAGGACATGGTCATGCTGACTAAAACCATTTCAAAGGAAAATTCCTATTATGGAAAACCCCAGCTTCAGTAACCAGGATTCAAACAAGGTCTGTAGTCTAACCATTTGGTAACCAAGGCCCTGGTGGAACACATAGATACATGCACTGCTTGTGGTAATAGAATTGACAGAAGTTTTCAAACACTAAGTGCTTGCACTTATCTTCCTCCGTTTTATAAATCCTACATTGTAAGTAGCCTTTGGAAACTCCTCCAAAAGACAGTTTCAAATAATTGATACAAAGAAGAAACATATTAGCAACAGCCTTATAATTGTTTACTTTGTTTGCAGCAAATGTATTTTTGTTTAAAACAGAAATAGATCCTGACTCCATGATGGTTCCCATAAATCAGACCTACTGGCACACTTTTTAACACCACCCATACATGAACTTGACCCAAATAGTATCAGGACAAACATTCTTTTTAATACTAACTCTGTGTAATATATACAACCCTCTGCTATAAATCTTTTATCCAATGTTTGCCGTCTTTGGAATCATCAACAATTGTAAAATGAAACCCATACAGCATGGATACCGGTAATTATCTACAAAGTCTTCTCGTAACCATATCCTGACCAATATCATGGTTTTATATGTCCAATCCATACTTATTTTTCTTTCAGACAATGCAATTTCAATTTAAAATGCATTCATCCATCATATGTAACTAAACTGTTCGCTTGATTTTGATGAGGAGAGATACTCAGAGTAACAAAAAGGTTAGATCATCACAGGCCAGCCACTAATTTGCCTAATCATGAAATCGGTTCCAGCACTCTAAAGGTTAAAAAAGATAACATACCTCAAATAGAATACATTGCCATCTGTTTCTTTGATCACAAACATGTTGTTTCTGTTCTTCACAGAAAAGGGTATCAAGGCTGTTCTTAAAGCTTTAACACCTATAGAGAGAAAATAATTCCATGCATAAACATGTAACAACATAACTTGCACCACATGATCATAAAACTACTGTGTTGATAGCAGAAATTGAACAAAACATGCACTTTCTCCTTTTGTCATTATAGTTTGTACCCAATTGAACATCAGAGGTTGTACTTTTGGTACAGTACCATACTGTTGTCTGCTGCTGCTTTCAATCCATACCAGTAACAAACTTCAATCTGTAACATGTGCAGATGGCTTTCCGTTATACACCACACTATGTCATACTGGATACCAATTGTAGAAATAGGTACCAAACATGATGATCTGTGTCAATGGGAGTTAGACATTGAACACCTGTCTGAAAACAAATACAGATAGATTCAGAGCTATTCATTTCAATCCCAAAGGATATACTGAGCCATTAAATGGTGAAAAGTCAATGTATAGTTGAGAACCTGAATATCTCTTTCATTAAGTTGATGGGTTCTTATATTTTGAAATTCTAATATTCTAGAATTAAATTCACATATCTATACTTACCGTAACTGTAAATGACATTTTATATAATTATCTTACTTAACATCAAACAGAAATTGACCAGAAAAAAATAAGATTATTTTAGACCAAGATTAAATATGTATAACACCTTACAACATCTCAAACATCCAATAACATGCAACAGTCTTGTTGAATGTCAATCTCTGAATAACTAGTTATCTTAAAAAAAATGTGCAGATACATCATTCATTAAACAGGAATTGTAATAATTTAGGTTTTTGAAATAATCATTACAAATCTTGTTTTATTACAATTCTGGCTGAAACAAACCAGAAATAAACTTAACCCATGGTCATCACAGATCCCCTGCTAGTACCCCTCTTCAGACCAGGGTGTTTGTAGAACACATAAATAAACTTTACCCATGGACATCACAGATCCCCTGCCGGTACCCCTCTTCAGACCAGGGTGTTTGTAGAACACATAAATAAACTTGACCCATGGACATCACAGATCCCCTGTCGGTGTCCCTCTTCAGACCAGAGTGGATATAAAACACATAAATAAACTTTACCAATGGACATCACAGATCCCCTGCCAGTACCCCTCTTCAGACCAGGGTGGATGTAGAACACATGTTTCCAGACACACGGACAATCAAAATGGCCAGGATCAAACTCCATTGCCAGGGCCAGGTACTTCTGCTCACAAGTGTCTTCATCTTCATCATCATCATTCTCAGAACCTGCATAGAGATCAAACACCAGTAGTCTTGATTGCTTTTAGCCGAGGACATCTTACTTTGTACCAAAATATCAAGGTATTATATGGTGTGATAAAGATGACTTTTAGAAACGTTGTTGAAATAGGAAGAAAACAAATTGGCAAACTTAGAAGAAGAATATCATAACTTTAGACTTCTTCTGTAAAAGAAAATAGAACTCGCATACCTTTAAAAAAGAATATCATAAGAATGTCTTCTAAAATAAAACAAAATTGTCAGAACTTATTGCACAATTGCTGCAGATTTCCAACCTGTTGAAGGACTTGCAACAACACGTTACCAAGAGATCACAATGCTTGGTTGAGCTAGGGGTTGGACCAGAGATCCCTGTGTGACAAACAAGCATCACCAGCTAGAAGGCTTCCGCTTATTAAAATACAGAACTGCCTTTTCTCAGTACCAAAAATAGTAAATCTGCTACTTAATTAATAATGTTAATTTTAATGTTGTTGGACCATTCATAATGAACATTTTCTTCTTTTCTCACACCAAGAGCATTATTATCCAAGTACACATTAATGTGTATGACTACAGTTTTAAAAATGTCGCATATCTATATGTTAAGGAGTTTTGTGTTTATAATAGCAGATAATGTTGGGAATGATGCGACTTTATCCAGATTGCCTTTTTCTTTATCATTCTACAATATCTTCTCAATAGTTACTTAGGTTTAAATGTAATGTTGAAAACAGATAAATAATGTTTACAACAATTGTAACAATATAGGGAAAGGTATACAAGGAAAACATAGCGAACCTAATACTTATTATACTATCTTTCTCCCGCCTTGTAAACAAGTATGCCAATTAGAAAAATAAAACCTGCCTGACCTAGGAATCAAAAAGACCCACATGTAACTCTAATGATAATCAAATGGTTCAAATACAAAGGGACACATCTATTTAGAGATGAATAACAATAATATAAAGATAAAATATTAACTATTCACACACAGAATGAGCAAAAGACATTTCAAACTACATTTTAATTAGAGTGATTAACTGGTACAAAATAAATTGTCCATTGTGGACACAGCTAGGAACCATACATGTCTTACAAGGATATAGAAGTACTCACTACTGATATTGGTGCCGGAGAGTTTTCGATACTTGGGACCTTTATCGATGGCCCAGGATACATCCTCATCGGCAGCGTCCACCAGTAACGGATGGCAGACCCGCGTCTCATACAGGTTATTAAGTAGGAGCTGCTGATTGACTTTACGACAGGTGTTTTCTACATGCTCTTTCACCTGGGTCAGCAGACTTCTCTGATCAAACTTGTCTTCCTTGCTCTCTTTCCCAGTCTCCCTTTAATGATTAAGTCATTCTGTCCATTATGAATGTAAAATTGGTCAGAATTGAGAGAAATATCAGGAAATTGCAAGGTAGCAGAAAAGCTTTTTCCTTACATCTGGTGAAAACCATAGTGACAAAAGAAAAAATTGCTCTTAAGAGTAAATGTTAAAATCAACTCTTCTTCAGACGTGTTAACATAGAGCATGTATATTGGTGTCTATTGCATGATTGCTGTATAACAAACAGCTCACAAGGTTTGCGACAGGTGTCAAAAAATCATTCTGGCACCTCAACAAGCTTTATGATCAACAATAAACCTGAAAAACTGTAAAAACTTTTAAAATTATGCTACTCTTAAATTGTTGCTTATATAGAGCAAGAAAACAAATTCATGAAATTGATGTCAGAACGAGTTACAATAGCACAGCAGCAAGACAATGACCGATTAACAAATCCCCACCACCTTATTTGTCGGAGGGGTTTTCAAAATAGGAGCTTATGAAAACAAATCTCACATGCATTTGTTTGATGGAGGTTAGTTTTAAACTATCCATTGTTTTAGAAAATTACAACCGTTTTTTTTTTTCATGCAACTTGCTATCTGGTCAATTTGCCAACAGAATTTTATTCAATGACTATGCTCTTAGTCTCACACATAACTTTTCACAAGCAATCCCTTGATCAACATGTATTGGTCATGACTTTATAAAAAAAATCCTAGAAGAAACTGGAGAAAATATCCACACCAGCTATTTCTGAATAAATATTTTCTATTCTTTTGATCATATTTTTTCTTTTTTGTGGCTGTTACAAAAATCTTCCGTTTGTTTTATTGAATAGCAAAACAAAAGTATTGATTCTCAGGAATTTACAATTTAGAATGTGGTATACCATTAAAGCAGCACTCTTTCCATCAAACAATTAATCAATCAATTCAACACATGTTAAACACACTTTAAAACTAGCATTTCTAGAAAGAAAAAAAAGCAAACCATAACATCTGTTTTCTGAATCCATGCTAATAAATACTTCAATGATTAAACTTGTGACCATCCATACACAATGCAAAGAAAGGCAATAAAATTTGGAATCATGCCCAGACTGCTACAACCAACGATTTCTACAATTTACAATCTATACTTTTCTTATCCTCATGTGGCTCTCTTATTGGTTCAAATTTATAAGATGTTTTCTGCATGGACACAAATTTGTCACAGTCGTGTCTGAAAGCTCCTGTTGTTATATTGTTAATCCATTTAAATATATATGTATATATATATGTATATGTATATGTGTGTGTGTGTGTGTGTGTGTGTGTGTGTGTGTGTGTGTGTGTGTGTGTGTGTGTGTGTGTGTGTGTGTGTGTGTGTGTGTGTGTGTGTGTGTGTGGGTGTGGGTGTGTGTGTGTGTGTGTGTGTGTGTGTGTGTGTGTGTGTGTGTGTGTGTGTGTGTGTGTGTGTGTGTGTCATTTTCTGAGTCACTTCATACACAATTGACTGTAATGATAAATGCATTTGTTTGACTGTAAAAATAAAAACATGTATTTAACTGTAACAATAAATGCATGTATTTAACTGAAATGGTTAATGTATATGTTTGACTTTAGTGATAAATACATTTGTTTGACTGTAATGATAAATACATGTGTTTAACTGTAATGATAAATATGTTTGTTTGACTGTAATGATGAATGCATGTGTTTAACTGTAATGGTTAATGTATGTGTTTGACTGTAATAATATATGCATTTGTTTGACTGTAATGGTTAATGTATATGTTTGACTGTAATAATATATGCATTTGTTTGACTGTAATGGTTAATGTATATGTTTGACTGTAATAATATATGCATTTGTTTGACTGTAATGGTTAATGTATATGTTTGACTGTAATAAAATATGCATTTGTTTGACTGTAATAATATATGCATTTGTTTGACTGTAATGGTTAATGTAAATGTTTGACTGTAATAAAATATGCATTTGTTTGACTGTAATAATATATGCATTTGTTTGTCTGTAATGGTTAATGTATATGTTTGACTGTAATAAAATATGCATTTGTTTGACTGTAATAATATATGCATTTGTTTGTCTGTAATGGTTAATGTATATGTTTGACTGTAATAAAATATGCATTTGTTTGACTGTAATGATAGATGCATTTTTTTTACTGTAATAAGCCAGAGATACGTGTTGAACTCTTTGTTACTTTTATATAACTGTCAGCAAAGCAGATTGAAATTATCAGGTACGAAAATGACATAAGGGACATACAGTTTCTGTATACAGACATTATAAGTGATATAGAGTTTCTTTTGTAGAAGGATATCATAAATTGTATAGAATAGCGTTTATAGAAGGTTATGGCAGGACATAATGGAATTCCTTTTGCAGAAATTCAAAGACAAGAATAGCTTCTAAAGGATTTGATTGCATGGTATCATGGAATTCCTTATGTAGAACCACGTGATAAGTTATATAGAATAGCTTATAAAGAACAAAACTGTATGGTATCATAGAATTCCTTATGTAGAACCACGTGATAAGTTATTTAGAATAGCTTATAAAGAACAAAACTGTATGCTATCATAGAATTCCAGCAATTTTCCTTTTGTAGAACTACATCATATGTTATTCCAAACAGTTAAAATGGAAGGATATTGCAGGACATTATAAATTCGTTTTGATGAAGGACATTTCAAACTGTAAAACAGAATAGCTTTTATAGAAAGACCTTTAAGGCTTCATGGAATAGCAATATAGGATACATGGAAGAGAACATTAAAACCAATATCAAATTATCTGAAGAGTGAATTTGCAATCAATCATTTGGACTTTTGATTACAAAACATTAATACTCTCATGACTGTTTGATTCAGTAATCGATTCAGTAATCATCGCCTCCCATCATGGGCCTTTCATGAAGACTAATCATAACAATAAAACCATGCTCTTAAACCTCATATACATACAGGCCCATGAAAGGAGAACAAGAAGACTACTGATCAATGTATGGATTACTTATATGGTACAATTAAAATTTATATAAACAATAATTTATAATGTGCTTTCAGATTCTATTTTAGTGACTAGATTTAACCTAAGTTATTTTGCAGTTATATAAATTGTTCTCTAAGTCAAAATTATTAATCATCAATCAATTTGTTCACAAAACTATTTATAAACATTATCTGGCTGATTATCAGTCATTTTCGAAAGTTCCTAAAATATGATTGGTCCATTCAATATATCATGTGACTTAGTCAGTCATGTAGATGATGCACAAAAATAAAATGATATTCAAGTTTTCTTTGCTTATATAGATGTTGTGTGTTGATGTCACAACATTTTCAGAGTTAGGGTACATTATAAGAGTAGCCAAGGGACATTGCAGGTAAGGTTGCTGTATACATAATCAAAATTATAAATATTGATCTGCATTATCAAGTTAACTACCTCTGCGTCGAAATTGCATTTATTTGTATCAAGTTAAAAAGAAAGTTTCTTTTTATCAAAATATGCTCAATTAACAACTTCTGCAAGAGTAGACTTGAAAAAGATTGTAATAAAAGAGAAAATTGTTATAAACTAGCAAACTCTTCTTTCTTAACAGTTAACTAATTAAATCCAATTTATCCAAGTTGAAAAAAACATAAAACATCCTTCATAAAATGCATGACCAACACAGGATGGTAAAGTTGCGGATGCATGGTAAAGGTATATGCAAGGAGGGAATT
This sequence comes from Cerastoderma edule, assembly GCA_947846245.1. Lineage (NCBI taxonomy): Eukaryota > Metazoa > Mollusca > Bivalvia > Cardiida > Cardiidae > Cerastoderma > Cerastoderma edule. The sequence goes on along the minus strand of OX401405.1, from coordinate 40,811,045 downwards.
GAAGCAGGAATTACACCAATCCATAAACGAGCTATTGTGAATTCTCCAATTTGAAAGCAATATCAAATGACATTTACAATTTCTTGGTGGTGTTTGGTTGAAACTGTTTTGATGAAGGGAAGAAATGTCCATTATGAGCAATTTCTCCTTCTGGCACAATGGTTTCCTTTATCTTATAACATGGGTACTTATAATGGGTATGTGTGTGTCGACAGGTGAGATAAGCGCAAGGTAGTTTATATCATGCCATTGTGACTTACATAAATCAACATCATACATGACTCTTTTCGAAAAATCATTGCCCTAGGAAATGACGATTACAGCAAAGGTAACCAAAAATACCCTATTCAAAAGCGTAAACATCAAATTCATCTTGGATCCTTTACTTCATAATGACTACATTGACACACCTCTAGCAGAAGACCTTTGGCAAGGAAACAATTCTCATGATAAGCAATCTCCCCTGTGTCACATTAGCTTCCACTCAGTACTACAAAGAATGCAGTGACCAGTCATAAAAAGTGCCTTAAAGAATATTTCATCTGCAACTTGGCTAAATGTTAACAAATTGGAAAAGTCTTATCATTATGGGATTATGGGTCAAATATGAGGAATATGGCAATAAAATATGTTTAAAGGAAAAGGTAAAACCATTGCAGCATTAATTTTGCAAATTTTGAGACACAGTAAAGATACAAATATCAGTAAATAGGACTGATAAGTAGTATCAGAGCATAAATTGAGATCAATACCATTGGAAAAAATAACAAATCAAATTACAGCGCAAAAATTATAATTTGCAGCAACCAGTAATAAATGAAAACAAGGAAATGGTGAAAAAACATACATGTTCATTCATATTGCAAGAAACAATTGAAACAATCAAAATTATTTAGCTATGCCAAGGCAAGGACAAGAACAATTTACCTTCTTCCATCAAGTTCAAGGTCACTGCAGGGTAATAAACAAATCAGTAAAACAATGATATAGTAAATAATCACATCAATAACAAACAAACAAAAAACAGGAAAATAAAAAAGATGTAAATCAACTACACTTTTAGTGATGAATTAAAAGGAAAAAGGCTAAAATATGTTTAGTAAATCCTTTCTATTTAAATTTTTCAAAAGAGAAATTGTCATGGCATCAATAGTGGGCAAATGTCCAAAAGGCTGCTGTATAGTGAAAGTTGCAGAGAATTTATTCAATCCAGTATTAATATACAAATCTTAAATAAATTGCCCCAAAACTTAAACTTATCTACAAAAACTTGGCTGGTAAAAAAAGGAATGGAAATTGATTACAACAAAGTATTTTATAATGTTTTTATTTTCTATCTAAGTCTGTCAGGTGCGTAAAAAAAAGGCCAATACATTTCTGCAAAACAAAAAAGTGAAAAAGACAATCCCTGTGAAACTAATTAAAGCAAATTTGCCTGTCCAAGTAGTTTCTCCTCAGGATTCTCTCTTAATTTCCAAGCCTAAGACTGTGTCTCTATCTCCCTTTAATTAGTCTATCTGGATTTCCCCTTTCCATCTTGCCATTCTGTCTTGTCTGCCTATCCCTTTATCTATTCATCTCTCCCTCTGTAATTTGCTCAATCTTTCCCTTTCCCATCTTTGTTAACAACTGCACACTGAACCATTTCCCAAACAATAATAACATTTGACCAGTTTGTTGCAAACGACCACAGAAAACATTGTGGGAAAAGGAGAAATTGCTCGTAATGAGCAATTTTTCTTTTTCCCACAATGTTTTCTGTCCTATCAGAAGATCATTTTCCAATTTCATCACCATTTGAAATGTTGTCTGCAAACTCTTTCAATTTGGGACAGTTGAAAATTTGTTGTTTGTGAAAGGGTTAATCAATATTAGGCATTGAGACTTACCTGTGTTGGTAAAGTATATCAACAGCTGTGGTGTTTATCTGCATAATAATCCAGAATTCTGGCATGAGTCGTGTCACCAAGCCTGTCTCACTGTACACAGTCGCTGTATCATCAATCTCACTCATGTCACCATCATAGGCTATACAACAAAACATGAATAAATATTTGAGGTATTCTTATATAGAAAGGAATCCTATGTGACTCTCTTACTTGAACAAATAATGGAACACTAACAAGTAAATATTTCAATTGTGATAAGAAAATAGAACATGAAAAAATATATGGCATGAAATATAACACTTTCAAAAAATCAATATGACAAAATACAAAATCAATTACATGATTCTCTGTTTGTATTCTTGGTTTCTCATCTTTTCTGCTACAAGTATGTCACAAAAATGTATTGAGTTATTTGGTTGATCAAGCTTGTAAAGGCCTTCCGTATACTAGAAATCACCTCTATATCCAGACTGTTGGGGTAAAGAACTTAAAGTCAATAGTTCTTCTCAATGTGGGTTTGAACTCCGACACTGCATGGTTTGGATTTTCAACAGCTAGTTCCCAGGTTGAGTGACATAATGTCAGTGGCTTTACTAAACCTGACCTAGTTCTTTAAGACAGATAAATGAGTTTGGTATATTGATCAAACAAAAAAAACAATATAATCTGATAAAAATTGCATGAATAGTATTGTTCTTAAAACACTCTACTGCAGATGTAAATAAAAGTCTACGGAGAAGAGGTAAACATACAAATCCTATAAAAGAAACATTACAACAGTTTTACAAATGAAGAGTTTATTTCAGACTACTCTGTTTTGTGTGATCTTTGATCTGGCCAGATGCAGCCTCTGTATGCAAAGAACTGAACTAAACTCAGTTTGGATTTACTAAATTGATCTCATAATAGACTATATTTACCGTCTTCAGTAAAGCTCCCTTGTGAAGAATCAAAGGAAGGTGTGGGCGGTAGAGTTGACACACGGCTTTTAGGGGTACCATGGCCTGAAAGGGGAGCTGAAAAATGCCTCGCCCGTCCAACAAACCCATGCGCAATATAACCAAGTGGCTTCATTGGGGATTGCACCTGGCTCATAGATATATCTGTTTTCATTGGCTCACATGACTCATTTGAACGAAAGCCAGCAAAACTTGAGCATCTTTTAAGGGAACCACATAATTCAGTGTCCCCATACTGTGAATCATTTGGGATATCTCTCTCTGGTGATGTCTGGTATGGTTCACACCTTCCATCAATCTTTGTGAGTTGTATGGAAACATCTGTATTGACAGGGGAGTAGACATTTGGTGTAGCCTGACTTGGTGTACTGGGTAAGGAGCCAACGCCACACTGAACTGTCAAAGGACTGACTGGGTTGAATGATCCCGAACTGAGCACACTGGTGTTGGGAAAACGTTTTATACCCTCTTCTTGTAAGGAGTCAGGGGAATCTAATGATACACGTTTCTGAAGGGTCTTTCTGAGTCCTTCTTCTGTAGGTCTCCCAACAGGGGTGGATTCTATTGATTTAGTTCCTGGGGGAAAAAACTGGGAAGTTTTCTCTTCAGGGGAAGTGAAAGGAGAATTGTCTTTGACATCAATTTGTATAACTCCATCAGAATCTCTTCTAGCTGGGCTGGAAGATTGTCTTAGACTTTCAATTGGACGAAACATTGATGTGATTCTTGTTTCACTACCTAATTCACTGTCTCTTGTATGGCTCCTTAATTCTTTAGGGGAAGTCTCTGACACTCTATCCATTTCTTCAGGATCTGCTTTATGGAATCCAGCATCGCCATTACTTACTAGATCTGTATTTTCAGCAGTTGTAAGAGATTTCTTATCTCTACTGTCATAGAATTCACGACTGTCTTTACTCAGTCCTTGCTCTGGTTCATCTTCCTCCCCGTCTTTAACCATCTTCAACACTAGCTCTGTGCTTCTACGGGGATTTATCATACCTAACCGTAACTCATCCAAACTCACGCTTCCTGTCTCTGTACTTAATGTAACCTTTTTACTTGTCCCAAGGCTTGATTCACGACTGTGCCGTTTGGTATAATCCGGCTGATCAGATTTCACTGTAACTGGACTTGACTGACCAAAGTGCTCGTTCCCGATTTCAAACATCCTCTCCTTGGGATTGGGAGCTAGAAATGAACTCTTCAAAATCCTCCCATCAGCAGGCATTTCCGCCCCATCGGATCGAACACTTGGGGAGAGAATCACCTTGTCCCTCGGAGACAGGGCGTTTCTGGGTATTGGTACCAGTTTCCCGGTGCTTTGATTGAGCTGGGACAATGCGGAACTGAGAGCCAGCGCATTCACATAGCTGTAGGTGGTCAGCCTCTTTCTGGCCAGGTAGTACCACTCATCTTCTTTAACCAGCTGGTAGTTCTGAAGGTTCATCACTTGGAACTCCTGTAAACATAGCATTTAACCCTTCATTCCATTATATCTCACTTTGATGTATCTGCTATAGAAAATATTAGAAACTGTGACAAAAAGAATAAATGCTCCTCATGATCAATTCATCCTTTTTTTCAGTTTGGTTTGTCACAAATATCATAAACAAAAAGTTTTAAATGTCTGCTGTTGCCTTCAATTACAGCAGGATACAAAGTCCCATTTATTTGGGTTTCCACGTACATGTATATCTGTTCATTTTAGGAGACAGCTCCAAACCAAACTTAATTAAGCTAACTTTTTATTGCCAATTAGCAGCAGAGATGTAATAGTTAAATCAAATTTGCAAGACAATGTTCTTATTAAAGCATGAATTGATCAATCAAGAAATGTTTCTTCCTGTACTTGAAACAAGAATTTGCTGAATCAGGTCAGAATAAAAGTTGGTTTAACCTCATTCCCAATGCCATAACCTAGAACCAGCATATGTAGCAAATGGTATTGGAAAATATTGTTTCATAACATTATTTTCTATAATATCAATCACATAGTTTTTACACGATGTTTCCACTCGGATCAATTGCTTCACAATGCTGTCTGTAGCAAGTTGTAATTCATAAACATACAGGGAACAAATAAAGAGCTGAGTACACAAACCTCCATGAACTTTCCAGCACTCTGATCAGGTCCATAGACAAACTGTAAAGGCACATTGTCCATATAAACATTGGCTTTCCCTGTAGACGCCTGGATATGTTTCGAGACATAGTTTAAGGCATCACTTTTGATAGGTGAAATATGGCGAAGGTTAGAGACTATTTCATCCCTCAGCAGCCATTTTATCTAAAAAATAGATTAAAATTTGTTAAACTGATATAGCTTAAGCACAAATTTTTGTTGTTCAAATGTGACATATATCTAAAGCCTATTTCATCATATTTTACCTGAAATATTGAGTAAACATTGTTGGTCATATTCACTCCTGCAACAACTTAAAGTGACTATCTCACAAGTTGAAATTCTAATCTTTTTTTGATAAAATGTCAACACAGATCTATACAGTTACAAAAAATTAGTTTATTTGTATGCTTCTTGACCATGTCCTTTCTCAACTGTTTGGTAAAGATATATATAAATTGCTTGTCTTGCAAGTAAAGTAAACTGTTCAAACTTTTTTTTTAAACTTTCGCAAATAAAGGAATATTGATTAATTTAACATTTCAGCAGAGAAACCAATAGCATATAAGATGAATTTTGACATTTTTCATTTTATAAGAATCCAAGGGAAATCATACATAATCTAAATATAGCATTAAGCTATGAACAACCGGTCACGTGACGCTCATGTGATACTAAGACTACACGCTGAAAACAATAATGGATGCCGACGCTAGTATCTTCTAAGTTAGGTTACATCGTCATGTGACAGGCACTTGACAACCCATGTGACATAACTAATTACCATATACCTGTTGTATCATACGAAAGTCGAGGCAATGGGGTTTTTCCGTCAATATCTTCATTTATACTGCGATTTCGGTGAACTTTTTTAATGAATTTATGTTAGAAGCATAGCTGAATACCATACGCAATTTTACTTTTTCCCTATATCTATTTAGTGTATGACATCCAGGATTTTTAAAATAATTGAAAGACGCAATAAACTCTTTCTGCAATATTCAATTAAAACCAAGGCTTTCAGCATCTCTAAAATAAAGAAATTATAAACGTTCATTTGTTTAGTGATCATGATTGTTTTGATCACCTTTATAACTTTACTAATCACAGTACACATTCTGAGGGATAGTCCCTTTAAAGTATTGTGACAATTTTGATTCGTTATTTTGTAGAAAACAATAAAAACTTATGTTTTGGTATATGAATTGTCTATAAAAAACCTTTTCATCAGCAGACAATTTATGCATGACCAACAGACCTAGAATCCACCAGTCTTAATTCGTTGACAAATCAATAAATCAAAGTCAAATAGAAAAAAGGTTTTGTACAACTTAAAGCAATGAGCTTTCGAATATCATCTTGCATACTACTGTTCCTTTAAGTCATGAATCAAGACAATTAGAAAGATATAATCATAAATTCTTGTTTTCAATTGGATTGGTAAAAATCAATTATTGAAAATTAAATATACAATAAACTTATTCCAATGGAGATTTCTTTAAGACAACATTCAGCATCCTTTGTAGGTTGATGATTCTTCAACCCCAGCCTCAATAGTCTTGTGTTAATAAATAAAACAACCTCAATACCCTATTTCCTAATGGGAAATTTAAGGACTGTTCCAATTTGATAGCTACAACAGCCATCAATTACAGAGTATCAAAACTAACAATCTCTTTGTAAAATCAGAGACAAACAATTGTGACACAAGAAATAACTCATTATATACAATTCATCTTTTTTCAATAATTTCTGTGAGGTCCTAGGCTGATAGCACATTAAAATGAGTATATCTGAAGAAAGGTATAGACAACCACAACCCAATCTACCCTGCATAAACATGTTTCTATACTGTAGTAAATATCCTACCTCTTCCAGGCATTTGGTTACTGCATCCTGCTGTCCTAAAGGGAGATGACCAATGGGATCTTTCAGCCCTTTCACCTCACTGTTAACAAATAAAGGACTGAATTTTATGAAGATGTCTTATCTATTGGCTCTTATTTTGAGCAACCAGGCTGTGCTTTAACGTCATTGAAACTAGATTTGCAGCAAAGGCTTGAAGAAATAGGTTCTGACACAAAGAAAGACTTTGTTTCATTTTGTACAAGGTTTTCCTTGTAACTCCTTAAGTAGGTATACTGGTTAATAAATTCAATAAAAATTATCTTTTTCCACCTCCTTTCATTCATTTACCTCATGCAGATAGCCTAATACAATTATAACAAATAAATTATAGAAACAAATGTATAGCAGAACAACAAACATTGTCTTAATATGAGACTTTATATACAGGGTTTTCATCACATCAACATTATTTCAGCTATGTGGTGATGCCCGACTCTTAATGATGGAGGAAGACCCCATACTGAGCTGCCAATAAAGGCTGGTCAACCTGGGTAGAACCATCAGCATTCTGTAGGTCAATCGGGAGACTACCTTTCCTGAAAATCAGTACCCCTCACCGGGATATGAACCCATGCAGAGAGAGGCAAGGTGATTTCAAGTTAGGTACTCTAACCACTAGGCCAAAGTTAAAACTTTGCTTACTAGACAGACGAATTTGCTCTCTCTGTCACCTCTACTGATTCAGCACTTGAAAAGGAGGTTCTCTCTGTTGAAGCTTGGCGATGAAAAGACAGTTTCCTTGGTGATGATATGTCAAGGTCATTTGGTAGAGTCAAACAGTTCAGGTCAAATGTTATTTTTAGATCACCAATATCAATGTCTGACAGATTTCCCAAGACCGATGAAAGCTCACCTAAAATAAAACAAAAATCTTATATTAGAAAAAAAACCAGAATAATGAAAAAAAGAATATTTAAATAAAACAATTTCATACCTAGGGGTGTCTGTGTCAGAGAGTGATATAATCTTCCTAACCAGTGCTCAACTTCTGTATCAAGAGGAGTAGTTCAAAACCAATTTCTTCTTACCAAACATATCATGTTTTAAACACATTTAATGAAAATAATCTTCTTTGCCAAGCTGATGCTTTCAATTTGAACTAGAACTTAGCCAAATAAAGTCTAATGAATCAGTTATGTTTTGTATTGATGACATTTTTTTATTGATGCTTATACCAAAACCTTTCAAAATGTTTGTTTAAATATATTTGAATTGGACCTCATTCCACAGACCTTATAGTCTCTAGAAATGATAATAACTTTATTTCACCCAGGTACCCACTTTGGGCCATTTTCTCAGACAGTGCCACATATCAAAAATAAGCAAACACATAACAACAAAAATTAGTCAATTAAATTCTATTCTCTCCTTTACAAAAGTAATCTTACAGAGATAAAACACATTATTCTAAAGCTATACTGCTGCATGTCATTATTTACTGAGCGTGTCACCTTAAAATATATGACAAAAACAAACACATAACACCCATTCCATTCATTATATGCACTTCTTTATAAAACTACTTACTAAGGCATGCCGCAATATTCCTGAGTGATATGCTATACTGCTGTAGGCCACACTTCACTGTGCATGTAAAGTTCAAAAACAGCGGAATCTGATTGCTCTGGTCTTCCTCATGCATAGGTTCAAGGTCAGAGTCAAGGTCAGAGTCAAGGGAAGACTCATCCGAGTCAAGTTCTGAAGCTGTGGAACCTTTCTCATTCTTGTTTGTGCTGCTATGTTGGATTACAGGCACACCAATGCTGGCATCTGTCTCTGGTACATCAGTTCCTGTTGGAGCTTTATGTAACAATATATCATAATATCATTGGGGTTTTACACTGTTTTCAACATGTTTGTAGCATTATCTTGGCATTCATTCATGTATCCTAGGTAGTTTTACCAGAGCTGTTTTATTTGATAGCTCACCACAATTTTAATTTTTTGGATAACCATTTTTAAAACTTTTCAAAAAAGCTTCTTTTAAAAAAGAGTTTCATTCTTTTTGTTATAATATCTTTTATTTGATCTCAAACCAAAAAGGGATATTATATATCCATATCCCCTACAAGTGGTCAAACCCTGTTTGAGCTATACCCATCATGGAGAAAGAAGGTCTTTATAAATTAAGATCAATCTAATAGGGTTGGTTGATTTCCATTGTTTTAAGATCACTTAAACTTCTACTTACGGGCAATCACATCAGAAGTTGTAGTCTCCCTTTCGTCATTTGTGTCATCAAGCTGAAAAAGATCAGTAAATGAGCCATGGGAGCAAATTCTCCCTTTTTTTATAGGATTTAATTCCGTGTCAACAGTTCTTTAGTCATCATATGACTTTCCAGGAATTTATCAGTACTAGCCTAGAGCTCTGATGTACTAGCCTAGAGCTCTGATGTACTAGCCTAGAGCTCTGATGTACTAGCCTAGAGCTCTGATGCACTAGCCTAGAGCTCTGATGTACTAGCCTAGAGCTCTGATGTACTAGCCTAGAGCTCTGATGTACCAGCCTAGAGCTCTGATGTACCAGCCTAGAGCTCTGATGTACTAGCCTAGAGCTCTGATGTACTAGCCTAGAGCTCTGATGTACTAGCCTAGAGCTCTGATGTACCAGCCTAGAGCTCTGATGTACCAGCTCTAATGATGTACCAGCCTAGAGCTCTGATGTACTAGCCTAGAGCTCTGATGTACTAGCCTAGAGCTCTGATGTACTAGCCTAGAGCTCTGATGTACCAACCTAGAGCTCTGATGTACTAGCCTAGAGCTCTGATGTACTAGCCTAGAGCTCTGATGTACCAGCCTAGAGCTCTGATGTACCAGCCTAGAGCTCTGATGTACTAGCCTAGAGCTCTGATGTACTAGCCTAGAGCTCTGATGTACTAGCCTAGAGCTATGATGTACTAGCCTAGAGCTCTCATGTACCAGCCTAGAGCTCTGATGTACTAGCCTAGAGCTCTGATGTACTAGCCTAGAGCTCTGATGTACTAGCCTAAAGCTCTGATGTACCAGCCTAGAGCTCTGATGTACTAGCCTAGAGCTCTGATGTACCAGCCTAGAGCTCTGATGTAATTTGCCAAAGAAATCTCCAATAAAGCTTGTGGTATTGACATACTCCAACAAAGCACACCTCAGTTACTAGTCAGCACCTTAAAAACAATGCCATGCTGGATCCCCTCCTTTTATTACTCTCATTTCTATGACTTACTCGATTATAGTTTTGCATGTGTTTGTTTGTCACTTGACTAAATGTTGTAAATGTCATGTACTGCAAACAATTCTAGGCATCAGTCCGATTAATGTTTTCCTCTGTTTATTTTCATTTTAATGCACCTGCAGCAAATGAATTGTAAAAAACAATTTTGACAAAAATTTAAATAGTTTTCGACAAGCCATTTCTCATTGGTCACAATGGGTTCTTTCCAATATCGTAGATGAACTTTTACTGTCTATACTTTCAAATGTTACAAGTCACAAAGCCTGGTAAAAGGGAATGTATCAAAATGATCAGTTAAGGAATTAATCAAAATAAATGTTTTTATGGCAATACCCATGTCAACAGCTATACACATTGGATACCTCTGCAATTCTCATAAATGATTTTTTCTTTGAAATTCTGTAGAATTTTCTAACATTTAGATGTAAAAAACATAACAAAACATGAACTACTCACAAATGGTGTATTTGGACAATAGAAGTAATAGTCTGGACTTGAGGGAACTGGCTGAAACCATTTCTGGATGGTATCAAGGAATTTGTCCTTGATCAAGTGATGAAGGTCCTTGGCAGGATTGCATGGTAGATCCAGGTGTAATGTCTGCAAGTCCAGCTTCATTTTAGAGTGAGGAATCTCCAGGACAACCGGAATATTGTTCTGATCCACTTCTGCTTCTCTGTGATAACAGTTTGAATATGCAACTTGTACATTAAATCTTGTGGTGGCCTACTGATATATTACAGAATTTGAAATCACATGGCTGAGCAATTTCTTCTTTAGACGCAATAATTTCTACCAAACATCCTTATGAAATCATCATTTTACATATTTCATAATTGTCATCTGCTGTTGCTTTCAATTTCGACCAGGCACAAATTCCTATATGAGAAATGGGTTTAAAAACCACCTAAAAGATGACATATCTTTGGTATATGAGACAACTTGATGCTCTATTATAAAGGATGTTGTTCATGCAAAAAGCTACCATAGGATCTTTCTGCCTGTCTTGCATTCTTCACTAGGACTACTGGTATCTCATACTTTTCATCAATTTCATGTTGAACGCACACATAAAAGACAACATGAATATTCTTTATGAAATAGCAGCTAAATAAAAACACCTTTCATATTATATTACGAGACTTTCATCCTGTAAAAAGATTATCTCAGATTTCATATACATTCTTGTATCAAACAAGCAGTTGATAGATGACATAAGAGAGTGAAATAACTTGCAGTTGCTCACAATGAACAATCTTTTTTTGGGTAAAGTGGTTTCTTATATCTTCTGCTACATGCATGTTTAAACAAGAAGTACAATGAATACATATATAAAAGAAAGTTTAATCCTGTATCAAACTGTAAAGCACAACTTACAACTCATCCTCTCCCATATCTGCAAACCATACCGATGGACGTCTGCTTTGTGTCTTTTCCGTGACCTCTGTCTTCAGTTCTTCTTCTCTATCGCTATCCCTTCGTACCTCGTTCACAAGGTGCTGGAAATGACTACAGGATGCATGTAAGAATGTGGTGATATTTGTTTCCAATGGCAACCTCTCTTCACAGATGTTGTTAATGGCACCATCCACATCCTGTCCAGATATTTCATATCCCTTCTGTAGACTTTGAAATACTCCTGTAATAATTAAGTCTCAAAGAAGTCATTAAGAGAAATACTCCTCTAATTGGTAGTTTCATAATGAGCAATGTCTCCTTTTGTCACAATTGTTTCTACCTTTACCTCTGTAAGAATGCTGATTTCTAAATTTTACTTTCTACCAATATGGTACCATGACCAAATCTCATTTGAAGATATTGGTTTATCAAAATATTTGCAACAAGTTGGATCAAATTGTATTAAGCATGGCATGCCTTCTCTAAAGTCACAAATATTTTTGAACCCATTGCCACTACAAGTTCAAATTGAAAGAAGGGAGCTTTCTTTGCCTAGACGATACAGTACAGCACTTAAAATTACATGGCCTTTCTCCATGTCAGTTAAAGTCAATGTAGGTGTAGATTTAGATTTTTTAAGTGGTAGTGTCCTGGCCAGTTATGGAAAATCAATCATTCAACATGGCTTGACTGACCAACCCTTACTGACTGTTTGTCAAGCTTGGGGTCTTCTTTAATGTTTATGAGCCAGTATGACAATTTGATTTGACATAATATAGAACCAAAACAAACAAACCAAATTGTAAGCATTAGTAAATGGTTATTAATTATGCACATTAACATGAGGGTATTAGGTTAAACATCATTTGATAGAAGAGAACTTAGTCATTGCAAGACATTTTGTCTTTTTGAATATCTTATTTCATTCTTCCTGTCACATGTATGTTTATATGGCTATATGTGGTTGAAAGAGTAAAGTAGCCATCTTAGTTAACAAAATATCTGACTTTGGGATGGAAAGCCTTCAATGGACCCTACTATTATATTCAATCTGCAACATGTTTATCAAGCTGTTCAAGGAAACCAGTGTTTGTATATATTTGTTTGGAGTTGAAAGCAATCTAACAGTATTTCAGTTGTATCTAGGCAATCCCTCAATTCAAACAAGTACCCCTGTAACAGGCTTTCCAATGTTAATGCCATTGCTAACACCAATAAAGCTGATGAGAGAAGCCATTGCTAATTTATTTTGGTCTTTATTTCAGATTGTAAATTCTGTAACTTGAAAACCTACAATCACAATACACGGCATTCATTCTACCTCTGTGACATAACAGTGCTTTTTTAATGTGATTTTATGGTGTGTTACCTTTAACATAGCAATTGTTGTAGGTTTCAGACAGGAGGGAACAATGCTGCCACAGGTTCTCTCCTCCTTCATTTGACCCTTCAGTTGACCTTCTCTCATGTGACCTTGACATTGTAACATCTTCATCTTCATTCTACCATTGAAGAAAAGAAAAATTGCATTTTTGTTGATAAGAAAATATTGCAACAAGAGACGATCTTTGTTTTCATTTCATCACAACGTTTTGTGTCCCAGTTGCATGATGGAATCATATGCAATAGAAGAATAAGTTGTTCTCTTGCAAAGGGAAATCAAGTCCATCAAAAAAGAGATTATGTACTGCACTCAACCCTTCGAAAAAGATATTGAGGGAGGTCCAAACTTAAAAGTGAAAGTATCCACATTCCATTTGCATGGATTTTGTATGGTGTTGAACACTGTATCAACAATTCATGTAATGGCTTTCCTGGATCCACCAGTTCTAGACAAGGGCTCTGAAGTGACTACATTTTCATAGAACCCCCCCCCCCCCCCCCAAAAAAAAAAAACAAACCCACATTTTATTTGGATTATAAGTAAGAAAGTATTGAGATGAGAGGAGATTAGGAGAGCAAGCAATTTCTCTTTTCATTTAAATCTTCTGCAGAGAGAGTGTTGCTACATGAATTAACATAAAGTAATGGGTCAAACTAATACAACCAGTTTTGTAATCTTTTCAAAATTGCTTCCAAAGATTAATATATAAAATTCTTTTGAACTCACAGTATTCTAAGATATTTAGGACAACAAACCATTTTATGTTGGAAAATCAGTAATCACAATCTGTGGTTTTCAAGTCAACTTGAAAACAATATGAAAAAGGGGACTTTTTCTTTAAATGATCAAAACTTTTCTTTTGTGAAATTGTAAAGATATGTTTACAAATTCCCAATACAGATATTTTGACTGATCAAAATTCAAAGAAACAAGACATGACAAAAGAAAACATGGGAAATACCTATTCTTAAAGTTTTGTGGCAGATAAAGATGTGACAAAAGGGAACTTCATTCATTAGAAGCAATCTATCTTTTTGTCACAATGGCTTTTGAAGTCATCTGTGAAAGATGTGTCCAAGCAAGGTATCAGAGAGAGTGAGTTTGAGGAAAGAATTAAATAATTTTAACCCATTACCAATCAATAACGACATTTGACCACTTTGTTGCAGACGACTTTGGAAAACATTGTGGAAGAAGGAAAAATTGCTTGTGACAAGCAATTTCCCCTTTTCCCACAATGTTTTCTACCCTATCAGAAGATAAATTTCCAATTTCATCACATTTTGAAATGTCGTCTGCAAACTCTTTCAATTTGTGACAGTTGAAAATTTGGTGTTTGGTAAAGGGTTAAACACAGACAAACTACAGGGAAGCAGGACGATAATCACCTTTACAGAGTCCACATTAAAGGTTACCCGTTTCCCTCTGGGACTTGGCAAGACAATCTCTTCAACCTCTTCTGGCTGAGGGTCAAAGGTCATGTCCTGATGAAGGTCAGATGGAAGCTGGAAATCCCAGGGATTGACTAGAGAGTTGGTCAGATTTTGCATGATGCAATCATATACATACACAGGAACTTTAAGTCCAACCAGTTCAGGTACTTTGTCTGGATTGCCCTCACTTAGTTCAGGTTTGTGTTCAAATTGAGAAAGATCTAAACTATCAGGTGTGTTTGTGACAGCTTGCCCTTCCACTAACCCTTCAGTCCTGTCAGTACTTTGATTATTGATAGTATGTTCATTGTTAGTTTTACTTTCCACGGTCACCGGTTTCTCAGGCACAGCAGGACTTGAATCTTGGATATTTATGGATGATTTCGAAGTGTCTTTACAACCTTTTTCATCCAAATTGCCAGTTGCCCTCATATTATCACAGCCAGCTCTATTTAAGAGCAAAAGGTCCTCAAAAGCAGCAGGGATGAAGGTCAAAACTAAAGCACTGGGACTCGCAGCTTTAACAAAACATTTCCACTGTGGTATGGAAACATTAAAAGCATCCTTAAGACAAGACCCTGCACCTTTGTCAGTAGGATTGACAGGATCTAATAGTCCTTTTTTGGCATTTGGTTTATCCTGACCACTCTTGTTTAGAGGAGCAGCACCAGCCGTTGGTGCAGTCTCCGTCCATTTCAACCCTTGCTCCTGAACATAATGTAAGATATCCACTGGAAAAGGGTTCATCTCTTCATTCCTATCTCGAGCATAAATCGACTGAAGGAAGTGAAGGCTCTTTGCTCTGGACAATAGAACCTCCCTATGACTGACTGTCCGCAGCTCTTCAAACAGAAGGGAAAGAAGAATCTCATTGGCTTCTTTAGGGCTGTGATGTCCATCAGCATTGATTGCTCCTGCATCTGTAACAAATATACCACATGTATACATTGAAGGTCCAATGAAAGAATAAAGAAAATGTTTTACTGTTTACTCATTGGAGTATACCTACATAACATATTCACCATTATAGTTTAATGTGAATTGTCTAAGCTGAAAGCAAAACTTGTCACACTTAATAAGTTTGAGAAATAAGCTTTTTGCATGTGGAAGAAATCATTGGCACTCTTTGTATCTGATATACAAAAGGCAAATTTTTCTCTCTGTTTCATGGTATCTTAAACCTTCTACTGCAGACTTTTATGAGCAAGACGAGCAAACAAATATAACAAGGGGTTTAATTCTTACCAAACAATAATGACATTTAATCACTTTGTTGCAGACAACTCTGGAAAACATTGTGGGAAAAGGGGAAATGCCCTTAACAAGCAATTTCTCCTTTTCCCACAATTTTTTCTGCCCTATCAGAAAATAATTTATCAATTTCATCACATTTTGAAATGTCGTCTGCAAACTCTTTTAATTTGGAACAGTGGAAAATTTGGCGTTTGGTAAAGGGTTAAAGCCGTTTGCACCAAGGAAAGGATCATAACCCAAATCTTACTGTATGAGTATGTTGGATAGACAAACTCTGCCTGTTGACTGCGTGGCAGCAAAGACAACAAATCAAAAGGAAATGCAATCTGTTGTACTGTGGGTGATAGCGCCGTCACTGTAGCACTGTAATGACACCTGAAACAAACAGCATCATACAAATGTTAGTATTGTTGGTGTATGGTCAGCACCATTATCAGCAATTCTAAATTATATTCCCTGGATCAAAATCAGAACAACCCTTTTTTAAGGGCCAGAAAAGGCTTTTTGCAATCAGAATGCTTTCCTTTTTACCCTGTGTGCCATGTAAAGTTAGTCTTTAGCCCAATAATGGAATTTGTTACTTGTGGAAATTCAAAGCATAGGAAAACAGTGAAGAAGTATTAACATTAGGGATAGTAATTATTTACTGTGCATTGGCTAAAGTAGACAAGTCAAAAGGTATAGCACTGTTCTGACACAATAAGATTACAGGGTAATATACTAACAGTTGACAAAAGATATAGCACTTTTCTGACACAATACAATAATTATACTGACAGTTCATTGACTAAAGTTGAGTCCACAAAGTATATATGTATTCTGTCAGCGTATAATAACAACACTTACAGTTCATTGACTAAAGTGGGGCAAGTCGCATTTGGAAAGTTTTATTCTAACAGAATATGATAACAGTACTTACTGTTCATTAACAATGGTTGACAAGTCACAAGGTATGACACTGTTCTGACAGAGGTACATCAAATGTTCAAAGCTGATCAAACTGGATACACACTTGATATCGTCATTGTAAAACTGAAAGAAAACCAGGTAACCATAGCAACTCATATTCATACCAAGGAGATAATTTATTCAACCATTCCTGAATATGAGAATGATTTCACCAGTGCAATTTTGATAACAATAGCAGACAACGATTATTTAGTATGAAAAATAGAGTTAATGTTTAATTTCTCGATGTAATCTAATGTTACGCGTGAATACTAGTCTTCAGTGTAATCTATGTCCCTAGCTGTAGTTATTATCAAAATAATGAGAGTGATTGAGAACTTTATAAGAACCTGTGTCATAGTTAGGGATGAGAACAATTAATGAAATATTCGAATAATCAGATTTAAGTCTGAATACTTGAGTCATGTATTACTATTAGAGTATTTGTTTTAATTGAGCCAATATCAATGTGTTTGAGCAAATAAAACTATTGCAATTCCTGTTTTGTTTCATTTCTCCCCACCCTCTAAAATAATCAAATATCAAACACCTGTCACCATGTAATGGTAAAGCGTCAGGGTGCAATTTCAATGTGTTGATAAACATATGCAATCCCCATAGTACACCTATGAAATATTGACATATCTGTTAAATCATGCACATTGACACCTTGCTTCATATTACATTACAATTCCATTTAGAGATAATTTTGGTGGAGGTATACCATAGACATAGCGTAGCATATTAGCAAGACACTCAGAGATTGAAACTAGTTTATAAAAATATATACGTTGTAGTGGTTGTCGAATATTCAAGTAGTGATTTCACTACTCCCTTCCCTAGTCATAATTTATCAAAGTAAATAAGTTTAAATTAAATCAAACATTGTGACGAAAGGAGAAATTAGCCATGACAAGCAGTCTTTTCCTTTTGTCACAATGGTTTTGGATGCTTTCTAAAGGGTGCATTTTGTGTTAAGTATAGAATATTAAGTTTGGTAGGTCTAAGCTGTAGAGTAAAAGTTTCCTTCAATGGCAGAGACTTGTTTCAAAGCAGTCCTGATAGGTCTGTTAGGGATAAAATTGCACAATAAACTGAGATCAAACTAGCAGACAATGTGCAGTCAGTTTATTTATCATTGTCTTAACCTTTTACCAAACAATAACGACATTTGACCACTTTGTTGCAGACGACTCTGAAAAACATTGTGTGAAAAGGGAAATTGCTTGAAACAAGCAAATTTTCCTTTTCCCACAAGGTTTTCTGCCCTATCAGAAGATTATTATCCAATTTCATCACATTTTGAAATGTCATCTGCAAACTCTTTCAATTTGGGACAGATGAAAATTTAGGGTTTGGTAAAGGGCTATACGAATAATTAATTATATTGAATGCAGGAAGCCTTGATTGTTTTGCTGTTACTGTTAGCTCAATTTAATTTACCATTTGGGGACAAATAGTATAAATTTCCATCAACATTAACAAGTAAAATTGCTAAATGCATCAGTGATGAAAGAGGATCTCATTTACTGGGCCCCATTTACTGTCCTCTACCGATCAGAGCTTAAGCAGGATTACACAAAATACCATTTTGAAACTTATCCTAGCACTTGTTTTCTCGACCATTCTCAGTATACACATTTTGAAACTTATCCTAGCGCTTGTTTTCTCGACCATTCTCAGTATACACATTTTGAAACTTATCCTAGCGCTTGTTTTCTCGACCATTCTCAGTATACACATTTTGAAACTTATCCTAGTGCTTGTTTTCTCAACCATTCTCAGTATACACATTTTGAAACTTATCCTAGTGCTTGTTTTCTCGACCATTCTCAGTATACACATTTTGAAACTTATCGTAGCGCTTGTTTTCTCGACATTCCTCAGTATACACCAGTCTGGGATGGAACTATTCAGTTTAATGCCAATAAATCCGGCCCAACCATGTAAACCGAGAACAAACAAAGTAGTACGACAAATGAATAAGTTTCAAAATTGTGAATTATGGGTATTCTACCTTAATGCATCAGTGATGAAAGTGTCATCCCATTTACTGACCAAAGCCTATCTGAGTCTAATCAAGTATCTGAGGGCAATTGATTTTTTCTATGTCTATAGAGTAATTCCCTTCATAATAATCCGACAGAGTTGTTTTGATCATTGATAATAACAGTTCATTCTGTAATTATCTGTCACAATTTATCATGGATATCTAAAGCAAAGTTAAATAACCTGATCAATCTTAACTTACAATAGAACCATTTAAATCAATAGTGCAGACAACTTAGGAGCAAAATGCTCTATTGATTACAATGACTTCAGAATGGTTTTAATTTTCAAGTGTCAAAAATCACACTTTTGCAGCAATACTAAAACCATTTTTGTAATATACTCTCAGTTTAGGTTTTGCAAAAAGTAGACAATATTTAACTGAACAAACATTGTAAGAAACAAGTGGGCACAATCAATGGGTATTAGCCATAATTTTGAACATTTGCCTAGAACAGAGTGATAAAATATGAAATATAAATTGGCAGGTGGTATTCTTTAAAACCTTGGTTTTGTACGGGTTCAAAAACCCTGTATGGGGATAGTTGATGAAATGGGAAATCTACATTAAAAAGGAGTCTGATTGTGAAAAAAGACTATTGTAGAGTAAAAAGGACTGTCGTTAAACATAAGGACTGAAACATACCGAACTATAACCAATGTTATTTCCCTTTACCAATAAGGGAGGTAATTGGTTATTTGATTTGTGTGGTGGGGGAGTAAAGTGATTATCCCCCTTCAGTAATGAACATATAATGAAATAGTTCATTTGAATGAATGAATTAAAGGTAGTCCATCACTGATGGAAAACTTGTATTTGATTTGGTTAAAAAATAAATTGAAATGTCAATCATGAAAGAATTTATCATTTCAAAGGCATTCACCAAGCCACTTTTCTGAATTTGTCTGATTTTGAATTTATGTTTAAAATTAATATCAATTAATTCTGTTATTAAATCCATAGTAATTAACTCCCCTTTGTTATCAATTTTCACATTGAAATTAAAATCACATGAATGAATGGTGGCAAATAAAAATTTCAATCCATAAAAAAATCTTATCATATAAAACTAGATTTTTTAACGGCATTTGTTCTGTTTAATCTTTGACTAGTCTATGTTATCCTGACTAATTTGGACCATTTATTGAAACATTTGGAATGGAATTGATGTGATAGCATACTCATTCTCTCTCATATGGACTTTTGTGACTGTTTCAGTTTGAGAGTGACAGCAGATGCCAATCAAAGAGCATGGATTATAAATTTCAGATGGAAAAAAAGAAGGAGTAAAATTCTCTGTGAAATTGAAAAGAATTAATAACAATAAAAGTAGGAAAAGCCTGTTTCAAGGAATTTCTTGTTTTGTCGTAATCACTTCTCATGTTGCTCACCATAGGCAGGTTTTGACCATGTCTATATAATAGATATTAACACTTTACCAAATGCAAAATTCTGCACTGTCCCAAAGTGAAAGAGCTTGCTGACCATAATTTCCAAATGTGATAAAATTGAAAATCAATCTTCCAATAGGGCAGAAAACATTGTGGGAAAAGTAGAAATTGCTCATTAAGAGCAATTTCTCCTTTTCCCACAATGTTTTCCAGAGTCATCTGCAACAAACTGGTCAAATATGGTTACCGGTAATGTTTGGTAATGGATTAAGGGCTAACTGATAAAGAAATATTATCTATTTTTCCCCCAGTATGAGGCAATCGGTCCCAGGTCCTCGAAAACATCATGTGACATTTATCTTACTTATCGCCACAACGATTGACATCTTGTGACGGGCAAGGTGTAGTGGGGCATCGGGGCCATGGCAACCAGGGATCTTTCATCGACTCAAGTGTGTTCAAGTCTGTTTGCAATCTTTATCTACAAACTCATTACTCACATACAGCAATTTTTAAAAATGCATAGACTAAAAGAGTATACGCTTAAGGTTCCATTGGTGAACCAGAGACAAATAAACCAATGCCTGAGTTGAATCTATCAATCTGCTACAGATGTCAGGATACCTGTGGTTGAGCATGGGAAAATTGTGAGGGCTTCTCCTTTATTAACTGCAGGTTATCTGTGGGTTTGATGAGTAAATTGTCAAAAGGAACTTTATTCATTTCTAATATCAAGAAATGTTTGATGTAATTTAGACATCTAGATGGCT
Source organism: Cerastoderma edule (assembly GCA_947846245.1). NCBI lineage: Eukaryota > Metazoa > Mollusca > Bivalvia > Cardiida > Cardiidae > Cerastoderma > Cerastoderma edule. The sequence continues at coordinate 40,790,323 of OX401405.1, read as the reverse complement.
TATCAGTTTCTAAAAATACATGAATACTTGGAGAGAAATACCTCACAATAAGCTAATTTCCTTTTGCAATAATGATTTCAAAAGCAATACTTGATCTTTACAAGCTGTCTGCTACAGAGGTGGCCATATACAACTCATTTAATTACAGAAAAAGAAACAAACGCTTTTGTTGAAATTCTTCTTGGTGTCATTTGTGCAATAATGCAATAGTTTGATTTCTAGGGGATACAAGTAGACAATATCATAAGTTTTTAATCCATTCCCTTACATGGAAATTTGTGATAACTCCAGCAAGTAGAAAGAAACAATTTATTTTTTTCATTTACTATTTTTTGGTAGAAATTTCATTGATACAAAGAAGTAATTCGCCTATTAAGAGGACTATTCATTTTTGTCACAGTGGTTTCTAAAGCCTTCTGCAGTTTCTGCAGTAATTTCTTAAGTTTAACACATGTTGGTTGACTTCTTGTCATAAGCAAAGTTTTACTGCAGTGTCTGTAGTAAGGTTATAACCCAAGTTGGTTGACTTCTTGTCAAAAGCACAAATTCACTGCTATTTCTGCGAACACAAGCTGGTTGACTCTTTGTCCCAAGCAAAGTTTTACTGCAGTTTCTCTAAAAAGGTTTTAACACAAGTTGGTTGACTTCTTGTCACAAGCAAGGTTTTACTGCAGTTTCTCTAGTAAGGTTTTAACACAAGTATGTTGAATTCTTGTCACAAGCAAAGTTTTACTGCAGTTTCTCTAGTAAGGTTTTAACACAAGTATGTTGAATTCTTGTCACAAGCAATGATTTACTGCAGTTTCTCTAGTAAGGTTTTAAGACAAGTTGGTTGACTTCATGTCACAAGCACGGTTTCACAGCTTCTAATGAATCATTTGCTGCTAAACTGTTAAAAAAACTAAAAATGTTGAAAATAATTGAAGCTTTCAAACAATTTGGATTGATTATAAAAAAACAGTGCAGTCTTGTTTCAACACTTGGATTCATCTTTTTCTTTTGATTCTCGGTAGACCTTGAAAATGAAACAAACACAATGTTTTAACACATCAACCTTTATTCACTTCATGTTTCTAAAAAAGCAAAATACAAAAATATCCTTAGTGGTTAGTCAGAACAATATTTTCCTGATGGCTTCTCCATTAACAATGGTATTCCTGTAACCTAAGGCTGCCATACAAAATAGGAGGTTTCCATTGTTATATCATCTTTGTTTGTCTTTGGTATGATCTGGCCTGGTTATTGAACCATCTACCTCCTAGACATGAGACAGCCACTCTGCCTCTCTTGTATGGTGCTTAATGCCGTTTCAACAATTTTCAGTTATGCAACACCTTTCCTGGATCCACCAGTACTAGGCTAGGGTTCTGAAGAGACTTGCTGAAGGTCACTCCCACAAAACAAGAGGTCTTGTTGGGGCTTGAACCTGTGACCCCCGAGTACTAAGTCTGTCAACTTAACAAATGTGCAACGAAGGACCCTCACACTGCTTCTGTAACACAACACTGGTCAATGGGGTAATGGCTAAAGGTATTCATTAATGTATTTGATATGCAGATTAAAACAAACACAACACAATCATGTATATTGAATTATATATTATTTTCATTATAATTTTCGTTATAAACCCTATTCTTTTTTTCTTTTTTTTTTTTTAATACAATTAACAAAGCATGTTGTATCTTGTATTTTCTAATTAGGTAGTTATCAGCCTTCTCAGTCTACTTATGGTTCTTTCCCCTCAATAAATTATCCATTACCAAAATATGAGACTTCAGTGAGATAATCAAAATTTTAATAACATGAGATGATATTCTGCCAATTGGAGCAAAGTTGTTGATTTAAAATGAGATACAACTTGTTTAATTAAATGAGAGTTCATTGCAAGACTAAATTAAATATGTCATAAACATGAATCACTTACTATAGTATTGCAATGAACCTTCGACTTACTATAGTATTGCAATGAACCTTCGACTTACTATAGTAGTGAAATGAACCTTCGACTTACTATAGTAGTGAAATGAACCTTAGACTTACTATAGTAGTGAAATGAACCTTCGACTTACTATAGTAGTGAAATGAACCTTAGACTTACTATAGTAGTGAAATGAACCTTCGACTTACTATAGTAGTGAAATGAACCTTCGACTTACTATAGTAGTGAAATGAACCTTCGACTTACTATAGTAGTGAAATGAACCTTCGACTTACTATAGTAGTGAAATGAACCTTAGACTTACTATAGTAGTGAAATGAACCTTCGACTTACTATAGTAGTGAAATAGTAGTGAAATGAACCTTCGACTTACTATAGTAGTGAAATGAACCTTCGACTTACTATAGTAGTGAAATGAACCTTAGACTTACTATAGTAGTGAAATGAACCTTCGACTTACTATAGTAGTGAAATGAACCTTAGACTTACTATAGTAGTGAAATGAACCTTAGACTTACTATAGTAGTGAAATGAACCTTAGACTTACTATAGTAGTGAAATGAACCTTAGACTTACTATAGTAGTGAAATGAACCTTCGACTTACTATAGTAGTGAAATGAACCTTCGACTAACTATAGTAATGAAATGAACCTTCGACTTACTATAGTAGTGAAATGAACCTTCGACTTACTATAGTAGTGAAATGAACCTTCGACTAACTATAGTAGTGAAATGAACCTTCGACTAACTATAGTAGTGAAATGAACCTTCGACTTACTATAGTAGTGAAATGAACCTTCGACTTACTATAGTAGTGAAATGAACCTTCGACTTACTATAGTAGTGAAATGAAGACTTACTATAGAAGTGAAATGAACCTTAGACTTACTATAGTAGTGAAATGAACCTTCGACTTACTATAGTAGTGAAATGAACCTTAGACTTACTATAGTAGTGAAATGAACCTTAGACTTACTATAGTAGTGAAATGAACCTTCGACTTACTATAGTAGTGAAATGAACCTTCGACTTACTATAGTAGTGAAATGAACCTTAGACTTACTATAGTAGTGAAATGAACCTTAGACTTACTATAGTAGTGAAATGAACCTTCGACTTACTATAGTAGTGAAATGAACCTTAGACTTACTATAGTAGTGAAATGAACCTTAGACTTACTATAGTAGTGAAATGAACCTTCGACTTACTATAGTAGTGAAATGAACCTTCGACTTACTATAGTAGTGAAATGAACCTTCGACTAACTATAGTAGTGAAATGAACCTTCGACTTACTATAGTAGTGAAATGAACCTTAGACTTACTATAGTAGTGAAATGAACCTTAGACTTACTATAGTAGTGAAATGAACCTTAGACTTACTATAGTAGTGAAATGAACCTTCGACTTACTATAGTAGTGAAATGAACCTTCGACTTACTATAGTAGTGAAATGAACCTTCGACTTACTATAGTAGTGAAATGAACCTTAGACTTACTATAGTAGTGAAATGAACCTTCGACTTACTATAGTAGTGAAATGAACCTTAGACTTACTATAGTAGTGAAATGAACCTTAGACTTACTATAGCAGTGAAATGAACCTTCGACTTACTATAGTAGTGAAATGAACCTTAGACTTACTATAGTAGTGAAATGAACCTTAGACTTACTATAGTAGTGAAATGAAGTAGTGAAATGAACCTTCGACTTACTATAGTAGTGAAATGAACGACTTACTATAGTAGTGAAATGAACCTTCGACTACTATAGTAGTGAAATGAACCTTAGACTTACTATAGTAGTGAAATGAACCTTAGACTTACTATAGTAGTGAAATGAACCTTCGACTTACTATAGTAGTGAAATGAACCTTAGACTTACTATAGTAGTGAAATGAACCTTCGACTAACTATAGTATTGCAATAAAGGGGTATGAGTACGGAGTAAGATTAGATGACATTTTCGCAACAGTAGCATAAAAACTAGATTTTATATATATGAAGCAATGGACATGATCCAAGTTATTGGGTTACAGCCCCTTGTCAACAGTAGCATAAAAACTAGATTTTATGTATATGAAGCAATGGACATGATCCAAGTTATTGGGTTACAGCCCCTTGTCAACAGCATTTCAGTCACTCCTCACATATCTATCTTTCAACAATAGTTTACCAGGTCAGAGGCTTAAGAAACCTGCCTTGCCGAAAGACACTCTCCAATGTCAAGACACCTGTAAGCTGAGGTTTAAATTTTTTTCATATATTTCGTATGCTCTACACTGCAAAATCAAAAAAAGAATTTGACTAAAGGACAATTCAATGGCTCATTGTGTCATTTATTCAACTATTTATTTATATGGGCTTTACATCACGTCAACATTATTTCAGTAATGTTAAGATGCTCTACTCTGAATGATGAAGGCAGGCTCCATACTCAACTACCCATAACAGCTGGTCAAGTCAGGTGGTTCCATCATCATTCTGTAAGTCAGTAGGGAGACTAACTCTCATGAAAATCCATTTCCCTAACAGGGATCAGAGCCCACGGGGACAGGGGCCATGTGATTTCAAGTTCTGTACTACAACCACTAGGCCATGGAGGCCCACGGTTCATTGCATAAATGCAGTTTGTTGACCTTCACCTCAGAGAAAGACTTACTTTAGACTAACAATGAGCCCTCGTTAAACCATTAACTATATAAGCACGCCATCAATATAAATCCCACCTTATACCAACATTGGTCTAAATATGAGCTTGGTTATTGTGGGCCATAACAAACTTTACAAACCAAACCAAAATGGCCAAATCAGATCTTAAGAAAGTAATACTATGTTAAACAATGATAACTTGTAGATATAAAACAATGCAGGTTGAATCTTGTAAGGTCTTAATCAGCTTGATATCTTTATCAATTAACTTACCTATTGAAAAACCAATAAACTAGTCTATCCTCATCAGCACAAAATTTTGGATCAGCATACACTTGCCCAACAGACTGTTTGGATCAGCATACACTTGCCCAACAGACTGTTTGGATCAGCATACACTTGCCCAACAGACTGTTTGGATCAGCATACACTTGCCCAACAGACTGTTTGGATCAGCATACACTTGCCCAACAGACTGTTTGGATCAGCATACACTTGCCCAGCAGACTGTTTGGATCAGCATACACTTGCCCAACAGACTGTTTGGATCAGCATACACTTGCCCAACAGACTGTCTGGATCAGCATACACTTGCCCAACAGACTTGCCCAACAGACTGTTTGGATCAGCATACACTTGCCCTACAGACTGTTTGGATCAGCATACACTTGCCCAACAGACTGTTTGGATCAGCATACACTTGCCCAACAGACTGTTTGGATCAGCATACACTTGCCCAACAGACTGTTTGGATCAGCATACACTTGCCCTACAGACTGATCTAAGCCCACATATACATTTAGATTTTTGTACTCACTTTCTTGTCTGTTATTCTGCTTAACGATTGACAAACGTTGCGATAATATTGAACTGAAAGAACATGTAGACATCAATTGAAATTGAGCTAAAATTGGAAAGCATTCTTTGATAGGACTAGGAAATATTGCTTGGCAAAATGTCCTTTCCATTTGTAGTCTTAGGGGTCTGCTGGGGTAAAGTTATTTTTCTTTCTGGGGGTGGGGGGAGAATTGGCTTTAAACTCGATGTTTCAGCTTCAATCTGATGACAAGGCAATGCATACCATTGCGATGATATATATTTTGGCACAATATTATATCTTTTAGTCTAAAACTATGCAGCCTTTTTCAATAAATTAACAATTATCGTGGACCTTGAAAATTCTTTGTGACAAATTTCTCACATGCATCAATTAGCAGTCTGGGTAATTTAATTTAATAACAAACATGGATTCCACTGATGAATCTTTATCATTAAGAAAATACTTGTCTGAATTATAACATCATCTTGACTGTTGGATGGTTTTTAATCTTGACGAAAGCATCAAAATTACAACTGATAAAAGGTTACATTGGGCACAGAGTATTTTCGTCAGAAAAAAACCATTTAGACAGAAAGACAAATAATTAACAGTCATGTGGACTGGTACATTAAATTAATGACTGCAGTTTACCAATGCAGCATGCTGTTTAACCCTTTACCAAACACCAAATTTTAGACTGTCCCAAATTGAAAGAGTTTGTAGATGACATTTCAGAATGTGATGAAATTTGAAAGTAATCTTCTGATAGGGTAGAAAACATTGTGGGAAATTGAGAAATTGCTTGTTAAGTCATCTGCAACAAACTGGTCAAACGTCATTATTGTTTGGTAATGGGTTAAGAACCTTCCTTACTGCAGGTATAGATTGTTTACAAATAACAAATTGAACTCCAAGTCTGATGAATTTTATTTTGTTCACCAGCACTGGTGGTCAAAAACCAGAGTTTATAAAGCCAAAGTTGAAGGTTTGTTACCGCTGATGTTATTCTAGTCTGTGGTTTGTGCTGCTTATTGGAAATGAGTGCAGTTGGAGGAGTTGAATCTCACCGACTTTAGCAAGGTCATGTGATGAGATAAAACTCTCTCCACTCCATATCATAACCAGAATGGTCTAGAAGATTATGTCCATTTAAATGTATCTAGAAGGTATGTTATGCCATCCATCCATGGTTTTGTCCATCCATCCAGGTGTAATTGTTAGTAGCTCAATGTCTGTGTTAGTCTTTCCTTCAACCAATTTCCTCGAAAAGGTCTCTTGGAGAGCAATCTCTTGGACTGGTACAAATTGAGAAGCAATTTAAGGTTTCAGTGCAAGGTTATTGCTAGTCTTCCACAAAAGGGAAACAACTGCTATAGTCATGCATTGAACCTGTGATTTGAAGAAAACAAGTGTCAAATTTAATAATGCCATTGGCAATTGTGGTAATAGGAATAAATGTTTGTGACATGCATTATCTTCTCGTGTGTTTTCTGCACTATGATATCTAACGATACCAGCCACCAATGCATCCATTGAGGACATGTGAGTCAACAGGCTGAAGTTTGTCAATCCTTCCTTCAATGTATGTTAGTCCCTCCTTCCAACACAGACCAATCCTCAGTGGGTATGTGTATATCTGTATGGATTTTAGTTGTGTGTCTTGTGTATGTCTTGTGTATGTATGATCATTTAGAGTTGTATGTCTTTGTTATATCAGCATCCATATTCATTAACCCAAATTTTCATAGATCACACTTCTTTTAAAAAAAAATGTATATGTTCATAATGTGTTTGAAAGAAATAATAATCGAAACAACAACCAAACACCAAAACATCAGTACAGATTCCCAAAATCTTAGATCAGCATATACATTAAACAAAGAGCAGAGAAAACAAACAAGAAGCTTCTGCAACATAACTTTTAGATCAATCTCACAAGTTAAATATTCTCTCAATATGAGTAAACATACAGTTTTCAAAACTTTGATTGAATCCAAAGCATTTTCCTGCAGCAAAAGTGGAATTGCTAGCTGTCAACAACTGGTTTAAACAAGAGTATTTCTCTAACAATAAAGAGACTTTCCCCCTTGTCCAAAAGATTTCTACCCAATATCATGATTTCCTTGTCTGCTGAAGTTTTCAATTTTGACCAGGTACACATTACCATTCAGGGCAATGGGTTAACCTTAGAGTCATAGTGCCAATTGCAAAACATGACTGAGTTAATGGACAGGGCAAAAAGAGTACAAATCAGTCAAAAAAATGGTATTGCAGTCAGCCCATGAGGTGTCTTTTGTCTTGGTTTGTCAGGGACCAATTTGGACAGATTGTGATAAAGCTGATTAGGGACCGCTAAAACTAATGCTTAAGTTATCATGGCACTTCCACCCAAACTATCACACCAAAGGAAGAAGTCATTCAGAACTCCTACTTTATCATTGCTCAAACAGCCAACATCCTCCCTTACAATCCTTTACAATAATCCCAAAAACAACTTTAAACCTATTTGCATTATACCATTTGCAATCATAGTATAGACTAGTGTTCATTTCATTCTAGATTTTGACAGTACATAATAATTATAATAACATTTTTCAAAAAGAAACTATGACAACTCTAAAGAATACTCCAATGCCTTTAAAAAAAAGAACCCATTCAAGTTTCAATACTCCAAAAAGAACAAATGTCTTCTGAACTTTTTTTGTGTCATGGTAAACCAAAGATGTATGTTCCTTATTGGAACCATCTTGACATTCATTGCCACTTTATGGTTGTTTGACCATCATGAGAATTGAAACCAAATCAACCTTGGTAGAAGTCCCTTACAAAAAATTCAGTGTATGAGCAATTTATCCTTTTCCATACAAATCCATCTACAGAAGACCCATGAAATCCAAAGATATTTACAAAATATACATTGTAAATCTAATAAAAAAAAGACACCCAATCATTTTCTAAAACTTTCAATGCAAGGGAGAGGCAAAAAGGGTGTACAGCAAAGTGTCAATATTTGAGCTTTATCAAATCCAAACTCTGTAATAAATTGTCTAAGTCTCAGTGTATGCTAATCTCGTTCAGTAGATAGTTATATCCTTCACGGCTCTTCAACATGCCTGCATAATCAATAACTCTACCCCAGACCCAAACAGCATTGCTTTATAATAATCATGGTGGTATCATTCATTGTAGTCTTGCCATTAGAATAAACTCTTGCATAAACGAGGGGGCTTAATTACTAGTCATAGGTAGATAGATCAGGGCAATTTTGTAGTAAGTACATGCCCATCACAAATGATATCGATGCATTTCAGTTGAGGAAGTACCTCTACCTTGGGGGTGAAAGTCTGAATATAAAACTTACATAATTAAATCTAGAAATGAAATCCTTACAATAAGTCTTACCCTATATGTAAACAAGACCATCAATGTCTTGAGCAATATTCATGAACATTTATTAAGTTATAATATTTACTTATTAAGTTTTACCAAATCAAAATGACTCTTTCTACAATAAATTGAACCAGCATCATTCAGTGATCCATCATTGAAAAGAAATAAAAAAAAAAAATGAAGAAAGACAAGATCATGACAAGTAAAAAGTTATCCCATTATATTTTGATGCTGTGAAATTTAATACAAAAGTGGAATTGCTTGTCATAAGCTCTTGTCCCAGTTGTTTCCTAAGCCCATGATTGCAGGGGTGTGAGAGGTAGTATCTATGAAGACAGAAGTAATCCAGTATAAGGTTAAAGACTTCTGTGTAACTGACCATAGACCAAACAAACAACATTAAAGACATGGACCTTTAGAGATAGTCCCATCACTAAGAAACCAGTTTGGGTGATCAAATAATGTCCATAATGCTCAATTTACATTTAATTAAACAAATAATGCTCCCACAGAGCACATAGATGTGGCTCCAAGATATCCTCTACGCCCCAAAAATGTGCCAAGTCCCTCCAAAACCCTACACCGCTGGGTGAACGCCTTTCAAAAACGGCAACACAACTATGCATAAACTAAAACCTTAATTTTGCGCCAGTCATATCAGTATTCTTAAATCTTGTTTGACCTAAATTCCTTAACCTTTTCCATGTTAAAGACAATTATCAAGAGACAAATCAGCTAATGTTGCCTGCTCAAACATTGTGAGAAGCAGGAATTACTAATCATGCATGATTTCTCTACGAGTAATGTTCATGTATTTCAAACTTATATCAATTTTGAAGATTCACATTTATTCCTCAAAAGCTAATTTATGAATAAAAATAAAAAAGGTCAAGGAAATCTATTGTTCAACATTAGACATTTAAATAAGTAAGTTGTTTTGAAAGACATCACTAGAAAGGGAGTAAATTCTTATATCTGAAGATTTCATTTCTTCAATAACACCAAAACTGTCCAATCCATTCTTTATCAATTATCTAACATTTTAATTGTCCATATATAAGTTGAGTCTATAAGGCAATGACATGCAGCATTGATATAGTCTTCCCCACTTATCAAGGAGAAGGTGAGCTTACGTAGGTGTTCTCCTATCAACGGAGACTACATCGAGGGTTCAATTCAATACTAAAGTAAGTGCTTTACATTTGTGAGGAACTCATTCTGGTCTTGCGTTGAGCCCTCAGCATGTACATAGAACCCTAAGAAATGTAGAATGTCAACAGTTTTCACACACCGGGAGTTTTAAAATGACCCTTTTCTTTTTCCTCAATATTCCTTTAGATTCATACATGTAATACCGGTTATCTCAGGAAAACAACTAAAGAGAAATAATAAGTCTTTTATCAAACTTTACATGTAACAGAAGTTAAAGAATCGCTTGTTATAAGTGAATGATAATTTACTCAAAATGTATCATTAAACAAATACAAAGGGATGATGAATGCATGTATTACAAACTTTAAATAATTCAAAATCTCCATATTGATCTTTTAAATCATTGTATGAATAAAAAATAACCATTATAATTCATGTAAATTGTATCAACCTTGGTTTCCATTGTAGTTATGAACCTAAGTAAAATATTATTAATTTTATCTAGGCATCCAGAGAAGCACTCCATCTAAAGCATGATTTCATAATAAAAAGAAGAAACTGTCGCAGCTTTAATTTGAAACCAAGGAGAAATTTGTCCCCTTGTCACAATGGTTCATGATTGTTTGGAATAGCACCAAATTGAGTATTTCAAAAAAGTACAGCACAAATAAAATGGTAAAAGAAAGAAGCCACATAATAAGAGCTTTCAACATTGCAAATTGAACAAAGCTTGACTATGAATAGCTGAACGATAAATGTTTACCAAAGTGCTTTATCATTTTAAGTAAACCATGAAAGTGTGGTTGGGATAATCCTTGCCACATTCCTTTAGTATGTTCTGAAGCCTACATGAAAATGCATTCTAAAATATTTGAAACAGAAGAAATATCACAATAAAAAAAAGAAGAAATAATGAGAAGAGAGCTGCCTTTTTCATGCGTCACAATGTCTTAAATGCATATCCATAAAACATTGCCATGAACACAGAAATTAGTAAAATATTTGCATCTAAGTTTAATTGCTGAATTTAGTAAATTATGAAATATTTTATTGTCTCCAATAATTGATTAAATACAGGTGTAAAAAGTTTTTCCTCAACCATTACTCCTTGAATTTACAATTAATTCATCAGTGTATAATATGACTCTGAATTTTTCAACCCCATTACAAACCAAACTACCATATGCGAAATCACAGTACTCTTTTCTCATCACAAAGTTCCCATTTTTGTACATGTGTGAGAACACATAAATTAGCTGGTTGCGAGACAGCAAGTTTATACAGTATCAATCTGTCCACAAGGGTTATTCATGTGATTTGAATTTGTTTGATAGTAAGGTTTTACATCACATTAACAGTATTTCAGCTATAATGCCATACCCAGACTTTAAGCAATAGAGGATGACCACAAGCTTAAGCTGGGTAGAACCATCGGCATTTCTTATGTCAGCGAGACTACCCCTCATTTAAAACTCTTTCAATTACCTACTGATTATTGCGGATTGTAGAATTAGGCTATTTAAAATAAAAATTGTAAGTTTCTCTTTGATGACAAAACAAAATATATAGTAAAGACAAATTGAGTCTGAGATGAATTGTTTTGAAGTTGAAATAATCTGTTACATGTTTATATATATGGCTTAAACAAAGATAAAACTACCCTCAAGGATATTGTTAAATTCTTCTTCATAAACACCAGATCATATGTCAAAAAGAACTTTACTTTGTGAAGAACAGGAGAAACTAATCCTTACAAGCAATTTCATTCATAACATCCTTTTCAAGAAAACCTTCATGTATTTAAGTTGTAATTATAAGGTTGGTTAGGAGAATGAGGTAAAGACAAAGGTCATCTAACAAGCCAATATCAAGAGCAATTATAGATTTGCAGTGGTCCCAATTAACTCTAAATTCCGACTAATTAATGTTTTCTCATTAACTCATGTTGACTTTCAAATATTGGCTCCATGTATACAGTTATTTGAACTTTTGTAGTAAGAGTTAAGAAAACATTGGGATTTACAAGAGGAAGTTGCTCAAAGGGAGCAACATTTACCTTTGTCATGAACTTTTCCTGTTAACCCTTTACCAAACGCCGAAATTTCCACTGTCCCCAATTGAAAGAGTTTTCAAACTATGTTTCAAGCAGTGATGGAATTGAAACATATTATTTTGATAGGGAAGAAAACATTGTGGGAAAAGGAGAAATTACTCGTAACAAGCAATTCTTTTTTTCCCACAATATTTTCCAGAGTCGTCTGCAACAAACTGATCAAATGTCGTTATCGTTTGGTAAAGGGTTAACACACTGTCATCTTTTAGCCAAAAGTTAAGAAAAGGTCTAATAAAAAAAGCAATGAATTTGCAATTGGAAACAGACAAGACAACTTTTTGCAAAAGCAGATATAGCCTGTATGTTCATTTGATTTCCTTTTTCTAGAATCATTCATGCAATAGACAATGCAATAAACAGATACATAATACCCATGGATTGATTGGAAAGGTCAAATAATGACTGTTTCCAATTTGCAATGCAGAATAGTCCTGATATTCCTATTGGGTTGATGCATATAAAACAGGTACAAAATCACAATTTCATATAGCTGCCCCAAAGACCTCTCCTAAAATAATCCTTCTTTTACAAACATCGCAACAATTCAATAGAAAAGGAAATGGAGATATCTTCATCATGAAACATACTGTGTGAACCAAACGAAAAACACCCCAATCAAACCAGAACAGCTAAATAAATATAAGTTCAATTAAAACACTTCACGATTTCAATCTCCCAAAAAGGTAATATGTGAATGTCTTCAAAAGGTGTGTTGTCTAAAAGTGCATGTATACTTGTATGGCAGTGAAAGTGTGCATCACAATAAAGACACTTGAATAATCAATTTGTTTGTGTGCATGTAAGTTATGTAAATGTGTTGTATACTGAGGATTGGCTGAGTTTCGTGGTACCCCAAACCATCCAATGATCCAACGAAGTGTGAAAATACAACAGAGACGACAATGAGCTGGAAGAGTTAGATCTGGCATGAAAATAAAGCTGCGAAGATCAAACCTTCCAACCCACTGGCATATCAATAATCCCTTTTGATGCCCGCCATCATCCTCTCACCTTTAGTACTAACCTGGAAATAAGGTCTGGTCATCAAAATGTAATTTAGATTTAGTAGCTAAAAGAATGTGCTTTCCTATGTAATCTAAAATCATTTGTCATTGGAAACAATAAAGTTACTATTAATCAAGCATTCATTTCAAGTTCATTAAAGACAGCCAAACTTTCAGGCCAAGTAAAGCAATTCTTTAGTGTTCATCGCCTAACTTAAACCAATTTGCTTAAAACTTGCAAATGCTAAAAAGAGAGGCATATTTAACAGAAAATTAAAAGAGAAAGAAATAAAACCAAAACTGCAAACCTAACATGGTGTTCCCAATCATGTTTCATCAACTCCTCCAGTTGCAATGATTTACACAGTAAATAATGCAAAGTCATAAATCAAGTCCTCCTCAAGTCACCTCAGAGCACATTACAATCAACAGTTTTCTTCAACCTTGACTGTTGGGAGAGCAGAGCCCATACTGGTAAAGCCATGCTGACCACCCAGTTTTATGGGCTCTGGGCATGTGCTCGCCTCTCAACTTTAGACTTTGATATGTCACTTATCTGGAGGAGTCGACTTTCCATATTAGGGGCCACAGCTTATCTAAATGTCCAGGTGAGCTGATAATGGTGGTGTTAAATGTCTTCTAAACAGACACTGTCAATATTTTCAAAATTCTTAAATGATGTCTCTTCAACATTTTCACACCTCTTTGCAATCAAAATAACTTCGGAAATATTGCACAATTTTTGCCGTTTTTCTATCTCAAAAACGACCCCAGCATGCCATTCTTGCCAAAATGGACAAGGTAAATCTTTAGAGCAAACTTGTTTGGGCATTATGATGGGCAAAGTCTATATACATAGAATTGATCAGTCTGCTTGAGAACCCAATAGATAAGGGCTAAACTGAACCCTTAACCATGTAACAGTCAAATCCATTCATCAAATCCAGCTATTTTAAATATGTTACACTGCAACACTACTCAGTACTCATTAACATGTATAGTATTACAAACAAGTATTGGCTTACATATCACCACTAATTAACAAAAAATGTTTATATTTAATGATACATGTTGCATGAGAATAACGTCAAGGGAAATCTGTGTATTCCAAAGTCTTAACTTTCATTTTCATAAATCATTTATAAAAACAATTTGAAACATTCCTCTCCATGCTAACACTATTTTTCATGAGTGTTTATAAATACTATTAGCTTGATATCGCACATTGGCAATATTTTGTATTAACATTTTCTTTGAAATCTTAAATGTAATGTGGGAGAAGTTTCAGTGAAGGGTTTGAGTTATCTCTCAACTATTTACTTAGATAAAGGTGAGCAAACTCTCAACCCTGGTATGAGGGGCCAACATAGACTTGTCTTGTCGTTCATTCAATTATCTTTAAACCTTGATGATCTGCCGTTTATTTAACATTCAATATACAGCTAATCCTACTTCCATTACAACCATGTCAATTATAATCCCTGCAGCTAACAGTTTCCTTGTTCCATGCAATCTTGCAGAGGATGGCAGCGAAGTTTCAAAGGGATACAAATAGTCAATGAACGAATCACATAATTGAACAAAAACTTGAAGACATTGGTGAAAAAAGAAAATATCTGTCCAAATTTGTTCCAAAGGTGCTTCATTAATGCCTTAACTCCCCCATATATACAATTATTTTAATCTGGAGCTAGTTAACAACCAATGCGAGAAAAGAAGAACTGCTGGTCTAAAATAACATGTTTTCTATTCACTCCATGACTTTTTACAACTACCATATAGAAATTATCAAATTTATTACCATATCATTGTCAATTGCTTTAGCTGTCAAGTTGGACAACTCTCCTAAACTCCTGACGAGGTGTTGGTTTTTCATATATGTTACTCATCTTTCCTTAATTATAGATGGGACCAAGCAAGGTTTATAGTCTTCCCATAATATAACCAATTGACTTTCATTCATGGCATTTGTCAAAAACCATTTTCACAAAACGCAGATAAAGATTATATCCAGCAATTCCTTCTTTTGTCAGACCTGTTTTTTGACCCATTTGGAGCTGGTGTTTTTGAATGTGTAAATATGAGAGATTTGGTGAATAAATCAATGCTCTTGTGCTTTCTGTTTGGCATGAATCCAATCTCTTATCTAAGTAATAAATGTGTTGTAAAGGTGTTATATATTTCCAAGTTTATGAATATAACAATAACCAGTACAAAAGAAATCATTCCCTGTTATTTCAACAGAGATTTTGACATGCTTGACGGAAGCCATTTACCACCAGACCAGCCATCAGTAGCCATACAGAATCTTATAGGCAGTCAAAATCAAAACATAAAGCCTCCCAGAATTATATCATCAGTCAAGATCAAAAATAGGAGAAGCTCATTTTACCCAGTTTTACAGATTTTGGGGCGACATTCTGACTTTAAAAATAATGAACAATAAATGACTTAAAATTTTCATTATATATGATCAAGTCTCTTTCATATCTATTCTTCAAAGCTAATAGTTGCTTTTAAAGTGACATGCTATCTAGTAGATGAACATATTTGAAATATTTCCTTACACAAATGGAAAAAAGAAATGTCAAAATCATTAAATAATTAAAGAAAGGCTTTAAGATTCAGAATGCTGCATATTGCTATACTCAAATGAGGAATATTTTGAGAATGCATGTGAATGTTAGTTTACATATTCTCCCCGATTCCATTTTGAACATGAAGTCTTATTGTCTTATGACACTTTAGGATATCAATGATGTTCAGTTTCCCTACAAGCAAACTTTGACCGTGCCTTTCAGATGCTTACTTTTCTATGTACCCAAACAAAGTCATGTATTCATGTACCTGTAGTATATTTTTTTCTTTGAGAACTCATTCTGTAGAATTGTTAATCTTATTCTAAAACAAAGGCTCTATGAAATGCTGCTTAAATGTTGTATGCCTGCATGTCAATAAAGAATTACAAGTAGCCTGATATTGGTACAATCACTTAATGACTTCTCAATAGCACATATTATCTTATCATTTAACACCCATTGTTAGCCTTTAATTCCTCAAAATATGTTAGAAGTCATAATCCTAGTTGTTGCAATCTAAATGGCTTATCTAGGGCTTTGAAGTATTTGTAACAATTTCATCTATCAACATATCCCTAGGTTTATACTTTCTTGTAATTCTGGGAAAATGATAAGGCAAACTGTTGCTGTAGTATAGCTAAAAATTCATGTAGTTGACAAAACCTAAATCGCTTTCCAAACAAAAATTCTGTAAGTACCTTATGCAAATCATCACCCATTCTGTTAAACTATTTCACAACCAAATATTCAGGATATGTGGTATTTTTAAAGTGAATATGTATAAGGCCATTGTTAATCACCTATATTTGCACCAATCAAACCTTAAAGAGCACCAGTTAGAAAAGAAAGCATAAGCATGGAGGCCTAGAAAAGAGACACATTTCTTAAGATGACTTCATCATTTCTTCTTCAAACCCTATTTTGTGAGTTTTAAACAGATCTTTTTGTGTTGGTATTCATTAGAATCATCTCAATGAATTTTAAAATATTACATGTAAAGGAACATAAATATCCCATTGTCTAGGCCGATACAATATTACATGTAAAGGAACATAAATATCCCATTGTCTAGGCCAATACAATATTACATGTAAAGGAACATAAATATCCCATTGTCTAGGCCGATACAATATTACATGTAAAGGAACATAAATATCCCATTGTCTAGGCCAATACAATATTACATGTAAAGGAACATAAATATCCCATTGTCTAGGCCGATACAATATTACATGTAAAGGAACATAAATATCCCATTGTCTAGGCCGATACAATATTACATGTAAAGGAACATAAATATCCCATTGTCTAGGCCAATACAATATTACATGTAAAGGAACATAAATATCCCATTGTCTAGGCCGATACAATATTACATGTAAAGGAACATAAATATCCCATTGTCTAGGCCAATACAATATTACATGTAAAGGAACATAAATATCCCATTGTCTAGGCCGATACAATATTACATGTAAAGGAACATAAATATCCCATTGTCTAGGCCGATACAAATGCCGATGCTATAACTTTGAGGTATTGCTACTAAGGCTTAAATGAAACCAACTGATCGGAAACCATTGTGACATAATAAAAGACTCATCAAATGCTATTCTTCCTAAGATTAATGATTTGTTTGCTAGTCACAATAAGCTATAAATTAATGAACTGCCAGTGTATTTCCATAAGTGTATATGAATGCATTGATTATGTGAAGAATATATACAATCAATGAGTTGGTACATTTCAATGTTCATATTCATGAAAGAATGTTGAAACAAAGCCACATTTTTCATTTAAAAACGCAGATTAGCTTTATCCCCACTTTGCATTTGTGGCAATTAAAATCAAATTGCAGCAAAATCCACACAGTCACATGCAGGCAATTAAGGATTTGACCTTTTTCCATATATAACATACTTTTGTGGCTTTTAAACTAAAGAACACTTAGACAGTATAATAAAATGAGAAATTGTTCATCATGGGCAAGTTCTTTTTTTGTCTCATAGTTTTTTGTGTTTTTCAACAAAGTGATGCACTTCCTTATGGTAATTTTGGCCAATCTAGTGATTTAACCTTTCTTTCCTCATAAAAATTGCATGGACAAACAAATAAATTGCTCACATTGATGAAAGCATAGGTGTAGTGCACCACTGGCAAAATGTGATGTGACCCATTTTACAGTGCAGCAAGATTGTATACCAAACATGTCTAAATCACCATATCGGGCCAGATAACCCGTGTTTGTGTAGAGTTTGTCCTATCTCAGTTTTAACTGATAAAGCCATTCACTAATCTAAAGATGCTACCTTTGAACGAGCTAAGTCTGAACAAGATTGAGTAAACCCTCCATGGCTTCTCTCACTTGTGATGTCCTAAATTGCTCTATACTTAATATTCTTTTTAACAATTCTTGATTTATATCTAGCCAATTCCTGGATCCATACCAATACTACCTTTTATTCACCTTCAACTGACTTTCCAGTCCTCATTTATTATGCTTTCCAAGATTCCCAATGCCATGGACATAAGAGCGTTACTAGCAGTTCTTATTTCTAACAAGATATGTGATTTTCAATTACGGAGTCAGTTGTACTGCCGACTTGTAAGTTTGTTTTAGTTTTGTTTGACTTGTTGCCGCGGCTGGCTCAAAATTAATGCACAATCTCGTAACTTTAAGCGTTCAGTGTAATACTGTAGTTACCAGTGCATGATTTTTTTTGTTTTTCACTAGTCTAGATTTACTTCAGACTATTTGTAAAATTCCAATGGGCTGACAAGTCAGCTCAGGGCCCTTAACTATCACTTCATTAATGATTTTGTTGGCCTAAAACAAGACTGCATAATAACCAACAAGAACATTAGTAACTTGAGGCAAAAATGATGGTAGTTCGTTAAACTCTATTAGAGCAAATATAGAATTTTGCAGACTTTATATATAAATTATTATAAGAAAAGGAAAAATTTAATTACCCATATGAACAATTTTTACATTTTCAAACCATATTTTCAAAGTTATCGCTTCCTTTCATTCTATCTTTATGTCAACTAATTGGCACACATTATTTTTATATGAGTAGATATGTTTTCGTTTTATTGCATTTTATCATTGTCAACAATTTTCTTTAGTTAAACCGTGATACCCAACTCATCTTGGATAGAGGAAAACCCCTTGTAAGAGATCCTACAAGGGTCCGTCAGGACAGGTAGAACCATTGTGTTCTGTTTGTCAGATGTAAAACATCTCATGGACATTCGAATCTATCACTTCTCTGATTTGAACCCAATCAGAGGTGTCTTGTGCTGCCTGTCCTCTAACCACACAGCTGTGGAGGGCCCTAATGAGTTAAGAGTATCTGTGTTTTTGATGGTGTTGATAGGAGATGCTAACATAGATGCGTCCCTGAGAGAAACTGTGAACTACATTCTTGTATTACCAGACACACTGGACATGTGTTGTTTGCCTGAATCACAATCTAACATAGTCTTGGTCTGAATAAGAGTACTTAATTTTTAAATATTCTGGGATATATGTAATACTATAATGAATAAAACCCTTTTCATACTGTTATTCGCAAGGCAAAATAAAATAGCTTATTCATGTCCACACACACACCACAAAAAAAGTCCCAAAATTTTCAGTATTAAAAAGATTTGAAAAAGAGAGAATTGGCTTATCATAGGCAAATTCTCCTTCTGTCACATTTTTACAAATTGTTGTCTTTTACAAAGATGTTAAAAGCTTGTCTGCATTGGGGTAAGGATTATGTCATGCCCTTATTACCATAAGAAAATGATTTAGATCTTTGGTATATTCAGGTGTTCCAAACCATCAGTAAACTTAAAATATTGGTTTTATGTCTGCTACAAAGGTCCTCCACTGCCTTGGTTAGATGACAGGCAACACAAGACACCCCTGCGTGGGTTCAAATTAATTTGAATATGAACTGGTTGAATCGTGGTTACTGAAGGCAAGTTTTTGTTTGTTTATTTTTTTGGGTATGTTTGTTTTTTTGTCACTGCATCAAAAGTATTACTGTTGAATTGTAATTCTCAGCTAATCATGTTTGGAAAAAGACCCCTTAGTACAGCCAATAAAGGCTAGTCAACCATATTCTCAAGTCAGCTGCTAGACTACACCTAATGAAAATTCAAACCTAGTGCTACCGTTATTTGAACCAACATTAAGAGTTTATTTATTTATTTCAAGTTAAGTCCTCTCAGCACAAGGCAATGAAGGCTCCTGGAGGCAACATTGACAGTCGATTGATAAATTGTCAAAGAATTTCAGCCACGCCCCGATATCAAACTCAATGCCCTATGTATAATATATTGGTATTGCTACAAACTGGCTCATAATGCTATTCTTATAGATTTGTGACAAAACTGCATTTAACACACAAGGTTAATAATAACCAATGATCACCAGCCTTTTAAATGAAGATAACATGTGGTCTGAATTATACAATCTGGGGGCATACAAACATTTTAAAAGAAATCTGATTGGATAGGTCAGCATTAACTGCAACAGCTCTCATTGGATAATGATATCACAGTAAAGCAAGTATTGTACAATGAATATGATTGGTCATTCACATTGTTGTACAAATTCTGATAGGAGTATCTTCATTTCAATGTGGCAACACTTCTCATTTCTGTATCATCAACATATTGCAGTGGGAATCTACCTTTGAACCTAATTTAGTAACTGAATGAATGGATGGTGTTTTAAGGCGCATTGACGGCTAAGGTCATTTAGCGCGCATTATGATGATGTAAATAAATGTAAATTAAATTATTTACAGGTTAAAATGTATTTGATTAAAGAAAATAAATAAGAATTTGTAAATATATTAACTTAAAATCTTTCTGCATATACAAACTCACTACAATACACTTTAAACATAAATTAATATTCAATTAAACAAACCAAAAATTGCTCATAATGAGCAGTTGCTCCTTTGACACTAGTTTTTTCTACACAATACTCTGGAGATAATATGGTTCATATAGCCTTTTCCTGTCTCATGATATTTTCAGAAGACATTTAAACCAACTAGACACCAAATCTGTCCGAAAAGTTCATTGATTACATAAGTGGTAATCACAGACACAAATCTAAGGTTCAGAGCAAGACAAATGTAAGTCCTTTACAAACATGAAGCACTTTGATGGTTCAATGCAAGACTAGATGTGCAGCACTTACTATATTATTGCACTGAACTCTTGACTTGCTATTATAGTCTTTGATGAGCTTTTGAATTTGAGAACAAAGATGGTCATCACATTCAAATTCTGAAGTTGTTACTATGATTATAACAGTAATAATCAATCATTGACAGATTAAGTTACTGTTTGGTTAAATTCAAGGATTTAGATGTGATGAGGGACTGAATTATCCACTTGCTATGTTTCAAGTGCAGTGTGATACAAGAGGATATGATATCATCTTAATTAGGAAAGTCATCTACACGTCATGTGTCAGCTACTAAACACATGATTCTAAATACAAACTACTTATTCAGACAAGAGGTTCTTCTCTGCAGTATCTTTATAACTACATGCATTATTTGAAGTGTATTTTCTAGATGCTCATTTGAACTGTCCCATTAGATAATTTTAACAAGTACCCACATCAAAGGGTTAAGAGCAAAAGCATAGAGGTAGGCAAAGGAAGTATTTTGCCCCGTATCTAAAGTTATATATTCTACCAGAGACATAGATAACAGAGATTGGCAACTCCGGAATTATCGCCAAATTCTCGCGTGCCGCGAGGTTCTGCGAGATAAGGAAAGTGCGTACCTGTTTATCCGTTGCCACGGGAGATGTCAAGCGAAATTGATACTTCTTTATTACAGTAAAATAGCTATGTTTTGGTTATCTGATTGGTTGTCTGAAACAACTTCTGGACATTTTGTTTTATTTTCGTTTTATAATATTGATTTTATGTTAAAAACAAAACAAAAAGTTCCAGTAGGCCTTCTTTTTCAATGACAGGCTTGATTACCATGCAATTCAGAATTGTACTTATAACGACAATGTCTTTCAAGCAAAGGTTTGAATAATATTTTGTAATAAATCAAGTGACTCTATTTAGTTGCAGTTAATAACCAAAGCATGAACTTTCCACTAAGACATGATAGTTTTCGTCAATATTAAAAGATTGCTTTCTCACTTCATTTCATTTATTCTGTGTCGTAAAACTGTTTACAGTGCTAATTTTGTCAAAACAAAACACATTTTTCATCATGTCATTATTTCAAGCCAAATGTTTCAATTTAAGAAAATTTAAAGTATTTCATGATGTTAACATGTATGTGATGAGAATTTTTGTAAAAGTGGATTTAGTAAACGAAAGGACACGTAAGAAAAAACTGACGTGCAAAGTTTTTCAATACACCTTTTACCGCAGATTCCTCTAATATTGATTGCAAATCAATAACTACATAATAATTCTTAAATACGTAAGGGTCTTGTCTTATCATGCTGCTGACCGAAATGATTTTAGAAATGTGAGATTTTTTAATGTTAAGCTAAAGCAAATAGTGTGTCTTGCACGTTCGTTTTTATTATCATTTCTCAACGAGAAATTAAGTCAAATCACACTACTTTTAAAACCAGACGGACGCTTTAAACAGATCAAAACCTCCCTATTATGTTTTCGGGATCTTTAGGTCATTAAATTTGAATGAGGTGTTAGAGAGTGGAAAAAGGGTTAGCGCCACACACTTCTTGTGTAATCGCCCTAGCATCAAAAGGTTTTATGACATCAAACTACATACTTTATGGGATGGCAATTTACAATCATAGCCTGTATTGTCCACTACCGTGATTGACTCTATCACCCTTCGTTCTTCAAATGACACATTTTACTTGACATATTTGCAAGCGATCGGAATTTAGAAGAAGTATGACAAAAAAGGAAATATCGTGGTGTTTCTGATTAAGAAGATGAAGATCTATCCATGCTCTTTTGTCCATTAATTGAATGGATTTTCTTCTTCTTATATAGGAATATCACTTTGAAAATACGGGAAACTATAGAACTTAGTCAGCATTTAATACGGGATCAATTCAAACTCATTCAGACGTTTTCAGTAATAACACGTTTGATAAAATCCAAGTCATACAATTTCAGTTTTAATTGATGCAAAAATGAAAGATTGTGATTGAAAATAAATTGGCTGAAATCATGCTTATGCTTGTGTGATAAGGCAAACCTGGTATAACTTCGTTATAAACACAACAATCACCATAAAAAAGCGGGTAACCATAAAACAAAAATAACACTTCAGGAAAATGTCAAGTATGATATGATCCAGTGCATAGTAAATGGGGAATATTGAGTACGCAATAACTTCTAAATGACAAAGAATATCAGACTGAAAATTTGGATATCGACAAAATCATATTATCCCAATAAAATGGACATAAATTAGAAATGTTTGAATAAACCTCCATTAAAACATTTTACTTTGGACAAGTATGAAATATTTTGGTTGAAAATAAAATGGCCGAAATCACGATCATGCTTGTGTGGTTAAGTAAACCTGGTATAACTTCGTTATGGAAGCGAACATTACTTTAAAAATGCGGGCAACCATAAAATAAATATAACCCTTCAGGAAAATGTCAAGTATGATATGATCCAGTGCATAGTTTTTTAGTTTTACTGTGCACAACTTTGTTAATTTTTGGTTGGAAATCAAGATAGCTGAACTCTTTAGGGTAGTAAATGGGATATATTTAGTACGCAATAACTTCTAAATGACAAAGAATATCAGACTGAAAATTTGGAAATCGACAAAATCATATTATCCCAATAAAATGGACATAAATAAGAAATGTTTGAATAAACCTCCATTAAAACATTTTACTTTGTCCAAGTATGAAATATTTTGGTTGAAAATAAAATGGCCGAAATCATGATCATGCTTGTGTGGTTAAGTAAACCTGGCATAACTTCGTCATGGAAGCGAAGATTAATATAACAAGAGGGCCATAATGGCCCTTTATCGCTCACCTGAGTTCTGTTTGAAAAAGAGGTATATTTAAGACAGAGTGGTTGGTATGTTTCAAACTCTTCTAAGTGCTAATTGCATTGAATACTCTAAGCCAATGCTCTTGCTTGTTAACATTTTTTTATATTGACCCCACATGACCCAGTTTCAAACTTGGCCAACATTTTTATTGAGACAATCATTCTGACCAACTTTCATCAAAATTGGACCATAAATGTGGCCTCTAGAGTGTTCACAAGCTTTTTAAATTATTTGACCTAGTGACCTAGTTTTTGACCCCACGTGAACCAGTTTCAAACTTGGCCAAGATTTCATTAAGACCATCATTCTGATGAACTTTCATCAAAATTGGAACATAAATGTGGCCTCTAGAGTGTTCACAAACTTTTTAAATTATTTGACCTAGTGACCTAGTTTTTGACCCCACATGACCCAGTTTCGAACTTGGCCAAGATTTTATTGAGACAATCATTCTGACCAATTTTGATAAAAATTGGACCATAATTGTGGTCTCTAGAGTGTTCACAAGCTTTTTAGATTATTTGACCTAGTGACCTAGTTATTGACCCCACATGACCCAGTTTCGAACTTGGCCAAGATTTTATTGAGACAATCATTCTGACCAACTTTCATCAAAATTGGACCATAAATGTGGCCTCTAGAGTGTTCACAAACTTCTTAAATTATTTGACCTAGTGACCTAGTTTTTGACCCCAAATGACCCAGTTTCGAACTTGGCCAAGATTTTATTGAGACAATCATTCTGACCAACTTTCATCAAAATTGGACCAAAAATGTGGCCTCTAGAGTGTTCACAAACTTTTAAATTATTTGACCTAGTGACCTAGTTTTTGACCCCACATGACCCAGTTTCGAACTTGGCCAAGATTTTATTGAGACAATCATTCTGACCAATTTTGATAAAAATTGGATCATAAATGTAGCCTCTAGAGTGTTCACAAGCAATTGTTGACACACGCACGGACGCACGGACGGACGACGGACATCTCGGTATCACAAAAGCTCACCTTGAGCACTACGTGCTCAGGTGAGCTAAAAATGCGGGCAACCATTAAACAAAAATAACACTTCAGGAAAATGTCAAGTATGATATGATCCAGTGCATAGTTTTTTAGTTTTACTGTGCACAACTTTGTTAATTTTGCTTGTAAATCAAGATGGTTAAACTCATTAGGGTCGTAAAAGGGACATATTCAGTACGGAATAACTTCTAAATGACAAGAAATATCAAACTGAAAATTTGGAAATGTAGAAAAACAAACCCTTTCTTTAAAATGGACTTGAATTGGAAATGTTTGAAAAACCCTCCTTTAGAACAGTTTGAATCTAAAACTACGCAATTATCACGTTCATCGCACCAAACCACGAAATTGCGAACAATTCAATCAAGTTTGTCGCAGTTTGCCATGTTTATTTCTTTGATAATCGCTTGCTGATCGGTCTTGTTGGATGGAGAAACCTTCTAGCAATAACAATATAGTAAATTCGGTAAGAAAATAATTTAATTATGACTTCAAACACGCTTAAATGTGTGTTGCCTATTTCGCGTTTAGTTGAAAATAGCGTCGATAGACAGATCTCGAAAGGTCTCGCTAAATAACGCGTCATGCGAGATATCGCAGAAACCGGCTATAGGTAAAGAAGGAGTTGCCAATCTCTGTTATCTATGTCTCTGATTCTACATCATTTGGTCCAATATTCGATTTAACCCTTTACCAAACGCCAAATTTTCCACTGTCCCAAATTGAAAGGGTTTACAGACGACATTTTAAAATGCGATGAAATTGGAAAATAATCTTCTGATAGGGCAGAAAACATTGTGAGAAAAGGTGGAGCAATTTCTCCTTTTCCAACAAAGTTTTCTAAAGTCGTCTGCAACAAAGTGGTCAAATGTCGTTATTGTTTGGGAAAGGGTTAAGTGTCCCTTACATAAGTGACATAATCTTTGATCATGTGCCAACTGTGAGTATTGTCACTTTTGTATAATGCATGAATACAAATGACCTTGAAAACTAATTTGCATTTCTTAATGAGTAACCTTTTTTCCAAACAATTGACCAATTGACAAAAATACCGCCCTAATGTTTGTTGGAGATGTTACACTATAGGAGCTTTTGAAAGCAATATCCACATACACACATGCTTCTATTTGTCGGACTTCTGAACACACTTTTATTGGTCAAATCGTTTTAAGTAGTTCTGTTCATTGGTCAATTTGAAAAACTTCCGTCTTTATGTTTAAAAGAGGCTACTTGACAATACGGGGTTCAGTATGAAACTACAATAAGTCTTTCACGGAGCCCTGGAAAAGGGCTATTACAAATCAAATCCACCTACATTTTTATTTGTCAGGGGTTCATACATAATATCATTGGTTGAAATTTTATGAATATTCATTTGGGGCATCTAGGCAACAGGTCAATGCCTCCTTTTACATGTATTCTGAGATTTCTATTAGACTAAGGAAAACAAAAATTTGTTTGTTGGTAAAGAATTGTTTTAAAATAAAAACTTCTGTTTAATCACACCACTTCTCTTTATGACGAAATGGTTCCATACAAATGCAACAAAGGTAAAAGTAATTGTTCATCCTGTTCACAACTGTCATCTGCTGTTGCTCACATTTTGGATCAGCCACTACCTGCAGTATGGGGGACTGGGTTACATGGTTTGACAAGTAGTAGCTGGTGAGATTGGGACAGCTCGCCTTGTGTTAGATAAACACAACATGAATCGTCTTGTTGCAATTATCTAGCTCCGAGATAGAACAATGAGCAAGCAATTAACCCATTACCAAACAATACTGACATTTGCCAGTCTGCTGCAGAAGACTATGGAAAACATTGCAGGGAAAGCAATTTCTCCTTTCACCACAATGTTTTCGGCTCTATCAAAAGATTATTTTTCAATTTCATCTCATTTTCAAATGTCGGCTGCAAACTCTTCCGATTTGGGACAGTCCAAAATTTGGCATTTAGTAAAGGGTTGACCTTTTCCCACATATGCAGTTTTGTGACTGGGCTAGAGTGAATGCAAGGGCAGACAGTTATTAGGGAGTGTGAGAAACATCATTTCAGGTGTGATACTTATACGAAACCAATTTGTGACATGAAGAAAAGGCATGGAAATAGCATCTTGTTGTAATGTCACATTGATCACAGAGGTTATTTACATCTTTCCCAATAAGTGTATTATTTATGAAGCAGTGTTGCAGATATATCCATAATAACTCCAATGAATGTTTGTAATGAATAAGAAACTAGGGCTAAAGACCCACAAATGACATGTTTCTTGTTTTATTGCAATACATGTCCATACATTTCCATTTTAAGGCTTATGTTTGATCTTTGCCCAAGCCTCCTAAATTGAAATTTGAAAAGCATTTGCCAGAGTTTTCATTTTACTTCAAAATTGTAGGTGAAGGTTAGGACTTTGACCCACTGGTGGTGACCTTGACCTTTGACCTTACTCAGGTTGTGACTTTTATTGACCTTTGACTCTATTACTATAATCAGATTCTTGCTATTATTGAGCAACAGGAGCCAAAGAAGTTCATCAAAAGTTTGTGGCTAAGAAGATCAAAGTTTGTCACTGAAAAATTTAAAGACAATTTATTCATTTTCATTTATATGGAATTCACTTCATTTAAATATTTTTTCAACAACGGCGCGATGCCACAATCATAATGATGGAGGAAAACCCCATACATGACTGCCCATAGAATCTTCGATAGTTTAGAGAACTTTGTTACAAAATCAATAAAATAACAATAATTCAAACTACCTCATTCGTTCCTTTTCACACATTTTATTGAGACTGCAACAGACAACATTTAGAATATTTGTTGAAAAAGGATGATTGCACTTACAAGCATTTTGAAGAGAGACCCAAGTTTTGTAGTGGTTAAATAATCAATTCAAAGATTGTTCTTACAAGTAATTTGATAAGATTCAAGTTTTGTAATGGTTAAATAATCAATTCAAAGATTGTTCTTACAAGCAATTCAGTCATGACTCAAGTTTTGTATTGGTTAAATAATCAATTCAAAGATTGTTCTTACAAGCAAATTGATAAGATTCAAGTTTTGTATTGGTTAAATAATCAATTCAAAGATTGTTCTTACAAGCAATTTCATAAGATTCAAGTTTTGTAGTGGTTAAATAATCAATTCAAAGATTGTTCTTACAAGCAATTCAATCATGACTCAAGTTTTGTATTGGTTAAATAATCAATTCAAAGATTGTTCTTACAAGCAATTCAGTCATGACTCAAGTTTTGTATTGGTTAAATAATCAATTCAAAGATTGTTCTTACAAGCAAATTGATAAGATTCAAGTTTTGTATTGGTTAAATAATCAATTCAAAGATTGTTCTTACAAGCAATTTCATAAGATTCAAGTTTTGTAGTGGTTAAATAATCAATTCAAAGATTGTTCCTACAATCAATTTGATCAGACTCAAGTTTTGTTTGGGTTGGATATTGTATTCAATCCAATCACTCTGGATGCATAAACAGCCTTCCAGTGTTTCATGGCCCCTTTCACAACACAAATGATTACTATAAACTCGCAGCAGACAAGTTACAAACTTTAAAACAAATAAAGAGTCTGTATACTCCCATTTGGTCTAATTGTTTTCAATGCCTAACCACTGTTTCCATGATACCTCTCTTTACCTCAACTGTTATAGAAGACTTTATAAACCATTGTGGGAAAAGGACAATTCTGATTACTATCACAATACTCAATAATACTTTATTTGCTGCGTCTGGTGCAGAGCATCTCTAGGAAGCCAGTGTGATAAAGAATAAATAGCTAATAAGACCAATTTATCCTTTGGTCCCATCATTATGAGGAAACTGCATGAGGTTTTGCTATATTCTGTTGTCATTATTACTTCAATTTGTACCAGTCACATTTTCCATATAGGGAGAATTAGTCAATAAACAGCTTTATTCATTATATTTTTCACTTATTGCCCGTTTAATAACAAGTCAAATTGAGTCAAGTTTCTATACTATTGGTCACAAAGGGATGTAATCTAGTTATGAAAACCAGAATTTTGCAGGTAAGAGTGGTCTCCTACCTAATTCTAGCCAAGAAAACAACCCAATCCAGCTTTTTTTTCTCTTCCAATATGTGTAATGTTTCACCTTTTACCACTTTCCCTTGTGTTTTTAGACAACTTAATAAATGGTAGTTCAAAAATGAGTATTTACTGAAATAAGCAATTTATCTTTCTACGATATTTTCATGAGCTATCTTAATTCTTTTATGTTAGGATGGTTAAACAGTTCAAGTTTGATTACTTGTTTGTTGCGTTGATGTATTTTGATTAAAGTGTTACCGGGTATATTGTGACTCCTTGCTCATAATCAGTGGATGGAGTGCCATATCTGTCCATAAGGGCTAATCAAACTGAGGAAGGCATTCAGTAAGTCAGCTGGGTGACTTCGTCTAATGAGAATTCAAAACCTCACCACCGTGAGGAGGGGCCATGTGATCTAAAGTTCTATAATCTAACCAATAAGCAAGGGTGGCACCAGTTGTTGCTTGAAATACTTATAAAACTGATTAACATAAAAGAATGTGAATCAATCTATAGTACTCTAAAAAGTTACTGGTAAACATGTATCTAAGTTTGCTTGTCAAACGGTCAACTCATACCAAATCTGGTCAGATTGTACATGATTCTTTGGTCAACTCGTATTTTCCAGATCATATCATACCTTCCTTGTGTTTCTTTTTGAAAATAGATATCAGATAATAATTTGTTAGTGAACCTTGAAGCCTAATTGGTTAACCAATTTACATTCTTAATTGCATAAACATTTGCACAAATGTTTTTGATAAGATCAATTATAGTGTATTCCTCATGTAACTACCTTTTGCTATAACAACCACTAATCAATGTTACAACCTTCAACAACCACTAATCAATGTTACAACCTTCAACAACAAATCATCAAGCAACACTAAATTTTGATGAACAGTTATATTTGTGTCATTATTGTGTGCCTTAAAGGGACTCTCTCAGAGAGGGAGATATCAACATTTTGAAATAAATCGTCTTCAACCGTAAAATAAACAACATAGATTTCTGAAGTAACATAGAAATAGATTATTGACAGCTTCCCAACCCTGCTCGTAACTATACAAAGAACATCTAGAACATTAAAATCACAGAAACCTATGACCGTTTAAACAGGTTTATTTTGTAAACAACGTCTAAAATTAGAGTAAGAGGTGGTAATTTAAGATACCGTCGTCATGAGGGTCTTTGGAAAAACCCATTTTCCGCGCATGTGCATGGACACCTACACCATTTCCGTCAAGCGATAATGTTTCGAAGGAGGAGGAAAACAAACAGATTAAGTCAATTCTTGGCTAATTAGATATAATCGTTGTTTGTTAATTTACCATTACCACCTAGGCATTTGCCATTCAGTGGGCAAGATAAAACTGGGGAAAAATAGGCACCAATTATTCATAGGATGTTAAGATATACCTTCCTGAAAGGATAACAAAAGGTATTGTCAGAATAACAAGATTGAAAACTTAATAGAACAAATGCCATTTCAAATCAAATTTCATATTATAAATTTGTTCCTGCAAAGGAATTTTCATTTCAGAAAATAGGTTAATAAGCAGGTTAGGATAATCCAAGCAAGTTTGCAATGAGTTTATTTTTTCCTTCATGGAGATCATTGCTTTGGTTATGTCGACATGTTTTAATACCGTTTTAAGAGATTAAGAATTCACCCACATAAAGCAAATTGCTCTAATGCCCTCCTGTTGTCAACCTTAAACTCCTGACTCAGCTAAATAACCATTTACCCATTCCTCCATATGGGTATTTGTGGCTGATCCAAATTCAAAGCAACAGTAGACAACATCATATAGTACTCAATATATTGTTTCTACAATATTGTATGGAAACTAGTGCTATGTGGGGAAAATGGCTCCTAAAGAGCAATTTATACTTTTAACAAACTGGTTTGTAGAGTCTTCAGCAGATAGAGCATATAAGGGGTTAAAAAATAGGACATAACCCTTCAAATAGAAAACTTTAAAAAAATATGACATAACCCTTAAAATAGAAAACTTTAAAAAAATATGACATAACCCTTAAAATAGAAAACTTTAAAAAAATAGGACATAACCCTTAAAATAGAAAACTTTATATCTCCCTCAAACAAAGAAACTTGAAAACATTGTGCAAAAGGGAGAAGCTTAATTGCACAGCATAAACAAAGTCTCTCTCATCACTGATTCTAATAGTTTTGTATCAAAGGCACATTTATCCTACAGATTACTTTTTCATTTTCAAGTGTGGTTTACACCGTCTGCTGGTAGCTACACAAATAAAGAGAGAAGGGCAGCAATCTAAAAATATCCATAACTATCTTTCTGCATAACACAGCATGGTAAAAAAGAGTGTAAAATAGCCATTCCTTTCAGCATACAGCAATTCACACAACACACTGTGTGGTCATCAGGTAAGATTGGGTTTGTTCTTTATAAATTATGTTGTCCTTAGGTACTATTATTACCTTTAAGAAATTAGTAGGTTACTTTAACCAATATTTACAAAAGTGGAAATTGTTCCTTTTGAGCAACTTCAACTTTCTCAACAGTGGTTTCCTTGACATTCTGCTGCATGTGCTTTTTAACAAGCATTCATCAAGTGAGGGTTAAAATTAACTATGAAAAGGTCACCGACAAAGAGCAGTCGTTAAAGTAAATTGTGGAATTTACATCATTCCAAACGGAATCATTTCATACCAATAGCACTTTTTGAACATCTAAAAAGCAATCTAAAATAAGTAATTGTGGCAATATTTTTGTAATTCTTTCTCTCATTCACACACACCTATATCAATTGACTAAAACACACTGGTAAAAAAAAGAAAGAAATAGCTCAAATAGCAATTTCTTCTTTTTCAATCAAACCATTTTCTAAATCACTACTGAGCACTCAATCTGGACTACAAAAACATCAACATGAGGGAACTGGGTCAAACATGATTTATACATGATCGGAAATAGTTATTTGGAGTAATTTGTTAAATAACAATTTACACATAGCCTTATTTAAATATCATTACTTCTTGTTTCTTTGTATATTCTGTCATTTATACTTATTTATTTGTTTAATTGTTGGAGGAAGTGACCTATATGCCCAACGTGGCCGGGTATTGTATTATTATATACATGTATCTACTTTACTGTTTATACTTAACACATGTCACTTTAATAAAATATTCATTCATTCATTCATTCATTCATATTTGCAGCCAAGAATATACTACAGTCATTTTATATGTTGTTCAAGGACAGTCGTTAGTGTATGATCAGGAGCAGTACAGGCTTATCAAAAACAAACATCTGAAAGTTTATATCACATCAAGACAGAGGATAAATCAAGGGGTGGCGAAATCTGATTTAGATTTACTTCACAATAAATGCAATTTCTTCTCCTGCACTTGTCCATAAAATGGTTATGTATTTAGTTATAGTAAAAGTTCACTTGTTTGTTAAAGCTTTTGGACAAACTGGGCGTTTCGGTAAATTGATTTTGTCGCCCCTGATAAAACTATGTTAAGCCATCGCTAAACATGTTATATGGTAAGTTCATTGATGCAAAAGACTAACAAGTCTTGTACACAACCAGCACTATATAAAAACTTCATTTCAAGACTATATCAAGGCTGTAACTTTCCTAAACAAGAGGGCCAGGATGGCCCTAGAACTGCTCACCTGAGATTACAACCTATTTAAAGAATAGTTAGAAACGCGGTTTTTAACTTTTACACAGAGTTTCTTGTGCTTTTATGCATTGACCCTTATTTTATTAACATTTTACAAGTTTGAAACTGTATGCTTGATGTGCGACTTTAAAATGATACATAATTCTTACAATGCGGAAACTGAATATTTTACTTTTACAGATTGTATGTATGAAGATCAGCCTGTACTTTCATCCAGTATGATCTATTGTTCCCATTATGTGGTTATCATTTTGGCACATTTGGACATCCAAATTGATTTGATCTATTTTGTTAAAAATTCTACCATACATTTTCATAAATATAGTAAAAAATGTAAACAGGTCCAAAGTTCAACGCACCCTGGTGGCCATGTTTTTCGATATAAAAATTCTTTGAACAATCTTTTAAAAGGGGCCCAAAAGCAGATTCCTGTGAAATTATTCTGAAATCTGATCAGTAGTTTCTGACAAGACGGTTTGTTAAGGTTTTAACCAAATATGGACATGGCAGCCATCTTGATCACATTACTAATTTTGTTTTGACAAATCTTTCTCCTTTCCAACTAGGGATGTTCAGCATGACATCAAGTAGAAATTGACCCAGAGGTTTTGGAAGAAAATATGTTTATCAAGTTAAAAATTTTACCTTACATGTATTTAGTGAAAACGAAAACACATTCAAAGTTCAACGCAACCTCGCAGCCATGTTTTCAAGATATCTAATTTCTTTGAACAATCTTTATATAAGAACCTTCCTGTGAAATTATTTCGAAATCTAATCAGTAGCTTCTGACAAGAAGATTTTTGTTAAGGTTTCTACCAAATATGGGCATGGCTACCATTTTGGGTTACATGACTTTTTTATTTTTTTGAAAAACCTTCATCCTCCAACTAGGGATGCTTCACATGATATCTCATTGAAATTGGCCCAGAGGTTTGGGGAAAAAAAGATGTTTGTTAAGTTATAAATTTTACCATACATGTATACATGTATATAGTGAAAACAAAAACATGTTCAAAGTTCAACTACCCTTGTTGCCATGTTTTTCAAGATATCTAAAAAGAAATTAATAATCTTCATAGAAGGGCCTCCAAAGAGGTTTCCTGTGAAATTATTTCGAAATTTGACCGGTGGTTTGAGACAAGAATTTTTTAGGGTTTTTACCCAATATGGGCACTTGGGCATGGCAGCCGTTTTGGTCACATGACTAATTTTTTTTGTAACAAATCTTTCTTCACTATAACTAGGGATGCTTCACATGAAATCTCATTGAAATTGGCCCAGAGGTTTGAAAAAAAAAAGATGTTTGTTAAGTTATAAATTTTACCATACATGTATATAGTGAAAACAAAAACACATTCATAGTTCAAGCACCCTGGCGGCCATGTTTTTTAAGATATTAAAATTCTTTAAACAATGTTTAAAAAGAGGCCTCCAAAAAACATTTCCATGAAATTATTTTGAAATCTGACCAGTGGTTTCAGACAAGAAGATTTTAAAAATTGCAGAAATTCCCCCTTTTTCATGCCACGGCATCCAAAGTTCTGCATGCGATCAATTTCTTTGAACAACTTTTGAAAAGCATCACCGAGGGGACATTCCTGAGAAGTTCGGTTGAGATTGGCTCAATAGTTTAGGAGGAGAAGATGTTTAAAGAAATTGTTGACAGCGCACGACGGACGACAGACATTGGGCGATCACTAAAGATTACCTTGAGCACTTTGTGCTCAGGTGAGCTAAAAACTTAATATAGGCTTCTACTAATGCATAGATATACTCAATTTTTAGCACCTGCCACAGAAATTAATAAAACATCTATTACTGAAGGAGACATTTTTCTATATAAACTTTGCCTATATCACAATGAGTTCTTGCCAATGTCACAGACTAAATGTTATATAAAATAATTGGCAATTATTCTGGCCAGTTGCTTTATATGAGGACCATATGGGATAATACCTATATTGTTGACTGACAGGAAATGTCATTCATCTTGTTCAAGAAAGGTTTGAACTTTTTTTACTGTTATTAAGTGCCAAAAATAAGGCAATTGAAATTATAAACTCTCTCCTATTAAGGACGTTCTCGGTAGTTTTAACCGTGCACTTCATCTGCGCATCCAAGGGAGATAATAATTTGTTACCTTAGATGTACTTGCATAGTAGTCTGATAAACTTTTAATCGGATGAAATTTACTGTATGCAATTTTTTTCGAAGAATTATCATATTATCCATACAACTTTAAAAGGTTATTAACATCATTATATATTTCTCACGCATATTAAGCCCCCGCGTCTATTTTTAAGTTTGAAGTTATTTAAATAGTTTTTATAAATGTTTTTCGCAAATAGGGTTACACTGTCATTTTACAGAAAAACTAACCCGTCAATATATATATATTTTTTTTTCATTTTGGATTTCAAAATTAAATTCTTCTTCTCATACTAAAAAATAAAAAAAATATGTGAAAGGAATTTTTAAATATCTTCATTTATTTGTAATATACATATCAATTTTCATTGTTTTTTGTTGAATACAAACATTTGAAAAACTGATTTGGATTACAAAAAATGTTTTTTGTGTCAATAAACCTTCAAGAAATTATTTTAATACCTTCGAAGATGGTATGGTCATTTTTACATTTTTGCCCCAAACGGTTACCATAGAAACATAGACCTGCATTTTTCTTTTCGTTTTTGAATTCACAATAGAATTTCAAGTAACATTCTATGAAAGGATTATTTTCTTATAAAACTGTAGAACATGTCCTTAACAGATTTATTTTCAACCCTTCCATATTTGGAATGCCATGGCTTACAAGATTATCATCCTGTTACTCAAAAATAACTCACTTTGACACATCTGCTGCAGAATACTTCAGACACCATTGTGACCAAAGGATGAATTATTCCAAACTTGGATCAGTCAAAAATGTCCATATGGGGGGTAGATGGTTCGCCAATGATGCAGTAACTGTTATACCTTTTTGTCAAAATGTATAAAAATGCCCTAGCTCCTGAAGGTAGATCTTTTCTTTCTTCAATATATTCTCTTTGTGATCTTGTACTGTCTTTTATACCATACAACTAATCTCTACTGTTGAGATATTAGATTGACTTGTTTAATATCAAGGGAAAAGGCTTGAACTTATCCACAAGTTACAATTTCAGGAACATCATTGATGTTAAGTAAGGATGGGAGGGCAAGTTTCCAGACTCACCACAGAGATTGTTGCTCAAAATCTGGCCAAACCCAGAAATTCGATCGTCGGCCATATTGTTGGGGTAAGCAAGCATTCTCTTGTCATTACATGATTGACAAGGCTCATACTGTGCAGCATATCATCAATAGTTATGTTATCTAACAATTCCAGACTCTTTATAGATGGTTTGGTTTGTTTATAAAGGGATTAATGTTGTGTCAACAATTTCTTCTTAAAATTATAGATGAATGAAGCTCTTTAATATTCAACCCACATAACTCCCTCAAATTTCAAATTTGATGCGACCATGATTTGAACCCACCATGAGAGATGCTTTGTTACCTTTAAGCTCGAAACTCTAACAGCTCAGCCACATAACCCCTCTCAAGGGTTCTAACTGAGTCAGAGAGGGCCATAGTGATTATCAAACGCTATTTGACCCCGCCACCTTCAGACCTTTCTCTCACACAACTGCTGCAGTAAACATGAAAAATCACTGTGACAAAAGGATAAATTTTTTTTAACAGTTTTTGTCACAATGGTTTCTACCAAATATACAGAAAAAAATTACAAAAATATTTTTTGGTCGTCTGTTGTTGATATGATTTTGGACCGTCCAAATATAAAAATATTGGTAAACACAGGCCTATCAAGGTCCAATCCTTTGAAATTTGACACTTTCACTTCATAGACAATTCACTTCCTTTTAAGCAGATGACATTTAACAATATTTGTATACAAGGAATGAAAATATTGTTGGAAATTCATACTGATTAACAAAGAAGTTAGTTTAGGAAATGAGAGTTTGCTCCTGATAAGCACAGGTTTTGTTTTCCAAATAATTTGTTCCCTGATACAAATTATATTTAATGCCTCTTTAGAACAAAAATTTAAGCATTGTAATAAACGAAGAA
Organism: Cerastoderma edule; assembly: GCA_947846245.1. Lineage (NCBI taxonomy): Eukaryota > Metazoa > Mollusca > Bivalvia > Cardiida > Cardiidae > Cerastoderma > Cerastoderma edule. Next base: position 40,753,747 of record OX401405.1, on the reverse strand, counting down.
ATTGCCCACCTTGATTAAATTTTCTAGATGATGTTAACAATAATATTTTTCCCCTTATCATTCATTCACTTCCTTAATAACTTGTCAATTGCTCCAAATCAAACAGAACAAGTAGAGGGTTTTACCAAGCATATAAGAGAAGAGTTTTTGTTGTATTGCAGAAAATGATCAAGAAGAGGAATGCCAATGTAGAAATCACTGCTGCACGGCTATGTAACATACAGCCTGACTCACAGGTCTTGGAAGTGGGATTTGGACCCGGGGTGGGTCTTAAAGCAGCATATGAGTATGTTAAAGGTATGTAGACTCAATTACAGGGAACAATACAATACTGTAAAAAGTCCATCCTCAATGTGAAGGGCATTCATTCTTCAAGTTTGGAAAATTGGTCACACATACATGTATTATTACTCGCCCACTCCTGAGTATATTTGATACGCTTTCGATTTTGGTCTATGGTAGGAGAAGTCATTTTAAAATGCCACATTAACATATGATTGATATACATTGATATACGTTTACGATGGCTATCGATGTTCTTTACACATCTCAAAACAATAACTAGAGTTGATTGTATTTTCTGATCTTAAAATATATTAAATCATTTCACGTAAACGGTATCTACGAAGTAAAAGTCATTTGAAAAACACGACTGATCCCCGAAAAGTCTAATGGAAATCTCCAATCTATAAATAGAGATATTATGTAACAAATAAAGCTAGCACTCAGAACAGTTTACACATTGGCTGCTAATTAATCTCTTATCAGTATGAATCTCGCTTAAAATAGAGGTGTTAAATTCGGTTCAAAAGTCATAAGCTTTAGATCTATAGAGATTGAAAATTCTGCAACACCTTATACTGTCAGATTGTGACTTTGCAGTAGATTTTTGTTTTAAAAAAAAGTATTGTTAGAGTATGCAGATACGATCTAGTCAAAATAATTCCACTTGAAGATGCAAACTTTTCTCAATATTTCCTGATCGCGTAACATTAGTTTGACTAGAAGATACGAGTACTGCTAGGATTGAGCAATAATTCTTTTTGCATGCATTTCATTTCCAATTTGCTGCTGAAATTTTGTTTGTGACCAGAATTTCTCATTTCCTCAAATATTTTCATTTTGTTTTACTGTTTACACAAGTTGCTAATTGGGGAATTACCTTTAAAAAAATACTATTGTAGAATAAGGAGATACTGCTCAGATTGAGTAATAATTCTTTTTACATGGATTTCATTTCCAATTTGTTGCTGGTCAGCCTATTGTCATGAAACTAACATTTGCAGTCATCTTTTGAAATATACTTGGTGGTATTATTTTTCCGTAGATGACAACCTCTTTTATAAATTTCCTATGCGCCATGCAGTTTTTATAATAAAATAAACATTTCTAACTATACACATGTTGTTTTCTTTATTGCCTTTAACTTACTGATAAAGAAAGAAAAATCAAGGTCTGTGGGCGACTTGATGCATCAGCATCAAAATTACTTGTATATCCCTGATGTCACCTTTGACAACAAAAATGCTATTACACCCTTTATCAAGAGATAATAACTCTACATTGTGGGACTAATCTGGATTGAAAGCATTGGCAGAACAGCTGAATGAATACTGGAGCTAGGGGTCTTTATCCCTTTATTCTTCTATTCCAATTCATACTCGGTACTTACTGAGGAAAGCAAAGAAAGGTGAATTTCATCAAGATATGTTAATAAATCCTTGTTTCTTTATAACAATTTCAGCTGGCAGTGGTATCGTTCACGGAGTAGACATATCAGACAAGATGTTGAGGGATGCATCCAAAGACCTCAAAAAGGAAATCAGTGCAGGAAAAGTTATTCTCCATCCAAACTCTGTCACAGACCTTCCATTTGAAAATGACACATTTGACAGTATTTTTCACGTCAACTGCTACTACTTCTGGCCAGACCTAGACGCTGCAACCAAAGAACTATTCAGAGTTATCAAACCTGACGGAGTAATCGTAGCAGTAAAGAATCCCAAAACATGTCAGCAAGTTATGGACAAAGGGTTTCTTAAGTATGGCAACACAGACCCAAAGCGGTACATGGGCTCTCTTGAACAAAGTGGTTTTATAGACGTCAAACTTGGAAGTGAGAGAAGTGATGAGGCTGACGTAATGTTGGAGACGGTGATTGGTAAAGCAGGCAAGAAAGATACCCAGAGCAATTAAATTGCTTCCACTGTTTCATGATATATACCTTTGAAAATGTTTATACTATAAAACAGTTCTTGGTATCGATTGCTCAAACAGATAGTAATAATATATGTGTTGTCAACAACTCCCGGGTTAGATCCACCTATGAGGCCCATCGTAATGGCAAACCCAGTTTGTCTCCATGACAAAAGACGATAGGTCAAGCCACTTTCAAAGCTCTCTTCCATGATTTTGTCTTATTTTTAATCATGTTAACTAATTATTGAGTAATGTGAAAGGTTCATTCATAACAATACATTACCAAAGTCAGAAAGGGATACATTATGTTTAATGTCTAAACATTTTTAATGGTGGAAAAAAGACTCTTCCATCAACTATGGGAATGTTGAAAAAAGCCCCAACATTGATTTGCCAGTGTGGAAAAAAGCCCCTTCGTCAATTTGCCAGTGTGGAAAAAAGCCCATTCGTCGATTTGCCAGTGCGGACAAAAAGCCCCTTCGCCGATTTGCCAGTGTGGAAAAAAGCCCCTTCGTTGATTTGCCAGTGTGTAAAAAAGCCCCTTCGTCGATTTGCCAGTGCGGAAAAAAGCCCATTCGTCGATTTGCCAGTGCAGAAAAAAGTCCCTTTTTTAATTATCATTACGAGATTTGGGAAAAACTGTAAAACCTTTTTTCTGTGGGTATATAAGATATAGCAACTTATAACCTCATATGGGATTTTGTAACTGGACCAAATTGAAATTATCAGCAGAAAAAGATCAATCAAATTGTGCATAAAAAATAACATGTGTTTATGAGTCGGCTTTTTGGATGTGTCAATAGTATTTCAGTTGGATCTCCCCAGCACTAGGCAGGTGTGGATTGGTCCCAGCACCCATGTGCCACAAGTCCTACTCCTGGGCCCAATTGTTAACCCATTCCACCAATATGCAATATTTGATTGGCCCAAATTGAAAGCAAGAGTAATTGACAATTACAGTATATATCCTATACAATGACATTGAGAGGATACTATTGTGAAACATGAGAATTTGCTTGTCACGAGCTATTTCTCCTTTTATCACATTGGTTCACACCAAACCACCTTCTGATGCACCTGTTGTAGAGGACATTACAAACCACTGGGACAAGCAGACTAATTGTTCCTTAAAAAAAATTATTCCCTTTAACATGGTTTCTACACATAGGTATAAAGAAAAGACTGAGGGTTGTTGATTTCTACTTGGACCAGTCACAATTCCCATACGGAGGGATTGTGTTAAACCCCTGCTTCAAGTATGTAAAAACAATTTTACATAAAATGGAAGGTTTGTTGGAGAAAGGAGAAACGTTTCTATTTTTCCAAATATAATAAAAAGAAATATTCTGTGGCACACTCTTTAACCCCAAAAATGTTTGTTAAAGGTTGTGTTTCTTTAAGGGTTTTACCCCCGTCCACAATATTCCAAGTTATATGGCCATGACCCTAATAATGGATGGAGGAAGACTTTAACCTGACTGTCAACCTGGACTGGTCACGCTGGGTAGAGGCATCGGTATTCAATAATTCTGCCAAGATACTACCCACATATATACCAAAATCAGGCGCACCTGTGTATCAAAATCAAGTGCACCTGTGTATCAAAATCAAGCGCAACTGTGTATCAAAATCAAGCGCAACTGTGTATCAAAATCAAGCGCAACTGTGTATCAAAATCAAGCGCACCTGTGTATCAAAATCAAGCGCACCCGTGCATCAAAATCAATCGCACCCGTGCATCAAAATCAAGCGAAACTGTGTATCAAAATCAAGCGCAACTGTGTATCAAAATCAAGCGCACCTGTGTTTTTAAAATCAAGCGCACCTGTGTATCAAAATCAAGCGCACCCGTGTATCAAAATCAAGCGCACCCGTGTATCAAAATCAAGCGCACCTGTCTATCAAAATCAAGCGCACCTGTGTATCAAAATCAAGGCGCAACTGTGTATCAAAATCAAGCGCAACTGTGTATCAAAATCAAGCGCAATTGTGTATCAAAATCAAGCGCAATTGTGTATCAAAATCAAGCGCAATTGTGTATCAAAATCAAGCGCAACTGTGTATCAAAATCAAGCACACCTGTGTATCAAAATCAAGGCGCAAATGTGTATCAAAATCAAGGCGCAAATGTGTATCAAAATCAAGGCGCAAATGTGTATCAAAATCAAGCGCAACTGTGTATCAAAATCAAGCGCACCTGTGTATCAAAATCAAGCGCAACTGTGTATCAAAATTAAGCGCACCTGTGATTTGAAGCCATGATATTCTAAGTTCTGTATTCACTTCTGGACCACATAGGACCTCACAACTTAACACACAATCAGTTTACTTTATAGGCTGTTTAACCCAATCAGCAGCTTAAAAGGTTATCATTTGTAAAAAGGCAATAGTTTGCAACTTTAGCGTATAATTCATCTAGGAAAGGTATTGTAAAGTAGAAATAAAATCTGATTTGGGATTTAAACATTTTTTCAAGTTTTTCAACAACATGTAGGTATTGGGAGCACTGATCTATACTCGCCATAATTGTTTACCTTTAATAGACAAAATTATTTGCAAATCATGGCTAGCTCTTTAACAAGAACATAATTTTTCCATGGTAAGGGGCAAACAACCATGAGGCATTGATTGGTTAGCACAACCCAAATGAAATGCAGACAATGCTTATAATTGAACAAAAATTCTTTGATGTAGTGGGGAAAAACTATTTGACATGATATGATCATGAATAATTTCGCCTTTTTGACATAGTACAGTAGAATCCGCTTAAGCATTATCAGTTTTTGTCAGAATAAAATAGCGGATAATCAGTTGTTTCTTTTCACTGAAATTGAGTTCAGTCGACAATTAGGATCGGAAGTCTTGGGCTATGATATTCATGACATAGTGGTTACTTCAAATATTATTTAAAGCATAAATCACGCATTCTGATTCCGATTCTTAATCCGCTAATTTATGTTTTGTAGAGATCAATTAACAGAGCCAGATTTTCATCAAAGGCACAGTTACTCCGTTGATAAATCAGCATTAAAAAAGGGGGACTGGAGATCTGGGTGACTCGACATCTGGCCTTGTCAAACCACACTAGATAGATGGTCGTGTTTTCTACAAGACATCTTGACAAATGAATGTCACATAAGGATGTGCATATCATTTTATACTTTGTCACACTTAAATCATCTAAATAACAATGTGAAATGCATAAATAACCCGAGAAAAACTGTTTATTCATTCCAAATATTTCCTTATTGTTCTCAAAGAGCCGCTGAATAAACTTTTGTAAAATGTGTCAAACAAAATGTCTGCTGTTTACAATCACTATTTTTTCTCGATAATGTGGCAATTAAGAAACTGGAATTAATTAGCGATTGTTTCATTGTCCCATGACTGATATTTCATGAAAGGACTTCACACCTAACAAGATTGAAATTTCCATAATCTGTCAAATTAGGTGCAATAAGTATAGATGATGTTACTATTTCAATCCACTCCCTCTTATAAAATTTGTGAGTGGTCCAAATTGCAAGCAGTAGCAGATGACATTAATGAGTTATGAAAAAAAAGGTTTTTGTATTTGGGTCAGAAACAAATTGTTACAAAAAAGAAAATTGCTCATAACTAGCCATGTCTTCCTTTTGTTTCAATTGTTACTTAAGTGGTCTGCTTGAGTGAACATGCACTTGTATGTTTAAGCTTTACATACAGACAAGAACAGTCAATCCTGGTTTGACCGACCAAGTAAAAGGTGACAGAAGTGAGCTGTTTTTATCAATTGGCTTAACCCATTACCAAACAATAACAGCATTTAACCACTTTCTTGCAGAGGACTCTGTAAAACATTGTGGGAAAAGGAGCAATTTTTTCTTTGCCCACAATGTGTTCTACCCTATCAGAACATTATTTTCAAATGTCATCACATTTTGAAATTTCGTCTGCAATCTCTTTAAATTTTGGACAGACAAAAATTTAGCGTTTGGTAAAGGTTAATACGGACACCAGTGGTTGAGGAAGCTCCAATAGGAGCTCTCTGAATGACTTGCATTGTGTATCAAGATGGCCTCAGACTAGAGAACCTTTCTTGCACTGATATATAGCAGTTGTTTAAAGATGATTGTTCACAGATGAGACAATTTGAAAGTCAAATTACATGTTACTGAAACAATAGTTTGTGTATTGTTGTTTGATATACAATTGAAAGTAGCCATTGAAAACCAATAATTCAGGAAGTGTCTGGATGGCTAAGTATGTACAGTGTAAATGTGGTAGATCTAAAAACAGTAGTCAACCGTTTGGATTTTGATACATATTTATTCACTGTATACAGACTCTCAAAGTTGAATACAAACTAAATTGGCGTCAAATGTCTATTCTCCAGTGCATGTTATCAGCTGATGATCAGTTTAAAAAATTGGGTTTTAACTTTCAAATTTCACATCTTTGAACAAGCAAGTTTATTGACTTTATATTCTTACGAACAATGTCCACAACGAAGCATATCTAGAAAAATCCATTTTCAATTAATTGTCCCCTGTGGGGATTCGATCCTGGTTTGCTGGGGCGAGAGTCCAAGACCATAACCACCGAGGTAAGGAGTCGGCTTTGTAACGCAGAGGTTACATCTTGTCCTAATTGATTGTTCCTATGCTTAGTAAGTAAGGCGGTTAAGTTACGATATACATTAAAATCCTACTCACTGCGCCTGGAATCTGTGAACAGGACAGCCCCTCCAGTTGAGATCTCTCCGGCGTGTTATTTGTGCAAAGTCCATATTGAGGCTCTACCCAGCATTCCAGTATAATCTGTAACTCCCCATCATCTTCTGTAGCCTCTATCAAATCCCCCTCATCATCACTGATACTGAAACAATACGCAACTTAAATACATTCCGGCTTTAACCCATTACCAAACAATAACGACATTTGACCAGTTTGTTGCAGACGACTCTGGAAAATATTGTGGGAAAAGGAGAAATTGCTCATCACAAGCAATTTCTTCCTGTCCCACAATGTTTTCTGCCCTATCCCTATCAGATGGAAGATTTTTTTTTCAATTTCATCACATTCTGAAATGTCATCGGCAAACTCTTTCAATTTGGGACAGTCGAACAATTTGTGTTTGGTAAAGAGTTAACTGTGCGAATAAATACAACCTTGTCATATATAAACAAAAACAATTTTGAAGTCATCACAACTTTTGACTGATTTTGTCTATGGCATTAAATTTCCTTTCATAAGAACAACTGTGACTGAGAATATCTGAAAACATTGCGATAATATTACGTAGGGGAGAGAGAACCTTTGTAGGAAATAGATTAAATAGCATAAAGTCTTAACTGAACACAAAAATAGTTACTAGTTCAAATACCACTTTCACTAGGCCTCTAAGAAAAGCTATATAAAACAGTAAATTACTTGTCTGATGTTGTCTTCAGATAGGGTGGAAATAGGATGTATTGGACAACGCAGGAGGATTGGTGCTTCTTTCCCACACTGCCATCTTGATCCGGGTGCTTAAAAGTAAAGGGAAAATATTGATTTATGGCCTCATTATTATTCTTAGCAAAACAAATGGCCAACAAGGACAACTTTTTGCAATGAAGAGTGAAAACCCAGAACAGTAAATATTCTTCGTTTTCAATGCACTAAACATCAGGAAAATGACCATGTGATGAGAAGGGTGTATAACGATAGAATAATGAGATATCATAGAAATGAATGAAGTTTTGTTTATTTTACTACATTATGTTATGCCGCCAATTGATTTCATAATTTCAAAGATTTTGTAACTCCTTTTTTTTCCAAATTGGACTGGTGCTGGACATGTTTCAAAAATATAAATAAAAATGTCCCTGAATAAAATTGCACAATATTCTTACCAAGCTTCGGACTGCTTTCCCATATAAATAAAATTGAGCAGATGTGAAAGACAAAACAATTGTGTCACAATGATTTTATAAAACAGTGGTAGGATTATTGCTTATAATGAGATCTGTCTACACACAAAGTTATTCAAACCAATGATGAGCTCTACTCATTCATCCATCCACACAGACTTGATGCTATCATCTCACCTTCATGTCAACTTCCAGCATCATATTCACAATTCCAGAATTGGTAAAACTAAAATGGAACCCTTGTTGGATACGCATTCTGAAAAGTAGAACAAAAACAAAAGTTATTTAATCACCTATCATATCACACTCCGAGCAATGCTCTTTTCATTCATTTCTTCCCACAAGAACTTGTGTATAGTCCTAATTGACCAATCAACAAAACCCCGCCCCCATGTTTGTTTGGGTTGTTTTCAAAATATGAGCTGTTCAAAGCAATATTCATGTTAACATGTGCATTAGTTGTTCGGAGTCTTAAATGCGCTTTCATTGGATTAACCATTATGAATATTCATTCCAAGGCGTTTTGTTAATAGGTCCATTGAAAGCAGCAGCCACCCACAACTAGAGCTATCAGTAGACATAGTTCATTTTCGATTTTGGACCGATTTCAGTTTTACCCGACCGGTTACAAATTGGGATTTGATGAAAAAATCGGTCCCGATAATAGACGGATATGACACTCTACACACCTAACAATATCTCTAGTATCACATAATTGAAGACGGATGAAGGGTTATCGGCTGATTCTTGGACCAATTGAGATTCGGGGATTTTCTGATCCCTGTTCATACCCCTTACCTAGTTCCTTGTCACATGTCAAATTGACAGATAAATCCCCATGTTTATGAGTTATCGTTAAATTCTTCTGAAATACAATCTTCAATTTCATATAATTTGAATAATTAATGAGCAAACAATACATTTTTATCATTATTTCAAAACTTAATACAAAGATGCTATAACTAGTCTGTAATAGTAACATGATAACATCAAATGCTCTATTTCTACTAACAGGCAATAGATTATTGGTTGTTTGTGGTTAATTTCCATTTCCAAAGACTTGAAAAGATCACTGTCACATAAGCAGACAATATATCCAGGGATCAATGCAAGGATATAGTAAGTCTTTCACAAACGTGACCCCACTTCCTATAGTCTTGCATTCAATCCTCAGTATGTTTATCCCTCTATGCCATCACTAAAGATGCTGATCCACACTCACTTTGCTAGTGTAGACAATATCCGGCCAATCCCCGACATGTTTATGCTGTTAAAGCCGGGCTGCTGTACGGTCCAGATCCAGCGTTGATGTATGAGGTAGCGGGATAACGAGTTGAACAGGTTTACAGCAGACATGTTTTTCGCCTGGGCCTGAGGAGACATGATGAAGTGAGAAACTTTCTTCTCCTGGTCCTCCAATCTCGTCATGTCTCTGGGCATGCCTTCGTACCTGTAAAGGATGGTTTATAACACCATTTTGAGTTATTTTAAGGTAGTCGGTGTATCTATTTGTTCTCTTTTTAATTTGACATCAGTGCTGCATTATATTCATTTATTCCAAATCAAAGATTGCTTCAGGAGCAAGAGACTGATAAACCATGTTGCTTTGTTTCATGATCAACAATAAGTAATGACCAGTTTTTCAACCTCTTCCCTCAAGTGGAATATTAAGACCAGTCCAATAATAATGTTGAGTATGAAGGATTGTGACAAAAGACGAACTTACATGTTATTACAGAAAGACATCATTATAATGAAAGGTGAAAGTGTTATCAGCAATAAATGATGACAAGTTAATTAATCATTCCTTTATTATGGAATTTTGCTCACCACAATTTTGAGATATGGGAAATAACATTTTAATTATGATTTGAAGTAGCACCCTGTGGGAGACAATGTGTACACATATAGGACATTATAGGTCAAAACTTCACAAAAAGTAGAAAAACAATTTTTCAAAATCGGCTCTGTATTATTGATAACTTACTCAATTAATATTTCAAATGCTAATTGAGTGTCAGATGTTGATAATCAAAAACCAAGGCCTCTTATACATGTACAGTCAGACTTGCGTTAAGCAGCCACCCAAGGGACAGGGTGAAATTGGCTGCTTAACAGAGGTGGCTGCTTATCGCAAAAATCATCCTATCAAAATTTTGGTGACCCTAGGAATTCACCTTCAACATTGGACATGTATATGGACCATACAGAGATTTCTTTTCTTTATATGTTTGGTACTGTAAAACTAACCAATTCACAATCAAATTAAAAAAAATTAAATTTTGGTCAGCTTCAATTAAAAAAAACCTAGCAGTCCATTTTTACCTAAGTAGCCCATGCGGTAATAAATCACCACCACCAAACTAGCATATATATACGTCTTCACGGGAAATGTGTTATTTCCCAAACTTGGGACAAGAGTTGCTTCAAAACAAACATCAAAGGGCACAATTTTGTCCTGTAGTCTTTTGATGTTACATAACTGACTTTACATCTTGAAACAATTAGTGGTTTCATTCAAGGATATTTGATACGTGAGACAGAAAGGGGGATTTTGCTTCCTTTTAAAGACACATTTTTTGGGTTTGACAGATTCCTTTGTTTAAAAACATTTAGGGAGTAAAATAATTGCGAGTTTTATCTGCGGCAAATAAAAGAAAGGGTAACTAGCCAGTTTGTGTACGTGACAAAATCGATAGTTGCATGCGTCTCAGTTTACACCTCCCAATTACACGGGAATATTTTATCTTTACATAAACAACACACTTAGTGGTAAAACTGCCGGTGACCGCCGGCGGTAGTTACAAATTAATTGACCGCTTATGACAGTTGATTTAAAGTTGATTGGGATTAATTAGCCTGGCCGCTGACCGCATCAGAGAAAAGACCGCTTATCAAGGAATTTTAAAGTCTTATTGCTTGGGAGGACTTTAAAATGGCCGTTTAACGACAAAGAACGCTGATCACAAGTGACCGTAAGCACAAGTTTGACTGTATACTTTATCAAAATGCATGAAAAAAAAGTATTGTTTGAGGTATAGAACAGCTTCTATTGTGACAAAAATAATAAATGGCTGGAATACTCTGCTGCACATGCATCAAAATGCAAATTTATGAGAGAAAGGACTTACATATTTATCTTCAGCTGACAACTTCTCATATGATATCGCAAAAGAAAAAACAGTTTCTCCTTTTTACAACTGTAGTCAAGGTGACAAAACACATGCATCCAAACCAGTACTCGAACGGCAAACCCTGTGGATGCTCTACCGACTAAGCTACCCGGCTCACTTACACATTCACCTCTACCTTGTAAATCAAAAGCCCTGCTACACAATAATCGTCTTTTATCTTTCTAAAGAAAGCCTTCCAAGATTTACATAATGTTAATTTCTGTTAGTAAAATTCTTGGTCAAGTCGTGAGGAAGCCACAGAAAGATGAACTTGCCCTGACTTACCTTATAAGTACACTTTCCACTGGTTTCTTGAGAAGGACACAACATGTTATCTCTGACCATTCTCTCATTAATGGAGGCTTCTTCACCTTCTCTTTATCCTCTTGCTTTACACCATGTGGTGCTCTTCTGAATAAAGCATACATTTGCAAAATCATTGTTTCATTTTTGTTCCACTTACTTTTTTCTCTAACCTATAACCAACAAAACAATTAAGTTACGCTGTGCATATGATTAACGCATCTTAAGAATATTTTCAAAGGTCTTTTGCAGACATTTTTTTAAAACGAAACATGATGCCATGATCCTTCTTGAAGGTAAACATAAGATTCTCCACATCGGTGACAGAGAAAGTCTTAGCACATGTCTTCTTATGGCATAATATCAAGTCTCCAATTCAAGGCTATATCCCTTCACTTTAATCATTGAACCCTTGAAATATAAACCAGTGAATTAGGAATTTGTATCTGGTTAAATACCATTTTCTGTTATCTTTTCAGTCCAAAAGCGGCTCTTCTTGTCTAAATGCTTTCTCCATTACTGTCAGTGTACTGGGGGGAGATATATGTATATTAGGGATGGGAACGAATAGTGAAATCACTATTCGAATATTCGACTAGAACTATTCGAATATATTCGAATATTCGATTTTAGAATTCGTTTTGATGTCCGAATGTCTGCATGTCCGATTACTAGTACACTAGTCCTCTGTTCAAACCTTTTGTGTATAGCCGATGGGAGCCGATATCTGTATACATGTACGTGCATTCAATATCAAAGCAGTAATAACCATTATTTCGTTTTTTATCAACATACAACTTTTCCAGACGGATGGATGCTTGCCATTCAAGTGATTCAGTAGGTTGGATGTTGTATTCTTGAATACAAAGTCCTGGTTACACAGGTTATAGGTCGCCTTCGACTTGTCGGCAGAACGAGTAAAGTAATTCCAGACATGCGATGGAGACATTGTGATGTTTATCGAATAGATGTAGAAATTAGAATGAAGATAAGTTTGACAAATTATTCTGAAGAAAAATATACTTTCTAACACATCATTTGATTGGTCTTCGTGCATAAGCAATCATGATTACGATTGGTTATTGAAAGAGTAATTGTTTAATTTCACGACAAACAAGTTACGTGATTGGTTGACACTGACAATTGTCAACTAGCGTGATTGACTTGTTTTGGATAATAAGGAGCAAGTCCAGATCATTAAGGTGTTAGATTTAGCGGCTTAAAATCGACTTTTTTCACACTTAGGAATTTTGTTTTGCAAACTGTCAAAAGATGTGGTAATTTGTCACAGGTGTTTTACTGTGTGACATACGTTGTAAAAACATCGTAACTGCACCTGGGAGCTAGGCACGTTCTTCGATATTTGGGATCGGATTAGAGGAAGAAAATGAAAATAAAACAACATTATTTTTGAATAAAATTTATGGTAAACATACAGTAATATGGGTTCATTAAAATCGAATATTCGAATACTATTTTGCTATTTGAATATTCGACCCGCTATTCGAATATTCGAATATTCGTTCCCATCCCTAATATATATATATATGGCTGTTTTACAGTCTTTAGTATGACATGATCAAGATATCAAACCTACAACCTTACATACATCTGACCAACAGTATACCTCAGTATACATCTGACCAACAGTATACCTCAGCTCCACTGGAGCAGTGATATATAAGGAAGACTTACCTGTTTTTATCCGTTTTTGGGCCTCGTTCCCTGAACTTGAGCTTGCCCACTCGTGCCTTGATCTCTTCCACAATTTTGTGTCTCTGGTACCCTGGGGTACCCCCCAGAAAGTCCAAACGGAGTACCAGACATGGCGCCTTCGATGTGACCCGTAGGAGCAGGAAAGAAAAGGGCAAGGCAGGCTTGTCTGATCTACAAGGGAGAATTTGTGTAATGATATAATTATTCAATTAGGTTTGTATAATGCATCAATAATACTTCAGTTATATCACAATGGAGTAAGACCCAAAACTGAACTGGCTGTTCACATCGGCCTACAGTCAGTCTGGCGTCAACCTCTCCTTACGTTAATGGAATAAGGAAAAAGGTTTCTCTATTAGACGTCAGAACAAGTAAATTGATCTCACTTTGTTAACATAATTTCTTTACATTTCTGCACTTTCTTTCTCAATCGTTGTCTCTCTCCCCTTATGCAAATCTCCACAGGTCTTTATCAGATCTGCCAATTGGATTTACTTTTTAAAACCATGCAGTTTTACCTCAAACCAAAAATTACATCAACTTAGACCCCCCTCCTCCTACTTAAAGGGAAAAGGATATTTTCAGACATACTCAAACAGCAGTTTAATGTAGGACTGGCCATCCAGCATGACAAATGTACTCCATTCTGTGAGGAAGACATTGAGGGCCATCACGGCCTGTCGACATATCACTGTGCTGTATCGGCCACTAGAGTTGGGGATATGGATGTTCTTGTGTAGGGGCACGTCATGCTCCAACACCAACCCTATACGATGGGAATGCATCCACTTTTGCCTGAAATTCAAACACATTAGGATGAATTCTTTATTGGATATACCCAAAGCCTTTCCTGAAGTGAATCTCAGATAACAGAAATGGTATAGGTAATCATTTGTTCAATATGACATTGAACAATGAGAGAATTATCTTTGTAATTTTATATGTCCATAGTTGTGTTCAAGCATTCAACATATTGTAAAGGGAAAAGTTGAAGACTGAAATATAAGTTTTTTGGCAAGAGCATATCATCATTTAGAAATTGTATTATCAATTGCTCATCATTTACACAACTTTTGACATTGCTCTATCCATTATTTGACTAGAGTTCCATATATAAACAATATTTCCTCTCCTTATTTCTTTATCATTTACACAACTTTTGACATTGCTCTATCCATTATTTGACTAGAGTTCCATATATAAACAATATTTCCTCTCCTTATTTCTTTATTTCTTCTCTATACCCTACATCGTGGGGACTCGTAAGAATTTTCTCACAGGGATGGATCAAATGAGCATTCAAAAATAGCATTATCATACCTATATTTTGGAAATACAATGTATAAAGGACTTGAGTATGACAACTTATATACAATTTTGCTGAACAGTTATAAAGAAAAAAGAAGTATCTCACCAGATTTTCATATCTAAGTTCACAATTGGTCTCCAAAAGGAAGCAAACTGGCTCATAGTTGGATCTCTGGAAATCAAACAACATGAATGTAAAGCTTTATGCCCATAAATTATCAATAAACTCATCAAAATGAATTTACCTGTAACACAAACTAGATTTAGGAAGAAAATAAAGGAAGTTAGATAAAAGTCTGTACTCAATGCAGAAAATGACCTTTTGGATAAAGTAACGACAAACATATTAATGTCCCACAGTCATACAAATCTAGAATATTCTTACCAGATAATTATGCACATGACTCTGGAATGAACCTTCTACAGATATGCAACTGACACCAACAGACCATACCACACCCTAATCTATACCTCTTTTATAACGACTCACTGTATGTTAAACTGACCAAACCGTTACCGTATATACTTGACTATAAGTCGCCCTTGCCTATAAGTCGCACCTCCTACTTTGATCTGAGATTAAGGGAATTCAGCGCTGACTCGACTTTAAGTGGCATATACTTTTTGACAATCGTTCACCGATGAATGATGCAAGGGCTTTGTCAACTATTGTCTTCCCACATTAGTTTACTTCTAGGGTTTTTTCATTAGCAACTAAGTTAAAAAATTCATTGCATCTGCTTTCTGTCAGTATTCATTATTATGCCATTAAAGCTTTAGTAAAAATGCAACTAATGATCTCTCCCTAGTTTTATTTTGACAGGTGGTGAGATTTACCTCAGTTTAAGAGGGTTGGAATAAGGAAGACCGGCATGATCCGGGAGAATTATTTATGATAATAATTCAATCAGACCGTGACAATCCGGCAAATTGGAAGGTGCTAAAACACAATTGCTGGTTTAATCAAATTGCATAATGTCAAACTGTCAGATAATGACCCTTATCTCTGTTTTTGCAATGAATGTCACAGTTTGACGTCGGAGGTTATAAACATGGTAAGTGTTATCTGTTTTGCACCTGGGAGTTTGCGCCGTTTTTTATGGTAATGTCCGGTCCTTCCATAGTCATGGAAACCTTGACAGATAAGAAGATATAATGATGAAAACAACTAATAACATATTTAATTTTTCCGATTTTCTCATTTTGATAAATAAATATTATCTGTACTATAAGCTATATATATTCTCAACTATCCTGGTTACTTCCCTTACTTACAATGCCATCATTTGCAACATGTACGACAAAACAAAACAAACCGGCAAATATCTCTACAGAAAGGTAAAATAAACAAAAATGACGCTGAAAAATTATGTGATGTTGATTGACTTTGCTTATAAGATGCACCCCCAACTTTATCATCCAAAATCTATGTAAAAAAAGTGTGACTTATAGTA
The DNA here is from genome assembly GCA_947846245.1 of Cerastoderma edule. NCBI lineage: Eukaryota > Metazoa > Mollusca > Bivalvia > Cardiida > Cardiidae > Cerastoderma > Cerastoderma edule. The sequence goes on along the minus strand of OX401405.1, from coordinate 40,737,701 downwards.
GAGTATATACGGTACTGAAATATACCATGCAAATGACTCTGGAACAAGCCCTAAAACTAGATATCAAAGATAAATAATAACTTGCATGGAGTTTAACTGTATACTGAGTGTCGACAAAATGGAATTTGCATGAGACATAAATAGTAACTCACTTTGAGATTAACTGGTAACTGAATGTCAACACACTGGAATTTGCATGAGACAGATATAATAACTCATATGTCGAGTAACTTTTTACTGAGTGAAGGCACGGTTGAATTTGGATGAGACAGATATAACAACTTACTTTGAGTTTAACTGTGTACTGAGTGAAGGCACAGTAGAATTTGGATGAGACAGATAGAAGAGTGGCACACCATTCTTGATGCTGTCAGGAAGCGTGTAGTACACTGGGTTAGAGGAGAATGACTGTAGGTGGACTAGTAACTGGTCCGTATGCGATAACCTGAAACAGAAACAAACAACTTCCTTCTACAAATTCTTCACAACATGAGATTTTATTCTATGTATTAAAATAGAAACAATTTGTGTTAAGCAGAGCCTTTTTGAATTTGTTTGGAAACTAGAGGATATTCATTTATCTAAAAGGGAACAAATTAATGATAGTAAGGGAGAAATGTACAGATATTTCCAAATTGTGTTTCTAAGCCATACATAGCATATAATTATGCAGAGTCCTCAGGATAAAAATACATTTCCATAAAAGTTTTGTGACTGGTTCTATTGATTGATTAAACAGCTGACAATAACCAACAAATATAATAATTAATTTTGACAGATTGCCTTAACAGTTTTCTCTGCTCCTACTGATAAAATCTCTCCATTTTGGCACCACCTATATATTCTCTACTACTAATGATTTGAAAGGGTTTTATATTTCATCAACAATTTTCAGTAAAAATACATAAATCATTACTTTGACCTGTGTATCTGGGTAGGACCATTGACATATAAGAAAGTCAACCCATAGGTTGTTGAACCGTGACTCAATCTCCATCTGAGATAGACCTAAATTCAAGAACCGTTAAAAGTCCTTGATCTCAGGGCCATGGAGGCTCTACATTGTCTGATACATGTTTAACTGTATCTATATGAGATTGTTGCATGTAACTTACCCTTGTAAAGCATGCTTCACCTTCTTCACATTCGCAAACCTAAAGGCACTCATTGCGTTAGAGTTGATCTTTTCACAGCTCATATCATGGAGAAAATCATAGCTTCCCTCGAGGATGATTTCCATGTGGGTTATGCTTCTGTGATATAAATGTTGAATTAATCATGTCAAAATAAGTCTTCACCAATATATTATCATGGAAAAAGTCATATCTTTGCTCAATTATATTTCACTGTGGGTTGAATTCCTACAAAATACAGATTAAATAAATCAAGTAAAAATACTCCTATAAATAATAGTTGATGGGGAAAATCATAACTTTCCTTTATGATAATTAAACTGTGGGTTATATTCAAACTATCAAAGCATGGGGAAAATCATAGGTTCCCTGTAGAACATCTACCCATTATCTTATAATACCAGCAAAAAAACTTTGCCAAGAGGCTTCCCATCATCTTCAATATTACACACAGAAATGTGACTTTGATTGTTTAAGTCTAAAAATGGGATGGATCTGCAAAAATCAGATTCAATGTAAAATAATTGAATTGAACAAGTATGAAAGGACTCATAAACTTACCGTTCCGAATCCAATGGCCAAGCTGCCCTCACAAGATATTCAAATCTGGCATATTCCCTCAAAGGCAGCACCATTCTGACCTCTATCTGTGTTTCTCCTGTAATAAAACATCTTGTATTGGTTTGAGACAGAGGGCCTCCAGGAGTATATAAGGCCAATCCATTAATGGACCAAGCTGATAAGTAGCAAAAAAACAATAGTTTTAAGGTACGGTCAACCCGCGATAGTCCGAACGTCGTTAATCCGGAATATTCACCATCCGAACAGAATTTTGAGGGAACGGTCCTTACCTTCATCAATTTAACTGTTTAATGCGGAAAATCCGCGTTCCGGAACCGGACAAAAAAATTCGGGAACCAACAGTCACTTTTCATAGTATATGCGTATGGCTAGTCCGGAAACCAGTAAAATCGTTTATTTTGCGGTTACAGTTGCGAATGAAGGGAACGGTCTTCTGTTGTAAACGGCATTCACATGTTTTGCAATGTATGCTTGACCATAACATGTCACCTAGTGTCGTGTACTGGAAGGTGTTGATTGTTTGTTAATCGGTCATTCTGTCAGTTGATTGGTCTTACATACTTGTAATTACGGTCGCATTTCGATAGTTGAGTTTGTAAAAGGTGTTGATTGCCTGATTGGCTGCTTAGACAGCGATCAGGAGACAATGTCTGGCAATCATTTCAATTATTACTCAATCGACATGCTCCTTTTCCCTATAAATAAACTCTCGACAATCCCACCCTATCTCATTTCTCGATATTGAATTGAGAAGATACAACTTGAAGATGTCTACACCCACAGCCAAACGAAGACGTGTTGAAATACCAGTTTCTTTAGGAAATTTAACTTCTCGAAAGACATCGCTTCAAATTGTCATTTTTTAAAATCCGTTTTGACCAAATAAACACTTCCTTAACACACTTTATATTTCCCTTCAAAAAAAATAACATTTGTGTATTTCTTACTTCATAATATTTATCATGATACACTGCCACAGTGTAAAGGTAAACATTTCGCTGTAAAATTCGTTAATACGAACATTTCTCCTAGGAACGAAAGTGTTCGGATAAACGAGGGTCGACTGTATATAAAATGCTGGTCCACATTCAAAATCAAGAAGGAATGAATCATTGTTACATGAGTCAAAACCTCTTTTGTCAATTGTCAATGTGAATGTTAACACCAGTATAATAACATTGTTATGGTTGACATGTGAGTTAACATCACCCATTATTGTGGACAGACAGACCCTCTCAAGCCACTGACAGTGAGATAAAGCCAGAATTGAGGGCTCTCTTTAGAATTGTCTCTATGAGAGAGTCTTATGAGTATCCATAATATAAGGTACGGAATATGGCAAGAGATAAAGATGTAAGCTAGGGGAGAACACAACTTATCTAAACCATTAAAGTATGAATAATGAACTTAACTGATCCAAATGTATTGATCCTTGATAGCAGCTACTTATTTCATTGTGGGGTATCTATGGGCAACAAACTGTTTCCTAGCAACAAACTGTTTCCTAGCAACAAACTGTCTTAGCAACAAACTGCGTCTTAGCAACAAACTGTGTCTTAGCAACAAACTGTTTCCTAGCCTTGTACAGATAGGTTTACTAAGAAAGCTTCGGACAAATGAAAGAGGACAATGTTGCTTCATTATCACTGAAAATGAAAACTTATGAAAATGGCATAACACAACACATATAGTGAACTTACAACTAAATAAGTGCTTACCCTTAGTAATTGCCATTTCTCTGATGATGTAGCCTTCCCTGAGTCTGACAGACAGCACACTAAATAAGGAGGTATTGAGGCTTCTCTCAAACTGTCTCTTACGGATGTTTGGCATCACACTTGCAAGCTTTCCATGTATAGGATGGGAAAGTAACCTAGGTATTGGACAGAGGCTTAATGTTATCATACACAGAAACACAGAAAGTCAGCTCTTATGTTGAGAATTCAATGCAAGACCATAGTAAGTGCTTTACGTTTGTGGAGGACTTAACACAGTGTTGCATTAACCCTTTACCAAACTCCAAATTTAAGACTGCCCCAAATTGAAAGAGTTTGCAGACGACATTTCAAAATGTGATGAAATTGGAAAATAATCTTTAGATAGGGCAGGAAACATTGTGGGAGAAGGAGAAATTGCTTGTTAAGAGCAATTTCTTCTTTTCCCACAATGTTTTCCAGAGTTGTTTGCAACAAAGTGGTCAGATGTTGTTATTGTTTGGTAAAGGGTTAAGCAATAGACATGCTCTATATCTTTAATACTACAAGTTAAAGACACGCTAAGTTGTAACTTTAGTTTAGCTTTCAATAAGTGAATATTCTGCTCCACCCTTACCTTTATACTTACTCTCAATTAACCCTTCTTCATTATCCCTTATTAAGGGATAAGAGACCATTAAAAGAAACTAAAAAAGGGACAAATTATTCAAAATTATTTTCCACTTTAGTCACAAAGACTTCCCAGAAAGAAATCATTTTCATCATTGTTTTTTCTTGCATGCTGTTGAGTTGGATCTATTCAATTTCTTGTATTTGTATATAGATTTACACATTTGCAGTTAAAACTTCAAGAAACAGTTGTGACTGCAGCAAGAATTCCTTAAAATCTCACTTTGTGACAATACTTTATACATAATTTCACATTGAATGTGCTGTTCTTTTTGTTTACCTAGTGTAATTTTTTAAATAAACTTGTCATCATTTTTTATATGTAGAAAAGGGGTATGATGAAGCTTCCTAATTAGAGAGGTTTTATGTCAGTAACAAATACTGTTTTAGGAAAACTGTCACCCAAATTCCTTCTAAAATTCCTTTTTAATCCCAATGTGTTAAAGCAAACATATTTAAGGTCCGATGGTTAAGATGGCTCTCTTCCATGGCACTCTTGGTAATAGGTATATCAGTACAACTGGAACAGTCAGGACAAGGTCAAACAAGGTCATGCTGGTTTGGATTAAGGAAACAAAGAAACGGTACACAAACAATCATTGTAAACATCACTACTAGTACACACCCAACTGTGAAGCAGACAAATACTATCTCTGAAAGGGAAATAGTTACTTACCCCTGGACAAGTTGTGCAGGCGAAGAAGGTTGCACCATCAAGTTTTGATCCCCAAGATCATAGCGAAATCCCTCTAGACCTTTCTGAAAGCTCCATAAAAACACGGCTTTATGGTAGGCATTCAGTTCTTTGGATTCCTTGTTTGACTGGAAATACACACAGATTCATCTTGAGTTTCTGAATATGACATTTGGAAGCTCTAAAAACATAAATGTCTAGTACACACATTCAGTTTATTTGATTTCATTCTTTAGTTTAAACTTATATATTTTTAATCAATTCTGAAATAAGTTGAAACAATTCATGATTCTGCTTTTTAGATACATACATTGTATACATACATATATTGTATATAACCAATACTAGCACACATGAAATTTGTGACATCAGAAGTAGACATTCACTTATATCAGGTTTAGTTTGATTGTATTAGGATAGTAACTCTAAACCTTATCATTGTAATGGTATTGACATAATTGTCTTTCATACACATAATTTATCCAGTGTTATAGTGTTTTTGTAATTTTGTCAATTGTTGTCGTTTTCAACTTCAACCCATCCATTAAATTGTATATTGGAGAAAAGATATCTCCATCTTGATTCGGCGCATCATTTTAACATATGTTTTAACAGATTAGTTGTATATTCCAAAATGTGTTGCCTGCTGATGCTTTCAACTTGAGCCAATTACATACCTACACATGACAGTTACTGATTTTAATAGGATTATTCAATTCATACTCACAATGTCAGGACAGCTATCAAAATATGACCCAAACGTTGCCGTGGCAATAAACTGCATCAGCTCAGTGTGAGGTATATGTCCAAAATGGCCAAAAGGTGACCTCGGTGCCCCAACTCGTAGAAATGAACAGGAAGTGGTGCTGGTTCTCAGCTGGGAGAGCAGATATTCAAACAGGCTGGCGTCCAGCAGACCCAGGCAGCCATCAGTTATCACCACCAGTCCTGTAGAAATATGACAATCAACACATCATATCTTCTCATTAAACGCACTCTAACCCATCATATCTACTTATTAAACACACTCACAGAGTGTGATCTTTGAGAAACAAAAGTTAAAAAGTTGATTTAAATATTCCGCATCACTAAATAAATAGCTGTTTACAATTTTTTCATTTCTAAACTTCTATAAAATCCATATTTCAATTAAGAAATTGTGAAACAAGCAGGGGCGCCTTTCAGACCTTGATGAACAATCAATTTATAACTTAGTATCTCTGATGCACCTTTCTAAAGTCACATGATACCAGTGTCAAGCCATTTTGTAGTATGGGTCTTGGATGCTGTATTCAACCTTGAGGATTTCACAAAATAGAAAAAATAGATGTTTGCTTACAAAGTGAACAATTTTTATCAGTTTACTGTATCTGCAAGAAAAATGTGTTATTGCTTTACTAAACATTTATGAAAGGAAATTTGGAACATTTCAATAATCTAGTTAAATGTGTCTCCATAGATATTTTAAGTCATTTTATCCTCTAACCCTTTACCAAACATTCAACCGTCCCAAATTGAAAAAGTTTTCAGACAATATTTCAAAATGTGATGAATTTGAAAAATAATCTGCTGATAGGGTGGAAAACATTGTGGGAAAAGGAGAAATTGCTTGTTAAGAGCAATTTCTCCTTTTTCCACAATGTTTTCCAAAGGTGTCTGCAACGAACTGGTCAAATGTCTTTATTGTGTGTTTATGGGTTAAGATTGTTTGCGAAAAAAAAGAAAAAAAAAATTAATGAGACAGTCAATTCCAAACACACCTGTAACAGATGATTTAAGAAACCACTGAGAGAAAACGAAAACATGCTTCTAACAACAAAGGACTTTACTAAATATTAGGGATGGGAACGAATATTCGAATATTCGAATAGCGGGTCGACTATTCGAATAGCAAAACAGTATTCGAATATTCGATTTTAATGAACCCATATTACTGTATGTTTACCATAAATTTTATTAAAAAATAATGTTGTTTTATTTTCATTTTCTTCCTCTAAACCGATCCCAAATATCGAAGAACGTGCCTAGCTCCCAGGTGCAGTTACGATGTTTTTACAACGTATGTCACACAGTAAAACACCTGTGACAAATTACTACATCTTTTGACAGTTTGCAAAACGATTAATTCCTAAGTGTGAAAATAGTCGATTTTAAGCTGCTAAATCTAACACCTCAATGATCTGCACTTGCTCCTTAATATCCAAAACAAGTCAATCATGCTAATTGACAATTGTCAGTGTCAACCAATCACGTAACTTGTTTGTCGTGAAATTAAACAATTACTCTTTCAATAACCAATCGTAATCATGATTGCATATGCACGAAGACCAATCAAATAATGTGTTAGAAAGTATATTTTTCTTCAGAATAATTTGTCAAACTTATCTTCATTCTGATTTATACATCTATTCGATAAACATCACAATGTCTCCATCACGTATCTGGAATTACTTTACTCGTTCTGCCGACATGTCGAAGGCGACCTGTAACCTGTGTAACCAGAACTTTGTACTCAAGAATACAACATCCAACCTACTGAATCACTTGAATGGCAAGCATCCATCCGTTTTGACGTCCGAAACTGTAAAACAGACGACCATGAACCTGTTTGTCAACTCACCGAAGAAATCGAAGGACTAGTGTACTAGTATTCGGACACGCAGACATTCTGACATCAAAACGAATTCTAAAATCGAATATTCGAATATATTCGAATAGTTCTAGTCGAATATTCGAATAGTGATTTCACTATTCGTTCCCATCCCTACTAAATATAAAAAAAAAAATATTTTTCAGATGACATATTTGTCGTCTGCTATTGCTTTGATTTATGGCCAGACATTCAATGCAAAATAAGGAAGTGGGTAAAAACAGTTCGTATTTAGATGGGAACCATGCCATACTAGCATAGGAAAGGGGGACCATGACCTTTCAGCATTAGACTGGAAACATGACCTACCAGTATTAGAGAGGAACCATGCCCTACTAGCACAAGAAAGGAACCATGTCCTACTATCAAAGGAGGGGAACCATAACCTTTCAGCATTAGACTGGAAACATGACCTACTAGCAAAGGAGTGGGACCATGACCTTTTAGCATTAGACTGGAACCATGACCTACTAGCAGTAGAGGGGAACCATGCCCTTCTAGCACAAGAAAGGAACCATGTCCTACTAGCAAAGGAGGGGGACCATGTCCTACCAGTATTAGAGAGGAACCATGATCTACTAGCATTAGAAAGGAACTATTCCCTACCAGCAAAAGAGGGGAACCATGACCAACTAGCAAAGGAGGGGAACCATGACCTACCTGAATTGGAAGGGAACCATGACATACCAGTATTAGAGGGGGACCATATCCTACCTGTATTAGAAGGGAACCATGACCTACCAGTATAAGAGGGGAACTATGTCCTCCTAAAGGAGACATGTCCTACTAGCAAAGGAGGGGAACCATGACCTACCAGTATAAGAAGGGAACTATGACCACCAGTATAAGAAGGGAACCATGACTTACCAGTATAAATCCGGAACCATGCCCTCCTAGCACAAGAAAGGAACCATGTCCTACTTGCAAAGAAGGGGTACCATGTCCTACCAGTATTAGAGGGGAACCATGACCTACTATCAAAGGAGGGGGACCATGACCTACTAATACAAGAAAGGAACCATGTCCTACTTTCAAAGGAGGGGAACCATGACCTATCAGCATTAGAAAGGAAATATGCCCTACTAGCAAGAGGGGAACCATGTCCAACTAGCAAAGGAGGGGAACCATGACCTACCTGTATTAAAAGGGAACTATGACCTACCAGTATAAGAGGGGAACCATGACCTATCAGTATAAGAGGAAAACCATTAACCTATCAATATAAGAGGGATACCATGACCTACCAGCATAAGAGGGGAACCACAACCTACCAGTATAAGAGGTGAACTATGACCTACCAGAACTAAATGTGAACCAAAACATACCTGTATTAGAGGTGAACTATGACACCTACCAGTATTAGAGGGGAACCATGACCTACCAGCATAAGAGGGGAACCATGACCTACCATCATAAGAGGAGAACCATGACCTACCATCATAAGAGGAGAACCATGACCTACCATCATAAGAGGGGAACCATGACCTACCAGTATAAGAGGTGAACTATGACCTACCAGTATTAGAGGGGAACCATGACCTACCATCATAAAAGGGGAACCATGACCTACCAGTATTAGAGGGGAACCATGTCCTTCCGGCATAAGAGGGGAACCATGACTTACCATCATAAGAGGAGAACCATGACCTACCAACATCAGAAGGGAACCATGACCTACCATCATAAGAGGAGAACCATGACCTACCACCATAAGAGGAGAACCATGACCTACCAACATCAGAAGGGAACCATGACCTACCATCATAAGAGGAGAACCATGACCTACCAATATCAGAAGGGAACCATGACCTACCAACATCAGAAGGGAACCATGACCTACCAACATCAGAAGGGAACCATGACCTACCAGTATATGAGGAGAACCATGACCTACCAGTATAAGAGGAGAACCATGACCTACCAGAAGGAGAACCATGACCTACCATCATAAGAGGAGAACCAGACCTACCATATAGAGAGAACCAGAGAACCATTACCTACCAGCATAAGAGGAGAACCATGACCTACCATCATAATGAGGAGAACCATGACCTACCATCATAAGAGGAGAACCATGACCTACCAGCATAAGAGGGGGACCATAACCTACCAGTATAAGAGGAGAACCATGACCTACCATCATAAAAGGAGAACCATGACCTACCATCATAAGAGGAGAACCATTACCTACCATCATAAGAGGAGAACCATTACCTACCAGCATAAGAGGAGAACCATGACCTACCATCATAAGAGGAGAACCATGACCTACCATCATAAGAGGAGAACCATGACCTACCAGCATAAGAGGGGGACCATAACCTACCAGTATAAGAGGAGAACCATGACCTACCATCATAAAAGGAGAACCATGACCTACCATCATAAGAGGAGAACCATTACCTACCATCATAAGAGGAGAACCATTACCTACCAGCATAAGAGGAGAACCATGACCTACCATCATAAGAGGAGAACCATGACCTACCATCATAAGAGGAGAACCATGACCTACCAACATCAGAAGGGAACCATGACCTACCAGTATAAGAGGAGAACCATGACCTACCAGCATAAGAGGGGGACCATAACCTACTATTATAAGAGGGGAACCATGACCTACCTGTATTAGAAAATATCGATGACCTACCAATATTAGAGTGGGACCATGACCTACCAGCATATGAGGGGAACCATGACCTACCTGTATTAGAAAAGATCGATGACCTACCAATATTAGAGTGGGACCATGACCTACCAGCATATGAGGGGAACCATGACCTACCTGTATTAGAAAAGATTGATGACCTACCAATATTAGAGTGGGACCATGACCTACCAGCATATGAGAGGAACCATGACCTACCTGTATTAGAAAAGAACGATGACCTACCAATATTAGAGTGGGACCATGACCTACCAGCATATGAGAGGAACCATGACCTACCTGTATTAGAAAAGAATAGGGATGGGAACGAATAGTGAAATCACTATTCGAATATTCGACTAGAACTATTCGAATATATTCGAATATTCGATTTTAGAATTCGTTTTGATGTCCGAATGTCTGCATGTCCGAATACAAGTACACTAGTCCTCTGTTCAAACCTTTTGTGTATAGCCGATGGGAGCCGATATCTGTATACATGTACGTGCATTCAATATCAAAGCAGTAATAACCATTATTTCGTTTTTTATCAACATACAACTTTTCCAGACGGATGGATGCTTGCCATTCAAGTGATTCAGTAGGTTGGATGTTGTATTCTTGAATACAAAGTCCTGGTTACACAGGTTACAGGTCGCCTTCGACTTGTCGGCAGAACGAGTAAAGTAATTCCAGACACGCGATGGAGACATTGTGATGTTCATCGAATAGATGTAGAAATTAGAATGAAGATAAGTTTGACAAATTATTCTGAAGAAAAATATACTTTCTAACACATCATTTGATTGGTCTTTGTGCATAAGCAATCATGATTACGATTGGTTATTGAAAGAGTAATTGTTTAGTTTCACGACAAACAAGTTACGTGATTGGTTGACACTGACAATTGTAAATTAGCGTGATTGACTTGTTTTGGATAATAAGGAGCAAGTCCAGATCATTAAGGTGTTAGATTTAGCAGCTTAAAATCGACTATTTTCACACTTAGGAATAAATCGTTTTGCAAACTGTCAAAAGATGTGGTAATTTGTCACAGGTGTTTTACTGTGTGACATACGTTGTAAAAACATCGTAACTGCACCTGGGAGCTAGGCACGTTCTTCGATATTTGGGGTCGGATTAGAGGAAGAAAATGAAAATAAAACAACATTATTTTTGAATAAAATTTATGGTAAACATACAGTTATATGGGTTCATTAAAATCGAATATTCGAATACTATTTGCTATTCGAATATTCGACCCGCTATACGAATATTCGAATATTCGAATATTCGTTCCCATCCCTAGAAAAGAACGATGACCTACCAGCATAAGAGGGGACCCATGACCTTCCATTATAATAACGGGATCACGACCTACCAGCATTAGAGGGGAACCATGACCTACTTACAGGCTGGCTACCTTTATCTATAAAAATAATTGAAAATAGCATTTAGCTACACACAAACACATGAAAGCTACCAGGGTTGGAGTTACAGAGGGTCAGCTGAATATTACAGGGTCACAGTTGAAATGAAAATAAACCGCACATTAACAAACCTACCAGCAGTAGAGTTTTCAGGCAGCAGCTGTAGGGCAAGGAGACCAGATCGTATCATGTTGACAAATCCCGTCTCTGGGTTATTGACCGTATCTCCCTCCTTTGGCAGTGGACTGCCAGTGTGACCAAACATGCCTGCCAATCCCTCAAAGTTACTCTGAAAAACAGGGAATCACTTAAAACCCACAAAACATCATTTTACTGCATTTGCAGCATAAGTTTCTAGAAACCCCTGTCCCAAAAGGAAATAATGCACATGATTCATCAGATAATAACTTGGTGATATTGGTTAAAAATTGTTCAATATCAATTCATGGTGAATGGTCAAACATAAATTTCTGACACCTTAGTCTCTTGTCACAAATGAGTTCCAATAGTTTAACAAAGAGTAACTTGTACAAATAACAAAACCTAATACTTACACTTGCAAAATGTGCATTATTGCTCTCGATGAGTTTACTGAAGTTATTTGCAAGGACAGTCTCAAACTTCTCCAACTTTACTGTCAGATCACGGATAACTGCTTCGATATTGTTACGGTTTATAATCATACCTTGTACAAATACCTACAATGGAATAAAAGGTTGCCAGAATTGATTATTATCATGTAAATAAAGAAACGGTTTACTGAGAATGTTTTGAGTATAAAGCTGCAAACTGTGGACATTCTGTCTGTCTCTAATCTCCCTCTTCATCAAAAAACCATTTCCTTTGTATGAATGAAAAAACAAAACAAGACAATATTTCATAGAGCCAAAAATCAGATTTGCCATTTTTGGAAGAATAAATAACAAACCAGGTCATGTCGACACATCTATTTACTTGATTAGAAATGCATGTCAACCTAAATATTAACATAATTCTAAACACCAGTCATGTCAACCTAAATATTAACATAGTTCTAAACAGTCATGTCAACCTAAATATTAACATAATTCTAAACACCAGTCATGTCAACCTAAATATTAACATAGTTCCAAACACCAGTCATGTCAACCTAAATATTAACATAATTCTAAACACCAGTCATGTCAACCTAAATATTAACATAATTCTAAACACCAGTCATGTCAACGTTAATATTAACATAATTCTAAACACCTATCATGTTAACCTTAAGATCGGCCTTTAGGCAAATGGAAATTGATGAATTATGAAACTTGAATATAGCTTCCGGAAAATAATTATAAATAACAAGAGGGCCATAATGGCCCTAGAACCGCTCACCTGAGATTACCACCTATTTGAAGAATAGTTAGAAACATTGCTTCTAACTTTTACAACGAGTTTCATGTGCTTCTATGCATTGACCTTTTTTTATTCCAATTTCACAAGTTTGACACTGTATGCTTGATGTGGGACATTAAAATGGTATATAATTCTTACAATGTGGAAACTGAATATTTTACTTTTACAGATTGTATGTACGAAGAACAGCCTGCACTTTTGTCTAGTACGATCTATTGTTGCCATTTTGTTGTTATCATTTTGGCATATTTGGACATCCAAATCTATATTGATGTATTTTGTTAGAAATTCTACCATACGTGTTTATAGTGGAAATGCAAACAGGTTCATATTTCAACGCACCCTGGTGGCCATGTTTTTCGAGATATCTAATTTTTTTAACAATCTTTACAGAAGGGTCCCCAAAGAACAGTCATGTGAAATTATTTTGAAATCTGACCAGTGGTTTTTGACAAGAAGATTTTTTCATGGATTTTACCAAATATGGGCATGGCAACCATTCTGGTCACATGACTGATTTTTTTTGACAAATCTTTATTCCCTTCAACTAGGAATGCTTCATACATTATCTCAATGAAATTGGCCCAAAGGTTTGGAAAAAAAAGAAATTTGTAAAGTTATAGATTTTAGCATACATGTATATAGTGAAAACAAAAACACATTCAAAGTTCAACGCATCTTGGCGGTCATGCTTTTCGAGATATCTAAAAAAGAATTAACAATCTTTATAGAAGGGCCCCCAAAGAACATTCATGTGAAATTATTTTGAAATCTGACCAGTGGTTTGTGACAAGAAGATTTTTTTAAGGTTTTTACCAAATATGGGCATGGCAGCCATTTTGGTCACATGACTACTTCTTTTTTACAAATCTTTCTCCTCTCCAACTAGGGATGCTTCACATGATATCTCATTTAAATTGGCCCAGAGATTTGGAAATAAAAGATGTTTGTAAAGTTAAAAATTTTAACATACATGCATATACTGAAAACAAATACATGTTCAAAATTCAACGCAGCCTGGCGGCCATGTTTTTCGAGATATCAAAATTCTTGGAACAACTTTTGAAAAGAGGCCCCAAAAAAACATTCCTATGAAATTATTTTGAATTCTGACAAGTGGTTTCAGACAAGAAGATTTTTTAAAAATTGCAGAAATTCCCCCTTTTTCATGCCACGGCAACCAAAGTTCTGCATAGAATCAATTTCTTTAAACAACTTTGGTAGAGTATCACCCAACTAACATTCCTGTGGAGTTTTGTTAGGATTGGCTCATTGGATTAGGAGGAGAAGATGTTTAAAGAAATTATTGACGGCGCACAACTGAACGACGCACGACGGACATTGTGCGATCACAAAAGCTCACCTTGAGCACTTTTTGCTCAGGTGAGCTAAAAGTAGACAGCTAATGATAATTTTGGGATAAATCTCTGTAATTGTTTGGTTAAAGGCTGACAGACAAAACAATGTAAGAAGAATGTAAGATTCATACCTGATTGGACATAAAGCATTTCACGGGACTGTAGGCTTTCACAGTTATGTGGATTTCTGGAGACAACAGTGCATAGGAGCTTGGCAAACGAAACTGTAAAACAAAAACATGCATGTTTCAATATGATTGACTAAACTAAACACACATGGTCATATCATAGTTTGTTACACACAAGGATGATAGGGTTATAACCTTTTTGGGTACCTAGTCGAAATTGAGACAATCAGAAGACGCTAGATTGTAAATTCCAATGAAATCTAGGATGGCTACATCGAAATTACAAGACTACAGTAAGTATTTTATGTCTGTTAAGGACTTACTTTAGTCTTGCATTAAAATGGTAGTATCTCTACAAAACCTTTATAGTTATTTCCATGACGGCATGCCATTTATATCTATTGTTAATGTTGTGCCTAGGGAAAAGTACATGCACATAGCGTTGTGTAGTATCAGACCTTCAGATAAGAGTATTGGCTAACATTCTGAGGGTTTTATGCAATACTAAAGTAAGTGTTTCACGTTTGTGAAGAACATACTACAGCTTTGCATTGAGCACACCTCTTCCTCTTCTCTAAACCCTATACTGTGGATAGTCATTTTGAATCATCTTCTGTCAATTTACTCTTTTCCAAACCCAATAATTTATGTACTCATTTAGGGTAGTTTCTTTATGAGGAGACAATTCTAAATAGAACTCGCAAATAAGAAGAATTCAAATTATTGTAATTCTGAATATTAAAGACTTTGAAACATGATTATCAAGACCTTGGCTTTTTTAGTCTATATATAATTATGTGTACATACCGGAAGAACGAGTCCTCTAAGGAAATTACCAAGAACTTTATGCACTTTCTCATAAAGAACAGAACTGCTGCTTGTGTCCTGGAAGTACAACAACAATCAATGTTGAATAGTTGTTATCTATGAAAGCATGTACAGATTTACCCATAATCCATTATTCCTCAAAATACTTGAAAACACAACACATATTCATAAAATTTGACAATACTTTCATTAACTCATAGATCTAATGAATAATATTGTTAAACCCTTTACCAAACGTCAAATTTTCGACTGTCCCAAATTGAAGGAGTTTGCAGAAGACATTTCAAAATGTGATGAAATTGAGAAATAATCTTCTAATAGGGCAGAAAACATTGTGAGAAAAGGAGAAATTGCTCTTCAAGAGCAATTTCTCCTCTTCCCACAATGTTTTCCAGAATCGTCTGCAACAAACTGGTCAAACGTCTTGATTGTTTGGTAATGGGTTAAAATAAATTCTCAAGATATTCCTTGCAGCTGGAGTTATTGTTCATTTTCCTCCAAGAGTGAATAATGAGACAAGTATTTATGGTAAGGATTAAGCACGGCATTATTGTTTATGGCAAATGGCACACTCGAATGAAAAACCAAGGATAGAGTATAGCCATACGACGAGAAATGTTTCATCTATTGCAGCCAAAAGCGAAATGTTCTGTCACTACACATTCTATAAAAACCTTTATGATTAAGAAAAGTAAGCAACACTAGTAATGGGTTAACCCAATCTGACATAATTGCCTATCCATGCAACCTAGTATATCTTAAAAAAAGTTATCTTTCAAAGCATAGTATGGTATTTTGTGACACATCCAAATTGAAAGCAACAGTAGAATGATAATTATCAAGTACATGTATGTGAAAAAGGAGAAAAGTATTTCTGTAGCAAGTACAATGAAGTGTTTATACATAAAGGTAAGGATAAAAAGATATAAACAGATATGTTCCTCTTCAGAAAAATCACAACTCACCACTGAACTTATGGATGGACTAAGGTCAAGGATGATGACAAATCTGTATCGCCTAGCAACAAAGGTCACCATGGTACTCGGCAGCAGGGCCACATTGTACTGTTTCCCAAGTTCACATGGGGTACCGTCATCTGACACAACAGAGGCCACCTGAAGCTCTTCATCTGTGTCGCCCTGGTGAAGATGAGAAAACCAGTAAGATTCCTTGAACCTTTACCTCATGTAGAATTGTTGACTGGTCCAAATTGAAAGCAAAAGCAGACTACAATTAAACAGTATGAAAATTATGGCCTCCTTTAAGATATTGGTATGAAACATTTGTGACAAAAGGAGTTATTTCTCAACAAGAGAACACCCACCTTTAGAGACAAAGTCTTAATGGTAAGTATTGTGAAATAAAATTGGTAATTTTGTGAGAATGTTTAACATGGACTGCTGGAATAACAGGTCTTAATAGTCTGGAAGGATTTTAACAAACCAGTGTGACAGATGACATTATCCTATTCTCAGACATAGGAATTGCTTAAATTCAAATCAACAGCAGATACCATAAAAGAGAAAAAAAGAAATTCTTAATGCTATTGTGTTTAACCCATTGTACAAAAAGAATAAATTGGTCATTGGAAGGAATTTATCCATACATTAAAGTTGTTTCACCCTTTACCATTTACCAAACGCCAAATTTTCGCCTGTCCCTAATTGAAAGAGTTTGCAGACAACATTTCAAAATGTGATGAATTGAAAAACAATTTTCGGATAGGGCAGAAAACATTGCAGGACAGAAAAAATTGCTTGTTTAGAGCAAATTCTCCTTTTCCCACAATGTTTTCCAGAGTTGTCTGCAACAAAATGGTCACATGTCGCTATTGTTTGGTAATGGGGTAAACAATTTTCTGCAGCAGATGCATCAATGAGAAGAATTAAGGAGTAAGAGGTTAAAATGTGTAAATGTGAAGTATTTTCATGAAAGCAGTTATTACAGTAATTATAAGCAGTAATTGAGGTATCTGTAAATGTCAAATTCTAAATTAGAATCAATCCAAAACCCTTTGCTATTCTTTTACAAATAGGTTAATCATAGGCAAAATCTTTTGGCAAATTCTTCTTGAAATTCAATAACCAATTTTCAGGTTACCTTGACAAATAGTTTTAATATTTGCTGAAAAAAATTGAAAGAGGATCAAGTTTTAAAAGAATTGTTTGTATGATAAAAAGTTAATTAATTCATTGTCTTCCAGAATGACATGTAGCAGGAATATTATTGGGAGAACTCACCAAGTTTTCTGAAGGTGTGAAGGGCAATGTTTTGTTAAGATGATTGAAGAACCATGAGGCCCGGATGTTTCTGGAGATTCTGTAGTCCTTTTTCATCAAAACGTACACCTCCCTTGCCTGCAAGATCTGTTCAATGCAAAACGCAATAAATAGACTTAACCCATTACCAAACAATATCGACATTAAACGCTTTGTTGCAGGCAACTCTGAAAAACATTGTGGGAAAAGGAGAAATTGCTCGTAACAAGCAATTGTTTCCTTTTCCCACAATAGTTTCTGCCCTATCCCTAAGATTTTTTCCCAATTTCATCACATTTTGAAAAGTCGTCTGCAAGCTCTTTCAATTTTGGACCATCGATAATTCTGCGTTCGTTAAAGGGTAAATAAGGTCCTGCACTGAAATCTCAATTTATCTGTCCCAATTCAATAGTGTTATTAGGTGGATGAGTTCATGACTTAAACCTTTTCCAAACAATAACGCCATTTGACCAGTTTGTTGCAGACGACTTTAGAAATCATTGTGGAAAAAGGAGAAATTGCTCGTAACAAGCAATTTTTCCTTTTCCCACAATGTTTTCTGCCCTATCAGAAGATTATTTTACAATTTCATCACATTTTGAAATGTGGTCTGCAAACTCTTTCAATTTGGGACAGTCTAAAATTTGTTGTTTGGGAAAGGGTTAAGAACGTCTCTCACAATAAATGAACATAATATAGTCTGCTATAGTTGAAAACCTTTTTAGTAAATTGTGGCTTTAGCTAGCATGTCTTGTTGAGTGACATTGTCTTTTGCAAACAATATTTCAAAAGCAAAAGCGATGCAGTAAATACTTTTTGTTGGCACTCATTCAAGAGGCAATCCTTAACAACAGTGTACCTTTAGATAGGAAATAAAGACGTAAGCAAAGACAATGGCTTGTGCAATGTACTAAATAAAATACTTTACTAATACATAATACATTGTCAGTAATGAGTTTGTATAACAAATGAAAACAAACTAGTAAGCATGGTCTGTCATGCTTCATAGTGTCTTGTTTAATTCAAATGCATTCAAATATACCGTAAGGGTTATCTGTAAATATCTTTGAATTGTACAAAAAAACACGAAACACACCAGCCATATAAGCTGTACAGGCTTAAGGAAATGAAATAGTTTCACCAATGCTTTTAAATTGACAGACACCAATGATTTGAAGTCTTTTTGCATATATGCAAAATATATGAATATATGCCGAAATCAGCCAGTTTATATGGCGGATGTAGCTCACATGCAATTAATCAAATTTGCACTATATGCTTCAATGCAGTGAACGAGCACCACATTAAAAAATAGGAACATTATTCCCTGTCTTAATTTTTAATAGCAGACAGTGTTTGATAATTTCCATCTCATTTTCCCATTGTCTCTAGTCTAGTCAAAATAATTCAACGTGAAGCTTGCTTTTTATTTTCTGATGGGGCAATCTAACGTAGAAATTTCGAACGATCCAAACAATGTTTAACTTTCTGAATTTTGATTTTCCGATTTAAAAGCAAAATGGCCATCAAGGGTCAATTGATAAGACAATTAATTTAAAATTTACTTATATATCAACAAATAATG
The DNA here is from genome assembly GCA_947846245.1 of Cerastoderma edule. Classification (NCBI taxonomy): domain Eukaryota; kingdom Metazoa; phylum Mollusca; class Bivalvia; order Cardiida; family Cardiidae; genus Cerastoderma; species Cerastoderma edule. The sequence continues at coordinate 40,718,644 of OX401405.1, read as the reverse complement.
GCATCTATTGTTGTTTAACAATTAAAAACCGATTAATAGGTTTTTCCTATTCCAGTGCGCATGCGCAGAGAAAATCTATCGAGAATGAAAAATTGTCACCTAGCGTTATTTAAACCGTTCTTAAAAAGTGAATATGCCAAATACAGACACATTAAGTGCATGGATTGCTTAAAAAAGATTAATTCACAACTGTGAGTAAAACAATTTAATAATTTTCAATAACAATGGCAATATGGGTCTCCAAACGGTCAACAAAATTTTAGTCACATTTGTCCTCCATTAAATGAATCATTCGAAAGTTTGACATGACGGGAGATAAAGCCCAAAACTAAATTTTCACAATATTTCCCCATTTCATCAAATTAGTTTGACTATCTCTAGTCATGCCAAACTGTTTTGTTTACACACTGATTTCAGCGAAAGGTGTAAGTGCAAAAATTTTGCAACGCATGTGGCATAGAAATAAGCTATAGGGTATAAGTCGCAAATTCATTTGATGTTTTATGACCGAATTTAACTTTAATTATTGACAGTCATTTGTGTGGATACTGTGATAGATACGGACTGGTTTCTGTTTTCAATCGATGATATCTCGCATTTTGGTGATTTTGGCCATCGACAGTGGAATCCCTGATTGTTCTACAGTTGTCTACTGTCAAGTATGTCCCCAACATCGCAAGTGATATGTGATGCGCTAACCAGTTGTCAACCTAGCTGAGGATATATCACATTTAAATAAAAAACTCGAGAAACATGGAAAGGTGGATCCCTTATTCAGCTGGGTACTTATTCTCATTAAATTGACCCTGTTGAGGGTTATAACTATAGGTAGTGGAGATATCGTTCAAACAATTACCCCACCCACCAATAAAGGCTACTTTAATTGGCAATCCCAATCATGAGATGATTGCATGATCCATGATGGACTTTAAATAAGTCAGTTCCGTGCATGCAATCCAAATAACAACAAATGCAGACAATAATTACCCTTGCTTCAGGACCCTCCATTTGGTGTCGGGGTGTTGTCGAATTGTGACTACATCTGCAAAAGTGAATAAAGCTAATGAAAAGTCGAGAAGTGTTTTTTGTTGTTTTGATTAAAAACTGGGTTAATACACGAGTTACTCCGCATGACAGGACAACTTCCGGCGAATCAAACTATCACAAAGAATCATTAAAACATAACTTTTGTAAGTATTTGTCTATTTTTAAATAGCAAGAAATAAACAAGAACAATCATAACAAATGTTCTCATCAATATGGATGGTTATTTTGCTTTTAAATGTCATAATGATTTGAAACCATTGATTTTTCATTAGATTTCGCGGGTACAAATATCAAATGGATTTATTGTGGTCCGTTTGTTGATGGGTTTAAGCTACAGAGTTATAGAAGGGGCATTATCTTGAGCTGAGTTTCAAAGATTTCGCCAACTGACGAGTTTGCCAACCATGAAACCAATTAGAAAATTCGCCTACAAGCAAAGCGAATGTATAGACATTATATTGCACATCTCTTGAACAGGTGATTGAAACCAAATTTGATGGTCAATAAAATAAGTATGAGAATGAAATAACATTTGTTGTTGATTACATAATGGCAATATCCTCGATATTGTCAAACTTTCGAATCATTCATTCAATGTTGGCCACTTGCCATGAAATTTTTGTCACAGCTTTGAACACCCATATTTCCATTATTACAGTAAAATATCAAATTATCAATCATTACTTTCAGTTGTAAATTAATCCTTTTTTAATTAATCCATTCACATAATATGTCGGTATTCTGCATATTTACTTTGTTAGAATGGTTTAGTTAACACTATGTGAACATTTTCTGCTTGCCTTGCTTTTGACGAAAGAACAACAACAACACTGGTTGACACTATTTAGTGACTTTTGATTGTTCAACGGTAATTGATGCCATTATTTGGTGGTTTGTAACTCTATTTTACAATTTTCGTATTTTTCCATATACACATTTTTGGATTTGAAGCACAAAAACCGCCACTAATTTGGTCCTTTGGATTTGGACGTTAGATTGCTCCATCAGAACATTAAAGGCAATCTTCATATTGATTTATTTTGACTACAGGATGTCAGTAACTAACATCATGAAGTTTGCAAAATTTGGACATTAGAGTTGGGTTACTCAAAATAATTTGACGCAATCAGGAATTATTGAGATATTTTTGCATCAGGCAATATTTTCCTCCACATCAAACTTTCCAACGATTCATTTGTTAGTGGATGTTGCGACAACATCTTAACACCCATATTTCCATTATCATGGTAAAATATCAAATGATCATTACCCATAATTGTAAATATAATCCTTTTTTATATTGATCCATAAATGTGATTTGTCTGTATTCTGTGTTTTAACTTTGTAAGAGCAGTTAAGAATATGTGACGATTTTGTGCCTGCCTCACTTACCGAAAAACGTGTTTGATGCAGGTACACTGGAATGTGAAAAACCTCAATTTAGCAAGCTTTAATTGTTTAACAGCAATTTATGCCGTTATTTGTTTGTATATGTTTATGTGACATATCTTGTCTTATCAATTGACTTTGAATGGCCAGTTTGTGCTTTAAATCCAAATATCTGAATTTGAACAAGTCCACCTCTAATTTGGTCTTTCAAATTTTGACATTAGATTGCCCCATCAGAAAATGAAAGGCAATCATCAGGTCAAGTTATTTTGAGTGAGAACGCTGCAACTGAAGAATCATAATTTATGATAATGATACCAAAAATGAATATCATTTACCAACAATAAATAAGGAAATATATCTTGTTGTAAACTTTATGTATCATTTTATTGAGGCGTGAAATACAATCACTTTACATTTTCTTTGTAGACAAATTCTCTAATTTGTTTACTATATGTTTCATTGTAGGCAAAATCATCAGAATGTGGAATTTCCAGCACCAGTTATAAAATACAGGGATTTGTTGAAAAAGTGAGGGAATCCTGCGACCTAGAATAAACACTGGTCAAGTGTAAAAAAAGTTCAAATTTGTAAGATTTTTATCTACTATGATCCTTTAATATTTGTTTTGTGTATGAAATCAAAAGAATATGCTATAGTTTGACAATAGAAGTAGCACTCTTTTGGCTGTACAAACTAATAAAGCAATCAGAATTACTGGCCACACTGTGTCAAGGATACCTTCACGGTCTAAGAGCTTTAGAGTTGGACAAACCTTTTCAAGCCAGGGCTAGTCCTTATAGATTTGTTAAAAGCTTTAACAGCATTTTGTGGGGAGATAATTTGATTATAAATGCTACGTTCAACCTGCTTGAAGCAGTTAAATCTTGCAAAGCCTTTATAGGGACATTCTTTACTTATAGACAAATTTGAAAAGACCGATGAGAAGAAGAATATAAAACATTCTATAGAAAGTTCGCTAGTGGTATTGAAAAGGGTTTCAATTCACAACTTTTGAATTTGATGGACATACTGTCAGTTGCCCTCCAAATATTAACAATATGTTATGCCATGTAAACGATGACTGGCATAATGCTCTGCATGAAGGATCTACTTATTACATTACACCAGTCCATTAAAGATGCTTTAAATGGGAATTGTTTCCTTACGCAATATTATCAAACTTTTTGTAGTGTATTTAACAGTAAAGCAGGCAAAATAATATTTGAGGACCAATAGATCTGTACACTCATATAGGAGACATGGAGGACAGTTTAGCGACAGGCAGGGAGAAGCGGTGTAATGCCGGGAATAAAATGTCCACATTGCTTGAAGCTGAAGACGAGGATGACTTCTACAAAACTACCTACGGAGGGTTCACTGAGGTACAATCAAGCTTGCTTGTATGACTGACACTTTCAAAAGGTTCAACCAAGGGGGTTAATTTAAATCTGTTCCTTCAGTCTTTCAACAATGAATCAAGAAATCTAGTTTTTGACTGGTCAAATTTGAATCATCTTTACTACTATTAATTTTGTTAAGTTTCAGGAAGCAAAATACACTCTTTCACTGGAAATATAATCTTTATCTGAATTTGATAGCTTTCCTTAATCCTATCACTTATGTATGATTTTGAAGCAGGTTATCTCATGAAAGCATAGAAGATTTCTCCCTTTATTACATCGTTTTATCTTAGATTAATCTAGTAATTGTAGCCCAAACAGGTCACTTTCAGCAAATACCTTAAAACACAGCCTGTTACAATGTCAACAGTCATTATAAGATTGGTGTTTCAAAATGCAGACTGCCTTGAAACAAAGGAGGCATTTGTTTTATTAATCATTTTCTGTCTGCTGCAGATGACACATGAATTTCATAGATAAGGTCAGAATAACCTCAAAACTTATATCACTTGCCTTCTATATGGTGGAAAATTACTGAGTTGTGAGCAATTCTCCCTAATGTTTGCGCTGTTAGTTTTTGGGCTGGAAAAAACTAAAGCAACATCAGATATATGTTATAAAGTTTGAAAATTAACTTATTTCTGACATTAGAACGAAAGCATTGCGATGAAAAGAAACATTTCTCAATCTGACAAATTTCTCTCTTGTTGCCAAATGATTCTGAAATCTAGTATATTTTCATTCAACCATGTTAACATTTGAAAAATTTGAAAGGCACTCCTGCATCATTTTAAAACACCATGGCTCAACTGTTGATATTTGTTTTGTATTGTAGGATGCGGATGATAATGAATATACGTCAGAGGTATCGGAGAGTGATCTCGAAGACTCTGACATTAGTATAGATGAGAACGATGAAGTGAGAAGTGACATGGAAGATGATGAACCAAAAAGGAAAAAGAGGGTCATGACCAAGGCCTACAAAGTAAGAGTTTTCATAGAGGATTATTCTTTTCATTCGAATATTTGTTATTGGTCCCAATAGAAAACAACAAAGCAGAAATATAAAGCAGAAAATACATAATTGTTCCATTTGTTTTCAAGGCGATGGGTAGAAAATATTATCAACTACTGTAAGGGGGCAGTAAACACTAATTGACCTTTAGTTTCGAATTGGTAGGGCCTTTCAATCCGTTTGAAGGAGAAATTCTTGATAATAAGCAATGCTGAGACATTGTTATGCTTTTTATTGAGTGTAAAGTAAAATGGAAGTGTCAATACTGAAACTTATCGGCTGCTTGGGAAAAAACACCCAAAAGGGCGTCAAAATAGTGCATTTTTCAGGTGGGTACATACATTGGACGATAGCAAAAAATCTTCGTGGTTGTGCGCCACTTTTCTGTGGATAAGTTGTATGCCTAGACTGTGTGGAAAGCGCAAATAGTGGCGATGGACTCCCTGTATTCGCAGGGAATTCTGTATAGAAGTTGAAAATGTGTCAAAATTGAGCCTTGGACACATGATTTTTGGCCACATTCATGACCGGTTATTGCTCAAGGAATAAGGTCTATGAAAACTGTATAGATTTTCTTTTCATATTTTCAGAGGGCCAGAGGCAATATGCATTTGGTGTGTAAATATTGCTTTCGTCCGTTTTGTTTTCGCGACTCAGTGAGGCGAGACTTAACAGACGTACACCTGCCGTCCCAAACGAAGGCCCATTAGTGTGTACTGCTACCTAAAGATGAAATTATTTGTCCTAAATTATTTATTTTGTCATTTTGGTTTATCATTGTGATTTATGTATCTTTTTGTCCTTTTGGATAGCCAGTATCTCTTTTTGTCCTTATGGCCAACTGGTATCTATCTTTTTGCCACTGTGATTTATTTATCCTTTTGTCATTATGGTTGATTAGTTTCTCTTTTTGTCATAATGGTATACCAGTATCTCATTTTGTCATTATGGTATACCAGTACCTCGTTTTGTCATTATTGCAAATCGGTATCTATCTTTTTGTCATTCTGGTTTATTAGTTTCTCTTTTTGTCATAATGGTATACCAGTATCTCTTTTTGTCATTATGGCAAATCGGTATCTATCTTTTTTTCATTGTGGTTTATTGGTACCTTTTTTGTCATTATGGTATACCAGTATCTCTTTTTGTCATTATGGTATACCAGTACCTCTTTTTGTCATTATTGCAAATCAGTATCTATACTTTTGTCATTATGGTTTATTAGTTTCTCTTTTTGTCATAATGGTATACCAGTATCTCTTTTTGTCACTGTGGTATACCAGTATCTCTTTTTGTCATTATGGTATACCAGTATCTTTTTTTGTCATTATGGTATACCAGTATCTCTTTTTGTCATTATGCCATTTATGGTATACCAGTATCTCTTTTTGTCATTATGGTATACCAGTATCTCTTTTTGTCATTATGGTATACCAGTATCTCTTTTTGTCATTATGGTATACCAGTATCTCTTTTTGTCATTATGGCAAATCAGTATCTATACTTTTGTCATTGTGGTTTATTTATTGTTTTTTCACTATTGGTTTTGTCTTTGTTGTTGATTTATACTTTTGTTATTATGGTATGCAAAGATCTCTTTTTGTAGGTGTGTAAGTGCATTTAAAGGGAGGGGAACCCCTGTCACCTAGAGCTTAGAGTACAGAATTTGACATCACATGGCCCCTTTCGGCATGGGTCCAAATTCCAGTGTGGTTTTTAATGAGAGGTAGTCTCCAAACTTACATAAGGAATGCCAGTGGTTCTACACAGCTTGACCAGCCCTTGGTGGCAGTTGAGTTTGGGGGCTTCTTCCATCTTTATGAGTAAGGCATTGCAACATAACTGAAATAATGTTGACGCAATGTCAAACCCTTACATGAATAAAAGTTTTAGGAGTAGGGAGTGAGACTTAGTTTTAAACTTGCTAAAGAGTTGTTGTGTTTTCTATAATTACTATGCACTGACGGTGTTTCAGATATTCGTCAATATCAGACTTTAAAGCGTGAGTGATAGAGGAAAACCCCAAAACTGATAGAACCATCAGCATTAAGCATGTCAACCAGACGACAAACCAAATCCTTCGGTAACCTTATTCTAATCTATTTAGAGAAGCTACTGACATAAAGGGCAGTACCAGTCTCTTGGGCACAGTTGAAGGTAATGTTATTTTAAGAAAATGATGGAAAGGGTTTGGTGACAAAAAGTTATTGACTAGTGTTTAAAGGTTTGTCATCAGTGTGGTGATACTGAGCCACTTGGCGATAGTTTTATGGTACTTTGTTGTTAAACGCAATCCTACTGTTACAGGAACCACCAGTCAAGAAACCAGAAACTACAGAAAAGAAAAAGCCCAAACCTAGAAAGAAATCAAAACCACCTCCATCGATACAAATATATCAGTCCAGTCCAGGTATGATAAACGCTATGGAAGGAAAAACTTTTTGGATAATATGCCAAAGCTTACTTAGTTTACATGTCCCTTTATCTTGGGTTTCGTGACTTGTTAGAACTGGAAACAAAACAAGACAGCAACCATAGAGCAGTATGTGTAGCATATGTTAAATGAACATGCCATAGAATCCCTTATGTACAAAATTGTTACATAAAAGCCATCTGATGGTCATAATCAACCAAATTATCTTATATGATGCACCTTTTCTAATCTTTCAATCTCGATGATTTCTAAGCTAAATCTCAATTATAAACCTATTTTGTCAGTTTCTTTTTTTACATGGGGTTAATGCTTGATTATTCCACCACAAAAAAAATTGCTTAAGTCTTTCACTGAGTCAATGATATAAAGATATGTAATTACAGCATAAGATAGAGCAATACCTGTATAAATATTCTACAGCTTTCTTTAATCTCATTATTGGTTCACAGATAATAAATAGTGTGGTTGGTGAATATATGACTATATGTACACCCTACTTCCAGATAAGAAGTCACTTAGAAAGTCCACATCTGAGAGAACAAAGCAGAGGGAAGCGAGGGAGAAAGATCGTGAGTTGAAGGCAAAGATGCTGAAGGACATTGCGACCCAGAAACGTGTGGCAGAGGTGAGAAGACTCACCCAGGAGGAACTGCTGGAAGAGGCGAGAATCACAGAGGAAATCAATCTCAGAGCACTTGGTAATTACACGAATAATGAGCTTAAATAAATACCCATGTGATAGCACCTGAAACAAAAGTATTTAAGAAATACGTGGAGAATAAGGGGAGCTATACTCCTTACCTGGGCGTCGGCGTCAGGCCTTGGTTAAAAATTACATGAAAGTATGGTCCCTGACTCTTGTTTTGATTTTAAGCAAATTATGTCCCCTTTTGTTCTTAAAAATTCTTGGTAAAATTTCTACTTGCAAGAAATGAATTGAAATTTCACACTTAGACTGAGAGTCATAATGTGGGGTTACTGCCAAGTACATTAACTCTGCTTTTGGTTTCAAGCAAATTATACCCCTTTTTAATCTTAAAAGATCTAAGTTTTGTTATTATTTCAGAAAAAAATAACTGTTCACTGACCTATATCCCTCTGTAACATTTCTTGAATAGTCAAGTGTGCTGTCTTATGGACAGATGTGGTTTGTCATACAGATGATGGCTAGACAAGTATATGTGTCACTGAAGTGGTGTTTGATTCTTGGTCTTGGTTCTTGTTTTCCTGGTAGGAAGGGTTCTGCATTGTCAACTATGAAGGCAGGCTAGCTGAAGCCAGAGCTGAGTTGGATTTTTGAGTTTACTTATTACGTTTATCAAAAGTATTTAAACTGTGTATATGTCTTACTTATTCAATTCAAATTGGAAACATCCTCTGAATAATTCAAGAAGCTGAAAAGTGGAGTGAATCTTTGAAAAAAAGATCAATAATGACATCTTTTTAAGATATATTGAAAAGATTAAAACATTAAATATGCTATTACAGAGAACTACCAGCGCCTTGAATTAGAGAAGAAGAAGGCAAGGGTGATTAAGCAGGTGTATAAAGGGCCGGTGATTCGCTACCACTCACTCACCATGCCCCTTATAGAAGAGGTTATAGAGGAACAAGACGAAGAGAACAAGTAAGCCTCTGTTATCCATTAAAGCATTCCTTATTATCTGTGTTGTTATGAATAAAAACACTCTATATTGCCATTGCTGTTAATGAATGCATTTCTTATTGCCATTGTTGTAAATGGAATCATTTCTTACTGCCTTAAATATTTGTCTGCATGTTTGTATTACAATGCATTGGGTCCTCAACATGGCACAAATGTTCCAGAACGTTACACAGAGCTATGTTTTCAAAGAGCTATCCACCTCAGGACAAAAAAAATGATTTCTTATTTTCTTATACACACGGGCGGAACTTGTTACAGCGAAAGTGGAATACCGACGAAAACTGATACGGTTTCCACGATGAAAAACAACATCAGAAATGGTAAGCCGGATTGTATTTTTGGTCTGAAATGGCGTAATAAGTTGATTAATGTAAACTATTTGGTGTTTTGTGCTTCCTTGTGTTGTTATGGGTACCATGTGAGTGTTCATGTGCAAGAAAAAGGTAATACGTCTTGATAAACACCGATTAATTACCGCTCAGATGTTAAATTTCTATCGAAGTACAAAACATTTCGTTTAAATACCGGAAAGTGTTGTTTTGTGGATTTCACAGCCTATCAAACAGTTCATCAGCAAACCATTTATCAATTGATAGGTCCCTATTGCAATTCCAAACATATAAGGTGTTTATATCGTGGAAATTTCAAAATTGAAGAATGAGTCTGTTGGACGACGAAGATGTTATTGTTTACACGACGATTCAAAGTTGGTGTTCATGTTTACGGACGAAAACTTTTTGCTTATTGTTCCGATACAAGTATTCCAAAACTTATGAATTTGATGCGTTTTAAACACCATTTACACTTGTTGGTTATCTGAACAACATATAGACACTGAACATGTGAATTATATATTTCTCCCTAAACCGTTATGTGTCGTTTATAAACTCAATCAAAAAGTTCTGCGTCATATTCGTTGCTTAGATTAATGATTTTTACTTGAGTGTTGCACCAAACACTTGTCCAATTAAAAAGGTTAGAATAAACCTACGCTTTGTTCAATGTGGGATATTTGGGTTAAACCATATTTCATAGTGGAAAATCAACAGAAAAATGACATGATCTGTGTCACTTAAGTATGGTCATTTGTATCAGATACTAAAATTGTAAATTTTCAATCAACGAATGAACTTTATCCGCAATCTCATTGAGAAGCCACTTATAAAGGCCAAAGACAGTATGTACGAAATTTTGAAAGTTTTTTTTTTTTTTCGCATGTGCAAAACAAAGGAGTTTTTGTAGTGTGCATTAGGTTATGATACGATCATTTGAGTAACATCAATAGGAAACATGCCTTCAGCACCTTAGATAGTAAACAAAAACTGACCTGAGTTTTCAATGTAGGATCACAAACGTAATTAATTTCAAGACAAACTTAGTTTATACTTGCACTTCAGCTGGTGTCTAGCTAGCGAAGTTCGCCAGGAAAACATCTTTCCATACTTACAATTGTAACTTGGCTGTCCGTGTTTACCTATTTCGTGATCCCTCAGTGCTGTTGCAGACGAGTATGTCTTGTTGCATTTACCATGTGTGTTTTTCTGCAGACCAAGTGCATTTTGCAAGGTGTCTGTTCAGAGAGGATCTACAAGTAAACGATTTGGGGCATGAAGCACATATGTAAGGCTTGCTATTCGCATGGGAATTTATGTGACCATGATAGTGTTCTTTTCTGCTGAAGGTTTTGGAACATGTTTGGCACTTAAAATTTCCGCTTTTGTCATAAGCAGGCTTTTTGTGATGACTCAATGACTTTCTGCTGTTTAACGGCATAGAGCAACGTTCACACAAGAGCTAGTCCTTGCGGTGGATTGAATGGGTATGCTCGAGAAGATCATATTTGAAGCTACATTCACTCTCGCATGTGTCGCAGGTGTGCTTAACTTTCATATCGACCTTTTGTGTCGATGCATGTTTCCCTTGGACGTCGTGAAGTTAATACACTTGTTACATGATAATCTTTGTTTAGATTGTTGAGTAGATGTCGCTGCAATGGGAGAGTCAGGTTGAAGGACTTCATTGGTCTCATCCTCGTTCCCTCAGATTGATATGTTTATCAAAAGGTCTTTTTCGTTAACCACACTCGACGTCTCAACAAAACTGACCTCTTCCTTTGTATTTCTTTTTGTCTGAAAACGTTGAAATTCTCGTCTGAAAACCGTATCAATTTACAATTGTCGTCATGGAAACTGTAACATGTGAAGCCGCTGTAATGAAATATGAACCTCTATCCAACACAATCAAGCAGACGGAAAATTGAAAGTACTGCATCAGTATTGTTATATATTCAAAAGCATCCATTGTTACATCATTTAAAGACAAGTTTTAAATTGTTAGCATGTAGATAAAGCCGAAATGCTACTTTGAGTAAGGATCTATTCAATATTTGAAGCAAAAAGTTTAGAAAATCCAGGGTTTATGGAATACACACGGAATTAAAAAGAGCAGAATTCAAGAGTTCTTATCCTGTTACCTCTCTAAGTGACGGCATGAGAGTGTGGATGTATATCTGGCTCTGAACCCACGTTTTTATAAATAGAAACTGATGCAACCCTCAATACACATGCGAAAGTCTTCAAGTTTTTGTCACGGAAACCGTATAAGTTTTCGTCGGTATTCCACTTTCGCTGTAACAAGCTCCGCCCATGTGTTATATGTCTTTACCTTTCATTCCATTAGATAGATGTGCTTTTCCTATAAACATGTTTGTAGCATACAACTTATTAAATTAGTCGACAACAGAGGAAGTTACCTCTATATATCATACCAAGAAGAAAGGTGATCGATGACAAGAAGTAAAATAGAATTTGTGGATACATCTTTTGGAGGATAAGAAATATTGTGGGATAAAGCAGATATTGAGCAATTTTTTCTTTTAAAATCATTTTGTAAGACCTTTGTAGCACATAGGCACAAATTGGTCAGAATTCATAACTTGAAATCACATAGCCTTTCTCTGTATGCGTTCAAATACTGGTCACTGCATTTTGATTTTCATGAGAGGTAGTTAGGGTTGACGTACAGAATGCCAATGGTTTTACCCGGCTTGACCAGTATCATTATGAGTAGTTAAGTTTGGGGTCTTGCTTCATCATTATGAACAGGGCTTTGCAATAAATCTGAAATAATGTTGTGATGTAATACCCATATAAAATAAATAAACAGTTGTAGCACACTGGTCAGCCAAACACCTTTTTTTGTAAAAGATACACATACAATTCTGGTCCTTTTGTAACAATTTCAAATTAACTAATACAAAAAAACACTTTTTTGAAAATTGGTTTAGGGTGCAAGTCCTTGCTCCAATTTTCCTCAAGTTTGAACATATGTTGGCAGAATACTTTAGAAACTGTTTTGACAATGGTTTCTACACACTAACATTAAGAGAATGGAGTTGTTCATGCTCTTTTTTATGTCATCTGATGTTACTTTCAACTTTAATCTGTGAAAGATTTCAAAATGGGGAAATGGGTTAACTTTTAAAACATGTTTTTTCTTTTCTTTATTTACAGGGAAGATGCTCCCAAAATAATAGAGAAGGAAACAAACGAAAAGTGTGAGAGAACATTTATTACATTTACTGATGAAAGGAACTACAAAGACTATTTTATTGAGAAGAAACATCGCCCTCCAGTGAAACAGTTCTGTCCAGTGACACGACTTCCTGCCAAGTACTTTGATCCAATCACAAACACGCCTTACGCAACATTACAGGCGTTTAAAATTATACGTGAAGCTTATGCTAAACAGCTGGAAACAGAAACATCTCGTAAACAAAAACATGAGGATATCACGGTGGATGGTGCGAAATCATGATTTCCAGGACTATCCCATCTGGGTAATCATCATTGGTCAGAATCTAAGTATAATTGTAAATCATGAACTATTGGTGGTGTTTGTCCCTTATTGAGATAAAGCCACACTCTGCAGCCTTTATTCCATGGTTGGTCAAGACAAGAATGTTTGTATTGATGGTAAAGATGTTTTTAGATGAACAAAAACTGTAAAGGTTACAAAATCTCATGAAATCTGAATGAGACATCTAAAATCTGTGCCTGAGGACAGGATGTAAGCCATTGCTGATGTCTTTACCTTCTTTGAGAAGGTTGTGGTTTGAGCAGTAAATAAAACAACCAGTCATTGTATTTCAAAATATATTGGAGGAAAGTCCTTTTTTGTGGATACCAATTAAAACTGCTTGACAAGACGGATTTCTTTAAGCATGAAAAGAATATTAAATATAAGCATGAGAAATCCTTTTATCTAGACATGTAAAAGCAAGCTTGTTATTTCTCTGAATAGGTAGTTATAAATGTGCTTTTTGCATGTTTTTTTTACCATAAAACATTCAAGGCATGTATGTGCTTTCTTTCATTAAACTAAAGGTGAAAACTATCTCTTTATTGTGTTTTAGTCAGTCAGGTGACGTTGTAAGGGAGGTCCGAACTTGTTTGTATTTTGAGCTTTACTATTCTAAGAATAAGAAATGCCCGTATAGTTCGCCCTGTCTTTGATCTCGGTTTTACAGTCCAGGTTTAAGTTTTTTATGAAATCCACATTACTTGAAAATCATTTTGGACACAGGTCTCAAACCTTCAGATAATCCATTTGGATAATCATAATATACATGTCTGACAAGTAGAAGAACTTTTTTTCAAAAATATAGACAGATATAATATATGGCCTTCTCTTTAACCTATTTCGAAGGCTTAAGTGTGTGAATCACACACCTAAAATCTTCCGAACTCTTTTATAAAATAATAATCATAACATACTTAGCGATGATAGGCCTACATGTATTACAATCGCTGATATTGTTAAATTTGGAAAACCCAAACCTGCTGGGGATTAATTTTAATTATTGGGAAAACTGCATGATTTTGAAGAAATATCCATTTGGAAACATCCTGTTTTAGAATGCGCAAATCCCTGATTAAGGCTGGCGCCCCATAGAAATCCCAGGCCAGTTGAAAGTCATCCAGATGGGACAAATAGTGAATACAAACCTATGAACACTGTCTGCGGACAACTATAGTTCATTGTTCCATTGTACGTGAAAACAACGTAAGTTTGTTTATAACACCAGTTCGGTAATATTCCTTTCAAAAGGTGACAAATCCTGGTAGTGTATCATTAGTTGTTGAAATATAAAAAAAACATTCATGCTATTACTATCATGAATGAAATCATGAATGGTTGCTGTCTTGTTTTGCTTCCATGAATGAAATCTACTTTTGCACTGCATTATTACAGGGTCAATGTTAAACAGTTCAACCAAGCTGGTTTTCACCTTACTGGTACTAAATGTGCTCTTTCTTCTGGTAAGGTATTGCTTGTTTTTCAATTGAAGAAGTCTAATCCCCTCCCACACATTTAAACAATTACGGATTCGCTATCGATTGAATTGTGAAATCGCGGGTATTGTTTCTGTACATAATGTTTGTATGGGCGTCAATAATGTCATACCGATAATGTTATGCGTAGGGGCAATATTGCTTCTGTCAACATAAAGCCATATCCTGTTGATATGAGGTAATTGCTTTCTAAATTGCCTCATGTTTCAATCGTTGAATAAGTCTGCTGGAAGTTCGTCCAACCAGAGACATAGATAACATATTATCTATGTCTCTGGTTCAACCGAGTGTACATGGAGATAGAGGTAGACTCTGTGTGGCTATATATGTCCAGCAGTTTCCTGTCTCATCTCGATTAACATCTCAATCGGCCCATCGCACATGCAAGTGTCGGTAGGTGCCTTCTTAGATTCTGGAAATGAATATGTTTTCCGATCAGGATCACCAGACTGGCCACGCTCTGAAGTACCTTACTAGCAATGCGACAAAATCGCATGTTTATTAATAGTCCTGTTACATCCCGGTTAGATTTCTGGAACTCACTGTTATATACCTCAAACAACAGTCGACTTATTGCAGACTATACAAAACGCAGCTGGTCATATCATAACTAGGACTTCAATGATTAGTCGTATAACCTCCGTCTTCAAAGAATTCGACTTTTTGCCGATTGAAATCAGAATTCAGTTCAAGATGTTAACATATAAGATAAGGTGTTACGTCGTAAATCCTCTGGATATATTGAATTACTGCTACAAATATCCAAACCTAGACGTTCTCTGAGATCCCCGTAGGTTGCAGTAACGTGTGTCGCTCCCAGACGTTAAACAGTATGCTGTGGAGAAAGATGTTTAGTAGCCAGTGCTCTGCAACTATGAAGTTCTTTACCAACAGAACTGAGAAAACCAAGTAGCTCTGCATCTTTTAAAGGCACATATATCTGTTTAATATCCCACAATGAGTAGATAAACATCTTTTAAAGGCACATATATCTGTTTAATATCCCACAATGAGTAGATAAACATCTTTTAAAGGCACATATATCTGTTTAATATCCCACAATGAGTAGAACAACATCTTTTAAAGGCATATATATCTGTTAAATATCCCACAATGAGTAGAACAACATCTTTTAAAGGCACATATATCTGTTTAATATCCCACAATGAGTAGAACAACATCTTTTAAATGCACATATATCTGTTTAATATCCCACAATGAGTAGATAAACATCTTTTAAAGGCACATATATCTGTTTAATCCTTTTAAAGGCACATATATCTTTTAAAGGCACATATATCTGTTTAATATACTTTTAAAGGCACATATATCTGTTTAGTATCCTTTTAAAGGCACATTTATCTGTTTAATATCCCACAATGAGTAGAACAACATCTTTTAAAGGCACATATATCTGTTTGATATCCCACAATGAGTAGAACAACATCTTTTAAAGGCACATTTATCTGTTTAATATCCCACAATGAGTAGAACAACATCTTTTAAAGGCACATATATCTGTTTGATATCCCACAATGAGTAGAACAACATCTTTTAAAGGCACATTTATCTGTTTAATATCCCACAATGAGTAGAACAACATCTTTTAAAGGCACATATATCTGTTTGATATCCCACAATGAGTAGAACAACATCTTTTAAAGGCACGTATATCTGTTTAATATCCCACAATGAGTATAACAACATCTTTTAAAGGCACATATATCTGTTTAATATCCTACAATGAGTAGAACAACATCTTTTAAGGGTACACATATCTGTTTAATATCCCACAATGAGTAGAAAAACATCTTTTAAAGGCACATATATCATTTTAATATCCCACAATGAGTAGAACAACATCTTTTTACTACATCGACGAACAAACTGCTGATATGTCCAAGTCCATGTTTGTCTTAACATTGTATTTGTTTCTTAATAGGATTTATAATTTGGACTACCCAGTATGAGGGTTACATGGGATGCATCCTTACGTCATACTTCTTATCAAACTCCTCACAGTGATCTCCCTTTATGGGGTTGATCACTGCCATCACAAATGTCACATGACCACCTACTTAGGAACGAAAAGGGCGTTAAAAGATGGCGGCGAAACTAAACAATTGTAATCCATTTGTGCTTTATTTATAAACAAATCCTAATTTTTTTTTCAACTTAACTGGGCAGAAATCAATACAACTAGACATTGTTACTAAATTAACTAAGATATCCAGTAATTTCTCAAAAAAAACAGCATCATTGAAATTTCATCCAAATCTGGATGAAAAATCTTGTGGTGGCAGTGATCGATGCAGCGTAGCAAGGGGGATTACTGTGAGGAGTTTGACTTTTTATGCATATACAGGCTTTTTTTCTATTTTGTTCTCATCATCATGTAAAGCACTTTCGAACATGTGTTATATAATGAAATGAGTGCTATATAACGGTGGTGAATGATAATAATAACTTGTCCTACTTTAGCCCACTTCAAACCAAAATGTGCATAAATCTCATGTTCATAGTCCGTGGTTCAGGTATCTGTTGGGTCAATATTCAACTCCGCTAGATGAAGTGAACAGGACTTTGCACAGAGCAGTCTCAACGGTTTTTTTGTTAACGTGTTAACCTGTGCCGTGAACTCTTACACCATTCTATATATATATATATATATATATAATCAGTTAACGTTCAATCACGAACTATGTGCTACACGTTATACATATATTTACCCAAGGTTTAAATCACTAATACGATTTCAAAATAACCTATTTGTCGGAAGATAAAAAGGTAAGTGTTGAAAAAACATGCCCCCATGCTAGGTACAGTATTAGACCCAATGTTTGCTTCAACAATATTGGTGCTCATGGTAGGGTATGATCCGCTAAAGTTCAACCGTAAATATTACTTGTAATTGAACATAATAGAATTCAAATATTTTCAGAAGAAGGAAATTATCATTTAATAATGGGATTACAGTATTTTATAATTCTTATATCCCCGATTGATATGTTCGTGTAGTTGCCGTGTGAACTTGATTGATCATTAATTGTTTTTGTTTGACAATGACGGACTTTTGTAGGTCTGATGCCGACGATTATTATATTATAACACTTAATATTGCTGTCGGGGATGGGGGGATGTCTCAAATCAAGACTCTCTAATCTCACAGAAAATCCTGCCTTGTTTAGGTGACGCCAAACTTTCCACTGTCCCAAATGAACCCTTCCCCAAACAACAAATCTTCGACTGTCCCAAATTGAAAGGGTGTGCAGACGACATTTCAAAATGTGATGAGATTGGAAAATAATATTGTGATAGGGCAGAAAATATTGTGGGAAAAGGAAAATTGTTTGTCAAGAGCAGTTTCTCCCTTTTCCACAATGTTTTCTAAAGTCGTCTGCAACAAAGTGGTAAAATGTCGTTATTGTTTGGTAATGGGTTAAGACGGTTAATTACGCGATCATGAAATATACAAAGTGTGTCTATAATATGATGTAAAACAATTTTAAAAATCCACAAAGACGGCCTAGGTCATTCAAAGTGAAAAACGAACTTGCATTCACTTGGTTTTAATGGCGTTTGCTTAGGTAAGAAATGTCGGAAATTAATATCTCTGTCTTTATGTATATTCACAAAGAATAAACGATAATTTTACACAGCCATGACAAGAAGAAATTACACACTAATCAAGAACCGATTGTTATAGATGTTTTATTTGAACAGTTATTATACATGTATAGTGCTCTATGTCACTAACCATATTGTAATGTCAAAATTATTAATGCGTATTTGAATGATTATAGTAAATATGGTTCTGGGTACTGTTCTACTTAACAACTTCGGAAAAATATCTTCCGAAGTCGAAACTGATACACATGATTATTATCCTACATAAAAGCATGGTTGAAAGTGTTTAGGATCATTCCTGAATTTCAGGGTTTTGAGACTTTTTGTGCCTATATAATGCTATAGAAAACATGCCTTTTCTGGAAAGTAAGCTACAGATTTCAAGTTTTTGAAATTCTTCAACTTTCACCCATGTAAAAGTACAATATTGCAATGTGACATATCATTTGAAGCGTCTCGGAGAGACGATTCCAACAGTGTGTTACTTTGCAATATTGCTTTTCTTATTATTGAAATGAGACGGAATGTTGTTTAGAACTTACGCAAAATTTTAGAATAAAATGTTTAGTAAACGGTACCCTGTATGTGAACGTGTACATACGTATATGTTTAAATGGTGTCCATCTGGTTATATGCTAACTTGGATGATCCAAACTAGAATAGAATGCCTACGTGTTGATCACCCGGACAAGTTATAGTATGAAAGTACATGATTGTATGTGTATATGTGAACGTATATGAGTGGAAACATAAACATGGATAAGTGAGTTATTATATAAGCTAGTCCATTCTTCTCTACATATGCAATGAGTTACTTCTTCTAAGTATAACATTCTCAATCCGCGGGATAGTTTCGTCAATCCGCGGGATAGTTTCGTCAATCCGCGGGAAAGTTTCGTTAACAAAAATGCTTTAATTAACGTAACCTGTGTTAATTGAATGAAATTTAAACCAAACGAAATTGATCACATCCACCCAATAAGCAATTGAGTCACCTAAATGACCACAATATAGTAAGACCTGTGTTAGTCAATGAATCGGAGACTATCATACTTTATAGATAGATGTAACTGTCAACGTAAATGTTACACGGAAATAACGGTACAGCAAGAGAAAACTCATATTTGTGACCTTTCCGATGAATTGTCTAAAATCGAGGAACTAATTTTCAATGGAAATACACACAAAGTAATGATCTCCACTAACATGTATACGTTCATCGAATGTAATTATTCGGCGGAACACTTCGGAAACAAAGTGTCGACCCATGTAGGAGGTATGAAGGTATGCACCAAGGACAAAGACAACGATATCTAATATGCCATAAAATATAGGCCAGATAATCTCTACTCCTTTGTTTTATATTCATATGAACTAAGAAAGAAAGTTACTTTAACAGAAACAGTGTTTCGTAACTGTCAATTCAAACATATGCTTCCTTTTTGTCAACTTTACGTCCTTTCTATTTCTATTTTTCATGGCTACCCCAATTCTGTATGTGTGATTCAGTTTATGTCCTGCCCAAATGTCAAGTGCAATAAAGTGGTTTTATTTTTATGGATTAAACTAAAATTATATAAAGACGACCTACGATTATAATAAGAACGCAATGGAAAATTGCATGATTAAATATGAATTTATCTTAATCACTTACGACATTACAAAATAGTAGACTATACTCAGGCTACGTGCAAATTCTTGTTTGTCATTTGTTATCTGAGGTGAGTGGTTTGACAACTTGTCACAGTGGTTTATTCTAAAAACATTTTCATCATGTTGTTTTTTTAAGTATGCGGGTTCCATTAACTTGGACTTGTCGCAGATTTCCATGTGGGGGAATAGGCTACATGCCTCTCTCCATGAAAAGGTTGCGTTTTAAGTGCATTGATATTCAATATACCAAACAGTAATCGAATATCAATCAGTTATCAATCACCCGCGGTTAGTTACCTTTTCTAATAGTGAATTTTATACGTCTAGTCCAAATCGAATGCACGTACAGATCATAAATATAAAAAGATATAAACAATAACATTGTCTATATGACATTGGGTGGAATATTTTCACAAAGGGAGATATTACTCGTTTCGAACCATATTCATTTTTCTCTATTTGTTGCAAGTTATTTCAAAGCCATTTGTTACAAGCGTAAGCGAGCATTAATGAAGGGTAAGGTTGATTGACATGAATATGCAACATTAGACAAATCAGTTTACCCTTGTCAAAGTAAACCCCAGTCACTCTTTTTTTAAACACCCTGTAACAGGTAACTTTGGAAGTCATCGTAAAATGAAGAGAATATATGTGAAATGAGCAACGTCTTCTTTTGTCAAGATGACCTCACAAATATGCAACTCAGCTTTAAAATGTTCAGTATGTGCAATAGTATTCGTGTCTTATCCCTGTGTATGCACGTGTAGACTAATGAAGCAGAAGGTGTGGAATGTTATGTGACAGGTCACTGATTGATGTGTTGTAATTAGTTTTAATTGGTCGCTATTGCTTAGTCCTTTTTCGTGATTTTATTTGTCAATATTGGCATTTGTGTTCGAAATTGACATTGATAACTTACTTATTAATCAAACAATACTGTATTCATTTATTTCATAGTTATTCCTTATTTCTACCCTAAACGCATAACTTCCTCCACCCATCCCAGAAAGCATATAAAATTGCTATGAAATACAAAGGAAGGGGTAATAAATTAAAGGCAAATATCCGAGGTACCCAAGTCTAATGTCTCATTGACCAGTACACAAAGGTAACCCCACGGGACTGTTATGGTAGGTCATACGCGGAAACACACGTAAACCTTATCAATAAGTGATATTTTTCTTTATGATTACCATGTTCCGAATGATCATGACTAAATGATTTTATATCAATTGAATACAAATGTTGATGAGTAATTACGCATGAAGATTTATGTGTACATAAACATGTGTTCATAAAACCGCTCTCAGTACCGATCAAATTTTAAAGCCGCAGACATGCCTTCACACTCATATGGATTGGGCAATTGGTACAAATTAAATAATCCACAGCGACAATGGTTAGAAAATCAACATTATCTCTGTAATTTTGTGTAGACACGATTATGACAAATAAAAATGTTCGTGCTGTAGGCCAGCGTGTGTGTGTCGAAATAAGTCAATATGAAGTAAAGGGATATTAATATGTAGATCTAGTTATTTTATCGATATATCGATGGAATAATTATTGTGTCTGCATTGATAAGGTGGGATAACCCCTAAGAAAACGGTATATGATTTGAGTGGTGTTGTATCATTTCTGTACCAGCACGACCGTCAGTGCTAGGATTACAGTTCCTGTATTTTTCTCAACACTGAACAAAACGTTCTTACCCAGCCACAAACTGCTATTCTACGTGAACACCAGTTTACAGTAATAAGCGACGCGTCGCATATGTATCATATGTGCCAGAAAAAATATTCGCCAAAATGGGGTTATGTTTTCTACAACTTTTTCTTGGGTTCGAACTCCGGATCTTGATGTTCCAAAACGGACACGCTACCGATTGAGCTCTCCATGCAAACATGCCGGATTTCCGACCATAACGAGTATATACAAAGTCTGTAGCTGTAGATGAATTGAGCTGATTAAAAATGCTTACACAGTCCAATAGGGTTGTTGGATAGGGTTACCGGTTAAATAATTAACAGACATACAAACGTATATGCGTAGTATCATATATTATTCAGAAAGCAAATACATTTCCATTAACATAATAAAACTTTTCTAAAATCCCATGTAAATATGATTAATCATACGAAACTTAAGTTAATACAGGAAGCGTTCACCGTTATTTTAAGAGCACGGTTACTCGTTGGCCTTACAGACAAGCGAACACATTAGACAAAAGAAAGTCTGAACCTTACGACATTGAGTACTTCTTGTGTTTCACGCATAAGATTAATGTACACTCTATGAGTTTTTCTCTCTTTAAAAGTTCTTTATGACAAAAGAAATAACCTCATTTTGCCATACTGCTATTTTCATATATCTAAACCAATGTGTAAGACTATCCCTAAAATTGGACCTGTCCCTCTGAATCATGCAGTCAGTACCAAACTCATACACCACATAAATCAACGCATGAACATTGAAAGTGTTGTTATTGAAAACCATTTACTGATTGATTCAGGTGATACACGGTGTCAAGAATATTTTACTAACATCATTCCTCATGTTAACTCACGGTTGGTACTTGGATAATTCAACATTTCTATGATTCAAAATAAAGCCTTGCTACCAAACACTATCCAGGAAAAAAAACTCTGTCCGCTATATAGTGTCAAATATCTGACGCACACCAAAATTCCACAGCGGGCCGCTGTTATATCAATCACGCGTCTCGAGTAATTGTATCAATCTTTCTCTTAAACAGTTTATAATCGAAATATCAATACGTGTCGTAATTGGTGATTTATTCATATTATACACTTTACCCTATTTTACTTGACTTGCTCACAATTGCTACAGGTGAATTTTTCGCAAGGAACACGTAGGACATTGATGTTTTGCAATGTCGAGCATTTCCCCCAAACTTCTCAACATCATCTTCCGTTCGTTCAGAAAGTTTTGTTTTTATAGACTTTTCTGAGCTCATCTGCAAACTGTTTCATACAGGCTTTTCGTTTTGTTAAGGATAAAGTGACACAGACACGCTATTTCTACGTGCATATCAATCACTCTAATTCCGGGTGGTGTTTGATATGGTAATTTCTTCTCTATCAAAGATCAACGATATCAAAGTACATGAACGATCAAGGCCGTCGTGCATTGATAAAATTATATCTGATTGAGTTAATAAAAAGATGAAATGGCGTATCGTCATTGTCAATCCCGATTGCCTTTTAAAAAACTTAACTATGGAGAAACTCTAGTGAGGCGTAGTAAGGAGAAACTCTAGCGAGGCGTTGTTAAGGAGAAACACTAACGAGACGTTGGTAAGGAGAAACTTTCACGAGTCTAATGTAAGGAGAAACTCTAATGAGACGTTGGTAAGGAGAAACTCTAACGAGGCGTAGTAAGAAAAAACTCTAGCGAGACGTTGTTAAGGAGAAACACTAACGAGACGTTGTTAAGGAGAAACGCTAACGAGACGTTGGAAAGGAGAAACTTTAACGAGTCTAAAGTAAGGATAAACTCTAATGAGACGTTGGTAAAGAGAAACTCTAACGAGGCGTAGTAAGGAGAAACTCTAGCGAGACGTAGTTAAGGAGAAACACTAACGAGACGTTGGTAAGGAGAAACATTAACGAGATGATGGTAAGGAGAAACACTAACGAGACGTTAGTAAGGAGAAACACTAACGAGACGTTAGTATGGAGAAATACTAACGAGACGCCGGCAAAGAGAAACACTAACGAGACGTTGGTATGGAGAAACACTAACGAGACGCTGGCAAAGAGAAATACTAACGAGACGTTGGTAAAGAGAAACACTAACGAGATGTTGGTAAAGAGAAACACTAACGAGATGTTGTTAAGGAGAAACACTAACGAGACGTTGGTAAGGAGAAACTCTAACATGACGTTGGTAAGGAGAAACTCTAACGAGACGTTGTTAAGGTGAAACACTTACGAGACGTTGTTAAGGAGAAACTCTAGCGAGGCTTTGTTAAGGAGAAACTCTAGCGAGACGTTGTTAAGGAGAAACACTAACGAGACTTTGATAAAGAGAAACGCTAACGAGACGCTGGCAAAGAGAAACACTAACGAGACGTTGTTAAGGAGAAACACTAACGAGACGTGTAAAGGAGATACACTAACGAGACGTTGGTAAGGAGAAATACTAACGAGACATTGGTAAGGAGAAACACTAACGAGACGTTGGTAAGGAGAAACACTAATGAGATGTTGGTAAGGAGAAACACTAACGAGACTCTGGTAAGGAGAAACATTAACGAGACCTAGGTAAGGAGAAACACTAACGAGACGTTGGTAAAGAATAACACTAACGAGACGTCGGTAAGACGAAACACTAACGAGAAG
This sequence comes from Cerastoderma edule, assembly GCA_947846245.1. Taxonomy (NCBI): domain Eukaryota; kingdom Metazoa; phylum Mollusca; class Bivalvia; order Cardiida; family Cardiidae; genus Cerastoderma; species Cerastoderma edule. Next base: position 40,694,692 of record OX401405.1, on the reverse strand, counting down.
TTGGTGAGGAGAAACACTGACGAGACGTTGGTAAGGAGAAACATAACGAGAAGTTGGTAAGGATAAACACTAACGAGACGTCGTTAAGCAGAAACACTAACGAGACGTTGGTATGGAGAAACACTAACGAGACATTGGTAAGGAGAAACTCTAGCGAGGCGTAGTAAGGAGAAACTCTAACGAGACGTTGTTAAGGAGAAACAATAAAGAGACGTTGTTAAGGAGAAACAATAAAGAGACGTTGGTAAGGAGAAACTCTAGTGAGGCGTAGTAAGGAGAAACTCTAATGAGACTTTGGTAAGGAGAAACTCTAGCGGGGCGTAATGAGGAGAAACTCTAACGAGACGCTGTTAAGGAGAAACACTAACGAGACGTTGGTAAGGAGAAACTTAAACGAGTCTAAAGTAAGGAGAAACTCTAATGAGACAAAGGTAAGGAAAATTTTAACGAGACAAAGGTAAGGAGAAACTCTTACAAGACGTAGGTAAGGATAAACTCTAACGAGACGTTGTTAAGGATAACCTCTTATGAGACCTAGGTAAGGAGAAACACTAACGAGACGTTGGTAAGGAGAAACACTAACGAGATGTAGGTAAGGAGAAACTATAACGAGATGTAGGTAAGGAGAAACTTTAAGGAGACGTTGATAAGGAGAAACATCTAAAGACTTAGCTAAGAAGAAACTTTAACGAGACGTAGATAAGGACAAAACGTTAACGAGACGTAAATAAGGACAAAACTTTAACGAGACGTAGATAATAACAAACTTTAACGAGACGAAGGTAAGGAGAAACATTAACGAGACTTAGGTCAGAAGAAACTTTAATGAGAAGTAGATAGGGACAAAACCTTAATCGAGATGGAGGTATGGAGAAACTATAAAGAGACGTTGGTAAGGACAAACTTTAACGAGACGAAAGGTTAGTAGAAACTCTAACGAGACTTAGGTTAGTAGAAACTCTATCGAGACTTAGGTAAGGAGAAACTTTAACGAGTCTAAAGTAAGGAGAAACTCTAATGAGACAAAGGTAAGAAGAAACTTTTACGAGACAAAGGTAAGGAGAAACTCTTACAAGACGTATGTAAGGATAAACTCTAACGAAATGTTGTTAAGGATAGACTCTTACGAGACCTAGGTAAGGAGAAAAACTAACGAGACGTTGGTAAGGAGAAACACGAACGAGATGTAGGTAAGGAGAAACTATAACGAGATGTAGGTAAGGAGAAATTTTAACGAGACTTAGAAAAGGACAAACTTTAACGAGACGAAGGTTAGGAGAAACTATAACGAGACGCAGGTAAGAAGAAACTTTAAGGGGAATTAGGTAAGGACAAATTTTAACGAGATGTAGATAAGGACAGAACGTTAACGAGACTTAGGTAAGGACAAATTTGAACGAGATGTAGGTAAGGAGAAACTATAACGAGACGAAGGTAAGGAGAAACTTTAACGAGACTTAGGTAAGGAGAAACTTTAACGAGATGTAGGTAAGGAGAAACTTTAACGAGACTTAGGTAAGGAAAAACTTTAACGAGATGTAGGTAAGGAGAAACTTTAACGAGACGTAGGTAAGGACAAACTATAACGAGACTTAGGTAAGGAGAAACTTTAACGAGATGTAGGTAAGGAAAAACACTAACGAGAGTTAGGAAAGGAGAAACTTTAACGAGACATAGGTAAGGACAAACTTTAACGAGACGTAGGTAAGGAGAAACTTTAACGAGATGTAGGTAAGGAGAAACTATAACGAGACTTAGGTAAGGAGAAACTATAACGATACTTAGGTAAGGAGAAACTTTAACGAGACGTAGGTAAGGAAAAACTTTAACGAGACGTAATTAAGGAGAAACTTTAACGAGACGTAGGTAAGGAGAAACTTTAACGAGACGTAATTAAGGAGAAACTTTAACGAGACGAAAGGTAAGTAGAAACTCTAGCGAGACTTAGGTATGGGGAAACTTTAACGATATGTAGGTAAGGAGAAACTATAACGAGACTTAGGTATGGGGAAACTTTAACGAGATGTAGGTAAGGAGAAACTATAACGAGAATAATTACCAACGAGACTTAGGTATGGAGAAAATTTAACGAGACGAAAGGTAAGTAGAAACTCTAGCGAGACTTAGGTAAGGAGAAACTTTGAGGAGACGTAGGTAAGGACAAATTCTAACGAGACGTAGATAAGGAGAAACTTTAACGAGACGAAAGGTAAGTAGAAACTCTAGCGAGACTTAGGTATGGGGAAACTTTAACGAGATGTAGGTAAAGAGAAACTTTAACGAGATGTAGGTAAGGAGAAACTGATGCACCACTGTGACGCATAATGACAGCCTAGGCAAAGGTCAGAGCGAATAAACTGGTGTCAAGTCTCATTGAGTTCGCAGACTTTTGTTGAAGTGAAACTTAAAATGTATGGTTTTGCGTGAGATGCAGCCTTTTAACCGAATATACTCATGGTGACCAAGTGTTCACGGATTAAGTAAGAAATCCCTAGATAACATGCCTTTAGAAACCTAACGAAATTTACACGATTATCTCATAAAATCAACCTTGTTCCGGGTTTTTTAATGGTTATTTTTTATTTAAACAAACAAAAGGCATACATTTAGTAAAGATAAATCTATATTCAACAGTGCATTAGGACTATTGCTGTTGGTGACAATCAAAATCATCATGGAGCTGTCAAGTAATGTTTGTGGAGGACAGTGGTCCAGGGGTAGAGCGTCAGCTTCTGGACACGAGGGTCGTGGGTTCGAATCCCGTGAAAAGCGGGATCTGCCTTGCGAACTTTCATTAATCCACATTCGGCGCGAGTACTGCTTATGTATCCAGGAAGCAGAATCGAGAGTGATTAATCTAAGTTGTAAGAACTTGTTTCACAATCGATCTAAAATAGATAGGCTTAAACTAAGTAATGTTTACTAGAAAGAAGGAAGTAATGTAAAAAAAAAAACCAAAAAAACATTGTTATAATGTGTAATATCTCTGTTTCTTTCAATGATTTTATGTGTATTTGGATTGTACAATGTTAATATGAATCGAAAGCTTATATGTGTTGATGTCTAGTATTGCGTAGTGTTTGTTTGATGAACTAGTTCAAACCCAATTTGCATGTGAATACCGGCTATCAAGAGTCCGTTGTTGCTTCGCTTAGATTAGGCATACTCTTACTTCCACTCTTCGCTAAATCAAGCGCCTTCTTTGTAGCTTCTTTAAAGTCTATTCTAGCACCAACTGTTCTTCCTTTACTATTGTCTTTCTTGCGTTGAAGTTCGTTTACGGCATCTAATGCCATGTTCACGGCTTTCAGCTTGTTCTTCTTCTTGTCAGATGCCGTGACCTTGACCTCTGATGTTTGAGACGGGATGTAGACCACGTGACGTCTATACGATTTACACAGCTGTGGTTCCAGCTTCTTGTAAAGTCCGGTTAACATTTGACCGCTGTTCTGGTTCGTTGTCGGTACACCGTATAGATCCGTCGCGAAGCTGGTCTGCGTGCCTGCAGTCAGGGTGTCTCGGTTGTCGGCCATTATTCGCATCTGTTATCCGACCTGTTATCTGTTGTCGTTTTGACTATCTACCACTTGTCCATTTGTAAATTATACCATGGCATGCATGCGTCTACTATCTCCGCAGTAATTTCCCCGATAGCTGCAAAGCTTCATCAATCCCTTAACAAATGATGTTGATCTTTCACTTATTTGCACCTATCACGTCGAATTGTATAAATCCCACGACATATGTGTCAAACATTTAAAATGTCACTGCAACTAATTTTATCACGTCTACATGGAAAAGTGTTCTCGTTAAAACTTTCGATAAACCCTATTTCGTTTCAGTGTATAATTCAATTAGTCTGTTCACAATGAGTGTCTGTGAGTGATTTATGTAGCACTTTCCTGTTCATAATCGGCACACAATTTCGTAATACAATAGACAGTTAAACAATTGTTTCTGTTCAAACCCATTTCATAAATGTCATGGAATGTGATACACCATACGGCAACTCGAGATGTTCATTTCAATTTGATCCACATGGTATCAATTCCTTTCAATTTCCCTACTAAACAGTCAATATGTGATTAAGACATAATGCACACAACTTGATCTCAACAAATTACTCTAAAATTCCAATAATGTCGGGCTTTTTATTTCGTTTATCCACTCGACTCGGTTTGCTAAAGCTATACGATCTACTATCTCAACTTTCAATTATTGTCGATACCCCCTGTCTAATGACACATAACGTTTCAATATATAGCGTGTATCGAGTATTTTACAAACAGAATTATGACACCTACAGTAAAGTTCCGATAAATGAATTCTAGTATCACACGCTTGGTCAAACTAACGCTTTGATAATGGATTAGTAATACTATATCCCACTTAAACATTTCATTATACCTTTCCACGAGGTGGGACTTTTGAACTGGTCCAATTTTAAAGTATCAGCCAAAAGGAGTTAACATTTAAAATACGTTTCTTCGTGATACTGGGTAGAGATCATTTATAAAAAAGGATAAGGAGAAATGTATATTTTCGTCACAAAGGTTTCTTAAGTCTTCTGAAGGAAATTCGTCATTGTGCTTTATCGTGGAGTCATGGCTGTAGCATTTGATGCGAATGACATTATTCAGTATGGAATGTGATAGAAATGCGAAAAACGGAGTACATGTATATTAGAATACTTAATTCATTGAGACAAGAAGATATTTTGATCGGCACGAGAAAGGTTGTCTTTTGTCGAAACGGTTTTTATTGTCTTGGTCTTGAAAAAAAAGAATGGAAAGAAAAATCATTATTTGTTGCCCATTGAACAGGATTGACGTATCGTTCGTCGAATACAGGCCAAGTTACATAGGCGTCTGTAGTAGATAGACGTCGTTTGAAACGGTATGGCAAAAATAAAAGGTGCTCATGTTGAGTTGATACCTTTGGACGTGACATATATATAAAAGTTTAAAACCGAATATTTTGACATGTCTCACTTGTATGACACAATATAGAAACGTGTCGATTTTTGATGAAGCAGAATGGATTAAGCATAATGCCTTTCATAAACAAACTGTTTCTATGACCTTCCTCACACATGAATACAGAACATTGTATATTAATTGAAGAATCACCGCTATAAAAGGAAATAGTTTCTACTCTGTTAAAAATGATATCAAATATGCCTCAATGGAGTAGCCGTCTGCAAAGAAAATGGACTGTATACATCAATGAATTTACTCTTCATCTTTACGATTCTTTTGGACTAGGAGAAATCACTCCTGAGAACATCTCTACTCTTTCCCCGTTTGGCTCGATAGAATTACATTTTTATCACACACTGGGGCCTCCGAACCAAATATGGGCTTTTACATATAATTTTATGACAACAAAAACAAAGAAAGTCTTGGTGTAAATCAATCATTAAAAATGGTAATTATCCTCATTGCAAATACATACACGTATAGGAGGAAGGTAGACAGAAAACGTGCTATACAACAGAGGGGTGATGAATTATGTGAGATAGAATCACGTAGGTGTTGGATTCCAAGCAGAATACTCCGGGATCAACTGTTTTTAAAAAAAAGAAATAGTCTCATACCGAAATGTTTCTCCTGTTCTTAAATTGTTTTGTTTTTATCGATAATCTAAAATAGTACTAGGTTAATCAACCTCTTTTTGAATGCCATCTGTTGTTTCTGTGGGATTGGACTGGTATTTGACCACGTGTAGATGCCCCGTTTTACAGAACGTCGGGGCTCAGACAGGGTTCACAAAGTATGTAATGAGGAGCCACTACAGAGAGCGTTTGTGTGATTTTAATTTACTGTTCGGTAGGGATAATTCCTTCTGTCAATAGACCAGTTACTGGATAAACCGGTAATGATTTGTCAGGCGAGACAGTTTGCTGACAGGACCAGAGCAGAACAGACTTCCAGATGTATAAAGTATATAAGATCGACAATCAAATTGTCACGCGTTCATTCAGTACTTGTGTGATGAATAACAATTTTCAATTACAGTTCAATTTGAATTCTTTATTTGGCAAAAACCAGGGTATAAATGATTTGGCCAAGACAAAATGTACAAATATGGTACAGGCATATACATTGTATACTAAAACACGTCAAATATACAAAATTTGACAAAGCTAATAAAATCTCAAAAGCATTCAAGACACAAATTCAGTTGATCTAACACATAATAATAGATAATAAAAGGTCAATACATTAAATAATTTCATTTCGACATTTAACAAATACGCAAACAAGTTTTATGCGAAGTGAAAGGAGCAAACTAAGTGCAAACTTTATTCTAGACAGGAATACACTATGTAATAAATATTGCTTCTAACCGGGAGGGATGAGCATAAAAAAAGATTCTTTTATGAAATAACATAGCTTTATAATCTCGCGTCTGTCTGAATATGATACAAGGTGAAAATATTTATAAATAAGTAGCAGACAGCTACGCATTTCGAGTAGATCGCCATCAAATCCCCTCGTTTCCTACCTACTCTGTGACTGGTTAGAATTAATAGGCAAGACAGGCAACAATGGTAGAGTAACAAAAATTACATCTTTATTATGATAGTCTTGACAAATAATCATAACAAAGGAGAAATTGACCACTATAAAAAATATCTCATTTTGTCAAAATTGTATTTGGGACTTTTGCGAACTGTACATTGAAACGAGTATATTTGAGGGCAGTTTGTCATTTTTAGCTCAATTAAAACGCCAGTAACTCATTCAAGACGACATTGTTTTCAAAATAGTTCTCTGAAGAAATGACACAAAAATACAGTTTGTTGATATTAACTCATATTTTCGTCACTCTTTGTTTGAACAAAAAAAGTCTTTCTTTTGGCCAATATCAGCTTATCTAATCAGGTACCACCACTTTCCAATAAGTCTTTTTCTTGTTGTTCTGCCATCTTTTCTTTCTTTGCTTGTGTGTCTTCTTATCATTATCGAAATTCACTATCAGGTCAATTTATTTCGAAAGGTTAACCCTTTCCCAAACAATAACGACATTTGACCACTTTGTTGCAGACAACCGAAGAAAACATTGTGAGAAAAGGAGAAATTGCTCGTAACGAACAATTTCTCCTTTTCCCACAATGTTTTTTGCCCTATCAGAAGATTATTTTCCAATTTCATGACATTTGGAAATGTCGTCTGCAAACTCTTTCAATTTGGGACATTCGAAAATGTGTTGTTTGGGAAAGAGTTAAACGATTGTTGACCCGTACAAGTTGGTATTTTTATTTTGTTTGTCCACTGACACAAGCATAGTATGTATGGCATAGTAATTGAGAGAATTGAGAGGATGATAAAACGTGTTATAGCTAAAAGTTCAACAAATAGTGTCATTCTAATTGGAGAACACGTGCAATAGCTCTGACAAAAATCGTTCATCAAGTTTATAGATGGGTCAGAAAGTCTTTCGGACATTTCTACTAACTTCATGAGGGAATGTACGCCCCAAATACATACTGCATAACCGTTAAAAAATGGCCACCTTATTTTGTCTTTGCGTTATGAATCCGGCGGTTCGAGTTGATTGGGCAGACCTAGGTTCCAATTCTTTGAAGAATCGGTCACCTTGGTACCATCGTCTTTCTTCCCTTTAATCGACGCATCTTTCTTACGCTGAAGTTCACTCACGACGTCGATTGCCATGTTCACGGCTTTCAGCCTGTTCTTCTTCTTCTCCTCGGTAAATGTGACCTTGACCTCTGGTGTTCGTGACGGAATATAGACCACGTGACGTCTGTACGATTTACACAGCTGTGGTTCTAGCTCCCTGTAGAGCCCCGTTAACATTTGACAACTGTTCTGGTCCGTCGTTATAGTAACGCCGTATAGATCCGTGGTACAGCTCGACTGGGTGCCTGCTGTCGTTATATCACGTGAAACGGACATCACTTCAGAAATATCAGTTTGCTTCTTTAAAGAGTAATTTTCAAAGAGGGTTGTGTATTTCTTATTGTCAGTGGTATACCAAACAACAGGGTCCTGGTCCTAGTGTTGGCATACGTGCATGTGTATCCACAACTCTTAACTACCAATGATTTATTGTTTTTCGAAAGTAAGACCCTATTTTATTTGACATGGAGGCGTTCATCAATCCACTTTCACAGTCTAAATGAATCACATGATGCACATACGTTGGGCGTGTTTGAAATCACTTGATGATACCAAAATACGCCTCCTTCTTGTCCGATGATCGGATTTTATCTATTCATTTATTTTGTTTCCCCGTTTTTTTTCATTTACCCAATGAAAACTCTTACGTATCACAGGAATTGTATTTAAAAATTGCTGCATTGCAGTGTCCGATCAAATTCATTATGTTTCATGAGACTCAATTTCAACTAATTGTCCAATAAATTCCATTTATTCCAGGGTCGGGTTAAACCAACGTTTCCTTATTAAACCATTAAACCACAGCCAAACATTGGGCGTGTAATTTAAACACCTCTGATCATCATCACTTCATCGATATACTGCGGGAGTTTGACAATCTTGGCAAGTCTGACGGAATAATTACACACACACGAGTTACCCTCAATACTGAATAGAAATATATCCAACTCAAACTCTCATCTCTTCTCTATACCATCAAACTCCCTTTCAACAGAATACCTGCGGGGATTTCAATTCTTACGAAAAATACTCATCCCTCATGTTGACACCTATTGACTTACGTCTTTGGACGCTTTCTAGCTAATGACATTGGGAAAAGAGAAATTATGAGCGGTTCATTTAGAAGTGTTAATCTCTTGCATGTTTCAACGAATCAAATCATGATTCTTAACCTAGAAAAATGACGCTTCGCTTGCTTATGTTAAACATAAACAATGTCTGGAAGGATGACATATATTTGTGTTTGTTTATTTGTTTTCTTTTTTCATCGCTTTAGAGTGACAGTTGCAGATTGTGCTTTGCGAGTAACCAATGTAAAATAGGAGATTTGAGTTATTTTCGTAATTACCCAAAGGGTCATTTTCAATAATTTTAATTCAAAGATGCTGAAAACCTGGATGTTCACTGAAATAATGTGGAACGACTATTTGCACCTTTATCTATTTTCTTTCTAAAATAAAAATGTGTTAGTTTTTTGTTTAAGAATATTAATGGGTTGCTATCTTACAAACGTTGCTAGAGTTACAGTTTAGAGTGCCTACACACTCTATTGTCATGATAACTGCAGATGCTCTTACCAGTTTTGACCTATGCGCTTGACTGAACTAATAGATCATCATTTACAAAATACAAGTAAACAGTTTAACAAGTTAATTATATCTACATAACAAATGTGCCATATATTTCCGAATCAGTTATGAACGGAGATGGCGTATCATAATCTAATTGTATGGTTGTTTGGCCCTGTGTTATCATTTAATGCATAGAAGACATTTTGTTTAGACAAGATCGAAATCTCAAACAGTCACTTGAGTGATTTCTCGTTTATATTGCAAAAACTGGTTCATTATCTGTCCAGGCAGAGTTAAAGCTTAACCAAAAGACTACAAATTATGCAAAACCAAATATTCATTGATTGTGATCAAGATTGTTAATCTAATCGTGATTTGAACCCGCGCGGAAAGGGGCGTTGTGCTTTTAAATTCGATACTCCAACCACTAGGCTGAAGATGCCCCTATGACATATACAGGAAGCGTACACATAAACCTAATGCTCTTATTGTGATTAGTTATGATATGTTCCGAGCGTAGTCATCTTTCTGTAAACTCCATTTTTCGTTGGTGAACAAAGTGTAGTACTTTTCTAAAGTTTCCTGTGAGTCTTTATATAAGTCAATTATGAAAGGATACGTAGATCGATAATCACCTGATTCAGGAACACTTTATTTTGGTCCCTTCACCGCCCATCGTGGTTACTTCTTACTCCACAAAACCTCACTTCGACGGATATACTGACGACGACTATAGAAACCACTGTGAGAAAAGGAATTAGTTGGGCATGATGAGAAATTTATGCCTTTGTCACTTTCATTTCAACCCACTAGTTCATAGAAAATGTTGTATCGTCATATATAAACTGTTTTCAATTCGGAGCAATCGTAAAATTTTATAGGGAGGCATTGGTCAACACATTTATCATGTATACTGTCATCACACTAAATACAGTGTACGTTGGTCTTTATAAACACCACTACAACCAGGATCTATGTGTCCATTTATATTGCATTGACCATGGCTACGACCAAACGACACATTTATGAGAACACCACGAGACTATTCGATTTGTTTTACCCCGGTCACAAACTTTATTAGATTCCATGTCGTTAGCAATGACTTCCCCTACACGGTACTCAAGTTAATGAAGTAAGTATTTCGACTATAAAAGCTATTTCCGTGATTTAACAATTCTAGCGATGTAACCAACAAACCAATAAGATGGTCTTTAACCTTACATGAACTGTAACATTGACCATCATAGATATTTGATTTGATAAGCAGAGAACAAATACGTGTTGATATTCCGTTGTGCATTCCTGTTTTCGTCAACTTAAAGCCGTTTTCACCATTTAAAAGTGTTATTGCCGCGATGGTTCACATGTTTATTCTCGGTGGACCATATTACTGTTTTTGTACACGTTTTCGTAGTGGACATTGTTTCAAACCATTGCCACAAAAGGTGAGATTGCTCAAAACGATCAATTTCTCCTTTATGCATAGTGGTGACTGTTATTATTTACCTGCTGCAAATGCGTTACAGTAGGGCAATGTTGCATGATGGGATAAAACATGTTATTGACGTACACATATTAAGGGTATGTTTTATTTGGTTTACTGTGCCAATGTGTGATAGCTCTGAACCGTCGAATGATCTTTATAAGCTCATAACTAGTCCAATCTTTTATTCAAATGATCAATGGAAAAATATGAAATCAATACATATGTAAATAAATTATACCAAGGTGAAAGTGTTCAGTTAGCTGTATAGAATTTGCATTTCATTTGAAGGGGGTCCTGACCCATTACACCAAAGGATATATTTGAACTTATCTACGGATTTGTAAAAAGAAAAATCATTTAGACACATCTTTAATTCATAATAAATTCCCAAACCTTTTTTTCCAAAGGGGAAAGAGTCTGTTTCCGTTTTTTCAGAATGTTTTACTTCATGAGAAATATCTTCTTACGGGTGCTTTGGATTGTCGATCGGTGAAACGCCTTGCCCCTTAAGACATCATATTTCAGAGGCATTAGACAAAGATTATTTCAAATGAAACGGGATACCAGTGGTTCAAGTACTTCGTTTGAAATTACCATGACCTTCCCTACTTTCGATAGATCTATTACGACATGACCATTTCATACTCTGATGAAAGGATGCCCTGTCCAAAGTTTGAAAGCGAATACTAGGGACATATATTGACTTATTAACCCATTATCAAACAATAACGACATGTAACCACTTTGTTGCTGACGACTCTGGAAAACATTGTGCGAAAAGGAGAAATTGCTTGTAACAAGCAATTTATCCTTTTCCCACATTATGCTCTATTCTATCAGAACATTTCTTTCCAATTTCATAACATTTTGAAATGTCGTCTGCAAACTCTTTCAATTTAGGACAGTGGAAGATTTGGCGTTTGGTAAGGGGTTAAGTGCTAAAAATTACCTTTTCATTTTCCTAATGATTATTACATGTAGAGCCAAAAGTATGATGAATGCCATCCTCAAGAAACTGTTTCTTTCCCACACACCTGGTAGGTTGAGTTTCGTGGAGTTTTTTAAGAACAATAGTGTGTCACGTGACGGATTAAGTCCTCTCGTCTGCCTGACAATATTGTGCCTGTGTGAAAGCAGCCAGTACCATAGAAAGGAACATTGTCAATTACTAGTGAATAAAACCAAATAACCAACTTACTTCTGTGATAGAACTAAAGTGTTGTTGACAACACTAAGATATTTGAATGAGCGTTCCATTACACGTAAGGAAACAGATAGAAGTAGCTGTGTAAATGGTCCGAAATGTTTCGTAGTTTTTAAAATATTAATTTGCACAAACGATTTAAAACGCACTTGCAACAGACATTATCATAAAATAGTGTTATAAAATGAGAATTATTGGTTTAATTATTAACAATGATGTTTTTCAAATATGCGTTACGTCAATAATTGGTTTTATACCGTCTGCTGCTAATAATTTAAAATAGGAAAATGGTTTATTTAATAGATCCATGCAATAAGTGGTTTGTACTGAAGAGCCGTTATGAGGGGCTTTTGTGATCACATTCGATTTGTGTGATTATGTAAGATTATGTTGATTTTCACTTGCAATTTCTTTTATCATGTGTCTTCATATTCATAAATACATGTACCTTACCATTAATAAACGAAAACAATCAATATGACATTTGGATAATGCTATGTACTTGCAATAATACATTTTTTACCTCATATCGTCGCTGCGATGGCCCGGAGGATGGCTATCCGCCCGTGTGTGGAAATCGCTGGATCATACCGCAGATCGCTGGTACCAATGTGTTCAAAAGGGTACTACTAGTACTGGTATGACTCAAGTGGTGGTGCACAAAGAAACGTGAAAAGAAAAGTGTTAACCCTTTACTAAACGCCAAAGGTTTCCACTGTCCCAAATTTAGAGATTTCGCAGACGACATTTCAAAATGTGATGAAATTGGGAAATAATCTTCTGATAAGGCAGAAAACATTGTGGGAAAAGGAAAACTTGCTCTTTTCCAACAATGTTTTCCAGAGTCGTCTGCAACAAAGTAGTTAAATGTCGTTATTGTTTTCTAAATGGTTGACTACATAGCGAGCGATGAGTTTGGATAGGTTAATAGCAACACACATGTTTTTAGAGATATTGCTTACATATCGTTCGTGAACTGCAGACAGTAGATGTTGATGAATTCGTGAAGTCAATATAACGTGATTTGTTTGTCTCTCCCAAGCGAACAATTTATATCCTTGTAGAAAATCTTGAAAGTTTAACATAATGTGCTGTGTTGTAGTGCTGGTGATGATATACCAGACAGACAGAAGGTACAATGACCGTAGTGATATGACATGTATACAGTTGAAAACGGCGTGAACATCAGATCATTTCCTGTTAATCTATAAAGGGAATTGTGATCATACCTCGATGCAATAGACCCTTTTTATCACTCGGTAATCTCCTGCATTCGATTTTTGTCATCTCTTAATATGAACTCTATGCAGGATTTTACAGATCATCTAACTCTATGAACCAATGGATTTCAATAAAGTATATAGCGTATAAAACATTACACAAAGTTTAAAAGCTAATCAATGCAGCGTTAAAAAATCGCATTCGATAAAGATTATGCAATATATGGGTTGAATAAATCCGAAATATAATCTTCGCTGCCAGTGATTTTTCTTTTTCTTCTCTTTTATACTTTTTTCTTGTGAAACTGTATGATAAAGAAACTGTGCTTTCTGTTGACGCCAATCTCAGTCGGTGTTTAATGCACTTTAATCGCACTATAAGGAGCAATCTTTAACCCCGGACATACCATAGAAACAGGGATAAAAATAAGGAACACATTAAAGTGTGTTAAATGCAGTAGTTCAAACTCTGAAGAAAAGGACCTATTTGTGTGTACGCATTATAATCGATACAATGCGGCGATTCTGATGAGCACAAACAGTACAAGACTTAGAAGGGAGAAATAGATAGTCAGCAGAAGAAATACGCCTCTTATAGATCTTCATATTGTAGCATTAATAGTGAGATTTCAGACATATGGTAATGTGTGTCTCTTCAAAAATAATTATCAAGCGAACAGTTAAGTTATTAATATGTTAAGAGGGCGGTGATATAAATCAACATCGGTGTCAGTATCGAATGACAATGCCAAGTTAAAATGGCCCGTCCAATTCTAGCGTCAACTGAGAACTACTCGTTCCACTAATGTAACCATCAAGTTATTGTTTATTCATCAGCAAATTATCTTTTTGAAATGTCAGACCGTGCGATTAAAAAGATTGATTTCATATAGCATTCTTTCAGATTGAATTTCGTAACTGGTTAAATATTAAAGTAACAAAAATAAAAAAGTAACAGCAGACGAGATTGTTAAGTATGGAAAATACATCATATTCTTGTTAAAGTGAAGGAATGTACTGTGGCAAAGAAGCATTTGCACTTTACAACACAGGGTTTCGTATGTCGCAGGCGACATATATTCATGAGCATACGTGTTATAGATAACATATGCACTTTATTTTTTAGATATGGATCGAAACCACTTTGACGCAAGGAAAGCTGATGTGCATCGTTCGTTAAATTGGTATATAATTGTGATGAAAAGGTTTAATGGACAAGTTGCTTAACTCAGAAGAAAATGTAGGATTGGAACGTTCAGAGTTGTCTTTCTCGCTTGAGATGACTTTCCGCACACCTCGATAAAACCAATTTATTTGCATAACAACAGATTTGGAGATCAAAAACGACATAACAGAGATGGTAATACTTGTTTCTATCCAGAAAACGCTGGTGAAACTGGAAAATTGTTGAAAACTGCGTAAACGTGAAATGGATATTTTGGGACAATATAAAGCTATATTTTCTAATGTTTATTGTTTGCAGAAGTTAATATATGCAAGCATTGTGGTAAAATAAGCATCTACTCACAATGATCTTTGTGCGAAACAGTGTCGATGTCCATGAAAATGAGATGCAATTTCCCATTCATATTTCTTCGAGGGTTCGATATTTGGTTCTTTTGTCGTTTGCTTAGATTTACCAAGAATGATAAAAGGATGAATCTCGGTAATGAATCTGGTCGATATTCGTCTCTATAAGTCTTTCTCTCGATCTGCCGTAATAAATCGAAACTTGAACAAACCAATCAGCATCTGTGGACGTCGGTATCTCGGTAACCTCATTCTTAAATACATTTATCAGAGAACTATAAGCATTATTTCGACAGTTTTTAGTGAGCAGAGAAACAATTAGATGAAATAAAAAAGTAAAATCCTATTCCAGCATTCAAAGTAAGATATATTTCTAGAAAATACTCCAATTGACGAATATTGGTCATTAAGGAAAGCGTTTCAATTTTCAACCATGTTCCAATTACTTTGCATCAGACGTCAAAAATACCAATAACCAAGGTGACCAAATACTTCCTATCATTGATTATTTAACAATAAGTTTGTTGCAGTATACAGGGTTTCTTTTATATCCTTATATATAAAGTGAACGTTAGATTACTCAAAAAGAATAGTATGGCAAAAAGTCTTAATAATGGTGTTCTGTGATATAGGGTAGAGAACATTTTGAAAAACGGAGAAATTGCCCATCTATAGCAATTTCTTCAATTATCTAAATTGCTTCAAAACTCTCTCGTAATAACTGTGCCAAACTATGGAATAACGGAGCGAGGGGTTAATGCAGACATTAATAAATGATTTTGATAGGCAATTCCATTGACTGTTACTTTTTTCAAACACTGTTCGTAGCAGTGATGCCCAATATCGTGCGTCGATTATTTGAAAAAGGGAAAGCGAAAAACGCCAGCCATATATCATAACTAAATAATCGTTTGACAATAGTTTACCTCACAAGGTAGGTGTCTTTTCAAGAAATAACTAGAAATAGCTGTTATGATTTTTTTTTTTTCTTTTTTTGATACACAACCCTGCGTGTGAGATGTTCGTATGCTCTTGTAACAGCCTAAATGGAAGAGAAATATGGAAACAAGTAGATCAGATCGAATGAAAGGGAAGAAAAAGGTCTGTAACAAGAGAAGGGACTGTTCACCATGAGCATTTTTTGTCTGAGTCACAGTATTTTGACTGGTTTCTTAGAACAAATTAAATCCAAGCGTTAAATAATAATCTCTATGGGCGAAATGGTCTTTTACAGGAGAGATTTTCTCCGTGTGAAGGATGAGTCAGACCCTTTCCCAAAAACAATACTTCTATGAAAATATTATTTAACCCTTCCCAATACCAAGTCATTACTGCAGACATCATTGAAAAACAATCCCCAAAACGCTACGAAAATAGGGAAAGCGGTAAATTTTGTCGGTAAAGATCCAGATCACTTAAAGGGTAAGGTAAAGTTGTTCATCACGCCAAAGGTCCCCTTTTGACACGATGGTTTGAATCAGTGTCTACAGTAAACGCATGACCAAAGGGTTTTGGATCTATCTAGGTAAAGAGTCAAACCTTGTTCCTAATAAAACCAACTCAAACCCTTTTTCTATTTGTAGTCATTCGCAGCACTTATCAATATGATCGAAATTATCCATGGGAAACATCGAAATTCATAAGTTTACATTGAAATGGTTGTAAAAAAAAAGAATTATATGCTCTCTTTCTTTGCCATAATGTTTTGGAACGCCGTTAACAGAATTGTGTTTAAGCGACGACTATACAAGGAAAATGGTTTAGCATCTTATTTCATGCATAGAACCTCATTTGACGCATTTACCGCAGAAAACTTAAAGAAATATTTGCGTCAAATGGATAAATTACTCCTAATGAGCAACTTACTATTATATCACAGAGGTTTCTACTCAATAGTGTGGAGAGAAATGTATTCAAACCACGTTCTATGTTGTTTTTTGCTGCTGCTGCTACTGCTGCTGCTTCAAAATAGGACCACTCAAAAATTCCCACGTTTGAAGTGGGTTGAAGGTTATTGCAGAAAAAGGCAATTGATGTCTTTTCTTTACAATATAACTTGAATTACCTCAATTTATGCCAACGACTATAATTTTCCAGAGTTGACATTGTACTTTACTATCATTTTGGAGAAAAAAAAGTCACGAGAATGTCATATTTTGAATATTGCTCGGGAAGAGAAAAGGGGTTGAAAAAGGGTCGTTGAACGAGGAAAAACATCAACAAAAATACGTCTGGGGAATCGAGAATAATTTGCATTTACCAGACAAAAAAAGGTCGTCTCGACCCTTTCCCATATAGGCCTACCCTTTTTCTAATGCAACACACTAGCTCTTAGTAGTTCTGTAAACGTCTTCCTTCATTAACATTGATTCAAAATAAGACAAAATAGGATTTTCTCATGAAAAGATCTCCGTGTAATCCTAATGATAGTAATGTTTAATTATTAGTTCATTGATTTACTAATTGATTGGTATACCTTTACAAAAACCACAGGGTCAAATCGAAAACACAGGGACACATGACAATATTCCAGCATCCAATATGTCGTTAAATATGACGAAAGCTAGCCGTTGAAAGACGAAATCAATCTTTAAGAACTAGTATCCCCGCCTGCCTTTCTAAGCGTTCGTGAGTGATTTTTTTTTTTATCTTATTTTGGACAAGGGTAATTTGCTTTAGTAGGTCTACAAAAGAATTCTTCACGAAAGGATAGTAGGCTAATTAAATAAAATGAAAAAGATTTACTTTTGAGTTTGTGGAGAGCGGGTATGCTGGAACCCTTTTCTAAGAAAAGTGTTGACAAGTCGACAATAAAACTTAAGGAAAGAGTCGTAACGCGATCCGTACGTATGAACGAATAATCTTACTCGTAACCCTAGTCTTAAACCCTTTTGATATTCATCAATTCAAATCGTCTCTCTCGCGTAACTCTACTAGATTATCGATATATGGCCTACACACGGAACTCCTAAATACGTAATTCATTGAATTACATTTTAACGTTACTGTGGAAAAAAATTAAGATTTGGAAGCTGACAGCAACTCGTTTTGTAAAGAGTCTTTCGATGGAGATCTAATTTGTGGAGGGTTAGACCTCACTCTTTACAGAACTTTGTGACGCCACCGTCCAATTACATAATCACCAAAACGTCCGTCGGATTGTCTTTTTAACATAACTCCTTTTGTAATCAATTTGTTTCTGATTATCTTCTTGATTCCGACAACGCAAACGAATAATCCATTCGCATGTCTTTTTGAGAACGTGCCAATTTGCATCTAGACAAGGGTTAAGGTGACCCTTACCTTCGATCCTTGTTCACGCTGGACTTATCTCCCTTTCCACAAGGCGACGCCATTTGCAATAATCCAGACAGAGAAAGAGTGACGAAATTACGATTGAAATTATACAAATTTCACCCGTTTATGGTAAGAAATATGACATTTTTCTGTGCTCATTTGACGCTTTCATTGCATGCGATACTAGAAGCGCATTTGATTGGTGCCGGTACACCATTTCTTTGCCAGAATTATTGAGAATAAGAGGAAAGCTAGGCGTGACCTAGATTTTTGTTTGGACTCGCCATTAATCCGAAGAACATTACAAAAAACTCAAAAATCTTGCAAATACAATATGGATAACGCGAATGGCATCAATATTTCATTCACTGTCCATTTTTTACGTCATTTGTAAGTGAAATATCAAAGAAATATTGTCAATTCCATCCTGTATTGTCGATACAGATTTGAAATAAGGTTCAATATGTTGCACAGGGTGGGTGGGGTAAAGAGAAATTTCCGTTGAATTTGTGTAGTTGACGCGGTAAATTATACATATTTTCCAGTTCACTTTTGGTGATATTTCTGTTGAGAAAAATTTCAAATTGTAAGTAATATGAAAGAAAATGATTAAAATTTGGTTGTTATTCAATGAAAATGGCTGTATTTAAGCTTCCAGGTAGGCTCAGGTAAGAAGATAAGGGTGGGCTTTGTTCCTTTACCAAATTAATGTGGTTGTGCACTTATAAAGGTGTTCTCTTTCTATTATCATTATTTTTGAATATCTTTGCATTCTGCATTTTCTTTCTAAAGGATAGTCATTAAATGTTATGATAAGTATTTGCTCTTAACCCTTTGCCTTACAAAATGAAATAAATAAATTTTCGATTTTAACCCTTTCAAACCTTAATGGATATAAAGAAGTTTAAATTAGTTTATCTCAGAATGAGTCATTTCATGAATATATCAATAAATAAAGAAATGAGACAACTTATAAAGCTACAGAAAGACAATTTATTAATTGTGTATCATATTCATAACCCTTTCACCCCTATGTGTTAATTAACCCTTTACATAAGGCCAAGTTTTCAACTGTCCAAATTGAAAGAGTTTTCAAAAAGACATTTCAAAATGTGAGGAAATTGAAAAATAATCTTTTGATAGGGCAGAAAACATTGTGGGAAAAGGAGTAACTGCTCTTAACAAGCAATTTCTCCTTTTCCCTCAATGTTTTCCAGAGTGGTCTGCAACAAACTGGTCAAATGTCGTTATTGTTTGGTAATGGGTTAACCCTTTCCATTATCTATTTTATTTTTACCCTTCCTCATAAGACTGTTCAGGAAACAATCTTAGACAAAATGAGATGCAGCTGTTAATGAGATATTTCTCCTCTTGATTCAACCAACACCAATTGCTGAGTTGGTAGCTTGCATTACTTGGCTCACAAAGGTTCTGAGTTCTGAAGACCCAATTAATTTTATATTTTGGGGATCAGTCAATGACAACATGATTTATTTATCCCTCACCCTTAATCCATTGTGCTCATGATTGTGGGAAAGCAATCAGTAGCATGGAAAGAACATACTGCAGGACTGATGAGGAATTTATTTAGAGCATGAATAAGGTGTCACCTGATATGAATGCAGAACTGCTGAAAACCACATACAACATTTAGAAGCATTTGCAGAACTCTATGACTTGTGTGAAACCATTATTAATTACCATTTTATTCATGTTTAAAAGTAAAGTTGTGTGTCTATCAATTTAATTTTAATTAATATTTTTGGTAAATTAAACAGTTATATATTTAATTAGTGATGCCATCAATTACTGAAAACTCACCACTCAACTTTCAACTTAGTTTGGAAGTTAATTGTGATATTGGTTATGGTGACTTTCTGCTGTGATTGACATGAAATGAACCCTTTCATCATATTTTGTCACTTTGAAAACTTTACTTTGTTTTTCTGATTTCATGAATAATTTGTCACAAATTCACAATGGTAGGAGGTTTGTGGTGGAATTTATAGCTACTTTGTGGTCATATTTTCTATCACAAAAGGAATGGATTTTAACCAAAAAGAAATCCCATTTCAAAATTGAAAGGGAAAAAACACCACATAACAATGAAACTTGACAACAAAAAGTGTATGTTAACATTCTACCAATTAGCTTTTACCTACCTACCTACTTTTTACCTTCCTACCTACTTTTTACCTTCCTACCCAAAATATTTTATTGCAATTTCTTAAAACTGCAACTTGTTTTTATTTTCTTTTTTTCATTGTTTTGAATATTCATAGACTAATTCAGTATAAAAAAAAAAATCTCGAATAAAATAAAATAATTTTCCTACCTACCCACCAGAAGGGTCGGTAAACGAAAAACCAACACTATTTTCTTCATGTTTTAAAATAGAATCATAAGTCATTTAGTTATTGTTTTATATTATCCATGTGAAATGGATCCCATTATTTAAAGATAGATGAGTAACACAATATTTTAGGTTATTTTGAAAATGACAACAGTTACTTAAAGTTTCTGGACGTCATAGGATAATTTTTTGTAACTTAAGAAAAATAATGAAATTAACATTTATTTAATTTTTCAGCAGAGAAACCAATATTATTTTAGATGAATATGGGCATTTTTCATTTTATACAAATGCGATGGCAAGACAACAGAATCTAAATACAGTGTCAAGCTATAAATATCCAGTCACATGACACTCGGAATACACACTGAAAATAAACATAGATCACTTATTACACACTCTTAAAGTGAGGTGTTTACATCGAGCTAGCTGGAATAACACATGGTTGACAATGCAAAACTTGCTCAGAAAGAACAACAGTATATACAGGCTTCATAATTTACAAAAAGAAGAGACAAAACTTTCTCGTTTCTTACAGAATTAGGATACATTATCCAAATTGAAAGTGAAGTCGCTTGGCAAAGTCATCCTATGTTTACACATAAAATTTTATTTTACTATTCTGACAATTTCATTCCACCGAAGTACTGTCCGACAATCTGGCCATATGTCTACACTGTGTTAGTCTGTGGTGTATCTTGTCTTTTTTGTTTTGCCTGTAATTTTGATTCTGGACTAAGCCGCTTCATCTGTGCCTTTTTTTGTCTGCCATGTTTATCCTCTAACTTTGGTGTACATTGTCACATGACAGCCCACATGACATAACTTATTATATATCAGATGTATCACCCAGTTGGTGATGCCATAGGGGTTTCCGTCATTATTTTCATTTTAAAGCTATTACAGTGACTTTATTTTCATAATTATGTGTTTGAAGCATAGCTGAATACAATATGCAAATGACACTTTTTATAACTATATTTCTATTCTATGACGTCCAGGAGCTTTAATTTGACAATTGTTGAAAAAGAGATTTTTTTTTGACCTCAGTAGCCATGTATCCAAGGGTAGATGTTATTTTCCCAAATTCCTTGGAAAAAACCTGGATTCTTGCCAAATATTTTAAAAGAGACTCGAGATTTGTGCTTTAGGAGTTATAAACGTTAAAAATTTGATATTCACAATTCTTGTCACTAATCCAAAGACTGATTTCAACTTGTTTACTTATAATTTGCTAAAAGTTTTGAATAACTCCCTTATTGCTTCTCTATATTGTTAGTTCTCATTAGAACCTGATAAACAAATCTAAAGAGTGCACACACAAACAGACAAAGTGGGACGTCTTCGTGACTTTGAAATACTGTGAGCTGGCTAAATACTTCCATAAGCCCACTTATCCAAACCACTGTAAACAGACTTATCATTTTCATTTCAGTTTAAACATGGTGTATCATCCAAGATGAGTGGGCCCGTGGGACCTTGATGATGGAAATCTTCGTCAAAACCAACTGAAGGACAGTTTGTCACTGTTGAAAGACTTCCAGTTTTGTTGGACGGAAGGAGAATATTCTCAAGTGTACCAACAAATAGGTAGAACACTTCCTGACTCATTCAAATATGAGTTTCCTCAATGTTCATCAGCTTATGCATCAGGGTGAAAACCCCTATATATGCTATCTATGTGGCGACAGCTTTTCCCAGGAGCATCTGTTAAATGCCCATGTTTTAATGCATGCTGGGGAAAAACCATATAGCTGTAACCAATGTGGAGCTACATTTCTACAAGAACAGCACCTTAAAAACCACCAGATCATGCGTGCCTGCCGTAAACAATTCATGTGTAATCTGTGCGGAGCAAAGTTTGCAATGGAGCAGCAACTGAAGACACATGAGATGATGCATGCCAATGAGAAAGCATACATGTTTCCTCCAGACCAACATGCCTCTGCCCATCAGCCTATCCATACCCATATACCAGAGAAGCAGTATATCTGTAACTACTGTGGATTAAAGTTTCCAGCCGAACATCACTTGATTGCACATCAGCTGATCCACACAAAAGAAAAGCTTTACATTTGCAATTTTTGTGGAGCCGATTTTGCTTCTCAACAGCAGCTGAGTTCCCATCAGCTCATGCACAATGCTGAAAGGCCTTTTATCTGTAACCTCTGTGGCGCCAACTTCTCTGGAGAGCAAGACTTAAGCACCCACATGTTGATGCACAACAATAACATTTCATATTCCCATTCCCAAGAACAACAGTTGTTTATGCACCCAACAACACATCACACAGCTTCAACACATACCAGCATGCCACACACAAGTTCACTTCATCCAAGTATAATGCATACAAGTACCACACTCAACCAATTTAACTGTGATCTCTGTGTGTCTTATTTCCCAACTGAACAACAACTTAGGGTCCACGAAGCATGCCATAGGAAGGACAATCAGTTCAAATGTCTCACTTGTAATGCAATGTTCTCACAAAAGGAACACTTGAAGATACACATGCGGATTCACACAGGGGGTGACAAGACATATAAGGCAGATCAACAACAACCACCACCAGCGCCAAAAGTTCCTCGTACCCACACATCTCCTGGTACTAGTAACACTGCAAACAAGATTCCATTGGAAGATAGGCCACCTCGTCCAAGAAATTACAAATGTTCTGTTTGTGAGAAGGCTTTCACCACAAAACAGCACTTGAGATCCCACATCATGATCCATACTGGGGAAAGGCCTTACCCTTGTTCCCTCTGTCCTGCCAGGTTCAACAAGGACATCAATTTGACGGTACACATGAGAAAGCATACTGGTGAGAAGCCATATCCCTGCGATATCTGCGAGATGCGGTTTGCTGTAAAGGCAAGGCTTCAGCGTCACTACAAGACTCACACCGCAGACAAGCCCTATAAGTGTGATCATTGTAACCTTGGATTTGCAGCTAAACGCAAGATGAAGAAGCATATCCTGACGGTGCATAACAGTGAGAAGAGTTTCAAGTGCGACCTATGCGGTGAATGCTTCGCCTCGAAGAAGAACCGAAGGGCACACATGAAAACACACACAAAGGAGAAGATGCTAGAGTGTAACCAGTGTCAAGAGAAATTTAAGAGGAAAGCTGATCTCAGGAAGCACAAGGAGACCCACATTGAGAAGTTCCCATACCATTGCGATCTCTGTGGAGCAGGCTTCCCTATCGAAGAACAACTGAGGATCCATACGATGACTCACTCGCATGATAAGAATTTCAGGTGCTCTCTTTGTGGGAAAACCTTTAATCAAAAGCAGCACTTGAGGTCCCATCTGATGATCCACACTGGAGAGAAACCCTATCACTGCCATCTGTGTGATAGGAAGTTTATTAAGAACATTAATCTGACGGTGCATATTAGGCGACACACCGGAGAGAAACCTTTTGCCTGCGGTATGTGTGACATGAGGTTTGCTGTCAAGGCTGGTCTTCAACGTCACTACATGACCCATACTGGAGAGAAACCATATAAATGTGACTTGTGCGAAAGCCGATTTGCATGCAAGAGTCGACTGAAATATCATCTACTTATCCACTCAAAGCCAAAGAAGTTTAAGTGCGAAACATGCAAAGCCCAATTTGATAAGAAAGATGCATATAAAAAGCACAAAGCAACTCATGTCAAGAAGGAAAAGGACAAGAAGAAAGCCAAGGGTAAGAAATACAAATGTAAACTTTGTGATTCCAAGTTTACACTTAAAGGAAGCCTTACAAAGCATCATAATGCCAAGCATGCAGGTGAACCGAAACTTAAAAAGATTAAGAAACGCAAGTACAAGAAGAAGACTGATGACCCTGCAAAGGTAAAGAGGACAAAGGAAGAAAAAGCTCTGGAGAAGCAGGAAAGGAAGAAAAGGAGGGAAGAAAGAAGAAGTAGAAGGGCCAAAAAGAGAAGTGCTGAGGAGGCAGAGGAAGAGATGGAGGACATGAAGCCTGATGTGGAAGAGCTTGAAAAGGGAACTAAAGAAGAGGCTGAGGAAACACCAAAGGAATTGGACCAGGTAGATTATATGAAGCAGTTTGATATGGCAAGAAAACCATCTGCTAATGATGAAAAATCTGATGATCAGAAAGAAGTCCCTGAAGTCAATAATGATGCTGGAAAAGAAATTGCCACTGAAAACACCAATGAGGGCAATGACACTGCAGTTAGCAATTCAGTGGCTGATGTTGAGGAGAAAAGATTAACAACACCAATTGAAGATGATGAAGTTAATGAACTTGAATCCTTTGTTAGAAAAAGCATCACTGAGGAAGAAGAAATCAAACAAGCAAGACAAAATACAAACCACATGATGGATCAGTATGGACTTCAAAAATACTTCCGACCTCATCAGATTGAAAACAATGATATGAGGGAGAGGGAACAAATGCACCCTACCATTACCCAGCCCAACATCACACAGTCCATACCTACCCCTCCTGTCTCTGCACACCCACATGTGACCCAGCAAAGTGATATGGGACCTACAGATTACACCAAACCCCCAGCAGCAGTGTGGAATGATGGTCGTGTCCCGGAGCCATACAGACACCCACTGCCAGTTCATCATGATATACGGCATCCAGAACCATTCAGACACGCTATTCCAGAGAACATACGAGCACCAGAACCATATCGACACCATATACCTGGAAATGGTGAAGCTTACCGACCAGCTGACATGCGACCACCACAAGAGGGCTACCGACACAACATTCCTCAGGGTGGGGATATGAGACCAGACTTAAGACCAGGAGAGCATTTCCGACAAAATGTCACTGAAGGTAACAATGTTCCACCAATGGACAACTACCATAGCGCCCCTAACATGATGATGTGGTAAATATTTTAGTGGTATAGTTCATCATTTTTTTTTTATAGAAAGACAATGGCATTCAAGAAATTTAAAGGTAGTTTTGCTTCATCTGAATTGTTTACAATAAAAGAAATTTTATATATATTTTAGCTAACTTAAAGTAAAGGTTTTGTAGGCTTGCCAAATCTTATTGGATGGTACTATTAAAATGACTGGTGCTTTGATTAACAGCATGCAAGAGATCCCAGACATTAGAAGGAAAAGATTAAAAAGTTACATTAGAGAAGAATATTCCATTACTTATATTTTACTTCTCAAAGCCCCATATTGAAGTAACAGTTTGAAACATTAAATGAGACAACATGCAGGAAATGTTACAAGCAATATCTTTTGAAATGAATAGTTGCTTTTGATCTCTTACCCATTCTAATGTATGTGTCGCAGAAGTCTAACGGCACCCCTGTGGTATATGGGTGAATTTATTTCTATGAGCTCCTTTGTTAGAGTGGTTTCTTCCTGCTATGACAAAGAATTCGTAATATTTCCTTGCTTTGTTTTATCATTTGCTCTAGCTTTCAATTTGGCCCTGTCACAAATTCCCACCTTGTGGAATGGGTTAGTACTTTACAGTGAAAGCTTGTCTGCTAAATCTCTCAACAAGGAAGAGCCTTGGAATTCATTGAAAAAGAGAACGGGCCAAGTTTGTCTTAAAATATTGTTCAATAGTGAATTTTCGTGTGAGGTCATTTGATTGTATATATTTACTGAGTTTTGTGTCAAGTTTTTTCAGAACACATTTAATGTTGTATTCACTTGTGTGCTCTTCTCAATGTAAATATTCTTTGATATATGTAGTTTGTATATAGAAATAGTTACAAATAATATCATTCAATATTCACTTTTTAATGTCGTTTGAATTGATTTGGCTTATTGTGTGCCTTTTTTTTTTTTGGTGAATATTTCTTGCAAGTATGCTCTGTTGAGTATGTTGATGCTATTCAAGCATTTGAGTACATTAAGAGTTCAGTGCGAGTATCTATCCGTCTCTTTTATAAGGGATTTGCCTCTGCCCTAGGCTAACTCTGAACCCTCCATATGGTTGTATGTAAGTTAAATATAAAACATACTAAATGAACATAGCTGACAATGCATCTTAAAATCTCATTCATTCAAAATAAGTGAAAAAAATATAATGATTTTTAAAACTCCTGAGTTCCGAGATGCTCTCTAACAGATTTAAAGGGACTATCTAACAGATTGAGGATTGAATCATTTTGAAATGAAATGTGTTCTACAAATGAAATGATATCACAGATCTATCAAATTAAAGAAAAACTAGATATGGATACGCTTCTCATCTCCTTTCATAACTGTGTAGTGATGAAAAGGCACATTTATGTTGCAGGTTTAGTTTAAACTTATTTATTTTACATCGAGTGTGACGGAAGCTTGAAGCTTATTAAAGTCACTCTCGATGACTGCTTCCTGGATACTGCACCAGTACTCGCGCCTAGCCCCGGCAATTCTCACCTCGCCTAACGGGGATTCGAACCCGGGACCCTCGCTACAAGAGGCCGACGCTCTACCACTGCACCACTGTCGCCCACTGTTGCAGGTTTAACAAACTGTTTAGGCGGTTTATTTTGTCAACAATGATCTTGTATTTCCAATCAGTGAATAATGCCCAGTCCACAATACTAAGTAGAAAACACGTTTGTCAGCATCGTTATAATTTAGATGGTGAAAGTGGTCATTTGTTTTGTGATAAGGATTGTTTCAATTATCTTTTACTCGTACAACACATTCTGTGAGAAAGTCCCTTTAACTTTTGAAATAAAATATTTTGACATCCATATATCGCAACAAAGAAAGTGTTGATTGCATCCATGAATACAGCTTACTTGTTGTTTGATTTGTCCAAACTGGAAGCACCAGCATTGCACAACAGGGATCATATTCTGTTTAGGAATTGTGATAAAAGAATATGATTGCTTTTCATGAAAAAGAATATGACAGGCATAATTTTTCTTTGTCACAGTTATTCATGCATCTCCGAATGGATTTCGCTTTGAATAAGAATTTTTGTTCATTCTTTTGTAAACACATTATTTCTTCCCAAATAGCTTAGTTTATGTATAGGATGTTATTTGTAATGCTTGTTCATTTTCATTTGTAGACTTAAGGTTTCATGTCTATCAAGAAGGCAATTCCATATACAACCAAGATGTACATAATGTGATTTATAATGAATATTCATATTCCTTTATCATATTTGCATATTGAAATATCAGATAGAGATGCTTATTCATAAACATTGGATTTTGAAAGGTACTATGTCTGAACATGATTATGCTTATTCTTGTACTGTGCTGATTGATTGTAAATGTATACACCCATGGATGCTGATGGCTGATGGTTGATGTTGATGGATATCAAGAAGCTTATATCTGATATGTTAATAAAGCATATGGCAGCTAATGAGTATGCATATTCATGTATAACATGTACAAATATGAAGGCAATGTAGTATAATGCATATTAATACTTATAATATGTTTGTACAAACTGTTACATCCTGATCAACCATATATGCATTCTCATGTTTATGCATATTAGGTACACACATGCTCATCATGATAAACATGCTTTTGATATGAAAAAGACACTGGAAAGTTTTGTTCTTTTTATGACTATCTAACTCATCAACTCATGTAGACATACAAGCTCCAAAATGTGCTTGTATGAATGTGTGACTGAAGCAAGTGGGATCAAGTCAATCATGACTATCAATATAATTCCTTATGATAGCTCAAGTTTTCAAACTTAAAGTCCTAAGAGTAATCCTAAATGTATATGAAAACTTTGTGACTTTAAGAGGAAATGCTTACAATGAGCAATTTCTTAATTGTGTTTGATTTTTGTAAAAGCACATGCTTTAAATATAAGACTTTTGAGCTAATGATGTTAAGGAAATTTAGTGTTCATATTGAAATATTTTAAGTATCTATTAGCCTGCTTTATCCCTAATTGTCAAATGTTTCAAGATGTTTTACTTGTCATAAAACCCAAGTTGTCAAGATATGCAATGCATTAATTAAAAACCAGTATTTCAAAATTTTAGCAAGGCATTTCTAAGAAGTAGCCACAATGTATGTTTTCGAGAAAAAAAGGATTGTTTAGACTTATTCATTTTACATCAACTGTCAAACAAGTTCTTACAACTTAAAGCTTGATAAAAAAGGATAGGAAAGGGGGCCCTCATCTGGACCTATGCTTCTGTCCATCCAAGTCTGTAATGATACCAACTTGCAATTTAGGAACTCTAGGTCCATCTAGCTTTAACACCTTTCTACTGTAGAACAAAGGTTCAATGCAATACTATAGCCAGTGCTTCATGTTTACTATATTATTGCATTGAACCCTCGAGAATATTACTCATCAAAGGACATAAAGTCGTCTTTAGTGTCCTTGACCTAGTATTGAGAACAGGACTTGAAATCACAGATTTCTCCCCTTTATGTTCAAAATTAACCCTGATATTCTGTACAAAAAAGCGGGATTTCTATTACATAAAAAGAAATGTGTTTTCAATAAATTTAGATATAACAGTCAATCCTTCAGATTAAATTTCATGATAAAATGTCAAGCTAATTTATTTGTATCATTGATTAGAATAAGCTCTTGGCTTTTTGTTTTGTTTATTCAAGATCAAGTGTTGATTTTTTTATGTGAAAAATGTAGGGTTTTATAGGCTAAAACACATGTCATTGAAGTATGATTTTGTCTCAAATGTTTTCAAAATAATGGAAAATGATGTTTGATGTAAGATTGTAACCTTATATGTACATGTTTTTAGTCTTCATAAAAGTGTTTGTTTTTCATTGTAAATATTTTTGAGTAGTGTTTATAGTCATCATGTTTATAATACATCTGCAAATACCTGATATCCTTAGAGGAATAACTTTTTATTTTTTGGTGCATGATTGAAATTGACCACTGCAAAACAATTTTGTTTCAGATTTTCATTTTATACAATCTTAATGTAGATCTTACACTTAAATTTCATATGGAGGATTTGAGTGACTTTGGTGCATGTGCAAGTGAGAAACTTAATACAAAAGAGAAAAGCTTATTTCAAGTTTTTGTTCTTTTTGCAACATCGGATTACACCAAATATCAACAAACAATTGTTTTATGCTAAATACTTAACACTTGGATTTATTTTTCAGTTTGGACCATTCACAGGAATTATTTGTGGGAGAATTGGTAAATCATATGCGAAAATTAATGGTGTGAACATTTACCAATATCAAACAAAAATGTTTTATATACTTTATTATAACAGTTATTTTCATTTTGACAAGTAACACAATCCAATGTGAAGGTTTAAAGGGATGTGACAGATTTATCCATGTCTTAAAACCAAATTGTATGTGATAGTAACGAAAACCATTTGTTAAACTCTTTAATTGTATATTGTGGTTGTCTCTATTATTGTACTTTACATGCAAGTTGACTTGACCAACAAGTATAATTATGGGTAGTATGGACATATAACAGATCAATGGTCGAGAAAGGGTGCATTGTATCATTATCTTTTGGCACTTAATACCTGAAGAAGACTGAAGTGAAGGACATTGACAGGAGTTACTATAGTAATTAGGATTCTCAATAGATTCATCTTGAGATGGTTCTAATGACTATATTTACTTATAAGTGTCTGATTTAGAAAGAAATACAGAAACAAGCAAGGACAAAATGCTTCTTTTTTGGACCTCTGCAGACAGTTCTTGCTTTTGTGACTTTTCCTCTACATTTAGGGGTCTATTAAAATCACAATGCCTTTCTGCATGTGAGTTCAAATCAGGGAAGTACTATATTTTAATAATAATGATTGTCAGCCTACCTGATGACTTGACGGAATGCGGCTGGATCTGCCCTTGTAGACCATTCTTAATTGGCAGGCAAGCAAGATGTGTTTTCAATCTTTTACAACAGGGCATTGCAATATGACGGATAATTTTGATGTGATATGAAAATACAATCAGTCAAACAAATTCACTTCCATCTTTGTTGCATACAATGATGTCTGATCCGCCTGTAAGTATTGTACAGACTGATCCGGATGTTCACTCTAACAATGCTGGGGATGAAAGAAAATATCTGCAAGCCCTTGATCATGCAACAGCAATAGATGATAGTTTCTCCTTGCGTGTATGGTTTCACAAAACCGTGCAATGCAGTTGGGTCATAATGACTCATCTGAAATAAGAGGTTAATTATGTTAATGTGTTAATATTTACCCTCACATCAGAATGACTGTAATCAAGGATTCTTTTTCTGGTGTAGGTCTGTAAGTAGGCATAAATGAAGTAGGGATAGTCACAATAGCTTTAAAGTTTCTTGAGGTTAAAGAAGTTTGAAAGAAATGTTAATTAGACAAATTCTGTATTGTATAGACATCGATTGATACTTATTCTTGAAGCATTCTTCTACTTTGATTGGTCACTGTGTCTATATTATGCTAACCATATTTGAATTATGTTAACCATATTTGCTTTCTCATGTTATTAAACATTTTGTGTTTTGTTGTCTTCCTTCACCCATAATGGGTCAAGCATCGCAGTATAACCGGAAAAATGTTCATGTGATGAAAAGACCGTAATAAAACAAAAACAATATAACAATATTTTGTTAACGATTAGATTTTTTACTATATTACTGCAGAAAATGTAATAACAGAAGTAATCACTTGAGTGACATCCCTTCTTTTATTGCAATGCTTTTCAAGTACTAAAACGGGTGCTTGAATCTCAACTTTGAGGAGGTTCATCATGGTTAAGAGAACAAGTGATGACATATGATGGTTATCAATTAGTTTAATACCTTAATTGCACAAACCCTCCAGATTTAAAATTTATTTCATATTATGCAAGGCTTGTTAACATAAGCATTTCAAAAGAATCACTGTTTTATGCCTTATCAGAACCATTTGTTGAAATAAGTATGTAAATGTATGATGATGTATGAAAAGTGATCTATGTGGTGTAGACACATAGACAATGTTTTAGCCACTTTTATGAGGGCTTTGTGAAAAATATAGCAAGTCATTTGCAAACTTGAAGGACTTCCATTTGGCTTCCACTTAACCATATATTTGTATACTTGACATTGACTTGAAGGTATCTCTTTTCTTCTTTTTTTGAAATCTGTAATGTTTGTTTTTTCCCCTCTCTCTATTTGTTATTTTTAACCGACTTGATAACAGTTTACTGTTGCCTTTATCTCTAATTCTTTACCCAGCAACAATGCTGCTTGTCAGGGTTATGTTATCTGAAAGTAAAGTTGTTTTGAAAATTATGTTCATTAAGAATTCTAGAACACAAGCCATCAGACTAATTACAGTAACTGTACATTGAATGTTTGTTTCTTCATACACATACATGCTTTCTCACAGTCTATTTGAGGCTGTTTTACCTTGATGCAGGGGACATCACTATTTTTAAAAAACATTCTAATTAAGGAGAAATTATTCATCATGAGTAATTTCTGCTTTTATCTCAATGTTGTCATCCTTATAATCTTACCATGTTTTATTTGCACATACTTTTTGTCCTTTTTACAATACATTTATGATACATACATTTGTGTTTTAGATTTGAATGAGTGTGTGATTGACACATAGGAAAAAGGCATGGCTGTTTCTGTCCTTTTTGACATTGAAGCTTTCCCTTATATTGAATAAAATAACTGTTTATATTGTCATGAACTTTCTATATTATCATCATTGCCCCATGTTATCACCAAACTTTCTCATTTGAGTAAGGGTACAAAAAATCACTTCCTTATTTCAACCCTCTTACAACATGTTTTATGTGGTATTAATAGACATCCTTTTTGTTAAACTTTCTTACTTAAAAATGGATGAAAAGATCAGGGGAAAGCATGCTATTGCTCTTGTGAGCAGCAGCTACTTTTGTCTTGTCATTTTCCTTTTGTCTGTTTAGACTTCCGATTATTGCTATCAATCACATGTTGTAGATGGGTTGACTGACAGCGTTCTGTATATTGCATATGGACATTGTAAATTACATAATAGTACAAGATGTTTTTAAGCTGTGTTTGTTGTTTCTTTTTCCCCAACTAATTGTAGTTGAAAGTTCTTCAAAAGCTTTCCATGGGATGAATTGCTGTAGCAGACTACTTTAAAAATGATTTTAATAAAATGAGAAATTGCTCCTGATAATATTGTGCAAGCTTCATTTACCCTGTTAGTAGCATGTTCCATTTTGAATATATAGGGTCCTTAGTTCGAGGCTCGGCTTTGGAAACACTCTTTCGAATGTTAGTGGAGTCAGTGCAACATTTTTATTAGTGCATATGGACATGCTGAAAAGGACTAAGTTACTGGAAAAAGTGTAATTACAGTGCTTGTGATGAAGTACCAGAAGCGTGTACATGTGTGCTTCAGCTGGAATACTGTTGAAACCTGCATTAAGATGTGTCGAAGAAACAATTGTGACAAAAGGAGATATGGCGTCAAAGCCTTTTTACCACTTCTCCCCATAGTTAACAGCCATAGTGTATTATTGATATTGGCAGTTGTACTGCTGCTCATTAACCCTTTACCAAAACGCCATATTTTCGACTGTCCCAAATTGAAAGAGTTTGTAGACGACATTTAAACATGTGATGAAATTGAAAAACGATCTTCTGAAAGGGAAGAAAATATTGCTCATGAAGAGCAATGTCTCCTATTCCCACAATGTTTTCAAAATTCGTCCCCAATAAACGGGTGAAATGTCGTTATTGTTTGGTGAAGGGTAATATATAAAGTATCTTAGAAAACACCCACGGCCAAGTGGTTAAGGTATAGGACAGGTAATACAGAGGTCCCGGAGTATGTGTCGGGCTTACTGACGGTGTCCTTTAACAAGGCCCTCCACAGCTCTAGCCTTGTAGTGAAGAAACTCTGGAAATTCGTTATAGTAATATAATAACTTATGTTGGTTGTTGTAACTAACTTGATGTTGAATTTTGCATTTAAGCTGGTGGTCTTCAATTACATTTGCAAAATGACAGTTAACACAGAGAATGATCTTCCACATAGTAAAATGTTGCTTTTTACTTAGCTTCAAACATTTTTTGCCTTACTTTATCGTCCAAAAGGGTAAAACACTCGGTGTTCCGTTGATAATAGCCAAGCGACTACCGCTCTTCAAATTAATATAGATACATTGAAGTCGAAGATGGTCCGTTCCATGATAGACAAGAAGATAATGTTGAAAGGGAGCATAAGCTCATATCAGTTGAAATGACTGTCACAGATTGAGAGTTTAATCATTTTAGAATAAAGTGTCCACAGATTACATGTACATATCACAGATGTATAAAAGAGATAAAAATGGTTATTTCTTCACTTCACAACTATGTCCATATCCGTTTCGTAAAACTAAACCCCATTTATCATGTAGAAAAAGCTAAAAGTTTGAACGGTTGTTTATTCCGAAAAGGGTGATCGATTGTTTTCATCTTGTGAAATCGGCCAAATGGATTTATAATGCCATTTGACACTTAAAATGTGTGTCTGAGAGCAACCCAAAAAGTTCGTATGAAAGCATTGAAATGCGCTAAAACAAGATTCGCTCATTTTCTTAATGTAAACACAGGTTTTAGGCATCTTTAAAAGGACTATCTCACAGAGTTTTTTTTTAAAATAAATAACTCTTATCAAATGACAACATACACTTTTAAAGTAAAATAAGACTAGATTATCGACAGCTTCCCAACCCTGTTTATTCTTATTTATTTTTTTATATGGGTTTTACATCACATCAACATTATTTCAGTTATGTAGCGATGCCCGACTATTAATGATGGAGGAAGACCCCATCCTCAACTACCCATAAGGGCTGGTCGAGGCGGGTAGAACCATCGGCATTCCGTAAGTCAGTCGGGAGACTGCCTCTCATGAAAATCCATATCCCTCTCAGGATTTGAACCCACGCGGAGAGGGGCCATGTGATTTCAAGTTCTGTACTCTAACCACTAGGCCACGGAGGCCCCCCAACCCTGTTTATAACCGTACAGAAAAAGAAACATCTATTGTATTGCATATATTGCAAACCGTTTTGGGGTTTATTTCGTAGACAACGATGCCGTTTTGAAGATGTATCCATTTCACAACCAGAGTAGCATAGTATCCACATGCAGTTTGTTGTCATATAAATCAACCACATCAGACTATGTGTAAAAGACTTCAACTCATAAACATAGATATGCGTTTCAACCCTGTTGGAAAACTTGCATTTGCCTTTGAAAATGAATCAATTGAAATGTTACTTGTGCAGGTATTTATCATTTCAAAAGCATTTACCAAGCCACTTTTACGAATTTGTCTGATTTTTAATTCATATTCATAAAATGAATATAAATAGATCTGTTATTAAATCCATTGTAATCACCTCCCTTATTTATCAATTATTATCAATTTTACATTGAAATTGAAATTACATGAATAAAAGCTGGTAAATCGACTTTGTTATTTTGACTTTTCTGATTTGTCCTCAACAGGGATGGAATACCCTTTACCAATCTGCACATTAACATTCGGAAGACGACTATGAAAAAAGAATAAATTCCTGGAAACAAGTAATTCCTTCTTTTACCTTAATGCTAAATGACATATATCACAAGAAAATGTATTATTTACACTTCAGTGTTGTTGGAAATATCAATTCAAATTTGACCGGGAGCAAAACCGCATGTTTTCGTTAGAGAGAAAAACGTTTTAGGATTAAAACATTAATGTTGAATATCAATCTCAAACATCTCGAATTTTGTCGGAAAGATCGTGGTGCTTCGTTTCTGCACGTCAGAGACTGTATAGCAATGATAACCCGCAGACGACAGTACACATATAATACATCAAGCCGGGAATCAGCAAGTCCTGTGGGAAAAAGAAAGAAACAAACGAATACATGAAATCTCGTATAGTCAGTAAATTCAAACTTATTTATTTCACATCGATTGTGACGGTTCCAAGCTGGTTAATTGGGTTTGCCATTAAAGAGACTCTCTCAGAGATTGAGATTTTAACATTTAAAAATAAAGTGTCTTCTGTCGTTAAAATAACAACATATATTTCTAAAGTAACA
Organism: Cerastoderma edule; assembly: GCA_947846245.1. Lineage (NCBI taxonomy): Eukaryota > Metazoa > Mollusca > Bivalvia > Cardiida > Cardiidae > Cerastoderma > Cerastoderma edule. Next base: position 40,659,389 of record OX401405.1, on the reverse strand, counting down.
TAGAATTATATAATTGACAGTTTCTTAACCCTTCTCATAACTGTACTGAAAAGATAAAGAACATTAAATTGCAAATTTCGCAGACCGTTTATAGCGGTTGATTTTGTAAACAACGACCGAAACTTAGAGCAAGAGGTGGTATTTTTAGATACCATCGTCACGTGGGTCTTTGGAAACGTTTACCGCGCATGGAAGCATATTTCATTTCCGTCAAGCCAGATTGAATCGAACGAGGAGTACAACAAACAATGAAAACATTAATACGTTGAATATCGCCGTATATAACAAGGAAAATAAACAAGAGGGCCTTAATGGCCCTAGAACCGCTCACCTGAGGTTACCACCTATTTGAAGACTAGTTAGAAGCACTGCTTTTAACTTTTACACAGAGTTTCTTGCGCTTCTATGCATTGACCTTTTTTTTATTCCCATTTTACAAGTTGGACACTGTATGCTTGATGTGGGACATGAAAATGGTACATAATTCTTACAATGCGGACACTGAATATTTTAATTTAACAGATTGTAAGCACGCAGATCAGCATGCACTTTTGTCCAGTATGATCTTTTGTTGCCATTTTGTGGTTATCATTTTGGCATATCTGGACATCCAAATTGATATTGATGTATTTTGTTAAAAATTCCACCATACATTTATATAGTGGAAATGCAAACAGGTTCATATTTCAACGGACCCTGGAGCCAATGTTTTTGAGATATCTAAAAGAATTAACACTCTTTATAGAAGGGCCCCCAACGAATATTTCTGTGAAATTATTTTGAAATCTGACAAGTGGTTTTTGACAAGAAGATTTTAATGGTTTTTATCAAATATGGGCATGGCAACCATTCTTGTCACACGACTGATTTTTTGTTTTTTGTTTGACAAATCTTTTTCCCTCCAACTAGGGATGCTTCATATGACATTTCATTGAAATTGGCCCTGAGGTTGGGAAAAAGAGATGGTTGTTAAGTTTTACCAATACATGTACACTGTATATAGTGAAACCAAAAACGCGATCAATGTTCAACGCACCCTGGCCGCAATGTTTTTCGAGATATCTAAAAAGGATTAACAAAATTTATTGAAGGGCCTCCAAAGAGCAGTCCTGTGAACTTATTTTGAAATCTGACCAGTGGTTTTAGACAAGAAGAGTTTTTTTAAAAATTGCAAAAATCCCCCTTTTTCATGCCACGGCAACCTAAGTTCTACATGAAATCAATTTCTTTGAACAACGTTTGAAGAGCATCACACAACAGACATTCCTGTTAAATTTGGCTTAATGGTTTAAGAGAAGATGTTTAAAGAAATTGTTGACGGCGCACGACGGACGACGCACGACAGACGACGCACGACAGACGACGCACGACAGACATCGGGCGATCACAAAAGCTCACCTTGTGCACTCTGTGCTCAGGTGAGCTCAAAATACATGTACTCCCACTTTCTACATTAGATATTTACATCCCTTTGCTACTCTGCAGTACAGTTACTATCTTAAGTTGTCACCTAACGATAGCAAGGCGAGCGATGAAGTATTCTTCCGTACACAAACGTCTAGAGAACGACCTACTGTGAACACTAACTTCGGTCCGAGAATATCACCATTCAGGGCAACGCTGTTTAACATCCAATAGAAAACATTTCTGGTTTCAAGATTTGGAGATTTCCAAATGTTTAATAAGGCTGCAAAGGTGCCTTTTGCGTTGGATAATCTGGCATTCACATCCTTCTCCGAGTTGCCATCATTCGTAACTTCTCTCCCAAGATACAAAAACTCCTTCACTTCTTCAATGGCACTGTCATTGATGATGACTGGGTTGTCTGTCTTCCATTTATTTTCAAGACTTTTGTCTCGTTTGAGTTGATATTGAGTCCAATCTGTTTCCTTAGAAAGTCTAGCTTCTGGGTCTTTGTCTGTATTTCTAGGTGGCGTTGCGCCAGAAGAGCAATATCATCCACGAAGTCAAGATCCTCCAGCGTTTCTGTAAAGGTCTACTGAAGTCCCCTGACTGCACATTCGGTAGTTTTCCTCATAAGTCAGTTTATACACTTTAAGAAGAGTAGATGAGACACCCCTGCTTCACCCCTGTTCTTATCTCGAAATTGTAGCCGAGTGCTGTGCCGCAAAGCACCTTTGCACTAAATCCTGTAAATAGCATCTTGGTTAGCAAGGAAATCTTGTCTGGATACCGAAGTGGGCCAAAATCCTCCACAGTTAAGACCTATTTACACGTTTGCCTTTTAGAAATCTATGAAGGTGACATAGACTGTTGCATTCCACCTCGTGGCTCCGTCAATTATCTGACGAAGCGCGAATATCTGGTCGGCACAGGACTTACCTTTCCTGAAACCCGCCTGATTCTTCCTTAGAAGCTGATCTATGCTAGCCGATATCCTTTCGAGGATCACCCTACTTAAAGTCGTGTTTGTCACTGACAGCAGCATTATTCCTCCACAGTTGTTACAGTCTGTAAGGTCACTCTTCTTCGGCAGCTTGACAATAAGTCCCATCTTCCAATCATCTGGCGCTTTCTCAGAGATTCAAACTTTCCTCAGAATATTGGTTAGTAGTGAAGGAGTCTTGTTTTCCCCCGCTTTCAGTAACTCTGCTTGTACTCCATCTATCCCCGGTGCTTTTCTCTATATAGAGCTTTTTGGTGAACATAATCACAATGATCTAAATGATTGTAAAAAAAATGCATGAAGCCTAAGCAGTTTTACTAATTTACTCGTTTCATAATCCTTTAACCCATTCCACATAAGAGGTTTTGGTCTAAATTGAAGACAATAATATAAGAATACAAAAACAAAAGGAGACAAAAACATTTTTTCTGTTTTAATGGTCAAATTTCACAAAAGCAAGAACCCATCTTCATACCAAAGAGACATTGTGCAAGCGTTTGCAACAGATAATGCAAGGCGAGTTTTTCTTTCATCGGCTGCGCTAAATTAAGAAATATTGAAAGAGCAGTCATCGAAAGATTTCCCCTGAAAACCTCGTCATCTTCAAATAGATACCCACTATCTATAGGCATCTGCCTCAAGCCTGCCTACTGCAATCGAGATAAAACCAAATGAAAGCTCAAACCAAAGGAGCCAACTTGACCGTTCAAATAGTTATAACTTCGACGCCTGAATTTGTAGTCATTTCTAAATTACCAGCCAGATGGATGTGAATTGCATGTGACATCGTGATGTCAAAAAAGATGACTCATAAATAAACTAGTTGAAGAGTGGAATTCGAAGGTTGTGAATTCGATACTGCAGCCGAAGCATGCCTGTATGCAAGAAACGCAATTGCGTACACATTGTCATGGAAAATGAAAAAAAAAAATATTACAGTTATTGTTGAAATTCGAATGGCATGAAACTCATGATCATCAATCGCCAGTCAAAGCAAAATGTGTGAGGTTAAACATAATACACCGCAAATCCGGTCCCCCCACCCCTGCCCGATTTGGCTTTTTTTCATTTGGGGGGGAGGGGGCATGCCCCCGGACCCACTAGCGGATTTAGAGGGGGCGTGGGGGCGCACGCCCCCCTCCCCTAAAAATTGCAAGGTTATTACCCGGAGTACCTTCTTTTACATAGAAAAGAGTTTCAAATATGAAAATCATACTTCAAAGACTTTAGAAGGTATTTGGAATAACACGATTTAAACTTAATCTGCTATCCGCAGTTTCCCAATGCGTTTAGCGCCCAACGTCCCAATTTAAATTTCCACTGCTCTCCATAGATTTGTCCAAAAAAAAATGCCATCGACTGAAATTGATGACCTACTTTAAAGGGGACACACATTTATAATGAATATTGTACGCATGGTGGATACATGCTGATAACCGAATTAGAAGGGCTTTTTAGAATTGATAATAAGGAAGTCTGTGTATCTTTGAAAGAACCCAGAAGTGGTACCGTTTCACAAGATTTGGATTGTCCTGATGCCCTCTCATTCACTCTTGAGTCGGATTTACAGAAAGCTTTGTCTGAAACAAAGTGTCTCTTTCTCACTGTAGGAAACTCGCCAGGTTCAACTCTCGGAGTGCGCGTTGATAACCAAACGTTTATTCTCATGGACTCTCATAGTCGGGATAACGACGGTCTTTGTTCTTCAAATGGAAAAGCAGTGATTTTTGAAATATCTACAATTAGAAACCTTGCAAAATACATTCGTGCTATGGCAAATTCTCTGTCATCAGAAGATCAACTATTTGAAATAACAGCAGCGTCCATTGGGTCTACCCCACTTCTAGATCTAGTTAATTTTCGAGAAGAATCTATAGGGGAATGTGAGAATAATTCTTGGAGAATGCCCGAGACATTTGATAATCAGAATGAGATGGAATACCTGACCACACCCGCTATACACCAAATAGTAAATGAGTCCACTCATACAGAGAACACAAAGGAACCCCAGAATGTTACGCTACCCCCATCCCAATCATTGTCGTTAGACATAGCAGCACATGTATCGTCTCCTAACGATCTTGCTGACGAAGTCAAACACAATTTGATATTAAATAGGGTGCCACATGAAAGTTTTACATTTCCATACCGTATATACAAAGATAAAAGAAGAAAAAGTGGTATTATGCATAGAAGATGTAAAAGGGAGTGGTTCAATTCCTATAACTTTATATGCTATTCCAAATCTAACGATGGCCTGTACTGCTTAGGCTGCGCTCTTTTCCCTGATACATCTCATCGGCGTCCGAAAAAACTTATAGTGGAACCGTATTTTAATTGGAAAGATGCATTACAAGATCTTAAAGAGCACTCACTATGCGACTATCACTTGTCTTCCATGGCAAAGCTACGGGCATTCGTGGAAACATATTCTAATGTCAGCAAGAGAATCGATGTTTCAATTACCAATAGCAAGAATGAGAAAATAGCGAAAAATAGAGAAATACTTAAATCTATCATCCAATCCCTTCTTTATTGTGGTCACCAAGGCATATCTTTGCGTTCTCATCGTGATGATGAAACAAACAAAGACCAAAGCTTGAATATGGGCAATTTTAAAGAACTTCTTTCTTTTCGTGCAGAAGCAGGAGATACAGTCTTAGATGAGCACTTAAAATATTGTGCTAAGAATGCGTCGTACATATCCAAAACTTCGCAAAATGAATTGCTATCATGCATGAAGAAGTACGTCCAGGATAGAATTGTCCAAGAAATATCTGCTCAGTCTTTTGTTCCATACTGTTTATCATTACTGCAGCAGTCATGACTTAAACTTAGCTATATGTAAAAGCTCCAAAGTTAAAGAGATACAGATTTGTTTGGACACTTTGAAAAAATTAGGAATATTCTTTAAATATTCTCCGAAGAGATCTGGGAAACTAGAAAAAGCAATTGATGAAGTCAATGAAAGCACTACAGGGGCGAAAATAGATATAAAGAAATTCAAAGTGTTCACTAAAACTAGATGGGTTAAAAAGCATTCTACACTGAAAGCTTTTGATGATTTGTATGAACCAATCATGCTTTGTCTCGAAGCTATTTCAACTAAAGAGAGAAACTGGGACTCGAAAGCTGTTGTAGAAGCAACAGGGATGCGAAAGAAATTATCTGAGCCTGTCTTTATAGTATCTTTTCAAACAATCCTGCATTATTTTGTATATATTAGGCAGGCCTTAGTAGGAAGCTGCAAGGGTCTACTTTGGATATTATTCAAGGTTACAAATTAGTAGAGAATGTTAGGAATGCCATACTAGCGACCAGATCTGATGATTCTGAATTTGACCAGGTTTACAATAAAATGCACACTATGGCCACTCTGGCCGGCATGGAATCTCTTTATATACCAAGACTGTGCATTCGACAAACGCGAAGAAGTAATACCCCGGCAGCATCCGCCAAAGAATATTTCAAAAGATCTGTGTTTCTGCCATACTTAGATACTTTAATTGATCAACTGAATATGCGTTTTACAGATCTATCAGATCAGAGTACCAAAGCGTTATTGTTGATACCTTCAAACATATCTAACATAACCCAAGCAGATATCAAATCAGTGAAAGAAGGATATGGTCCTGATATACCCGAAGTTTCATTCTTTGACCAAGAGCTTGTTTTGTGGAGACAAATGTGGAGATCTCAGGCAGACCCACCAAGTACTCTAGAGAAGACCTTACAGGACCCTTTGGCATGCACTGCAATGTTTCCAAATATAACAACCACACTTTGCTTGATGCTTCTAACTTCGGTTACATCCAGTTCAGGGCAAACTATTCATTGAGATTAGTAAAAAAAATTATTTGAGGACTACTATGACTGAAGAAAGATTTAATGCATTGATTCTCTTATTCATTCACAAGGATATTAAAGTAGATATCGACACAGTCATAGATATGTTTGCCACTAGAAACCCAAGACGTATCCTACTTGAAAATCCAACAGCAGATGTATGAGGGAAGATCAATTTTGTCATGGTGTTTTCAAACGTTGTCTGCTGCAGGCATGTCAAATTAGTTTGTTTGTTTGTTTGGGGTTTTTTACATCGCGTCAACAGTCAGAGTCATATTGCGATGCCCGGCTCAAAGTGGTGGAGGAAGACCCCTATTGCTGAACTGCCCACTAGGGCTCGAACAAGCATTTGGGTAGAACCACCGACCTTCCCCATGTCAGCCGGGAGACTTACTCTCATGAAACGAATTGGCAGCGCCGGGTTTCGAACCAGTGGAGAGCGGCCGTGTGATTACAAGTTCTGTACTCCAACCACTAGGCTACGGAGGCTTTGTTCTGGGGTTTTACATCGCGTCAAAAGTCAAAGTCATATTGCGATGCCCGGCTCAAACTGGTAGAGGAAGACCCCATCCGCTGAACTGCCCACAAGGGCCCGATCAAGCATTTGGGTATGTCAGCCAGGAGACTTTCTCTCATGAAAATTCGAATTGGCAGCGCCAAGATTCGAACTCACAGCGGAGACGGGCCGTGTTTGGAAAACTTCGTCTATTGTGTTGTTCAACACTTAGCGTAATATTAGTTTAAACTTTTTCTTAGTTTAACCTTGATAACCACGTTGTATTTGTGATTATCATACTCATCCTGGATAAAAATTTGCAGTCTGTACACATGCTGATCTGGAACGACAAGTTCCGCTTCCAAATGTATTTATGTTTTGAATACAAGTATCCATTAAATACCATAAAAATGTAAAGTGACGACATGTTACGAAAATTCATTACAGGCCTACTCCATTTTTTTTTCATGGAGCGCCTCATATATTGTATAATTTTTGTCTGTTGTTAAGTCTTTTTCTTGTGCAAAACACTCCTAGATTGCACCAGATGCAACATACGAAATAAAAATTTTGCGTACACTTACTATATTGTATTCCTACGCCCCTACCTATCAAACGCCTTTGAACCCAGCCTACATTTCATGATGCTGGCTTCGTGTGATGCACTAACTTACTCCTAGGTTTTATGTATCGATTAGAGTAAACATATCGTTTTTCAGAATAATTTTGACGTTCAAGATTCAATAATGAAACATGTTTAAACCGGGTTTTCCGGCATAGCTTTGATAATTGATTTTCATTCTAATCAATCAAAATGATATATAAATCAGATAACAAATCAATCGAGTATAACGTCCTCTGCAAACGATTGGATTATGTTTGTGACGATAAAGTGATTTACGCTACATATATCCACTCTTTCTACCGTGTGACCAAATATCAAATTCATCCTTGTAACCTTCAATACACTTGTTACATTTAGCTGTTTCAATTTGTATAATGCTAAAACGAAGTATAAATTATACTAATTTTTCTCGCGTTCACCGTTCAACGGACGCGTAATGTTCGGTGACATCCGTGCATGCGCGGGCCTTTCAAGAATATATTGATTGAAGAGGTTTCAAGCATAACCTTCCACAGTCTATAAATAGCAAAACCGCCAGGTGAGGAATAAGGGAGATTTGACCTTTACCCTTCGTATCTTATGCGTCAGACACTAGACTCTACAAAGCGAATAATTCTCCCAACCCCATTTTAAGCTAATCATCCGAATCTCATCGCAGCAAATGTGTTTTGAAATAAGCAGGAGACTCTTGTTAATTGAATTTCATCCGTAAACGACAAGTTTCGGCATGTTGATCATTTATACAAGGGTCTAAATTCTGATTGTTTTGTTTGTCCCGCACACGCGACATTCAATCGACGCTTCTCCGACAAGAGTTGATTCCCCTCCCGGAAACGACGCCATTTGCAATAAATCAAGTTGGACAAAGACTGTCTATTTTCTACGATTTTGGCTTCAATAAGGTAATAATTTAACTTTTTACATACATTTTGAGATGTGTTTATACCACGGCTTACCAAATATTGCATTGTCTTGTGTTATCCATGGCTGATTTATCATGAAATTGTAGCAAAACGGCAAAGCAACGCGTGACCTAGATATTTGTTTGGGCTCGCAAAGAAACCGACACATAATTTGACGAAAATGTCAAAGTCAGGGTCGTTATCGCCACGTTTGTAACCTTAAACTTGTAGTCGTGGTTGACATGTACAGGTATAATAGTTACTTTTACGTAATTTATGTGTTTTTCATAAAAAATCTTGAATTGAATTGTTGATGGAGTACAGGGTGGGTGGGGTAAAGAGAAGGCGTATTGCGAAGTAGACGGGTAAAGAGTTAGACGCAGAATGGTGGCCAAATTCCTTCTTATCATTCACTTTCTGGCTTTTCCAATTATGACATGTTTATTGGCACCACTTTAAGTATATATTCATTTTTTTTTGTGTGTTTATAATTGACAGAATTAGTTCACATTGTTTGTTAACTTGAATGCTTTATTGAGTCTCCCCTAGAATAATAACAATTTTCCCTTTCAAAGAATTACCCTGAAGAGAAAGGTTTAGGTAAAAGTTACATTTTCTATAAACTTTATTTGATTATCGTTTAAAATGATTTCAGCAGATTGATTTCTCAATGCTGTTTGTTTTGTGCAATGATCTGCAAACCTGTGTGGAATTTAAAAAGACACACACTAAAACCCAGTAAAACTTACTTTATCACTTTAACCCACCAAAACCAAATTCTTCCATTGATATTTTCAAGCCTGATAATTCTTCAAAAGATTTGAATTAGTACTGAAAATCATATAAATGAAAATTTATGTAGTTAAAGGGCCTGCATCACCTTGCTTTTTAGACAAGTGTTTAAGTTAATACTTTACATATCATTTCAACCCTTTACCCTACCTTTTATATATTTTACTTCTTCGTGAAATGTTGGTTAACGAAATCAAAAGCAAGACAAGAAACACCCGTACAATATTAAAAAAAGTATTGTTCGGGAAAAGATTATATTTTCGCATTCTTTTTATTGATATTTTATATGAAATACTGTTCTCCGACTTGCACCCTTTACAAATTTCCCATATCTGCCCTTTACTCCATAACGCACAAATTTCTCAATCTGCTTCAAACTGAGTTTGAAACTACTCAGGGCTTTTTTTGCATGAGTTAGGAAGAGGCCCAAGTCTGTTGAATTTGGGAAATTTTATCATTGAAATTGCTGAATTGGGAAGCCAAAAAGCTGGTATCACTTTGAATTTTTGGGAAAACTGCATGATTTTAAAGAACTTTCCAAATGGGAAGTAGCCTTTTGTAGGCCCCTGTTATATAACATGCAAAAGCCCTGCTACTATGACTAAGGGATAAAATGTTCCATTAAAGCAATCAAGCCTTTTGCAGAGCTCCAGATAAGATTTCTGGTCAGCCCAAGTATACTTGCAGAATTAAGTTTCTTTTGAACTCTTCATGCTTTGCAGCTGACATAATAATATTGTAAACAGAAAACTGAAACGGAAATGAATTCATAGACTGGGAAGTGGTCTTTTATAGAATCATAGTGGAGCTTGTAGACAGCGGGGACAAGTTTAATAAATTATTCATAACCAATAATTCTCGGACCCCGTAACGAAATTCTCTGATTTGATTTACGCTGCGCAGTACTCAGAAAATATGTAGGATCAAATTACGGTCACAATTTATTTCTCTTTAATTCAATTTGTTTTGGTACAATGATTTTTTATTTTCAATTCATTTTTCTGTGTAAATAATTCGTAATCACGATAAAACAAATCTTATCTGGAGTTCTGCTTTTGTCTCAAAATTGTCAACAAAATGCCATAAATAAAGAATGTTTTTCCTTTTTTTAAATGTTTTGCCATCTGATTTTACTTCAATTTGGAAACATATAATTCGTAATCACGATAAAACAAATCTTATCTGGAGTTCTGCTTTTGTCTCAAAATTGACAACAAAATGCCATAAATAAAGAATGTTTTTCCTTTCTTTTAATGTTTTGCCATCTGATTTTACTTCAATTTGGAAACATAAGTAAATCTAATATATAAGGGAAGCGGGGAAGGATAAAGTTCTGAAAGTAAAATTGCGAAAATATGAACTTTTTCTGATTAAAACTTGAAGTAGATTATCTTTCGATTACATATTTAGATATGCTCTATAAAATAATATTGAGCAAGTGACATCGCAATACATTCAGGAGACAAGTAGGTAGATGTAGAAACTGTTAAGGTTTTTTTTTTTTTTTTTTAGAGTTACAATCAGTTACTCAGTCACTGTAAAATTGTACGAGTTCTAGAATAGTTGACAAAATAGAAATATGTTTAATTCCCTCGAGTAGCTGATACTCTAACATGTTTAATAATGCTTCTAAAAGAGTTTTGACAATATGGGATGTACAAAATAAGCAATAAAACAAGTTGAGCTGAGAATTACAGGTGTTGATTTCGTAAAACATCATGGACCAATGAAATCAGAAAAAAAAAATTGAATATTCACTTTATTGTGTTGGGTAAATGTCAGTATTTTTGTGTGCATGAAGACTTTTCTTACCAGGTGACTGCCACTTCTTTTTCTGAGCAATCATTGATAATATTTCGACATAACACTGATGTAAACAATAAAGTCAAATTGTGTGCATCGCAATTTGTGTAAAATACTTTGAAACAACGCTGATAAATAAATCAGGCACTTAGTTGTCATGATAATGTGGTGTTTCCCTATGTTTTAACATATTGTTTCATTCATAAATAACTCTTCTTACCCAGTTTTGCAGTTTTTAAAGCGTTATTATGCATTTTAAGAAAGATGTTTTTAGCTGGTTAGAAGTATAAAAATCAAAGTAAATATAGGCAGCAAGTAAAACACAACTTTTTTTCCATTATAGGATGTTTGACCACGATGCCATGTCCTGATGACTTGTACCAGTATTTAACAAATGGGAGTTGAAACAATGATGGATGGACCTTACACCAGACGTTTATAGAGGTTCACTGTTGGAAGGGAACATTGTTTCCTTTTACCCGGTTGACAGCAGTCAACTCAAGGAGAGATAAGTAAAAAATATCTGATAAACTGACAGATATTTAATCATGAGTTTCCTTAATGTGCATCAAATGATGCACCAGGGTGAGAATCCCTTTATATGTTACCTATGTGGGGACAGCTTTTCTCAGGAGCACCTCTTAAACGCCCATGTACTGATGCATGCAGCAGAGAAACACTACTCTTGTAATCTATGCGGTGCTACTTTTATGCAGGAACAGCAGCTGAAGACCCATCAAATAATGCGTGCCTGTCGCAAGCCTTATGAAATGATGCACCATAATAATGAGAAGCAGTATATGTTTCCGCCCCAAGATCCACACGCAAGTGCACACCAGCCCATTCATACCCATATACCAGAGAAACAATATGTCTGCAATTACTGCGGGTTGAAGTTTCCAGCTGAGCACCACTTGAATGCGCATGTATTGATTCATACAAAAGAAAAGGTTTATGCTTGTAATTTCTGTGGTGCTGAGTTTTCTTCTCAACAGCAGCTGAGTTCCCATCAGCTCATGCATAATGCTGAAAGGCCTTATATTTGTAATTTTTGTGGCGCCAACTTCTCTGGAGAGCAAGACTTGAGCACCCACATGTTGATGCACAACCATCCACAATATTCCCAAGCCCAAGAACAACATCAACAACAGCAACAGCAGCTGTATGTTCAACCACCAACAACCAATACTTCTCTGAATCAGTACAACTGTGACCTTTGTGTGTCTTATTTCCCAACTGAACAACAGCTAAGGGTCCACGAAGCGTGCCATAGGAAAGACAACCAATTCAAATGTTTAACTTGCAATGCTATGTTTTCTCAAAAAGATCATCTCAAAATACACATGCGGATCCACACTGGAGAAAAAACCTACAAGGTCGATCCTCCCCCTAAAGTCCAAAGCCGAACACCAACCACTCACACTACACCAAGTTCCACTGCAAACAAGATTCCATTGGAAGATAGGCCACCTCGTCCAAGGAATTACAAATGTTCTGTTTGTGAGAAGGCTTTCACCACAAAACAGCACTTGAGATCCCACATCATGATCCATACTGGGGAAAGGCCTTACCCTTGCACAGTGTGTAATGCTCGGTTCACAAAGGACATCAATTTGACGGTACACATGAGGAAACATACCGGTGAGCGACCATACCCATGTGGTGTCTGTGACATGAGGTTTGCTGTGAAGGCAAGTCTACAGCGCCATTACAAGACCCATACTGCTGATAAACCTTACAAATGTGAGCACTGTAACCTTGGCTTTGTGGCGAAACGAAAGATGAAGAAACATATCCTCATGGTCCATGCTAAAGAGAAAACGTTCAAGTGCGATCTTTGTGGTGAATGCTTTTCCTCCAAGAAATACCGCAGGGCACATATGAAGACACACACTAAAGAAAAAGTATTGGAGTGTAATCAATGCGCAATGCAATTTAAGAGGAAGGCTGATTTACGGAAACATAAAGAAACCCATATTGAATTACAACCATTCCATTGTGAATTATGTGGTGCAGGATTTGCCTTGGAGGAACAGCTAAGAATCCACACTTTATCTCACACAAATGACAAGAATTTCAGATGCTCCCTTTGTGGGAAAACTTTCAATCAAAAGCAGCACTTGAGGTCTCATCTGATGATCCATACAGGAGAGAAACCTTTCCACTGTCACCTTTGTGATCGAAAGTTCACAAAGAACATCAACTTGACCGTACATATTAGAAGACACACCGGAGAGAAACCTTTTGCCTGTGGTATGTGTGACATGAGGTTTGCTGTGAAAGCAAGCCTTCAACGTCACTACATGACCCATACTGGAGAAAAACCCTTCAAGTGTGACCTATGCGGAGGACGATTTGCCTGTAAGAGTAAGCTGAAGTATCATTTACTGATCCACTCCAGGCCAAAAAGGTACAAGTGTGAAATCTGTAAGGGACAGTTTGACAAGAAGGATGCATTTAAGAAACACAAAGCCACTCATAAGGTTAAGAAAGAGGCAGCCACACCAAAGGTCAAGGCAGTTACGAAATCTAAAAAGTACAAATGTAAATACTGTGACGCCAAGTACACTTTGAAAGGAAGTCTGACAAAACATCACAATGCTAAACATGCAAATGAACCAAAGTTAAGAAAAATTAAAAAGCGCAAACATAAGAAGATTAAAACTGAAAAAGATGCAGAGGAGAAGATCGCAAAGAAGAAAAGGACAAAGGAAGAAAGGGCTGCAGATAAAGCAGAAAGAAAGAAAAGGAGGGAAGAAAGGAGAGAAGCAAAAGCTAGAGCTAAGAGAGAAAAGGAAGATAAGAAACCTGATGTAGAGGAAAATGAGGAAGAAACACCAAAGGAATTAGACCAAGTAGATTACATGAAGCAGTTTGACATGGCAAGAAAACCTGCACCAGAATCAACTGATGAAAACAGAATAACTGATGAAGTCCCTGATGTATCAGCTAAGGAAATTTCCAATGATGGAGCAAAGGAAGAAGAAACAAAAGAAGGGGCTGATGTACCTTTAAACTGTCAAGTTAGCAATGAGGAACCAAAAAGCACAGGAGCAGTTGAAGAAGAGGTGAATGAACTTGAATCATTTGTCAGAAAAAGTATTTCTGAAGAAGAAATCCTTAAACAGGAACATGCTTCTCAGGAAGAGCTTATCAGAAAAGCTAGACAAAGTATGGCAGAAGACGAATTAATGGAGCAAGCAAGGCAAATGACTGAGAATGATCAGACCAGGCAAACACATCAAAGCATTTCTGAAGATGAAATTCTCCGACTTGCAAGGCAAAAGATTGCTGAAGAAGAATTGATCAAACAAGCAAGGCAAAGTCTTGCTGAGGAAGAAATGATTAAGCAAGCTACTGCTAGACAAAGTGCAGATCACATGATCAGTCAGTTAAGTCAGGCACAATACTATAGACAGACACTTGAAGCAAGTGATATTCGACAAAGGGAACAAATGCGAGCTGCCATTACACAACCCAACATAACCCAGTCAGCTGTGACTACATCTATCTCTCCACACCCACTTGTCACCCAACAGAGTGACCTGAGGGCTACAGACTACACCAGGGGTTCTCCTCCAGTAGCATGGAATGATATAAGGGCACCAGAGGCATTCAGGCATCCAGCAAGTCGAGGTGATGTCAGACACCCAGACCCTTATAGACACTCTATTCCAGAGAGCAGTACTATACGCGCCCCTGAACCATACAGACACCATGTACCAGTATCGGGGAGCTCTGAACCTTACAGACCTGCTGACATGCGAACTCAAGAAGGGTATCGACAAAATGTGCCTCAAAGTGGTGAGGTTAGACCAGAACTCAGACAAGGAGAGGGTTTCAGACAAAATGTCTCAGAAGGTAACAATACACCTAATCAAGATGGCTTCCATAGTATCGCAAATATCATGCTATGGTAAGGCCAAACAATTTATCACATTAATTTGAACATGCTTTGTAGAACTGGTGCACAAGATTATTTGTTGGAAACAAAGCTTACCAAGAAGAAGTAAAGGACAGAGCATCTTCTCGTACCAATTATGTTTTTTTGTGTGATTTAAATATAAAACCCTCTCTCATATGAGTACATTAACCCTTTCCCAAACAATAATGACATTTGACGACTTTGTTGCAGATGACTTTAGAAAACATTGAGGGAAAAGAAGAAATTGCTCATGACTATTAATTTCTTCTTTTCCTGCAATGTTTTCTGGTCTATCTAAAGACTATTTTTCAATTTCATCAAATGTTGTCTGCAAACTCTTTTTATTTTGGACAGTCGAAAATTTGTTGTTTGGGAAAGGGTTAAGGACATTTTCTACAGTTTTATAAGTCAATAATCCTTTCATAGAATTTTCTTAATTTTTGAAATATTATTTGAAATTCTATTTGTGAATTCAAAAATGAAAAGAAAAAAAAGGTTGACGAGTTAGTTTTTTTGTTAAATGGCAATTTCCATGGTAACCATTTGGGGCAAAAATGTCAAAATGACCATACCATCTTCAAAGCTATTGAAATAATTTCTGGAAGGTTTATTAACTCAAAAACATGAATTCATACATTCAATACTTTATTTTTCAATGTTATTTTATATTATTACAATCTGAACTTTTTGTAATCCAAATCAGTTTTTCAATTTTTTTGTATTCTGCAAAAAAACAATGAAAATTGATATTTTTATTACAAAAAATGAAGATATTTCAAAATCCCTTTCTGAGAATTTTCTTATTTTTAAGTATGTGATGTAAAATTTAATCTTGAAATACAAAATGCAAAAAAAAGTATATGTTGACAAGTTCGTTTTTCTGTAAAATGACAGTTTCCATGGTAACTGTATATGAGACACATTTATAAAAACGCCTATTATAACTTTAAAATTGAAAAAACAAGCTAGTGGCTTAATATGCATGAGAAATATATAATTCTGTTAATAACCTTTTATAATTATTTGGATTATTTAATTATTCTTTGAGAAAAATTGCATACAGTAAACTTAATCCGAATAAAAACGTTTATTCGACTACTATGCAAGTACCTCTTCGTAGACATATTATTATCTCCCTTGGCTGCGCAGATGAAGTGCGCAGAAAAACTATCGAGAACGTTTAAAGAAAGGTGAATGGTTTAAATTGACTGTATTGTCAGAAGATATGTTCATTTTAAGTTTACTATGGGGTAAAGTGTAACTCTATAGAATCCTACAGCATATTTGAGTAACTTCATTTGCCATGGAGTCATATGTTCTGCTGTAATTGTTTTACCTTTTCCTGTTCTAAGTAATTTGCATCAAACCAACAAATAAATGGGCCAAATCATCTGTTGAGAACGTGTTGAATGTATTGAATTTGCTGTGAATAATAAGAAGTTTTCGAATAAATGTTATGTCACAATGTTTTGAAATGTTGTCTTTTGCAAGATATTGATATTAGTACAAGAATAAAAGTGATGAATTAATCTTGAATGAACTTTTCAATTCTCTGAAAGTTTCTAAGTTGAAAACTGCATTTAGTTAATCTCAGGCTAAAAAACATAAAAAGCATTGTGACATGTATTGCGTAAGGTTTATAATAAATATAATTCTGTCCAATAGGCTGTACATGTTCTTTTGATTTGAACTGATATACCTTGCTTGTGATACACCTTGATTTCAAGACTCAATTGTCATAAGATGTTTTGTCAATTTATCAACATGACTGAGAGAAAGGGAGAGAGGTATATGCTATAGAAAAGTGTTGAATGCATTTATGTAGGTTCGAGAATTTTTGAAAATATATGTGGTAAAGAAGAATGGTCAATTAGTATCTTAAGAAATAATTATATTAAGGTGATTATCCCATTACCAACAACGACTTTTTGACCAGTTTGTTGCAGACGACTTTGAAAAACATTATGGGAAAAAAAGAAATTGCTCTTGACAAGCAAATTCTCTTTTTCCCACAATGTTTTCTGCTCTATCAGAAGATTATTTTTCAATTTCTTAACATTTGAAATGCCGTCTGCTAAATCTTTCGATTTGGGGCTGGTGTAAATTTGGTGTTTGGTAAAGGGTTAAGCTTGTGCTCTTGTTCATCTGGGTTAGCACTGTTCAGTTTCATGGTTAGGGAGTAAAATCAACCTTGCTTTAATGGACATTCTCCATTTGGTACATGGAAGGTAAAAAGGACTTACTAATAGGATGTTTGTACTTGTTTGAAGTAATAAGCTGAAATGTATCCATCCAGACTAGCTTGTGAAGATTTTACGGATGCCACTATCAGTGGTTCCTTTCTCATGTGACTATAGTTAAATATATATCTTAACTCATCATTGCAAGTGTGTGATTGTTAATTCTTTAGTTTAATGCTGAAACTGTGTATATCATAGGAACTATACATATTTTAGATATTGACTTGCATATATATTCAGTTTGTGTATGTGTTAGCAGATATAATTTGTAATACTTTCTTGGTCTGTCTTTTTACATTAAAGACAAATCACAATCTGATAGTTTCAGAAATAGCTATGGAAAATTGATATATGTGTAAACTATTTGATATTTGAAGAAACTGAAAATTGTAGATCTCACATTACAATGGAAAATAGATATTTCAATGAAAGCTTATATAATGATCACATTATTGAACACGGTTCTTTTTCTTGCATTTTTTGTATGGTTTGGGTTAAAGTGTTAATTTTTCCAATTTAAAAAAACAATGCTAGTATAACACCTGTATGTACATGTATCAAAAAGTATTTTTGAGCTGATGTATATGATTTTTTATGTAGTTTGGTGCATTTAGTTTTAAGAATATATTAATGGTTAAGAATGATTTTTTTATTGAATTGATTTTAAAAGAATGGACTTAGACACTTAAACATTGCTTATCTCTGTTTATTATAGGCAAATTTGCTATAACTGTTAAAGCGATGTACATCTGACAGAGGGCTCAATGCAATATTGTTGTAACTTTCATTTGTTACAGACTTAAGAGTATTGCATTTAGCATCGCATTTGTATGATATACATGTGCTAGAAATCAACAACTTAACAAATAATCATGTTTTACTGATTGTAAACAATGAAAAGAAGTATGAATACCAAATGGATTTAAAAAGAAATTTATGACCATTACCTGTTTTATGGTTATTGCTTAGAAATATATTATTAACTGTTGATAAACAGTTTTGTTTACAAGAACATCTGTTTTGAGGTTAAGTACATGTAGTAGTATTCCTGCCAAAGTGTTTGGAATTCAATGTCAATTTACCTGATTAGTAAGTCTTATTTGTCAAACAGGTGGTTTATGGATTCTATGTGTTTTTATCAATTACTTTGTTATGCATGCCAAGTTAGATTTTAAGAAACTATTTATAATCAATGTTTAAGATTATTGATATTATATACCCATATGGTAAAATGCCATCTAGAGAAACTCTCTATTGTAGTCTTAATAATTCAATCTTTGAACATGAGCTTGAAAAACGATTTTGATAAGTGTTTCCCGGAATTTTGTTTTCAAAGAACAATTAATCTGAAGAAATTTACAGCAACATAATTCTTATGTAATATTCTTTTATCTATGGCAAAAACAAAGTTTATGTTCATAGTTATCTTCATTTTAATTCTTCTTCTAGTTGAACACACAGTTACAACCTTGACCTATTTCCCATATATTGGTTTTGTACCACTTACTAATCGAAAACAAAAGCAAGTAGCATAGAATTTAATGATGAAAATTATTTAGGTAAATACCATTGTGAAAAAGAAAGAATTGCTGATTTGTATAGAAATGATAGAAGAAAAAGAATTTTTCCATTGTTTTTTTTTTCTTGTTTTTTTCAAAGGCTTTAATATCATAGTCTTAATTTTGCACTTATTCCCAAATGTGCGATATTGATGGCATAAGGCAATTTTATTCAAAGTGATATTGCATGGAGCTATCTCAATATAAACTGAAATGAAAATATCTCCAATAGAAGGCATGGGAACAAAAGAGAAATTGTTTTTGATCAGATTTTTTTTTTTTTTTAAATGATCTTTTAACTTCCAACAATCATTTTTCCTTATGACCTGAAATTATTTGGTACCCTTGAAGTTGTTATCAATATATAATTGGGTAAACCTTAAAAACAAAACTAGTTTTTAGAGATTTACAATTAAGGTTGTTTGATACCTATTATAACCAATCAATCGTGGTGGATTTTGTTATTGGTTCTAAAGCAAAACAATTTGACATATCCTATGCTAGTAAAATGAAAAAATTGCTTGGATCACATCAATTAATTATTTCTTGTATCTTTTACTAAAAGTTTAAAAGATACATAAATACAAATGAGGGTTTTTAATTGAATTTTTTCAATGATTGATAAATTTCAGTTATGATCTTTGATTGTCATATAGAATTATGTTTTCCAGCTATTAGTTTATCTTAGGTTTAGCTCTTTACTGTGCTTTATAGATTAATCTCTTTTAAATTGTTTCTGTTGTATTTGTCTTTATTCTAGAGAGGCTTTATTTTAAACTGTGTTTATGATAGTAAGACATGATGTCCAATGTTAGCCTGAATGTGTGCTTTTAAATAATAACCCCATGGTAGATATAAATTGATTAACTCTTATCTGTGTACAATAAGTTAATATTTTTTGTCACGCTACATTTTTACACAATCAATAAAAATTCATCACTGTCTGTGTTGATTGGTTGTTACAACTAGTTGGCAGCATCCTGTATTTTCAATCACTAGTCCTAATTGATCAAGTTGCAACTGTACATTTATGATATTGATACTGATAGAACATTTACCAGGACTATTCAAAGAACAAAGAAAGTATCATATTCAGCATGGTGTTGGTGTTACATGTTTGTGTATGTTATAAGCTGAAAAACATGACACATGTACATTGGGAAATTTTTGTAACGGTTTCTCACCAAGCTGGAAACTGCAAATAATGCCCACCTTTTTTACCTAAAAAGTCTTTAAGTTTTATTTTCAATTTAGTATTTCATTGAATCTGAAGACAAGTGAATTGAAACTTCACACATGTATTTAAAGTCATTGTTTAAGGTTATTACAAAGCCCAATAGCTCTTTGTTTGATTTTGATCAAATTTATTCGCTTTGTCTTCTTTATAAATCTTGGGCAATGGTTTGTGTCTGTCCAACTACATATCACAGAATCAAATTGTTTTTCACTACCCTTTTATCATTCTTGAAGATTATGTAGAATAGTCGAGTTGGCTTTGTTGTCCCTTTACCAAATGCAAAATTTTTGACTGTCCCAAATTGAAAGAGTTTGCAGATGACAATTCAAAATGTGATGAAATTGAAAAATAATCTTCCAATAGGGCAGAAAGCATTGTGGGAAAAGGGGAAATTGCTCATTTGGATAAATTTTTCCTTTTCCCACGCTGTTTTCCAGAGTCGCCTCCAACAAACTGGTCAAATGTGGTTATTGTTTGGTAAGGGCGTTGGACAGCTGTTGATAAGGTTTTAATCTTAAAGCATACTAGCGCTCAGAAAAAGGCCAAAACTGGGTAATAGGATATAAAATGGACATTTTGACTATAGAATTTGGTTGGGGTGGGCTATTACAATGGAATCAAAGGTTTTATGGGGTTGGGTGGGTTCAGGATAACATGTAAAATTAAAAAGATCCATTTTTCATACTTTTAAATTGTCGCCTGTTGGTGCTTTGAAATTCGGACCAGTCCAAAAACCCCACATCAGGGACTAGATTATTGGGCCTCATAGTAGGGTGTAGTTAGTTAGGGGCATTTTATGTTTATTCATGAATCATTGTTACATATTCATGTTGTTGTACTGGACCAGTTTAAATTTTCTTTTAAGTTTTACAGTAACCTTCCATATAAATATAAACATATAAATATTTACTGTTTTTTTATGTTTTTCTTTTTTATTCGTAAGAATTTTTGAACTGCACAATTTATAAGAGTGACCTAGATGATCACGTTTTTGTTGTTAACGTATATATTCTATCATATAGTAGATGTATTTTTTATTCTTTTTTCTTTTAGTTGTTCAATTAACAATTACTGAATGATGTCACTTTTTACTAACAACTTTTGCTTAATACAAAGTTTGGTAAATGACAAAAAAATGTTCCTCATTTGATATTCTTGTCTTAATATATGCTGGTTACTTCAGAAGCAAATCTATGCAGAATGGATACTTTGATAAGAAACCATGTTGCTGACTGTTGCATGAGCTTATTTCGTTCTACACTAAATTGGGCTGAAATGATGATTTTTTTTTTCAATTTTGGGCAAAGAATCTTCAACAAAATTATGATGTGAGCTTTTTTGCTCTTTACCATCAGCTCATAGCTCTTATCATTCTGGTTTGAAATAAAAAAGGGACTGTTATGAGAATATTTCTTTGTTGTTCTAATAAGAATTTTTGTTTTTGTACAATGAATTTAATGACATTAGAACCCTGGAATGTCGGGAACTAATTTATGTAGCAATATATAATATATATTATTCTTTATGGTGTTGCTGTTATAATGATCTTACCAAAGTTACACATAATTTGATGTGCAGATGTAACATGGGCTGATTTTTTAATTCCCATACTCATATGAGAGTTTTGAACAACTCCAAGAAATAAGTGAGGCACAGTAAGGCAACAATATATATATATATGATATTAAGGTTATTCCCATTTGACATAAGAGACAGTACTTGTAACTTGTAGGAGCTTTTTGTGTGACTTCTGTGTGAAATCGATTTAAGTCTTGGCATAACATAGCAAGCACACTCTAGTTTTCAAACAATAATCATTCTTGGGTAACTTACATTTTTGAGTGTTCAATGCAAAACAATAATATATCATTCACGTTGAGTGAATGTCATAACAAAGTCTTTTTGTAAACTCTTTATTTGTCTTGGTCAGGTTTCTAAGTGGCATTGATTTTGGCTTGTTTGATTTGTTTATCTTTTACCTTGAACTGTTTCAGAAAATAAAACATCAAGACAGTCATGGCATTGTTAAAAGACATATGAAATAGAAACTCTATGTCTGATCAGGTTCTCCAAGTGAGCTGATGACTTTGGATAAAACTTATCTTTACTCTCAACTTTTACTGTAAGGACTTTGATAGTACTTCACATAGGTATTGATTCTATAGTGTTTAGTTTACCTTTGTATGGCTAATGTTTGTTATACCTAGAAACATTACTAGTACAAGTTGGCTCAGAGACGCAAATAGCCTTATTTTGCTAAATGATGTGTTTGGATATTTGGCGTAGTTTATATAATAGCCCATTTAACCTTCCATTTTGTAAACAAACTTATTCTGTTGGAAATGCACAATGTTCATAATGCCTGATTGTAAAAAAAAAATATCACAGAATGAGAGTCTTGTATATTATGCACATTATATGGCAAAACGTGTTCTATTTGTATGGTAGCTTCATAATATCGGCCACTGGCCTAGGTTGCTTTTAATAAAATCTCTGTCTTAAATAACTGCTCTTTTTATTTATCATTTGCCCTTCCCATCACATGGAAGACTTCATCCATTAGTAACAGGGGACGTTTTGTTTAAAACTTGATAAAAACTTGAAAATGCTATGAAAACAATTCTTGTCAAAATGAACTGTTGGACATCAAAGCAATATTTCAGGAATTGAATTGATTCAGCATTTTGATACCATCGGTTGAATAATAAATAAGCTATAAGACATGTCGTCTGTTGCAAGTAGAATGACAATTGCAAGTCCTCAAAAAAAGATGTTAAGTGTCAGCAGACCTGATGGCGTTTACTCTATTGTTTGCTGGTTTTGGGGTTTTTTCCAGTTACATCAATGCATTCTATGAATGCTAACCAGTTCCATTTGGAATTGTTTTTGTTTTCCAGATTGAATGATGTATCCTATTCTATTCTCGGTCTCAGAGTAACATGAACAGAAGGCGTTGGTTCCATTGTTGATGGGTCTGAGTCCGGAGTGCACCACACATTGGACACTACTTACACTTAGCTGACATCCATGCTGGTCTTTAAACAGGATCTATTATACGTTTGTCACAATATTGTGTCCTGGTCTTTAAACAGAATCGATTATACATTTGTCACAATATTGAGTCCTGGTCTTTAAACAGGATCTATTATACGTTTGTCACAATATTGAGTCCTGGTCTTTAAACAGGACAGATTATACGTTTGCCACAATATTGAGTCCTGGTCTTTAAACAGGATCTAATATACGTTTGCCACAATATTGAGTCCTGCTCTTTAAACAGGATCAATTATACGTTTGCCACAATATTGAGTCCTGGTCTTTAAACAGGATTGATTATACGTTTGTCACATTATTGAGTCCTGGTCTTTAAACAGGATCGATTATACGTTTGCCACAATATTGAGTCCTGGTCTTTAAACAGGATCTTTTATATGTCTGCCACAATATTGAGTCCTGGTCTTTAAACAGGATCTATTGTACGTTTGCCACAATATTGTGTCCTGGTCTTTAAACAGGGTCGATTATACGTTTGCCACAATATTGAGTCCTGGTCTTTAAACAGGATCGATTATACGTTTGTCACAATATTAAGTCCTGGTCTTTAAACAGGATCTATTATACGTTTGTCGCAATATTGAGTCCTGGCCTTTAAACAGGATCAATCATACGTTTGCCACAATATTGAGTCCTGGTCTTTAAACTGGATCGATTATACGTTTGCCACAATATTGAGTCCTGGTCTTTAAACAGGATCGATTATACGTTTGTCACAATATTGAGTCCTGGTCTTTAAAACAGGATCGATACTACGTTTGTCACAATATTGAGTCCTGGTATTACAATGGTTGGGAAGATTTCGTTAGTCCAGACATGGTAACAGACCTGGTAACGAGGAAAGGCAGCGTTCATGACCGTCAGACCCACAATGGCACAGGCATTTTTAAATTGACCGCTGAAACCCAAAGCTAGAAATATTGTATTTAAGGAATATAAGTGTTGTTTGAAATCTGATCATGACTAGATATATCCATATCGGGCATCAAACCCTACCTTTTAATACATAAACCAAGTATTTATGCTTCGTCTGTAGGGGTCTTTAGAAAATCTTGTCGATATAGTCGATATAGAGATAAACCAGTTCTTGTAAGTGTTCTATGTTGTCTACCCAATATTGCGAATGATAATGTTGTCTTTATTCTTACTAATTTAGTCGTCTGCTCTTGGTTCCATTTGGGGGGGGGGTTGTAGCGTCTGTTTACGTGTGATCTCGGGTAGCGAGCGTAGACACTACCAAACAATTAAGTTGTCTTTAATCGAACAATTTGTCAATACCAAATCCAAAAACGTTCCATATGAAGTCATTTTATATATATATATATATAATTTTTATATATACATATGGGTAATTGATATTACAAATGACTAAAATGTTGACGCCAGCGCAACTCTTGATGTCTTGTTTAACAGTTGGAAATGTTCACAAAGTAGTCAAGTGTTAATCATATTAGTTCAATTGTCAAGACCAAGGCTTGCATGGACGTCAACCCACCACATAGGATGCCAACAAATGTACCTGAAGTACTGTTGTATATAAATGTATTGATTATGACAAAAGGTCCAAACAAAAGATCGAAACCATACCAACAAAAAGAGTGTTATAAAGCTACCATCGTTTCAATGATTTCCTAAAATCATCCAAGTTTTGTTATATATAAATGTAATTATAAATGTAATGTGATAAAAGCTTACACAGAAAGGTCGATATAACCGCCATATATTGTGTCTTCAGTTGAACAAGGTTACAACATATTCAAAAATCAAATGTGTTTTTTTGTATAAATTGTTATAAAAGCTTATCTGATATATGATGCATACTTTTAACAAACAGTACAATGTATGTCTAGTCTAAGAATATGTTTTGATCCTTAGTGTCGCATATAAAGTACTTCTGAACAGATTTTATCACTTCAAAAATAATTTAACAACGCAAAAAGTAGGCTTTATTAAGGACAGTACGCATTCTGCAAAAATATGAGCTTACGGACACCTTCAGAAATTTCCTCCATACTGGAACGTTTTCCCCAAAAACACTGTGGAAAATTGCTGTAAAAAGCCATATAAATCACGAACAGACAAAATGGATAGAAAGACTGGCTGTTGACAATGACTTTAAACGGTTTAGAACAGTACATCGGCAGTTGATCCCTGCAAACTACTGGCGTATTGCATTGAACAAACCACAGACTCTAAAGAAGATGAAATCAATGGCAAAGATGTGTTGTCTATCAAAGAAAGGACAGACTTATTGTCAATTCGGAAAAACAATGACTAATGACAGTTTAGTTCACTATATTTTCGAATGTAACCAATCAAGCATTCAGAAGGCTAAACTTGATTATATGAAAGACCTGAGGCTTAACTTCTCAGTAATTATCAATGAGGTATCAATGTTGGCCGAACAAGATGTTCGCGTGAATTACCTGTTGGGCTCCATTGATGACACCATTCTCACCGTTATAGGCCAAGAACGATATGTGGATTTTTTATGTTTGAATGCATCGTTCCTGCATAACGTAACACCTTTTTATGTCCATAAATACATGAAAACAAACGAAGGCGTTAATTGCCTACAAGTCTCGTTCTTTTTCGTTTTCGCCTGAACGATTCTCAGAAGGGCAAATCCACATATTGAACTGAAATCAGCGCAAGTCAGAGTTTTACGGGACGTTGTACGAATAAAGGTCCGTTAAATGCTGGCCTGTCGTTCTGATGAGCACATGATCAATTTTGAAGACTCTTTTCAAAAAACGTTACTTAGCGTCTTAAATGGCACAACTCAGTTGCTATGAATCAATGATGTACAACAAATGTTAAATACATTAATGCCTTTTGTCTGTTTGTATACTTGTGTATGTTTAAATGTGTGTGAAGGGGTGTGCTTGTGAGCGTGTTATTTACATGTATTTATATGAGGAGAGGGCACTGTGGGTTTGGCCATGTAGGGCGAGTGTATGTGAATAAGGGTATGTCAGGTGTATGGCCAAAGGAAGAGAGCGCATTTTT
The DNA here is from genome assembly GCA_947846245.1 of Cerastoderma edule. NCBI lineage: Eukaryota > Metazoa > Mollusca > Bivalvia > Cardiida > Cardiidae > Cerastoderma > Cerastoderma edule. Next base: position 40,633,494 of record OX401405.1, on the reverse strand, counting down.
ATATATATATATATATATATATTCGCCCCGTCTCTCTAGAAATCATATCCATAAATGACATTAAATAACATTTCATTAAACTAGCGACACCCGGCAAAAAATCTAGGATTAAAGTGTATTATTTAATGCATTTATCTGAATAAGTTATATTACTAGAAGCCGATATAAAACGAGATACGTCTGAAAGTTCAATCATCAAAAGGTAAACTCATGATTACACATAAGAAACTCTCAGATAAAGAGTTATAGTGTTAGATAAGTAAGTCAATTCAATCTTCATCTGATTCACAGTTCGGACACATAAATGTCACAGTTCCCGGAGTACATTCGTCATGTGCCCACTTTAGAAAGATTGGGCATTGTACCCATTCTTCACCATTTTTACAACAGGAAAATGGATCACAGAAAACTATACACGGCCACTCTTCATCTTTGTCGCAACTGCACCTGCTAGATCTAGTATAATTTTAGTTTTCTTTTCTTTTTTCTTTTTTGTTAAGACTTGCTTTTCCTCGAGCTTGTGACATTTGCTTTCCAACAGACAGTGGCTTTGTGTTTTTGTTTTCTTTTGTGACCTTTTCTGTTGTTTTCCCATTTCTTAATCTATTGGGCATTTTGACATTCTCTTTGTCCTCTAACTCGTTTTCAATGATTTAAAGTATGGTCGATCAAGTGGTTTCAACTTGTGTGTGCTGTGTGGAAGGAGAGTGTAACGAGGTGAACACTATGTTCTCTTGCATAAATAATTGCTTTTAATGATTTGTGACTATGGTGCCCATCAAGAATGATTATCTGGGGGGGGGGGGGGGCTTTTGTTGTACTGTTTGTGAATTGTACGAAATGTTCATGGCTTTTCAGGAAGAGGTTTGAGTCAGTCCATCCGTTTGGACTACAAAATCCGACCGACTGTGGAGGGGCAACGATCATTAAAGTATCTACCATTCTCTTCCTTGGGAATATGAACATCGGCGGAAGGTAAACACCGGCAGCATTCATAGCGCAAATAACGGTGACAGTAATTCCTCGTTCTGCACTTGATATTTTCCCAACTTGCCGACAGCCTTTTGTGCTAATTATTTTCGCAGGCATTCTGTACATTTGATATCCCGGTCTCATCCATGTTCCAAATGTTACTGGTGAGGTATAATTGAGGATTCCTTTGTATGCATTGAAAAACTCGTTTACACGTTTACCTTTGGCTTGTTGAAACCTATTGCTCTATTAATCGAGATAGTCCGAAAACATTATTCGCGGTCAGGATTTGTGTCTATTTAGTAAAACCACAATACAATATGCTACAAGAGAAAATTGATGCAAGCCTCAAAGTCGCCCGCAAAAAATTTGATTTGTCTTCCTAAACGAAACATCCAATATAACATTAAAAGAATAGAATAAGAATTTATTTAAAATACGTGCAAATATATCTCGTCATTCAAACTCATTTGAAAGAGTCTGTTACTCGGCTAATGAAAAAAAAATTGCCAAGGGAATAGCTGTTTTAAAAATAGTTCTGTTGCTGACTGTTTCACCAAATCTCGAAGAAATGAATCTGAAGCGACTCATGATGAAAGACAATCAGATCTAGTCAACATATGTTGGAGGAGCGTTAGACAGGCGCTGCTTTTATATAGAATGTAATTCTTATAATCTTGCTTTAACTATTTCGCCTTTTCACTCACAAATTCAATTGTATACAGTGAACCCTCGTTTATCCGAACACGTCCGTTCCCAACAAAATGTCCGGTTTACCGAATAATCCGGACTAATGAAGCAGAGCATGTTCTTATTCACATTAAGACATAAACGGTCTGTATGAGCGGTGTATAGTTATAACCCTTTAGCAAACGCCAAATTGTCGACCGTCCCAAATTGAAAGAGTTTGCAGAAGACATATCAAAACGTGATGAAATTCAAAGATAATCTTCTGATATGGCAGAAAACATTGTCACGAGCAATTTCTCCTTTACCCACAATGTTTTCAAAAGTCGTCTGCAATAAACTGGTCCAATAATTCCGTTCTCTCACAATTTTGTTCGGATTGCGAGACATCCGGATAATCGGTGTCCGGATAAACGAGGGTTCACTGTAGTTGTTTTTTTTTAAATTCATCCTCATGATATGTATCTTTTTTCACACACCATGTGATATAATTGTTTTTCATGCTATGTATGTATAATGATGTACTATGTACAAGTCGTAAAATAAAAATCTGTTCTTGTTCTTTAATAAAATTCTTTCTTTTAAGTGTTATAAAGCTTCTGGAACCAGAAACTTTTTTTGTAACAAAACAAGATATATATGACTTTTGATACCTATCTTTACCGTTCATCACTTTGACTTATTCCGAATTTCACAATATTAATTTTGTGCAGGTGTTTTTAACTTGGAGAACTATCTTATTCCAATATGATCAAATGGGTTTAGAAATATGCAACAGAAGAATTTAACCAGGAAACCCATATATAAAAATTGAGTCTTTCTAAACTTTCATGAAAGTTGTCTGTAATTGTTTCAATTTTTGCTAACACGAAGTATGTATTGAAAACTGCTTGTTTAAAAATATTGAATTTGGAAACGGATGTCAAACAAACACATGATGATACTTTTGCAGCAGAAGCTAGAATCTATTGAGGAGGAAGAAGAAAAAAATGTTCAATACAAACCAATTTCTGTATCTCATTTGTCATACATTGTAATTGTGGTCATCTTAAGCTTACAAATTGGATTATTCTTATAATATCATATACAAAAAAAAATGGTCATGGAAACTGTACCAGTGTTCATTAAGGTTAATTGTCTACCAACCATGATTAAATAGATAAACCTGAAACCTTTTATGGCATTTATATGACAGTTTGGGAAATCATTGTGATGGAGGAAGAAATTCCTTACAATGAAGCACATTTCTCCCATTATTTTCACAATTGTTACACTATTTTCTTTTTATGAAACAATAAATTTTATCATAATCTTAGATGTACCCTGTGATTTGTTTTCAATATTGACATAGTACTAAAGAAAACGTAAAAAACGTATGAAAAATTACTAAAGATAACTAATAACATATGTCTTAAGAATGTTATTAATGTATACTAACATGGCATATTATGGGAGGAAAAGGCAATACTCTTTAATTCTAAAGAACGACAAAACTTACTCCAGACAACATTTCTAAGATATGAAGACAATATTTTAATTGCAATATTGAGTAGATGAAACCATTGCAAAAGAAAAGCAATTAACAAACTGTCTACTTATTTCTAAAAACTGCCTATTTTTGAGACAGCACTGATAGCACACTGCAACTTTAAGGTGAGAATTAGCACTAACCAATCCAAGCCTTAAGAATGTGTCATCAAGTAAAGTGATCTGCACCAACTTCATATGGAAGACATTTGTCTTCTGCCAAAACAAACTTTTACATATAACAACTTTAAGAGAGAACAGGATGTTGACCTAATTAAAACTACACAAAGACCACATCTTCGCATTTTACAATGTCTTACTATTGTCATTTTTGAAACACAGACTTCGCATCACATTTAAGCTTGTCGAGTCAAGTGACTTAAAATTGAATGTACGGTACGAACGTAATATGGGACGAATAAAAAAAGATCGAAGAGTTTTGGTAATTATCGTTTATTTCTATCAATAAAACCTAAAAAGCATATGTATATATACTTTCTGATTTTGAACTGTTACTTTACCGAGAGAAAATGAGCCATTTAATGGATAAATTGTCGATACTTCTGCTTAAAGGCTGGAAACCGCATTTTCCATTGGCAAAAAGACCGTAACAGCTACCGTTTACGTGGATCAAAATGTTTATTTACGCTTACGTCGATCAAAACGGAATTTGTAGGCGCTGGACCAAAGAAATGAATCACTGCATACATGTATGTAACTTATTATCAAATCGTAAACAACTATATACAATTAGTGCTAAAGCAGTTAAAAATAAATATTAAAAGGAATAAGCAGAGAGGTTGGTATTTCACCAAAGGCGAATTGACAGTTGAGATGATACTAGATACGATGTCGTAACGTCTTGTGGCTGCTATCTGGTTGCCACCGACGTTACGATTCCACGCTCATCACTTGTTGGAGCAAAATCAATTTTAACAACCACATGATAGATAACCTTTTTATGATAACCCTAGCATAGTATTGTCTAAAATATCAAATCAAACAGCTTCATAGAAGCTAAAATTTCTTAATTAAGTTGTATTTCTTAATTGTTGGTGAAATTTCGTGAGAAACAAACCGTTAGTGGCCATTTTGATTATTTCGCAACTTCTCGCACTTTCTGCTTTAAAAATATGGTAATTACCCACTGAACATGAAGGGCTCATCCAATGAAAACACATGTTTTTCCCGCCTTTTTTACAACCTTACTACAACTTCCAAAGATGGAATACCCCTACATGTTTAGCTCCGCCCAATTTGACCCAATTTGGTTGTCAATTGTTGCAGGATAGACCTGGATATCCAAATGAAAACCGGAAGTGATGGATTTGAGAAATGAAATGTATAAGGATTACAAAAAATGCTTCTATTCTCTTAAAATAATGGAAATATATTAACTTTTTGACTCTGAGGTATGAGATATTATGCATATGTTTAATCAGGTGAAGTTTTGTTGCATTTAGTTGCCCCATTTTTGAATTATCGTAGCGGTTGTGATACACAACCGGCCTGCTCCAAAGAGCTAAGAGGGTGGATTTACTACCGTGTCCCAAACAGGACACGGTAGGAACATTACTTCTAAGATGATACGAGCACCTGCAGACGTATTTCATTGGTCAGTTTGGTTTGATTGCTATCTTGTAGATAACGATATACAATATAAGGTTTTAGAGTATTTATCAGAAAGCCAGTCTGATCAAAACAGTGTTTATTAGGTCTTTGTCCATAGCTAACGGGGGAATATGAAAAGGTGTAGATAGGGGACATGTTAAAGCGACCAACACGTTGTTCTTTTATGACATTCAATGTTTGTCTTTTCCGAAAATGAAGAAAATTCCCGAGACATGTCATCGGTTGATAGAGCTGTGTTGGGGACCTCACCGACGATTAAATGTCGACAAAATGAATTCAGACCGCTATAAGTGAACAAAAGTAAGCGGATTATGTTTATTGCTTGATTGTCTTGTGCGATATTGATTGAAACACAAAATAAACATGTGAAACGATACTTGGCCAATCAATACTTCCACGGGAATGCTGGTTTATAAAAAAAACGACTTCTGACTTCTGGCTCACCATGACAACGTAACATGACAAGATCTGGTGAGATGATGTTGTCTTAAAAAAGTTTACCTTGTTGTTTACAAAATAAACCCGTTTAAACAGTTTGCAATATCTGCAATACAAATGATTTATATCTTTTTGTTGGGTTATAAACAGGGTCAGAATGCTGTCAATAATTTAGGCTTATGTTTCTCTAGAAATCTGTGTTTCCATTTATTGCAATATGTGAGACAGTCATTTTAATGTTATACTTGTATCATATTTTTCAGAAGTTGGGTCGTTTGTATTGGCAGCTGAGAACACCTGATGCACAGTTAGAAATGAAAGAAAAGTCCAATTGATTGAAAATGATGTAATAAAAAGCAAAATAAAGTCTCAATGTGTTAATGAAATATTAGCAGTTTTCAATGAATCCCTTCCCCTATTTTGGTTTTTATGATAATTTTAAATTGAAATCAACACCGAGGGAAAGAGCAAAAGAAAAACCCATTATTTCACATTTAGCTGTGTAGAAAGAATCTTCAAAAGAAACCATGTGACATTTATGATAAATTGCAGGAGACTGGGTAGAATAAATGAGACATGATCAAATGGGATTTTAATTTCACTTTAAGATCCTGTTCAATTGTTAAAGTACTGAACTTTGAACCCAATGCATTGGTTGAATTTTGCTTGGGTTGGATTTGCGTTAGCAGAAGACATTGATTCATGTATGTGGTAGTCACTGGGCTGATAATTGAAATGTGGATGGTTCTTTATATTTCTACCAGCCTAAGTTGTCAAGATGTAGAACCCCAATAAAACATCAAACCCTTAACCCGCAATATGTTGTAATGTTCTGTAAAAGAGGGTTGCTTTCTGTCATATTTTGGAATTTTCAAAAGCAGACTCAACTGTCCCCTTGGTTCAATTTTTGGCCCTATTGCCCCAAAGCTGTAATGGAAGAAGACAGTTGGTTTGGGACACTGCATATAACCGAATCACTGTCACTGGTTGAGAACTGAGCAGGAGCCCTGCATTGTGAAAGAAAAGTGAATAAGTCATTTTCACATTAAAGTAAATGTATCAAAATAGATTTCTTATAGAAATATACATACATTTAAATAGAGTTATGTTCTTACACTATGGATAATATTCATTCTTAAGATATGACTACTTTGAAGGGTTAAGATTTTAAGACCCCTACAGATTTGACAGGTGTGCAAAATTAAATTATATGAAAACAGTGGCATGGTACATACATGTATGTTTGGATCACCTTGTCACAATGATGAGGGATATTTTGTCTACCCTTGCCATAATAATGTATGAAGTCCTTTGTTGACAATGACATAGGGAGGGGTAGGGGGTGGTATTCGTATATCTTAATCATACTTAAAAAAGACGGATAGTAAAAGGTGAAGCTAATGCATGTAAGGAGACGTTTTTGAATATTGACTTTATGCTCTTAAATGTTTAGAAGGCTTATATTATTTAGTCTTAAAAATTATAACTTTCATCAGAATTGGTTGGCTTAAGCAATGAATTATATTCGGCATACCTAGCTTCACAAGGAAATAGGTATAGGCTCTTTCATATCAGAGGTGTCAAATTGGAGTTGGGGCTACTCGCTCTTTGCACGACTTCGAAAACAGTTTGCCGCTAGGCCTACTTATATCGTAGAATATGCATTCCCTTTAATAATCAACACACCAATGACATGGAAAGCATATTTTCCACATAAATGTTTAAATGCTTTTTCGTATTTCTTTTCATTTTCTATCATTAGCATCGTAAATCTGGATGATAAATAGTGGAAAAGCCCGTTGTCCGAAAACAAGTCAAGTCGGTGCAGTGCCGATCTATATCGGTTTTTTTTTTATCATCTATAAACAAATATATAACAAAAAAAAAGAAACTTTCGTTAAAGTAAAACCACAGACCGCCCATGGGTAAATCTGTATCCATGTAAGACCACAGACTGCCCATGGATAAATCTAGTATCCGTGTAAAACCACAGACCGCCCGTGGGTAAATCTAGTATCCATGTAAAACCACAGACCGCCCATGGGTAAATCTAGTATCCATGTAAAACCACAGACTGCCCATGGGTAAATCTAGTATCCGTGTTAAACTACAGACCGCCCATGGGTAAATCTGTATAAAACCACAGAACACTTGTGGAAACGTCTTGCATCCTGACAGAACAACAGACTGCCTATGATAATGTCAAGCAGTTGACTTCCTCAAGTGAAACCCGCCCAATTGTAATGCTTAGACTTAGTTTATCTGGACTTGACTCGTGTGTTGACATGTCGGCATCTATGTTTCAATGCCGAAAACTAATCGCTCCATATGGCTACCACTATCAGTAAACATGTATAAAAGGTTTTATAAAACAACCGCTTTGGTTCATTTCTAACCACATATATCATGCAATGATAACATCAAAACGTCACTTTTAAAAAGTTTCAGAAATGATTGAATAGGTTTGTAGCTTTAACACCAGGCTTAATTTTATGTAAAACGATTTGATACAAATATAAACAGTTGCCTTCACATGCACATACAGACCATTTCTCTGTAACTGTTCACAGTAATTGAGTCCCTTACAAATGCGTTCTTATCACCGTTACAATCCAATAATCGTTTAAGAAATCATTGCGCCATTTCCTAGTATTACAGGAGGATCGATTGTTGATAGATTAGTGATACGCTGAATGGCGGACATCAACCTTATAAACAAGTGATTTTCCTCATTTTCTGTTAACACACTGAACGATGTTGGTACGGCACTGAAGAAGAGGACCCATATGGGACTTGTGTCAGTAACTAACTACCTAACTAATTTTAAACTGCAATAGACATACAAATAATTCGCCTATGTTTTGTCCTTGTTTGTAAGCAATGTTCATTACTGTTGATAAATGTTCAGTATGGTTCACCTTGGAAACAAATGCATTTAATATTTCTGTCAAATATATCACGTACACAGACAATCAAACTCATATAAATACAAGCAACAATACTGTGGTCAATCACTCCAAAATGTATGCATCACAGAAATGCAATTCAATACGATAACAATTACTATCACATTCAGTCTAATCAATTTCAATTATGTCCACCATTTTGATATTTACTTGCTGCTTTAGTCGCCTTTGCAACTTTTCTCATTTTTTTAATATCCTTTTCCTTCTCAGGATTAGTTTTAATCCAGAAGTTAGCAATCCATTTTTCTCCCTCGAGGACGGGACAACCACCATGAAATGTATGCTCGTCAACTTCCCCCATCCAGCCCGTCTCTTCATTCAGGAAATGGTTGTACCATACCAAAGCCTTTCCCTTACGGGCATTTATACGCAAGTTAGCGGTGTCACATTTCTCAAACAGGTGTCCAACGTTGTCTAAATGAATAATCTGAAATTACAGCCCTCTAATGTTAATTCAATCTCAAATTCAAAAGGTTCGATAGTGCAGACCATGTATAATGATACATATATCTTGCGTCATGTAAATTGTTCAATTGTGACAGAAAATTACCAAATTGTCTGGCTAAGATTTAACACTGAACCAGTGGTAATTCAATTATCTCATTACTACAGTTTCTAAAAGAAAATAAAAGTATATAAAATGGCATCCAAAGCATGATCGAGCTTAAGAGAAATGATTGATCAAGAATCAAGAAGAACCATTGACCAAGAACTTCAAAAATAAATTCTGTAAAAGAATACAGTGATTTACGTTTGAGACTACATCTGGACAGGGGGATTCTATAGAGTACATGTAACTCCTGGGCCATGAAAAAGTAATGGAAGGGGCATTTTAGGTTTGAGTCTTAAGCATAATGACTGGGAAGGGAGTACCAAGTCATACTGTAACGAACCGAGCAAATGAACCTCTCAAAGACACAAACATATCCAATCAGTGAAACACACTGTCGTTCACTAATCGGTTGTGATGTCTATATATATACCCGCATGTTCTCTCAAACGATGCATTAGGTTCCTAATTTGCATAAACGCTCAACGAACGTTACAAAACTCCCACTTCAGAGGTCTCGTCCCGAGTCTTGACCCTTGGGAAACACGTGGGGAAGGCAACTCCTATAGAAGGAGAGGTCTTAATCCCACCGCTGCCACCAATGTAACGAACGGAGCAAATGAACCTCTCAAAGACACAAACACATCCGATCAGTGAAAAACACTGTCGTTCACTGATCAGTTGTGTTGTCTATATATAAACCCGCATGTTCTCTCACACGATGCATTAGGTTCCTTATTTGCATAAACGTTCAACGAACATTACAATACAAAGGTAGTCATCATTTGGACCAAGGAGTCCTCACACTCTATTTGAACCAAATGATGAAATAGGTGCTGGACTACAATCAAAATTACAAGAAAAAGGGTCAAAAACTTCTTCCAAAAGATATCCATGCAAAAGGTTCCTTCAGTTAAAAAAGGCGAAATGCAAGACACAATCATGCAAAATACCTTTTATAGGAGCATATCAGAATAATTAATTACATGTCATAGTTGAGATATAACCACCTTCCTCAGTGCAAACTATTCTTTTGTACTAGCCTAGACTTTTCCAAAAAAAGGAAGTATTACCCTTTAGACGTTGCATTTCTTCGCAGCAGTATCACTGGAGACGAGTCAGAGACCCAGTATGAATCGAAACCCCTTACTCAATAATACCTCCCTGACATATCTACAGCACAAGTCAATAAAACAAGTGATACCTTTTTCACAAGGAATTCTACCATCTATAATAAAGAAAATTTTGTTTTTGTTTTTCTTTACAAAATTTCGTTGTCTGCTGTTGTTTACGATTTTGGACTAGTCTCATATTACCAAGTGGAACAATGAATTCAAGTAAGAATTTGTAGGGTATAGGGTAAAATGATCTTATTGAATACATACTGTCTGATCTATCGTTTCATTGTTGGCTAGTGGAAAAGCAGTCTCCCCACCCTTTGTCACATCACTGAGGTAAAATAATACAGTCATATATCTGTAAAATATAAATAATACAGTCATATATCTGTAAAATATAAATAAACAACTATTATGTCATGTACAAACCATGGTCATGTATAAACCATGGCTTTCAACTCATTCCCCTTCACATATACTCCATTTATTGCTCAAGCAACATAACAATTGAGAAGCCACTATGGTCAAGGAAGGAATTGCTTGTAACAACCCTTTGTTTCCTTGAACTAACATAAGAGAAATGTGATTCTTAATACTATATAGTAGTCATCTGTGATTTTTTTCCATGTCGTCAGTAAAAGAAATCCCATCTGATGGAATGAGTTAAACCAAAAGGACAGTCGGGATGACAAAGCTGTAAATAAATTAATTTCAAATGTAAAGAGATATGATTAAAAGTAAGACTTTCCATGAAACTTAAAATGCGTATTTGACTGAAAAGACATTCTGAGCGTGTTAATATATATTTTACAAAGTTGATTTTAAAGCCATGGGCCATGATTTTTTAAGTATAGAAACATTATGGGGGGGTGGGGGGATAGCGAATTACCCAACGACATTCCAACATGAAAAAAAAAAATAGTCACAAGTGGTAATCAAACTGAGATCATTCCTTTTCAAATTAAAGGTTCCAACAATTGTTCAATGCCGATTCTCTGTGAATCAATATATATGGAATCTGGAGCTAAGCAAGAACATTAAATCAAAGGTTCTAACAATTGTTCAATGCCGATTCTCTGTGTATCAATATATATGGAATCTGGAGCTAGGCAAGAATATTACCATGAAACGTAGAAAATTTGAAATATTGAACAAACAGTTCTGGAGGCAGGACACCATATGTAAAGAGTACTACACCTGCATATTCTGCACTTTGTTTGCTTCGTGTTTCTCTCACAGCATGGGACTCCAGGCTTCTCATTAGATGAGTCTATGTGGGCATTGTAATGACCGTGTACACCATACTGTACAACCTGTAAAATAGACATTGTCTTATCCATGTTCCTTAGTGGACATACTGTACAACCTGTAAAATAGGCATGACTTATCCATGTTCCTAAGTGGACGTACTGTACAACCTGTAAAATAGACATCGACTTATCCATGTTCCTTAGTGGTCATACTGTACAACCTGTAAAATAGACCGACTTATCCATGTTCCTTAGTGGACATACTGTACAACCTGTAAAATAGACATCGACCTATCCATGTTCCTTAGTGGACATACTGTACAACCTGTAAAATAGACATCGACTTATCCATGTTCCTAAGTGGACGTACTGTCCAACCTCTAAAATAGACATCGACTTATCCATGTTCCTTAGTGGACATACTGTACAACCTGTAAAATAGGCATGACTTATCCATGTTCCTAAGTGGACGTACTGTACAAACTGTAAAATAGACATCAACTTATCCATGTTCCTTAGTGGACATACTGTACAACCTGTAAAATAGACATTGACTTATCCATGTTCCTATGTGGACGTACTGAACAACCTATAAAATAGGCATGACTTATCCATGTTCCTAATTGGACATACTGTACAACCTGTAAAATAGGCATCACTTTATCCATGTTCCTTAGTGGACATACTGTACAACCTGTAAAATAGGCATGGCTTATTCATGTTCCTAAGTGGACATACTGTACAACCTATAAAATAGGCATTGACTTATTCATGTTCCTTAGTGGACGTACTGTACAACCTGTAAAATAGGCATCGACTTATCCATGTTCCTAACTGGACATACTGTACAACCGGTAAAATAGGCATCGATTTATCTATGTTCCTAACTGGACATACTGTACAAACTGTAAAATAGGCATTGACTTATCCATGTTCCTAAGAGGACATACTGTACAACCTGTAAAATAGGCATCAATTTATCCATGTTCCTAAGTGGACATACTGTACAACCTGTAAAAAGGCATTACTTATCCATGTTCCTAAGTGGACATACTGTACAACCTGTAAAATAGACATCGATGTATCCATGTTCCTTAGTGGACATACTGTACAACCTGTCAAATAGGCATGACTTATCCATGTTCCTTAGTTGACATACTGTACAACCTGTAAAATAGGCATCGATCTATCCATGTGCCTAAGTGGACATACTGTACAACCTGTAAAAAAGGCATTACTTATCCATGTTCCTTAGTGGACATACTGTTCAACCTGTAAAATAGGCATTGTTTTATCCATGTTCCTAAGTAGACATACTGTACAACCTGTAAAAAAGGCATGGCTTATCCATGTTCTTTAGTGGACATACTTTATAACCTGTAAAATAGGCATAACTTATCCATGTTCCTTAGTGGACGTACTGTGCAACCTTTAAAATAGGCATGACTTATCAATGTTCCTTAGTGGACATACTGTACAACCTGTAAAAAAGGCATGACTTATCAATGTTCCTAAGTGGACGTACTGAACAACCTGTAAAAAAGGCATGGCTTATCAAAGTTCCTTAGTGGACATACTGTACAACCTGTAAAATAGGCATAACTTATCCATGTTCCTTAGTTGACATACTGTACAACCTGTAAAATAGGCATGGGTTATCCATGTTCCTTAGTGGACATACTGTACAACCTGTAAAATAGGCATAACTAATCCATGTTCCTTAGTGGACGTACTGAACAACCTGTAAAAAAGGCATGACTTATCCATGTTCCTTAGTGGACGTACTGAACAACCTGTAAAATAGGCATGACTAAAATAGGCATGACTTATCCATGTTCCTTAGTGGACATACTGTACAACCTGTAAAATAGGCATCGACTTATCCATGTTCCTTAGTGGACGTACTGAACAACCTGTAAAAAAGGCATGACTTATCAATGATCCTTAGTGGACATTTTGAACAACCTGTAAAATAGGCATAACTTATCCATGTTCCTTAGTGGACGTTTTGAACAACCTGTAAAATAGGCATGGGTTATCAATGTTCCTAAGTGGACATTTTGAACAACCTGTAAAAAAGGCATGACTTATCAATGTTCCTAAGTGGACATTTTGAACAACCTGTAAAAAAGGCATGACTTACCAATGTTACTAAGTGGACATTTTGAACAACCTGTAAAATAGGCATGGGTTATCAATGTTCCTAAGTGGACATTTTGAACAACCTGTAAAAAAGGCATGACTTATCAATGTTCCTAAGTGGACATTTTGAACAACCTGTAAAAAAGGCATGACTTATCAATGTTCCTAAGTGGACATTTTGAACAACCTGTAAAAATGGCATGACTTATCAATGTTCGTAAGTGGACATTTTGAACAACCTGTAAAAAAGGCATGACTTATCAATGTTCCTAAGTGGACATTTTGAACAACCTGTAAAATAGGCATGGGTTATCCATGTTCCTTAGTGGACATACTGTACAACCTGTAAAATAGGTATCAATTTTTTTATGTTCCTTAGTGGACATACTGTACAAACTGTAAAATAGGCATGACTTATCCATGTTCCTTAGTGGACGTACTGAACAACCTGTAAAAAAGGCATGACTTATCCATGTTCCTTAGTGGACATACTGTACAAACTGTAAAATAGACATCGACTTATCCATGTTCCTAAGTGGACGTACTGAACAACCTGTAAAATAGGCATTGACTTATCCATGTTCCTAAGTGGACATACTGTACAACCTGTAAAATAGACATCGATTTATCCATGTTCCTAACTGGACATACTGTACAACCTGTAAAATAGGCATCAATTTATCCATATTCCTAAGTGGACATACTGTACAACCTGTAAAAAAGGCATTACTTATCCATGTTCCTAAGTGGACATACTGTACAACCTGTAAAATAGACATCGATTTATCCATGTTCCTTAGTGGACATACTGTACAACCGGTAAAATAGACATCGAGTTATCCATGTTCCTAAGTGGACATACTGTACAAACTGTAAAGTAGGCATAACTTATCCATGTTCCTTAGTGGACATACTGTACAACCTGTAAAAAAGGCATAACTTATTCATGTTCCTAAGTGGACATACTGTACAACCTGTAAAATAGACATCGATTTATCCATGTTCCTTAGTGGACATACTGTACAACCGGTAAAATAGGCATGACTTATCAATGTTCCTAAGTGGACATACTGTACAACCTGTAAAATAGACATTGATTTATCCATGTTCCTTAGTGGACATACTGTACAATCTGTAAAAAAGGCATTACTTATCCATGTTCCTAAGTGGACATACTGTACAACCTGTAAAATAGACATCAATTTATCCATGTTCCTTAGTGGACATACTGTACAACCTGTAAAATAGGCATGACTTATCCATGTTCCTTAGTGGACATACTGTACAACCTGTAAAATAGGCATTGACTTATCCATGTTCCTTAGTGGACATACTGTACAACCTGTAAAATAGGCATCGACTTATCCATTTTCCTAAATGGACGTACTGAACAACCTGTAAAATAGACATCGATTTATCCATGTTCCTTAGTGGACATACTGTACAACCTGTAAAAAAGGCATTGACTTATCCATTTTCCTAAATGGACGTACTGAACAACCTGTAAAATAGACATTGATTTATCCATGTTCCTTAGTGGACATACTGTACAACCTGTAAAAAAGGCATCGACTTATCCATGTTCCTAAGTGGACATACTGTACAACCTGTAAAATAGGCATTGACTTATCCATTTTCCTAAATGGACGTACTGAACAACCTGTAAAATAGACATCGATTTATCCATGTTCCTAAGTGGACGTACTGTACAACCTGTAAAATAGACATCGATTTATCCATGTTCCTAAGTGGACATACTGTACAACCTGTAAAATAGGCATTGACTTATCCATGTTCCTAAGTGGACATACTGTACAACCTGTAAAATAGGCATTGACTTATCCATGTTCCTAAGTGGACATACTGTACAACCTGTAAAATAGGCATTGACTTATCCATGTTCCTAAGTGGACATACTGTACAACCTATAAAATAGACATCCATTTATCCATGTTCCTAAGTGGACATTTTGAACAACCTGTAAAATAGGCATCAATAGGGGTTCCTTAGTGGACATGTCATAAAGAGATAACTGTGATGTAAGGTAACAGGGACAAACAATCAGATTTTTTCATTATCATTGTCTGCTACATTGATTAAGTTATCAAGGCAGTATTGCAAGACTAAAATACTAGTATTCTACTGACATTTTGTTAAGCCAAATGAAAACAGGAACATACCTGAAAGTCGCTCAGTTTTATCAAATCCAGAGGGAGCTGCACCAGTTCTGATACCCTTTAAAGTATAAAACAACATTACCAGAAGTATCTTACAAAGTCATGAGGTAATAATTCCTTTAATGTAGTACATGTGTAATCTCTCCTCAACTGTAGCAGTAATGACTAATTATGAGGTGTCCAAATTGTGTCCAAAATGACAATACACATTCATCCCAAACACCTGAAAACAGCTTACAACCAACATCATGTCATGGATTGGACAACATATTAGAGTAATTATTGTAAAGAAACAATATTTGTATTGATGCTAAACGGTTTGAAATTACATGAATTTCTAAAAATCTTTTTTAATAGACTTTAGGTTAATGACTTGATTTAAATATGATAGCATTTTCCCACAGAAGAATTGTATAACAATATCTTATTCATTTGCAATAAATAATTCTATTTGATTATTTGGTAAAACAGGTACCAAGAAACCCCCACTTAAATGTCCTAGATTTACTTGATACAAAAGGTGACAAAGAGTTTCATGTCTCATTAAAAGTCAATATGCAAGTAGGTACAAGTAAACCCAGGCTTCTATGACCAAACCCTGGATAGTTTAGACAAATTGATAGGACTGTCGGACACAAAACCAAAACAGTAAAGTTAATTTTCAGTTGACACTGTATTTATCATAATTTATCAAGGTGTCAAAAGGTAAAGGACTTGCCTCTTCTATTTCACTCTGTTTCCTAACAACAGTTCTACATGTACATCACTATTGTTTATGTCAATAAATGCAGTGATAATTTTTGGCCCAAAGAATCTCAGTAAATTTCCCAATTGAAGTGAATGAATTGAAGCAACCATTTTCTTGTTGTTCTTGTTAGTAATGTGCTTTGTATACCTAATAACCATGTTAGTAATGTGATTTGTATGCTTAATAACCATGCTAGTAATGTGCTTTGTATACCTAATAACCATGCTAGTAATGTGATTTGTATGCTTAATAACCATGCTAGTAATGTGCTTTGTATACCTAATAACCATGCTAGTAATGTGCTTTGTATACCTAATAACCATGCTAGTAATGTGATTTGTATGCTTAATAACTATTCTCTTTTTATCTTCTGTTCTTATCTACAATGTATTTGTTTTTATGTTCTTCATGTTTTTTTTAAAGTATACGGTTTTAGGCTTATAACTACAAAACACATTTATACTTAACCCTTTACGAAACGCCAAACTTTCGACGGTCCCAAATTGAAAATGCAATGAAATTGAAAAATGATCTTCTGATAGGGCAGGAAACATTGTGGGAAAAGGAGAAATTGCTTGTTAAGAGCAATTTCTCCTTTTCCCGAGTCATCTGCAAAAAAAATAGGTCAAATGCCATTATTGTTAGGTAATGGGTTATATAGAGAAGGTGTTTTCATAAGCAAATTCCGCTTTTGTCACAATCTCAATTTACCAATAATTCAATTTTGCATGAACATTTCTAATTGTTATGGTTCTGCACAAATCTTGTAACAGGTACAGAGTAACAGTGACATCACTACATGGACTTACCTTTGTTGCACAGCAGAGAAGATAGGATCTGTAGAACTGTCAGGAAATAGCCAAGCTTGGGCGCTGTATCGAGAGTGTTTTGTTGGGGTGGTCTTCACAAACTCTTTGAGGTAGTATGTCAACTGACTTGGTTTAATTTTTGACAATTCTTCCCTACTAATTTGTTCTGCAATATAAATGATATGCGTCAGCCAGAGGAATTTATCATCTGTCTTCTTTTGGGGCTAAACTCTTTGTTTTGGGGTAGACTCTTTGTCAAGTCTTTGCAAAATATTTGCTGTAAATAATTGTTAGTGTAAATTGAATCAAACAATTAGTTGTCATTTTACTGATGGAAAGGACAATTAGCATGAGAATAAATGAAACATATGATTCTTATCTTTTTTCAAAATATCAAATTGACACGTCAACTACAACATACAACTCCTGGTTAATAGATAATAGATTGGTTTATGAAAATATTGCTATTTCAGCTCTTTCTCACCTGCAGACAAAGTTGTATGTCTTTAACCCATTACCAAACATTAACAACATTTAACCACTTTCAGAGTTCTCTCGGGCTCAAATTTTCTTTGCGCCAACACTTGCGCCATATTTAGAAAATTGGAGCCAAATTCAAAAACTTGGAGCCAAATTGAAATATTGTAATAATTAAAAAGCGGAAAAGGGGTTTGAAAACAGGAAAGACTACTTGAGTGTGATATATATATATTCATATTCAATGTATATAACAACACATGTGAATATAAAGAAAATTATGCTATACTAAGTCATACATTTTTGTATATGTTATACATCATTATATCTTTCTTACTGCAGAATATGGTGACTTTTTTGGCTAGCCCAGTGTTTCAAAACTTTTTGAGAACTCAAAGTCTTTCATCAATGGTCCGTCTATATTAATCCTTTCAAGGGTTCTTATCGATAAGCTGTTGCGGAGAGATGTTTTAATAATATTTTGTCACTGATTTCGCATTCGACAGTGAATACTGGGCACAACAACAACTTGCAACAACTTGCGCAGGCTTGAAATGTATCCTTGTTTGTGATAGCCACATTGGCTCTGTCCCTAACCCCAGTAACTGGATTGTTGTTGCTCCCACATAAAGTTTGAAGGCAATTCCCAAAATTGTTGACCTAGGCTAAAAAGCCTGGGAATCCAATGGTATTTAAGTACTCTGCCAAAACCTGAACATCCGATTCTTTCTGAGACATATCAAGAGAGGGATTAAAAAGTTACCAAGGGAGGCCATGACCAAAGAATCTCCTATACTACTGAACCGAGCAGTAAGGCTTAAAACTACCCCAGAAATGAACTGATTGCAGATAGAGACAGCTTCTGACCTCTGTTTATCACTATCCCTAATAGTATGTCCAAGAAATTCAAAGGTATCCACTCCATTACAATCTTCAGCGGGCTCAGAAGAGGAAACTTTGCAGGACTTGACCATTTTTCTTATCTCTTGATTGTTCTAAACTTTCCACTGTAGAAGTAAGAAGGGCCCCGGGTTAACCATAGAAAAGTCAATGTCCTTTTTCTGATACATCCTTGAAAGACCAGCGAGTTGCTTTGTAGCATCAGCCATGAAATGAGCTACATACAGAAACTTGTAACAAGTGACAGGTTTGTACAAACTAAGGGACTTTCCACTATTCCCCTCAAGAAAAACTGAAATAAGTGCAGAAAAACTCTCCAACAGAGCATCAACAGACCCTTCAAAACTCTTGAAGCCATCATGTGTGAAACACTTCCTTAAATCTTAACCGCTGTGCATCATGTACAGACTGAATGGCCTCTTAAGTGGCTATGTTTTTGGGCGAATATTATTGAAGAATTTATAAACAGAATTCAGAATTTCCAGGAATTTAACCAAAAAAGGAATCTTGTCTGCACCAGTGTAGCAACTCAGGGCAAGTCTATGAGCAATACAGTGAGTAGAAAGAATTCCAGGACCAAGACCTTTAAATTTAGTCTTTGTTGCAGACAACTCTGGAAAATATTGTGGGAAAAGGAAAAAATTGCACTTAACAATGTTATCTGCCCTCTCAGAAGATAATTTGCCAATTTCATCACATTTTGAGATGTCGTCTGCAAACACTTTCAATTTGGGACAGTCAAAAATTTGGCGTTTGGTAAAGCGTTAAGTGGACACCTTCATGTAAATTTTGCACCAAGATGGTGAATCCAATGATAACAATCCTGCTGTTACAATATATTCAGTCAAATTGGTACCTATACTTACCAACCATACCTTGATCCATTTTCTCACATTGAAGACAACAACAGATGAAAATTATAAAGTATCCATAAAAACTTTTCTTTGGTTGTATTGAATTGAAACCAATATGGCAAAAAAAGAATTTGTTAACATTATTTCTTGAAGCCATTGGCTAAAGATGTATTACATGCGTAAATATGAGGGTAACAGTTAGTTTCATAAGCTTTTCACATTGAATATTATTTACAAGTTGTTAAAACAAAACTATAATAGGAGTCTAAGATGGGACATTGATTGAAGGCATTTACCCCCTTACCAAACAATAACAACATTTGACCAGTTTGTTGCAGACAACTCTGGAAAACATTGTGGGAAAAGGAGAAATTGCTTCTAACAAGCAATTTTTCTCTTTCCCACAATGTTTTCTGCCCTATCAGAAGATTATTTCACAATTTCATCAAATATTGAAATGTCATCTGCAAACTCTTTAAATTTGGGACAGTAGAAAATTTGGCGTTTGGTAAAGGGTTAATGCACATAAAGTGCAAATACATTTTGACTGGGAGAGAAATTACATTGTTACAATGATTAAACCCTTTCTTTTATGGAAAAAAAAATAATTAATTGCAATATCATTATTAATGTTATTATTTTGATGATGCTGAAATTATGATAGGTCCAAATTGAAAAACAAAATATCAAGAAATACATGATTCCTATCCATGTATTCTTAGACAAAAAAATGTTTGTAAATACAAATGGCCCAATATCATTTTCAAATTGACAGTTAAATATAAGGCTGCAGTTAGTCCTTTACTCTAGAAGGTGGGAATAATGTAATGTCTGTAGAACATTTTATGCAAATTGAAAGCCTATGCACTATTATATAAGATACATAAAGAGGTCATGGTTGATCAGTGACAATGACAGTGGTTTTCAGTGATTCAATGTAATCCTTTTTTAAAAGGTGTCATTGCTTTCTTTGTAACATCTGTATCACAAGGATGTTTTCTTACATACAACCTAATCATCAAATGCTGGTTTTTTTTATATAAAGATCAGTTACCAAATCCAAGGTGAAAGAATGGATGAATCACAAAATCTAGAGGTTAATGGAGGTATAGACCCACTTAATTGAAATGAGCAATCAAGCCACAGGAAAAGGGAGGTAGCTAGGCAACCATTAAGGAACAATTTCTTGAAATTTAACTCCCTTTAGATTATTTAACTAGAAGGTATATAACTACATGGGTTCTGCTAGCATCCAATATTCAACCTTGACTCTATAAAAAGTTATTGTTGCCCTTACTTTCTGCTGCACACAGGGCTTTAGAATATTGAGGGAAAATTGCAAATTATCCTTTACAATTCTTTTCTTTAAAGGAAGAAAGAATTGTGACAAAAAAGGAAACAGCTCTACAAAAGCAATTGCTTATTTTGTTACAATGGTTTCTCTCTAACATCATACATCAAACACTACTTCAAAGCTGCCATTTGCAGTTCATTCCATTTGAACTTGTTATAAAACCCAATAAGCAGAAAAGGGTAAGATTTCATCAGGAAGTTGTTTGGAAAGCCTTCAGTTAAAGCCATAATAGCGCTCATTTACACATAAAAGAACTTTAAATTCCCTTTTATAAAGGAACTGAGACGATAACATGGTCAAATAATGCTTTTAAACAAGTTTATATGATAAGGCTTGTTTACTATTGGCCATAAAACACGTGCAGCCAAGAACCAATGAAATCTGAGAAATTCTCCATTTTTAATAATTGTGCTGTTGTGTTTGATAAATGACAGTATCTTTAAGTGTCTCACATGACTTTTCTTACCAGGTGAACGCCACTCGTTGATCTTAGCGCTCATCACTATTTTAAGACATAACCTGGATGTAAACAATGAAGTCAAATTGTGTGCCACACAATGCGTGAAAATAGTATGTTTAAACATGGCTACTAGATAGTGCAGGCGCTATGTTGTCATGATGATGTGGTGTTTCGTTATGTTTAAACATATTCTATCATAATTCATGACTTATTTACCCAGTTTTGCAATTTTGAGCGCTATTATGCCTTTAAAGAAATAATCCAGAGGAGTCCTGTGGAAAAGAAATTTAGTTTCACTCACTGTCGTTGTTTTTATCAATGTCTAATGAATGATACCTGCAAAATGTCAATGTTCAAATAATTTCTTGAATATAAAAACTGCATGAATTCAATATCATTAATGTTAAAAGAGTTTGTGATTATCATCAGCAGGATCCCAATTTTAAGGAGGAAATCCAGCTTATAAAAGGTTGGAGTTCCATTAGCATCCCAGAAGTTTTACTATTTAGTAAAAGATTGAAGCAATCTTTGTCAATTTGTAACCTACAGTTGTATGCGTAATGAGTCAAGGTCATTATAACAATTGAAATTATAAGGCAATTTTCTACAAGTCCCAATGGTTTTAAAATACATTTGCAACAGAAGCTTCGTAAGCTGTCTCTTTATAAATGAGTTTATAAAGTAGATTGAATTTATCTAAATACACAATTTTGTGAAAGGAACGTGTTTTGTCTAAATTGTTCTCATGAGGACAGCCTGATTATCAGGAAGGACCCCACATTTGATTGTTAGAGATCCCTGTTGGGCCCTAACGTGAACTTGTTATTGTTGAGCCCTAACTTTACCATAAACATAACATTATATATGTAAATATATATCAAAATGATATATATATGCTAATTTTTAGATGATAATCATAATACAAGAATTTTACCGGCCTTGAAATGTAAACATGTGGTTGAATAGCACAAGTAATGCATGAACTGACATGATATGCAGAGAGAGAGTTGAAAAGAGTATGAAAGTCGTATATGTAGTTGGAACCAATGTTTGATGATGAATCCATGCGGTAAGCTGTTAGAGGACATCTCCTCACTAACTGTGTGCAATACATTTATATTCATGTATAAATCACATTATTCAGTTATGTGGACATCTCTCAATCAATAGCTAACCGCCTAATTTTCTCATGTTAACATTTGGTGTACAATTAACAACAATTAACAACATACATACATACAACTATATATGAAGGATTTGAAATGCATGCACAATGGTTACATGTTTAATAAAAACGAATTATCATATTTCAGCAATTTATAATACTATGTTTATCTTTATGAGCAGCACTGGAAAATGTATATTACATTACGCTGAAGGTCTTGTGAGATGTCCATTTTCCCATGCTGCTTCTTAATTGTTTAGCTGTCCATGAGAGACACTATAACAACTGTTAAAAAGAACCTTCAAGATGGATAAAGGGCCGTGATCAATAACTTGTTCTTGAAATATGAAGTTGCACACAAAACTTACCATGTTGAATGAATTAAAGATTAGTGCAAAATTCGCCTCAACCAGTTCAAAGGTTATTGCACTTTATCAGATACCAAACAAAATGACCCAGAGTTTATGTGTGAAGTTTCTATTCCTTCAGAACTTTATCAGATACCAAACAAAACGACCCAGAGTTTATGTGTGAAGTTTCAATTCCTTCAGAGCTTTATCAGTAACCAAACAAAATGACCCAGAGTTTATGTGTGAAGTTTCAATTCCTTCAGAACTTTATGAGATACCAAACAAAATGACCCAGCGTTTATGTGTGAAGTTTCAAT
The DNA here is from genome assembly GCA_947846245.1 of Cerastoderma edule. Classification (NCBI taxonomy): domain Eukaryota; kingdom Metazoa; phylum Mollusca; class Bivalvia; order Cardiida; family Cardiidae; genus Cerastoderma; species Cerastoderma edule. The sequence continues at coordinate 40,610,601 of OX401405.1, read as the reverse complement.
TCCTTCAGGACTTTATGAGATACCAAACAAAATGACCCAGAGTTTATGTGTGAAGTTTCTATTCCTTCAGAACTTTATCAGACACCAAACAAAATGACCCAGATTTAATGTGTGAAGTTTCAATTCCTTCAGAACTTTATCAGATACCAAACAAAATGACCCAGAGTTTATGTGTGAAGTTTCAATTCCTTCAGAACTTTATCAGATACCAAACAAAATGACCTAGAGTTTATGTGTGAAGTTTCAATTCCTTCAGAACTTTATCAGATACCAAACAAAATGACCCAGAGTTTCTGTGTGAAGTTCCAATTCCTTTAGAACTTTATCAGATACCAAACAAAATGACCAATAGTTTATGTGTGAAGTTTCAATTCCTTCAGAACTTTATCAGATACCAAACAAAATGACCCAGAGTTTATGTGTGAAGTTTCAATTCCTTCAGAACTTTATGAGATACCAAACAAAATGACCCAGATTTTATGTGTGAAGTTTCAATTCCTTTAGAACTTTATCAGATACCAAACAAAATGACCCAGAGTTTATGTGTGAAGTTTCAATTCCTTCAGAACTTTATCAGTAACCAAACAAAATGACCCAGAGTTTATGTGTGAAGTTTCACTTCCTTCAGAACTTTATCAGATACCAAACAAAATGACCCAGAGTTAATGTGTGAAGTTTCAATTCCTTCAGAACTTTATGAGATACCAATCAAAATGACCCAAAGTTTATGTGAGAAGTTTCAATTCTTTCAGAACTTTATCAGTAACCAAACAAAATGACCCAGAGTTTATGTGTGAAGTTTCAATTCCTTCAGAACTTTATCAGTAACCAAACAAAATGACCCAGAGTTTATGTGTGAAGTTTCTATTCCTTCAGAACTTTATCAGTAACCAAACAAAACGACCCAGAGTTTATGTGTGAAGTTCCTATTCCTTAAGAACTTTTTTAGATACCAAACAAAACGACCCAGAGTTTATGTGTAAAGTTCCTATTCATTAAGAATTTTATCAGATACCAAACAAAACGACCCAGAGTTTATGTGTGAAGTTTCAATTACTTCAGAACTTTATCAGATACCAAACAAAATGACCCAGAGTTTATGTGTGAAGTTTCAATTCCTTCAGAACTTTATCAGACACCAAACAAAATGACCCAGAGTTTATGTGTGAAGTTTCAATTCCTTCAGTACTTTATCAGATACCAAACAAAACGACCCAGAGTTTATGTGTGAAGTTTCAATTCCTTCAGAACTTTATGAGATACCAAACAAAATGACCCAGAGTTTATGTGTGAAGTTTCAATACCTTCAGAACTTTATCAGAAACCAAACAAAATGACCCAGCGTTTATGTGTGAAGTTTCTATTCCTTCAGAACTGTATCATTAACCAAACAAAATGACCCAGAGTTTATGTGTGAAGTTTCAATTCCTTCAGAACTTTATCAGATACCAAACAAAATGACCTAGAGTTGATGTGTGAAGTTTCAATTCCTTCAGAACTTTATGAGATACCAAACAAAATGACCCAGAGTTGATGTGTGAAGTTCCAATTCCTTTAGAACTTTATCAGAAACCAAACAAAATGACCCAGAGTTTATCTGTGAAGTTTCAATTCCTTCAGAACTTTATCAGATACCAAACAAAATGACCCAGAGTTTATGTGTGAAGTTTCAATTCCTTCAGAACTTTATGAGATACCAAACAAAATGACCCAGATTTTATGTGTGAAGTTTCAATTCCTTTAGAACTTTATCAGATACCAAACAAAATGACCCAGAGTTTATGTGTGAAGTTTCAATTCCTTCAGAACTTTATCAGTAACCAAACAAAATGACCCAGAGTTTATGTGTGAAGTTTCACTTCCTTCAGAACTTTATCAGATACCAAACAAAATGACCCAGAGTTAATGTGTGAAGTTTCAATTCCTTCAGAACTTTATGAGATACCAATCAAAATGACCCAAAGTTTATGTGAGAAGTTTCAATTCTTTCAGAACTTTATCAGTAACCAAACAAAATGACCCAGAGTTTATGTGTGAAGTTTCAATTCCTTCAGAACTTTATCAGTAACCAAACAAAATGACCCAGAAATTATGTGTGAAGTTTCTATTCCTTCAGAACTTTATCAGTAACCAAACAAAATGTCCCAGAGTTTATGTGTGAAGTTCCTATTCCTTAAGAACTTTTTTAGATACCAAACAAAACGACCCAGAGTTTATGTGTAAAGTTCCTATTCATTAAGAATTTTATCAGATACCAAACAAAACGACCCAGAGTTTATGTGTGAAGTTTCAATTACTTCAGAACTTTATCAGATACCAAACAAAATGACCCAGAGTTTATGTGTGAAGTTTCAATTCCTTCAGAACTTTATCAGACACCAAACAAAATGACCCAGAGTTTATGTGTGAAGTTTCAATTCCTTCAGTACTTTATCAGATACCAAACAAAACGACCCAGAGTTTATGTGTGAAGTTTCAATTCCTTCAGAACTTTATGAGATACCAAACAAAATGACCCAGAGTTTATGTGTGAAGTTTCAATACCTTCAGAACTTTATCAGAAACCAAACAAAATGACCCAGCGTTTATGTGTGAAGTTTCTATTCCTTCAGAACTGTATCATTAACCAAACAAAATGACCCAGAGTTTATGTGTGAAGTTTCAATTCCTTCAGAACTTTATGAGATACCAAACAAAACGACCCAGAGTTTATGTGTGAAGTTTCAATTCCTTCAGAACTTTATCAGACACCAAACAAAATGACCCAGAGTTTATGTGTGAAGTTTCAATTCTTCAGTACTTTATCAGATACCAAACAAAATGACCCAAAGTTTATGTGTGAAGTTTCAATTCTTTCAGAACTTTATGAGATACCAAACAAAATGACCCAGAGTTTATGTGTGAAGTTTCAATTCCTTCAGAACTTTATGAGATACCAAACAAAATGACCCAGAGTTTATGTGTGAAGTTTCAATACCTTCAGAACTTTATCAGAAACCAAACAAAATGACCCAGCGTTTATGTGTGAAGTTTCAATTCCTTCAGAACTTTATCAGACACCAAACAAAATGACCCAGAGTTTATGTGTGAAGTTTCAATTCCTTCAGTACTTTATCAGATACCAAACAAAATGACCCAGAGTTTATGTGTAAAGTTCCTATTCATTAAGAATTTTATCAGATACCAAACAAAACGACCCAGAGTTTATGTGTGAAGTTTCAATTCCTTCAGAACTTTATGAGATACCAAACAAAATGACCCAGAGTTTATGTGTGAAGTTTCTATACCTTCAGAACTTTATCAGAAACCAAACAAAATGACCCAGCGTTTATGTGTGAAGTTTCTATTCCTTCAGAACTTTATCATTAACCAAACAAAATGACCCAGAGTTTATGTGTGAAGTTTCAATTCCTTCAGAACTTTATGAGATACCAAACAAAACGACCCAGAGTTTATGTGTGAAGTTTCAATTCCTTCAGAACTTTATCAGACACCAAACAAAATGACCCAGAGTTTATGTGTGAAGTTTCAATTCTTCAGTACTTTATCAGATACCAAACAAAATGACCCAAAGTTTATGTGTGCAGTTTCAATTCTTTCAGAACTTTATCAGTAACCAAACAAAATGACCCAGAGTTTATGTGTGAAGTTTCAATTCCTTCAGAACTTTATCAGTAACCAAACAAAATGACCCAGAGTTTATGTGTGAAGTTTCAATTCCTTCAGAACTTTATCAGTAACCAAACAAAATGACCCAGAGTTTATGTGTGAAGTTCCTATTCCTTAAGAACTTTTTCAGATACCAAACAAAACAACCCAGAGTTTATGTGTGAAGTTCCTATTCATTCAGAACTTTATCAGATACCAAACAAAATGACCCAAAGTTTATGTGTGAAGTTTCTATTCCTTCAGAACTTTATCAGTAACCAAACAAAATGACCCAGAAATTATGTGTGAAGTTTCAATTCCTTCAGAACTTTATCAGATACCAAACAAAACGACCCAGAGTTTATGTGTGAAGTTCCTATTCATTCAGAACTTTATCAGATACTAAACAAAACAACCCAGAGTTTATTTGTGAAGTTGCTATTCCTTCAGAACTTTATCAGTAACCAAACAAAATTACCCAGAGTTTATGTGTGAAGTTTTAATTCCTTCAGAACTTTATCAGTAACCAAACAAAATGACCCAGTAATTATGTGTGAAGTTTCTATTCCTTCAGAACTTTATCAGATACCAAACAAAATGTCCCAGAGTTTATGTGTGAAGTTTCAATTCCTTCAGAACTTTATCAGATACCAAACAAAATGACCCAGAGTTTATGTGTGAAGTTTCAATTCCTTCAGAACTTTATCAGATACCAAACAAAATGACCCAGAGTTTATGTGTAAAGTTTCAATTCCTTCAGAACTTTATGAGATACGAACTTGCACACAAACCTAGGAATTCACAATCAGGAAATAGGTCATAACTTGCAAAAACTTAAATGACAATTGATCAAAGTAAAATACAGAATAAGCATGTCTAACTGAGTCTTACATAGTAATAAGGTCCTCATCATTTGGGTAGATATCAAAACTGCTTTTTATTGTCAGCTTCATCTGCAAAAATAGAAAGAAAAAAATCAACCAAAAAAAAAAAATCATATCTTTATCAAATTGTTATCACAAGATATCCTTTCACCCCATGTCAAAACATTAAGAATGAAAATCAATTCGGATGACAATTCAAATCTATGCAGACAACATCCATTATCAAAGGCTTGAGGATTTTGCTTTTGTCTTAAAAAGTCTCCTACTGTAAAAACTCTAGGATGTTGTTTTTCCTAAATGTCTCCTACTGTAAAACTCTAGGATGCTGTTTTTCCTAAATGTCCCCTGCTGTAAATACTTTGGAACAAGAGTGAACCCCTTCCCTAAATAATGGTTTTGTGATTTGACCAAATTAAAAGCAAAGCAGACAAAAGTTATAAAGTATGCAAGTTAACAGATGAGAACAGGGTTTCCTTCATTCACTTTTCTTTTTCTTCTCTCTACTCTCCATTGTTGCTATCATATGCAATATTATAGACTACCCAGAAAAGGCCTGCTTGACTAATAAGGTTTTTACATTCATTCTGTAATCAGTCTCTCAGTTATATTGTGATATCCAACTCACCATTAATGAAGTAAGAAACCCAAGCTTAACTGCCCCTAAGGGCTATTCAATCTAAGTAAAACTATCTCAGTTTCTCAGTTGAACTCGATAAGTCAACTGAAAAACTATCTCTTAAGAAAATACAAGTACTGATATCTGGATTTGAGCTGACATTGAAAAAGATTGGGTGCTTTAAAGTTTTATACACTTACCACTAAGCCACAGAGGCCCCCACCCATAAAAGTAATAAACATGGGAGTGTTAGAACAAATTCATAAAGTATGCTCCTTTTTTTAATACCTTCATTCCCAATTTTGTAAATGTAATTCAATGTTATGCATCCAGCCGTCAAGAAGAGACAATGTCAAGATAAGATGCATAGCAGAGCCTTGTGTTTATGGTTAATCCCATATAAAGAGAATCTTCTCAATACCATAATTCCATTGAGTACCAACCATATAGGCCTTATAGGGTTTGGTGAAAAAATAAAAAGAGATTGTCATGTTAAAAACAACTCTTACCTGGACCTAAGGATGGGCTCATATAAGAATTATATTTCCTTGGCAAACCTTTTGTTTCTTCTCTAACTAAACTTTATTGTGTGTACTAATTAGAATCATCTCGTGGAGACTAATGAGCATCAGCAATATAGATTTTATTATATGACTTTTGAATAAATGAATTATGAAGACTAGGAAAAACAGCCTTTTCAAAATTGTTTGTATTGTGGTTTAAAACTGTGTCATCAATTTTTCGATTATATATTTGCTTTCCTGAAATTCACCAGTACTAGGCTAAGGCCCCGTCTCTGGATTTACCTCTTGAAGAGTGAGCAGCCCATCCTGATTGATATCATACAATGTTATACCATCCTTTAGGGAGGCGTCATCCGAGTAAGTTCTGCTTGTCTCCAGACCTGTCTGTTTGGCCGTCTCTATAAAATGGTCACACTCCTCGCTGGACAAGAAATCTTCTATCTCTGTAATACAGTCAAAAATCTATAGTGAAGGAATTACAGGGAACCAGATAGTGAGTCTTTATAACAGACAGGAAGGCTTTCCCAAACGCCCATTTCCATGCAGGCTCTAATCAAAGTGGCACTAGATCTGAAATTTACATGACTGACTAATATGGTGCAAATGATTAAACCCATCTTACTGACCCTTACAGTCAGTTAACCCTTTACCAAACACCAAATTTTCAACTGTCCCAAATTCAAAGAGTTTGCAGACGACATTTCGAAATGTTATCAAATTGAGAAATAATCTTCTGATAGGGCAGGAAACATTGTAGGAAAAGGAGAAATTTCCCCCTTTCCCACAATGTTTTCCAGAGTTGTCTGCAATAAACTGGTCAAATGTCGTTATTTTTTGGTAACAGGTTAAGTAAAGGGTCTTTCTCCATCCATGATGCTTTGTGTCTCTCCCGCTCCACAAGCAGGGTACCATCAATCACCAGTCTGTCCAAAACATACTTTTATGAATAATTTATTCCAGACTTGACCATATCAAACAAAACTTGAATATTTAGGATTCCCTTGAAGCCAATGAAAAAAGCATAAGGGACAGATTGACAAGATTAATTTGAGTAATGTCCATTCTTGTGTGCAGTTTAATGTATTAGCCTTTTCCCATACTTTGTATTTGTGTTGTAAATGGGCATTTGTATATCTTGTTGCCACATGCGAAATAAAACTGAGTAAAATTACAAACAATGTGACAAAAAAATTTCATTTACTTAAGAAATCTGTTTTTTTTCCAAATGATTTCAATGCCTATAAATTATCAAGTTTCATAGATATTTTCAATTATCTTTGGAAAGTAACATTCAAAATAGTCCTTAGAAAAACAAACACTCAATTAATTAATAATTAATTAATAACAATTTTGAGGAACTATTCAGAAGGTTTAGGGTTTAACAACCTTTCAACAGTATGTCATATATCTCAAAATGGCCAGGGCACCAATTCATGGTACTGCACAATATTCTTTCCAAGTCCCTGACTGCTTGCCCCAATGAACATAATCAACCACTCAGTTAGGAGGGACAAATAATCCATGTTGCATTGTATTCATCAAGCATCAGAAACACGATTGGCTGAGGCAGGTCTCAAACTGTCCTAATGAGAAATATCTGAATCTGTGTTTCACTACAAGACCTGTCACATAATTATGTCCTATCAGATTTTATAGGAATCATGTTTTCTTTGTTCAAACAGCAATCTTAAAGGTTAATGGGTCTTTATATGATATTGTGACAATAAGATCTGACAAATTCTTTGTTTTTATGAGTTAATTTTCTTCTTACTTTTTCTAAAAAGAAAATCTAAAGAACGAGTTAGTAGAAAACTGCCAGACAATATCCAATCCTTCAAATCCATAGTCATTGCAAATTTAAGAGAATCCTTTTAACTTTCACTGATTAATCTCTGAACTTACCAAATACAAGGGGCTTCATGCATGCCGTCACCATTCTAACAATTTTTCCATCTGAGATAGTGATATTTCTTATCTCCCCAACCTGAAGACACAAAAAGTGATGAATCGTTTGAAAGGTTTTACAAACTCATACAGGATTTGTTAATAGTCCAAACTCAAGGCATCAGCAGTTATTCATTAGTTACTGATTGCGGATAACAGCATTTTGTAATACTGGGAAATCATACAAACAGAAGAAATTGCCAGACAAAGCAAGTCTTCTTTTATCATAACTTTTTCTTAAATCATCTGATGCAGGTCTGTAACATAAGGTTAACAATGTAAAGAATACCTCATATATACACCAACATTGCACAGTCATAACATTTCTCTCAACCTGAGAGGACTTGATGGAAGTCTTCATCTGTAAGGATTACTTCAGCATGGCATTCCCACATCACTCTACTTAAACAAATCATGCCAGAAAAAAACTGCATGAAACAGGTTGTTTTGGAAGGACTTTTTGTGTAAAATAACAGGGCCCCTTCCAAATTGGAAATGTCTTTAAAATCACGCCGTTTTCCCAAAATTTCAAAGTTACACCAGCTTTTGGGTTTCCAAATTCAACAATTAAAACAATAAAACATTCTAAAATTAACAAAAGTAAAACCTAAATTGTTGAAAATTATAAAAAAAAGACATTGGAATAATTTTGAAACATCACATACCTGACAAACTGATGTACTTTTTTATTTCACAATATTTCATTGGCAGGTAGGTAGAACGCTTTAATTAAATAGAGAACGAAATTAACTTGGTGCGTATCACCAAGCTGCGATGTAAATAATGTACGAACCTCTCCTGAACTCAAACGTGTCAATGTAAAGTTTTCCTCGCTCACACAGTTTACATTGTCTCCCAATCGTCTACAAAACCCATGTTCTTCAATATCCGTTAACAATGCAGTAGAAAACAAGGAGGCAACAATCGTCAAAATAGCGATCATATCCATTGTTATGATTACCGCGGTCCGGGTGCCACTCTATTTGGATATGATCGAGTTACCGTGGCATCGAAAACTTTCGGAAGTTCCCGGCAATCTCCGTAACTTCTGTATCAAAGTCGAAAGTTTCTTATAATGCTCGTGCAGACACAAGCCCTACTAATATCGACTATGTAATGTTAACTTATGGGTTCACTGTATATAGCTAGCCGATGCTGTGGGTATGTAGAGGATATGGGAAATAAATAAAGAACGACAGGTGTGTTCTAACTGTAGCCTAACGTATAATCAGAGACATAGATAACGTTATCTATGTCTCTGGTATAATTCGTGTTTACTAAGTGGCTGTACATTAACGAGTGACCAGGCAGTAAGCAGTGCATGCTGTATGGTCACTGGTGCGTTTCTTGTCTGCTACAAGACGACACTTGTAGCAGCCATTCGTTGAACGTTTATGACCTTTCCTTCTATTGGAGTTGCCTTCCCCACGTGTTTCCCAAGGGCCAAGACAATCGGAACTACTCGGGTATTTCCGTGAGCTGTGAAATGTTTTCTATTGGATAAACCCGATGTGCTCAGATTGGGGCCAGATTCTTCTCGAAAGTGGGAGTTATGTAACGTTCGTTGAACGTTTATGCAAATTAGGAACCTAATGCATTGTTTGAGAGAACATGCTGGTATATATATAGACAACACAACCGCTCAAAGTTTTTCACTGATCGGATATGTTTGTGTCTTTGAGAGGTTCATTTGCTCGGTTCGTTACAATACTATGACAGACTTTGTTTATGTATTTCCGTTGATACGATTATTAATAAATTAACGAAAGAGGACGCCACAATAACTAGGCTACACATTATTGCACTTTTCAAGACACGGCCTTGATCGGCTTTGCCAGTCAAACGGCTTGAAGATAATCTTTAATTTCTGATGAGACAATCCAGAGACACAGATAATCTATGTCTCTGGACAATCTAAGAGATAGGCCTATTGCCCACAACAAAAAATTCTGAATATCGCGTCAAAGTAGTTTGACTATTGTCTTTGCATAATAACATACGTTTTATATTGCACAGGTTTGTCACCCCTTTCATAAACCGACATATTTACCTCCTTGCTCGTTTTTCTCTAGAACTTTTTATTAGAATATAGCCTAATAACGAACAAATTAAAACAAAGTAGATTATTATAATGATGATCATAATCATGATTGGTTGTTAGATGAGTTCTTTCACCGAAGTCCCTAAGCACTATTTGCTACTCGTGGTATACAACACTTATCTATTATACATGCATGTTTATGAAAAAAAATGTAGCGATTAGGCATAATCTTAAAAGCAATCTTTTTAATTACCATTTATCAAACACAGGTATTTGTGAAAATTTGCAAAAAATAAAAATAAATGCTTCACACCTTTCCCTTTTCGGTTTGCAAAAAAAGTAGAATCTAACTGAGAGAACCACGTTATTTACAGTAAGACCTTCTCGTGCATTCCACCCCTTAATGCATGCATATTTATTAAGTTTTTGGGGGTACCAGTCTGTCGGACCAAGAGAATGTTTTAATTGTCCAAGCTGTCCATAAATATAAAGTTAAACAAAACGTGTTAATTCGTAGCTTCAGATCCAAAAGGCCCTTGTTAGGCTTCATCCAATCCTTCTTCTTATTTTTGTGCTCTATTCTGTACTAATCGGACAAGTTACATCTAGATTTATGTACCGTATTTATTTATTAAACCTGCTTTTTTGCTCTACTCTTCCCTTTTTCTTTCACGTATCTTATGTTTTCTCACCATTGCTGCCATGTTTTGATTTGTAACGAGAATACGTATGGTTTTATAATATCATGATGGAATATTTCCATGACCAATCTTGCAACTTATATACCAGTAGGGGAGAGCTGTAACTAAGTTTGAAAACCTGTAGCTCAACCCAGTAGCTTTACAAGTACTGTATTCCTATGATTAGTTTATATATGACTATGTATAGTTTGGACAATAAAAATGTTTAAATAAGAAGATGAGTTCTAGACACAAACTATTATATCGATTATGTATATATATCAAAGTTAAAAGAGCGAAATGTCGACCAAATTAGAATGGTGTTGTCTAAATATTTTATTGGCCATGTAAACCTTCTGAAGGTCTATGAAATGGACAGGTAAATCGTCACATGTAAGTTTCATTAACACCAAAGATAGTACACCAAATCTTAAACTGGTGGGGACACCAACATCACAAATAAAACATAATGTTATGTATATGTTCGGCGCAATGGGTATCTCATCGGCAGGGGTATAGCTTGACTAAATTGAATGTGTAGGCATGTCAATCCAGGGGGTCTGCGGACACGCTCCCATGTGGAAAATAAATGCAGTCTGAATCTCTCAGGTGCGTTCTTGCATGTATTTGGGAACACAAATTTATTTTGCGTAAGCAGGAAATAGGCCCCATTGTTTTGCGTTTTGAGGTTTTCTTTTGCTTCCTACAAAAAAGCTACGCCAATGATCGGGTAAACCAAATCTTAAATCTTTTCAGTAGGAATGATAAAACATAGTTGAAGAAGGCTCCTTACTGCATGTGCAGTATAAATATGTGGGTGCATGTAAGGGTACATGCGTCCGTACGTATGTGTATCCGTCCGCCGTGATCTAGCGAAATGTCAGGTGGAATGATCGGGACAGTAACTGTGGAAATGGAAAGAGAAGATCTGCAATAACTTAATCTCCTGGGCATACAGCAGACACTCAATATCCTTGGAATAAAGTAGACACTCAATCTCCCGGGCTTAAAGTAGACACTCAATCTCTCGCACATAAAGTAGGCACTCAATCTTCTGGACATGAAGTAGACACTCAATCTCCCGCACATAAAGTAGACACTCAATCACCTGGGTATGAAGTAGACACTCAATCTCCCGCACCTAAAGAAGACATTCAATCCTCCGCACATAAAGAAGATACTCAATATCTCGCACATAAAGTAGACACTCAATCTCTCGCACATAAAGTAGACACCCAATCCTCCGCATATAAAGAAGACACTCAATATCCTGGGCACAAATTAGACATTCAATCCTCCGCACATAAAGAAGACATTCAATCTCCTTGGCATAAAATAGACATTCAATCCTCCGCACATAAAGAAGATACTCAATCTCCCGCACATAAAGAAGACACTCAATCTCCCGCACATAAAGAAGACACTCAATCTCCCGCTCATAAAATAGATACCCAGTCTCCCGCACATAAAGAAGATACTCAATCTCCCGCACATAAAGAAGACACTCAATATCCTGGGCATAAAATAGACATTCAATCCTCCGCACATAAAGAAGATACTCAATCTCCCGCACATAAAGAAGACACTCAATCTCCCGCTCATAAAATAGATACACAATCTCCCGCACATAAAGAAGACACTCAATCTCCCGCTCATAAAATAGATACCCAATCTCCCGCACATAAAGAAGACACTCAATCTCCCGCACATAAAATAGATACCCAATCTCCCGCACATAAAGTAGACACTAAATCTCCCGCACATAAAATAGATACCCAGTCTCCCGCACATAAAGAAGACACTCAATCTCCCGCACATAAAGAAGACACTCAATCTCCCGCACATAAAGAAGACACTCAATCTCCCGCACATAAAGTAGATACCCAATCTCCCGCACATCAAGTAGACACTAAATCTCCTTGACACAAAGTGGGCAATAAATCTCCCGGACAAAAAGTGGACACTCAATCTCCCGGACACAAAATGGATACTCAATCTCCTGGACATAAAGTGGATACTCAATCTCACCTGGACACAAAGTGGACAATTAATCTCCAAGACACACAGTGGCCACTTAATCTTCTGGACATAAAATGGATACTTAATCTCTTGGACACAACGTGAACACTCGATCTCTGAGATACAGTGAAAACTAAATCTCCAGGACACACAAAGTCCGCAATTAATCTCCCGGACATGAAGTTGACACTCAATCTCCCTTTGTTCGAGTGGACACTCAATCTCCAAGACACAGTGGACACTAAATGTCCAGGACACAAAGTGGACAATAAATCTCCCGGACATAAAGTTGACACTCAATCTGCCTTGGACAAAAAGCTGACACTCAATCTCCAAGACACAGTGGATACTCAATCTCCAGGACACAAAGTTGATACTCAACCTCTTGGACACAAAGTGGATACTCAACCTCTTGGACACAAAGTGTATACTCAATCTCCAAGACACAGTGGATACTAAATCTCCAGGACACAACGTGGGCAATTAATCTCTCGGACACAAAGTGGGCAATTAATCTCTTGGACATTAAGTGGATACTCAACCTCTTGGACACAAAGTGGACATTCAAACTCCTGGACACAGTGGAAACTAAACCTCTTGGACACATAGTGGACACTCAACCTCTGGGACACAAAGTGGATACTCAACCTCTTGGACACAAAGTGGATACTCAATCTCCAAGACACAGTGGACACTAAATCCCCATAAAACAAAGTGAGCAATTAATCTCTTGCACACAAAGTGGTTTATTAATCCCTCGGACATAAAGTGGATATTTAATCTCCCAGACACAAAGTGGACACTCAATCTCCTGGGCACAAAGTGGGCAATTATTCTCCTGGACACAAAATGGACACTAAATCTCCTGGACACAAAGTGGACACTAAATCTCCTTGACACAAAGTGGACACTCAATCTTCTTGACACAAAGTGGGCAATTATTCTCGTGGACACAAACAGTGGAAACTCCACCTTTTAGGCTTCAAGTGGACACTCAATCTACTGGGCATAGAGTGGACATTCAACCTTCCTGACACAAAGTAGACACTCAATCTCCCAGACACAATGAAAACTCTTAATCTCCAAGACACAAAGTAGACATTTATCTCTTTGGCATAAAGTGGACACTTAATCTACCGGACACAATATTGACACTTAATTTCCAAGACACAAAGAAGACATCTATCTCATTGGCATAAAGTGGACACTTTATCTCCCGGACACAAAGTGGACACTCAATATCCTTGGCATAAAAAGGACATTCAATCTCCTGCACACAAAGTGAACACTTAATCTCCCACACACTAAGTGGGCATTTAATCTTCCCCACACAAAGTGAACAATAAATCTCCTGCACACAAAGTGGACACTTAATTTCCCCCACACACAAAGTTAACACTTAATCTCCCACACACAAAGAGAACACTTAATCTCTTACACACAAAGTGGACTCTTAATTCCTCACACACACAATGGACATGTAATCTCCCCCACACAAAGTGAACACTTAATCTCCCACACACAAAGTGGACACTTCATCTCCCACACACAAAGTTAACACTTAATCTCCCAAACACAAAGTGAACACTTAATCTCTTGCACACAAAGTGAAAACTGAATCTCCCACACACAAAGTGCACACTTAATCTCCCACACACAAAAGGAACACTTAATCTCCTGCACGCAAAGTGAACACTTAATCTCCTGCATGCAAAGTGAACACTTAATCTCCCACACACAAAGTGAACACTGAATCTCCCATACACAAAGTGAACACTTAATCTCTTGCACACAAAGTGAACACTGAATCTCCAACACACAAAGTGAACACTAAATCTCCTGCGCGCAAAAGTGAACACTTAATCTCCTGCATACTAAGTGAACACTTAATCTCCTGCACGCTAAGCGAACACTTAATCTCCCACACACAGAGTGAACACTTAATCTCCTGCACGCTAAGTGAACACTGAATCTCCCACACACAAAGTGAACACTCAATCTCTTGCACACAGAGTGAACACTGATATTCCCACACACAAAGTGAACACTTAATCTCCTGCATGCAAAGCGAACACTTTATCTCCCACACACAAAGTGAACACTTAATCTCCTGCATGCTAAGTGAACACTGAATCTCCCACACACAAAGTGAACACTTAATCTCCTGCACACAAAGTGAACACTTAATCTCATGTACACTAAGTGCACATTCACTCTTCTGGGCATAAAGAGGACACTCCATCTTTGAGATACAAAGTTAACATTTGATCTCCTGCTCATAAATTTGACAATCACTCTCCTGCACACATAATTATCACTTAATCATTCACACATAAAGGGGAAACACAATCTCCTGCACACAAAGTTAATATTTAATCTACTGCACATAAAGTGGACACATCTCTCAGACATGAAGTGGTCAATCAATCTGATGGACATAAAGTGGACACATAATCTCTCAGACATAAAGTGATCAATCTGATGGACATAAAGTGGACACATAATCTCTCAGACATGAAGTGATCAATCAATTAATGGACATAAAGAAGACACATAATCTCTCAGACATGAAGTGGTCACTCAATTTGATGGACATAAAGAGGACACACAAATCTCTCAGACATGAAGAGGTCACTCAATTTGATGGACATAATGTGGACACATAATCTCTCAGACATGAAGAGATCACTCAATTTGATGGACATAAAGAAGACACATAATCTCTTAGACATGAAGTGGTCACTCAATTTGATGGACATAAAGAAGACACATAATCTCTCAGACATGAAGTGTTCACTCAATTTGAAAGACATAAAGTGGACACATAATCTCTCAGACATGAAGTGATCAATCAATCTGATGGACATAAAGAGGACACATAAATCTCAGACATGAAGTGGTTACTCAATTTGATGGACATAAAGAAGACACATAATCTCTCAGACATGAAGTGTTCACTCAATTTGATAGACATAAAGTGGACACAATCTCTCAGACATGAAGTGATCAATCAATCTGATGGACATAAAAAAGACACATAATCTCTCAGACATGAAGTGGTCACTCAATTTGATGGAAATATAGAAGACACATAATCTCTCAGACATGAAGTGGTCACTCACTTTGATGGACATAAAGAAGACACATAATCTCTCAGACATGAAGTGATCACTCAATTTGATGGACATAAAGAGGACACATAATCTCTCAGACATGAAGTGGTCACTCAATTTGATAGACATAAAGTGGACACATAATCTCTCAGACATGAAGTGATCAATCAATCTGATGGACATAAAGAGGACACATAAATCTCAGACATGAAGTGGCTACTCAATTTGATGGACATAAAGAAGACACATAATCTCTCAGACATGAAGTGATCAATCTGATGGACATAAAGAGGACACATAAATCTCAGACATGAAGTGGTTACTCAATTTGATGGACATAAAGAAGACACATAATCTCTCAGACATGAAGTGATCAATCTGATGGACATAAAGAGGACACATAAATCTCAGACATGAAGTGGTTACTCAATTTGATGGACATAAAGAAGACACATAATCTCTCAGACATGAAGTGATCACTCAATTTGATGGACATAGAGAAGACACATAATCTCTCAGACATGAAGTGATCACTCAATTTGATAGACATAAAGTGAACACATAATCTCTCAGACATGAAGTGGTCACTCAATTTGATGGACATAAAGAGGACACATAAATCTCAGACATGAAGAGGTCAATCGATTTGAGGGACATAATGTGGACACTTTATGTGGTACTACAGTAGTGCTCAAATTTGAAGTTTTGTCTTCTCTTGCAGGTTTGATAAAATCAGCGCACATGGGGAAATGGATAACGGAAACTATTCAAAAACTCCCCATGCAATAGATGTGCATATCTTTTACTTAGAATTAAAGTAAGCAATCAGTCTAAGTCGATTTTCCATGTGAATACATACATTTATTGATAATCGTTTAACATTGAATTTATACAACTGTCTTATATTCTTAAACATGCAGACAACTGTTAAATCTAGAAAAATTACAATACATGATGAAACAAAAACTGCATGTAACAATCAATACCAATTTAAACTATTGTAATTGGTTAATTATTGACTTAGACAGGTTTTCATGAATTGCTATAGGTAAATGGTTTCACATTATTTCTTGGACAGTAATAGGCTCTTTAGTAAATTTATCCATACAGTTTTCCATCAAAATACAAAACCAATAAGATTTTTGCCTTGTAATTTTTACAAGATTGATAATACAATAAGTATATGTTTACTATTTTAAAGTTATAGGCTCTTTGGTTAATTCACCCATACAGCTTTCCATCAAAATACAAATACTGATAAGATTTTTGCCGTAATGTGCATTTTGCAATAGTGTTAATACAATAGATAGGTGCAAGCAAACTCTTTGAAAGTTATAGGCTCTTTGGTAAATTCACCCATTACAGCTTTCCATCAATATACTGATACGATTTTTGCCTTGTTGTACTCATTGCAAAGCTTATAAAGAAAACATGCATGTTAACTCTTTGAAGGTTATAAGTAAAATCTCCCTTGACTGCTTTCCATTAAAATACTGATATGTGATTTCCTTAAGTACACTTGTTGGCAAGGCTTATAAATCAATAAGTGCATGTTTACTCCTGGACAGTTATAGGTTCATCAGTTATATCTCCCATAACAGCTATGGCTTCAATCTCAACCTTGGCACCCTGAAAAACAATAAATTTACATAAACATTGATTGCATATAAGAAGATTAACAAATAAATACAATTGTGTTAACATGTATTTCAGAAAAAAGAAACTGATCAACAATAACTGAACATTAATTAACATAGGTTCCAAATAGAGAAAGAATCATATTCCATCAAGATTGGTCGGCAAACTATAAAAATAATATATTTCTGTACTTATCCGAAATGTAAAAAAAATCTTAATTTCAAAAATGTTAATATTTTCCAACAATCCTTGAATCAATACTTATTTGAAAATTCTAGCCACATACATATTACCAATCATTTAACTGCAATATCTATGTAATCTTGAGCCGAGATCAGTATGACATAAAGATAAATCTCTCATGTGAGCATCTTCTCCATTTGTGACATTGATCTATCATATCCATTGCTGTAGTTGTATAGAACAGTCATCAGTAAGTATGGGTTTATGAACATACCTTGGGTAAAGCAGCTACCTGATAACACGCTCGAGCCGGTTTATTCTCTGTAAAATCTACAAAACAAACAGACAAAAACTCACCGTTAATAAAGACTTTTCACTAGAAGCAAATTACAACTAGAGAACTGTTACATGGGAGCCAAGAAACAAAATGCTACAGATTGAACACTAAAAAGAGATTTATCCATGTGACAAGAAATACCCTAAATTTCACACATACAATGTACTTACATTTGAAATGTCTTACTCATAAATTGAGACTTTAATATCTTTATAAATAAGATGTCTTCTACAGATAAAAAGATGTTCACATTGTTATTATTGGATAAATGACAGCATTTTTATGCGTTTCACTTGATTTTTCTAACCAGGTGATCACCACTTATCAATCCGAGCGATCCTTGCTATTTTAGATGTTACTCTAATGTTAACAATGAAGTTAAATTGGTGGGCAACAAATTCATGAAAATAGCACTTAGAAAAAATAGATAATAAATAGTGCAGGGTTTGTATTGTCATGATCCTGTGGTTTTTCGCTATGTTTCAACATATCCTATCATAATTCATAACTCATATTACCCAGTTTTGTAGTTTTTTTTGAGCACTTGTATGCTTTTAAAGAACCTGAACTACATTTAATTTACTTTTTTAGAGACCGGAGAGAAGGTCAAACAGACACAACCAGAATGACACCAATAAACCCTTTCCAAACTTGATTTTTCATAGGTAAAAATATTGTAACAGATAGCAATAACTTTCCCTTCTAATAAATCGTAATTGATATGGGCTTATTTCATACTTCTTTTAACTGAAAACAAATTGGAATAGATGTCAATTTTAAAAAAGATCATTCTTTGTTTAAAATGGAGTAGTGGGGAAAAATGATAAATACATGTCTTAAAAATGTCTGCTAAAGGTTAAACATCATGTTGAACTCTGTTGTTTCCATAAAGTTACCTTAAATCTTGCTAATCTGTTGTAGGACATACTTGCTACTCTGTTGTATGACATACTTGCTGCTCTGTTGTATGACATACTTGCTACTCTGTTGTATGACATACTTGCTACTCTGTTGTATGACATACTTGTTACTCTGTTGTATGACATACTTGCTACTCTGTTGTATGACATACTTGCTACTCTGTTGTATGACATACTTGCTGCTCTGTTGTAGGACATACTTGCTACTCTGTTGTATGACATACTTGTTACTCTGTTGTATGACATACTTGCTACTTTATTGTAGGACATACTTGCTACTCTGTTGTATGACATACTTGCACCTCTGTTGTAGGACATACTTGCTACTCTGTTGTATGACATACTTGTTACTCTGTTGTATGACATACTTGCTACTCTGTTGTATGACATACTTGTTACTCTGTTGTATGACATACTTGCTACTTTATTGTAGGACATACTTGCTACTCTGTTGTATGACATACTTGCACCTCTGTTGTAGGTCATACTTGCTACTCTGTTGTATGACATACTTGTTACTCTGTTGTATGACATACTTGCTACTTTCTTGTAGGACATACTTGTTACTCTGTTGTATGACATACTTGCTACTCTGTTGTATGACATACTTGCTACTCTGTTGTATGACATACTTGCTGCTCTGTTGTAGGACATACTTGCTACTTTGTTGTATGACATACTTGTTACTCTGTTGTATGACATACTTGCTACTTTATTGTAGGACATACTTGCTACTCTGTTGTAGGACATACTTGCACCTCTGTTGTAGGACATATTTGTTACTCTGTTGTAGGACATACTTGTTACTCTGTTGTAGGACATACTTGCTACTATGTTGTAGGGCATACTTACATGTGATATAAACATCATTGACAGCCTTGAAGTTGTTGATATCATCTAATAGTACGGTGGCTTTCACAACTGTAACACAAATTTAGAATACATTATAGTTTGGGGTTTTTTTTAGTTTTCAGGAAGCATAAACAATGTTTCTTTCATATTATGATGCCCATGTCATAAGTGAAGAGTCAAACCCTAACAAACATACATTTGTCATTCAAGAGACTACTTCAACAGTACCACTTGTGACTTGACCAACATACCCCCCACACACACACACACACACACAAACACACAGAACAAAGTAAGTCCAGGTGAGAAAACCTTTCTTTTGCTTCCTTTTCTTTCTTATTTCTGAAATCCTATATCATCTGTACTCATTGAATAACTTCTTCGAGAATAAAATCCATGGTGCAGATTTTGAAAAACTGTGTAATAAAAACTTGAATGTGCACATTATCTATGTATCTGATGCTTCAATCAAACTGTGAAACATTGTACAAAACTTCTCTTGGAGGATTTAGCATTAAACAGCATATTGAAATGGAACTAACTAACAACAGAGATAAGGCAAGGTGTGTCAAGGTCTTTTGTATTTCAATAAATATTCAAATATCTCTATAGCGTCGCTATGGTTCTTATAAAAATCCTTTTGTCAATAACTCTTTACCACCTGCAGACAAAAGCAGACAAGTTTAGAAAAGCTTTGTAAACATGTGAAAAACCTTTCAGGCTATGCTGTTGTGATATGTGAATAGATTGAGAGAGCATTGTGGCAAAAGGAGAAATAGCTTGTGACAAGCAGTTTCTCCTTTTGCCACAATGCTTTTTGAAGTCGACTGCTGCTAGACATAAAAATGTGGCATTCGGTGATAATGTGATAACAAACAGGTTAACACAAGTATTTTGAGATATTGGATACAAAAGAACCCATCAGGACAAAATCAAGATCTCTTTAGACAAACAATTATTTAATATAATTCAACAAACCATTTTTGTGAGTGACACCAGCAGCACTGAGAATGTTCCCCATGTTATCAAGAGCCTATTTAAATTAGGGAAAAAACAATAATTAGAGGACAATTAACTCATTATCGGTTTTGCACTATATAAAATGGGTATATTTCATGCCACTTCCATCATGTTTTCTGTTATACCATAGTGGCCTAAGAACCTATCCATTCATTCAGGAGTTTCATAACAAAGACTAAATTCTTGCCATTGACTGCTTTATCAAACAAAAGATCTTGATAACCAGAAAGAGAAATTGATTCATATAATAAGGACATAATTAAACAAATAGTTCATTTTGATACAATTAGACTAACAGTTCATATTGACATCCTTAATCTAACATCATTAATCTAATACTTCATAATGACATTATTTAACTTATACTTTATATTGACATCATTAAAACGAATACTTCATATTGCCATCAATAAACCAATACTTCAAATTTACTTCATTAAAAGAATACTCCATATTGACATCATAAGTGAGAGTTTGTCAACTTTTGTTATGATTATTTTTGCAGAAGGAATTGCACTTGTTTTGTCAAAATGTAACAATACTGATTGAATGCCTTTTTAGATCTATATAAGGGAATTGATTAAGAAATAAAATCAATTTATTTTCAGACCATTGGACTTGGCCTTTAAGTTTTCCATTTCATAGAAACTAATGATTGTCATTTGTAATTTAAGAACATTTATGTTTCATAACTGGGATGACTGAGTGTTCATAGATTAATTTTACTATGTTAACCAAAAGGTTTATAACACTCTTATGATTATGCAATTACAAAAAGGTTGTGAGAACTTGTGGCCAAACCCTTTTGCCAAAGTTGATGATATTACTACAAACCAATGTTGTGAACCATGTATTATAATGTTCAATTGACAATAAAATATGTTTAAACTATAATACCTGCTTGGTTTCAGCAACTGCCCCTCCTGCCACAATCTCTGAGGTCTTAGGGTCAAGTCCGATCTGTCCAGATATATACATTGTCTTGTCTACAATAACAGCTTGACTGTGGAGAAAAAGGACAACAGAATCAGATAAAAGAAACCATACAGTATACATGTACCTGATACTGATACCATCTGTAGCTTCAGAACCATGGCAACAAAAGGATGAAGAATTAATGAAGAATTTATACTTTAGATTATGGTGCATTGGCTTTTACTTGATATCTCATGAATAGAATTATTTTTTTCTATTTCCTTCATAGTGTGGTCGATTCAAAGCAAACCATTGAAATATTTGCATATACTTAAGGGGAATTGGTAAAAATTGTTTAAGAATGCGCTAATTTTCTAAGGCGATTAAGTATCATTTGAAAATGTTACAGATTGTTGAAATATTTCTTTTATCTTTTACTTTTTCTTTGAATCATAAAGTTTGGATGTTAGTCCATATTGTTCACACTGGTGAAATCTTCTGACAGGGGTGTGCCTGGCGTTACGCACTTACGCATGTGTGTACAGTTGATTTTGAAAATCGAAAAAATTTGAAAACTCTAAAAACGCAATAAACATCGATGCATTAGAAATAAATAATTTCACATTGTGAGAAATAAAGTCTGTCATTAATTTGAGAGATATTTTGGTCCCAAGTACCCTCTAAAACACATATTCAGTGTCAATAGGGTGAAAAAAAATCCGGAAACTCCACACCCCCAACCCCCTCAACTAGATATGGTGTGTTTCTTCAAAATAGGGACAAGCACGCCCCTGTCTCAGTAAATATCATAAAAGATTTGTGCTATAAGGTATCTTTACCATTAGAAATCTAACAATTCCAATGATCTTTAACAAAGTGCGAATGTTGCTGCATAAAATTCATGAAATTGATTCATGCGACTATCTAAGTTTCTGTCTCTGTTAAGGTGGTATAGAGATCTAGAATAACCGTTCACATAAAAATTCAAGGGCACTCATTTTAACGAACAAATTTGGGACGAATGGTCTGACATTGTAATAAAATGGTTAGGACAAATGTCAACCATCCTACAACGAGAAAACCTAACACACCTGTAAGGACCAACTGCCCCAGGGGCCTTGTTAGTCTGGACTATTCTTCGCACAACATTAGACATGGCTCTGGCTGACATTAAACTCTGACCTGTTAGCCTTAGTTTTGTTCGACGATTTAGTAATGGATCACATGAATATACAAAGCGGATTCAGTTTTAACACAACCGTAAAGTGGCCTGTTGAACGGTATTGGTGTTTTTATAAATAATATTTTTTTTTTTTTCATTTATATCTTTCATTGTTTCACATAAGATTTCTTATGATGCAAAGTATTCAATTTCATTCTGAGGAAGATTTAGATCTATATAATACAATGTCGCAAACGTACGTTGTCGCAAATATGCGTCAACTGTATCCATTTGGTCGTCATAATTTTGATCCATTACTAGCTCAACCAGTTTTGTTTACGTTTGGTGTTGAGGCGAGTAAGTACGATTTAAAAGAATTATTGTATTGGCGTCTGGAAAATAACCGGGTGTGTCTAAAATGCGGACGTCTTAAGCGGACCATATACACAAAGAAGGAAAAAGCGGACGAAAGCAAATATAGAGGGAAAAAGCGGACGGCACGAGATCGATGGACACTCCATAGCTATATGTTTAAATGAAGTGTTGTTACGATGGAAATGACTTTTTAGTGATATGTTTTGATCTACCAACGTTTTAGATTTTTGTTTCTTTTATATGTTCAGTCTTATTTGACCATTTATCACCGTTAACGGTTTTTGGAATATTTATTTACAAAAAAAGGAACACTTTTTAACATGTTTGTTTGTACGTTTTAAATGATTTTGATGTCTTTTTTCTATTACTATTTAATTCTTCTTTTTCTGATTCTTATCTTTTTACAATTTGAATCATTACTGATAAGTTATCATTTAACGAAGGGGAGTCGCCTTGTGATTTATGACTGTTCCACATAAAATATTTAGAATGGTTTTGGAGGTAAAACATTGTAAGGAATTTGTAAGAATAGATTTGTGATAAATATCATCATGGGGTTTATGACCCAGAATACAGTGTCCAGAAATTCTTAAAATAACATTCCTTTCTGTAGTTGATTAAAAGTGTTTTATTTCTCATGTCCCAAGGTCAACAGTTCTTTGTTAGTAAACCCAGAAATAGGAGAGACAACCACTTTCGATCTCAATCGTTTTCATTTTTGTTTGTTGTCAAAGATATTTCTCTCCGCATGCAAATGTATCCTTTTCTCCGCTATAGGTAATTGTCTATTCCATGATTTCGTCCGCTTTTTCTCTCTTTGTGTGTATTCTCCTTTATCGGCCGTGGTACAGATGGGTCTCGATGGTTCTACCCGTCTTGACCAGCCCTTGTGGGCAGTTGAGTATGGGGTCTTCCTCCATCATTAATAGTCGGGCATCGCTACATAACTGAAATAATGTTGATGTGATGTAAAACCCATTAAAAAACAGATGGGTCTACTCACACTGCTGGGGTAACTCACTCCCCCAACGCCATAGAGATATATAATAGAGCTGTTATAAATATCTCTGCTAACGCTCAAAATATACCATCTTCTTTACAAATTGTCATGCTATGTACATATTATCCAGCAATAAAGGCAGGTGCTTATTTTGTAAGAATATTTCCGATTTCAAATAAGAATATCCGAAATCAAAGGCAATGTCAAACAGGGATCCTAGTTTGTGCATCGACGCTATTTCACTCAGAATGTCGGAGAAAATTAGAGTGACCTCCCCTATTTACGGTGGGCGTGGTTAACTGCTCTGTGTCGTAAGGTCAATTGCAGTCTTACTCTTCCCCGCCGGATTCAAATACTATACCAGTAGCCTATGCATTAAACATTAAAAAAATTGTACCGATTCGAACAACTGGGAGGAGAACGCTGGTCGTTACCACCCCATGTCCCACGCAACTCGCCGAAAATAGATGGCCTCTCACTTAAAAAGTGAAATGGATGTTAATCGAAGAAGAACGGAGACCCTCGGTATCTTCCGCCCAAAATCGGATGTGGGTTACAGTGATTTCTCCCATATTAAATGAGTCCGACCCATCTCGAATGCAGCCTTATGATGGACACCGCGAAATGGGTCCCACCCGCTCGCAGATCTGAGGAAACAAAAGCAATGTCGGTATGGGTTGCGGGAAAACGGAACAGCATGCACAAAAGAACTCCGAATTCCCCAAAGGCTCCGGCGTTCATTCCATCATATTGATACGAAGGTTAGGAATCGCCAAATCCAACGGGTTAAGCAAAAATCGATAGTGATATCGACCCGCGTAGCTCCCAAACAAACATAATGACCGGTCGTCTAAAAATAAAAGTTATCTGCCGTCTGGCCGCTCGTATATTGCTGGGCCCTTTAAGCGGGCGAGAAGTGTATATCCTCCGCTTTGTTGTAAAAAAATATGAAGGGTCGGACTGGACTAAGTGTTGGAACGGTAACAACGATTCTCATTTCATTCCGTTTTGCAGTTCTAGGTCGGCACCTTTTCTGGATGAAATCGACTTGAGATGGGGACAACTAGCGAATGACATACTTGATGGACTGTACGAGTTTTTTCCTGTTTTACACTTAAACCAGTGAAATTGGTCGTCTGCTCATACAGTCCAGCAAGCCTGGGTTGGAAGTGGGTCGGGCTCGGGACCTGACAACTCTTAAATATGTCCGATCCCGAGCCACACTCACATCCGCTGTATGCAAAATAAGTATCAGCTTATGATTTCTTGGTCCCGCGTGAACGCCACAGAGCAGCAGAAAATGCTCTGTCGCGTTTGTTTCCATACAGTGAACACATATAAAACTACATTGTAGGATGTGTTCACCGATGTTCCCCGATAGAAGATTATATCACAGCCTCAGACGCGTCACACACTTATCCAACCGGGAACGGCATGGACAATTCTGTGGCGGCCGGAGGCTGAGCTTGTCCGCTAAATACGGATACGCATTTCTATTGTAGATACATTGCCTATTCCGTTTTGCTTGGGGGAATTTGGTCACGAACAGGGCCCTCTAACGCATCTTTCGCTACTATTTCTTCCATCTCATTACCTACTAAGCCGTCATGTGCTGGACACCACATCAGAGAGATGTTACTTCCATTGATGACACTGATTATAAAGGGAAATGATGTTTTCTAAGAGATCAGAGTATTGCTCATTAGGACAAAATGTCAGTGTACTGAGAGCAATTCAACAATTTTACCCGCTTACCATATGGGGTAATGGTTAATACGAAACGATTCGACCATGAAGTAAAATCTAAGGCCGCGAAGATGTGTGCCTTGCACGGGTAATTGTTGCAATTTCGCAACTCACTCGCCACGTAATTATCCGATTACACGTGCTCAATACCGAGGTTAAATGAACTCGCGATATTTCCATTACGAAAATAGAGGCCTTTTGTGCGCAATGTACACATCTCGCGTAATGGATAAATAATTAAATATGAAAGGCGGGTACATTTCTAATTTGTTTTGCTCATTAGGACAAATTGTCAGTGTATAACGAACCTGCAGTAAGAAGAAACAATCCACGAATGCTCCTTCTTGAAAATTATGATAAAAAGACAGCCAAACAATGAACTTTAAATTGAGGCTTTTTAAAAATTGGTTGATCTCTTCGTTTATCTAAACCATTATTTCGGGAAATAAAATTCGAAAAAAAGAACAACATTCAGTTGCAAGCTTTGATCTACTTTGCTTTTCATCGCATTTATTTTACTTAGAATTTGGGATTACCGTATGAGGCAAGAGGTTAATATGAAACGATTCAACCTTGAAGTAATCTGGAAGGCCACAAAGCGCATGAGTGTCGTTCAAGGATAAGTGTTGCAACACGCTCGCCATATAATTAGCGGATTACTCGTGCTGAATGGCGTGGTTACATGAACTCATGATATTTCACGATATTTCTGTTGGCCAAAATTGAGACTTTTGTGTGCAGTAATTATATATTATGTAATTTCACCTTATAAAAGCCGGGTGTTTTGGAGATATACGCCAAACGACTTTAGCCACAGCCAGGGAAGGAGGTATGTTTGAAAATAATCTCTTAATTTGGATTTCTACAACGAAAAGGTAATTCGTTATTCTGTCTGGTTTTAATTTCCCCCAATGCAACAGAGCCGTAAGATTTGTTGTTATTGTTTTGTAATGGGTTAATATATTATTTCAAGATACTTTCGTAATCCTCAATCGTATTTACCAATACATTCTGTAAGTTGTGTGTACTTTGTTTAACGTTATTTGGCTCGAGTCTTCAACATTGCTGTTTATTACAGATCGCTCGTATGGTCGAAGTAGGTCGGAGCTAGATGAATGGTGACATCCAATTGCATACAATGACGACCGACCTAAGATATGTTTCGATTCTTTCCATATTTCTATATTCATATTTTTTTCCATATAAATTAGTAGCTTACTTACCAGCAAATCAAACAAAGTATATAACGTTCGCATTTCTTTATCTTTATATTTCAGCAGCGATAGGCCTACATGTGCCGTGATTTGGAGCCCACCGTAGATAAGTTAAGTATTTTTTTCATTGTCGATTTGCAACGTTATGTATAGGTTTATTGTATATATTGTAATATATTGTACTGTATATAGTTTGTAGCGTGATTGTATAGTTGTTTACATTGTATTTCTTTATCTTCTC
Organism: Cerastoderma edule; assembly: GCA_947846245.1. Taxonomy (NCBI): domain Eukaryota; kingdom Metazoa; phylum Mollusca; class Bivalvia; order Cardiida; family Cardiidae; genus Cerastoderma; species Cerastoderma edule. Next base: position 40,583,529 of record OX401405.1, on the reverse strand, counting down.
CTTTCTTTTCTACTCTCCACTTGTATTCTTTGTACATTTAACACTGTCTTGTTTTATAACTTCTGTATGTTGTGCCCTGTCTAATAGTACACAAAGTCATTTTTAAATATACCAATCGGCCCTTCTAAACACGCTGCATCTTTTTTTTTTTAAATCGCACCCTTCCTATATATACTACCCCTTTTAAAAATGAACACAACTTAAAATAACATTACACGCATTGTCATTCTTAAAAGTACACCCACACTCCGTCCCTTTTAAACTTGTGATAAGATTTGTCTGAAATATAGGTAGTCCCCTTTAAAACGCTTTCAACAGAATAGTACACCGCCCCTTTTAAATTTGTGATAAGAGTACTATTTGTTGGTAAGCTTAGAGTTTAAGGTATATGTTTATAGATTTTTAACTCAAATCAATTTGCTTTCTCCTTTCAGCAGCCACCTGACCACGATTTAACTTCACACACTTATAGATATAGATTGTCCCTTTTAAAACGCTTACCATAAAATAGTACACCGCCCCTTTTAAAACTGTGATAAGAGTACTATTTGTTGGTAAGCTTAGAGTTTATGGTATCTGTTCATAGATGTTTTATTCTCATCAATTTACTTTCTCCTTTCAGCAGCCACACGATCATGGTTTAACTACAGACATTTTGAATATATTTCAGAGGAACCCTTCCTGTGCAGAGATTTCAACACTTCAGCCATGTTGAATATATTTTCGCCATCTTTAGCAGTATGATCTACCAGATATCTTTTTGTTTCAGAGCACCCTTTCTTTGCAAAGATTTCGACGCTTCATGAACAATTGCACCCAGTGCATCTACGGATGACCGATGGTATGTGAACATAGATTTGATACGAATTCGTATGACGTTGATGCTGTTTAACCAAGTACCCAATGCCACTTTCTCTACACTCTACTTATATATTAGAAAAAATTGTGGGAAAAGGTGAAATTGCTGGTTATGAGCAATTACTCATTTTTCAACAGTGTTTTCCAGAGTCGTCTGTAACAAAATCGTAAAATATTGTTATTGTTTTGTAATTTGTTAATATATCATTTCAATGTATTTTCGTAATCAAAAGTAATATCTACCAATACATTTATTATTCTAAGCATCTCTTTTAGTTTCAGATAATCCTGTCTGTGCAGAGATTTCAACGCTTCATGAACAATTGCAACCCAGTGCATCTACGGATGACCGATGGTATGTGAACATAGAACTTGTTGACTCATTACCAAGCGCCAAATTGTCTACATTCTACTGATATAGTAGAAAACATTGTGGTGAAATGTGAAATTGTTCGTTATAAGCAATTTCTCCTCTTTCAACAGTGTTTTCCACTGTCGTCTGCAACAAAGTGGTACAATGTTGTTATTGTTTAGTAATGGTTATCCTCAGCCGTATCTACCAATACATTCTGTAATTTGTTAATATATCATTTCAATATACGACCAATACATGGATTATGCTTAGCCTCTCTTTTTGTTTCAGATAATCCTGTCTGTGCAGAGATTTCAACGCTTCATGAACAATTGCAACCCAGTGCATCTACTGAATGGCGAAGACTGAATGGCGAAGTCGAAACGGTGGTACCAGCAACGCACGGACTGATGAGCTAAACATACAATTGCTCTATGGTGAGTATAACTTGACTTTTCGTGAAATCATTGTTTTGCCAGACCTGTTATCTTTTACCAATATACTTAAAAGCGTCTGTGTAATACTTTAAATGTCACACCACTTTTACAGGGACTAGCATCGGTACAGTTAACATATATTAAAGATGATTTAAAGAAATGCCTTTTTTGCCAAATAAATGTTAAATTGGATATTTATTATCTGTTTTGTTTATTTTCAGAAAAATGAATCGCCTTGGCAAAAGATCAAGCTACACCCGGAAACCATACTCATGAACAGACATGCAGCGTTCGACTCAAATCCAGCGGTTGTGTTAGACTGGAAACCACGATATAATAACTTTGATCGAAGTACCTTCTCCGTGATATTAGTCATCAGACATTTAATAAACACCGCGGTGTGTGTGTGTGTGAGCTTTTGCTTTTACTTTAGATTGAATCGATGGAATAGAATGTAACAAGATTGAATTGATGGAATAGAAGGTAACTTTAAAATACAGTTTAGTAGTTCGTTCGAATACTAAATGCGTTTCCAACGTGTTTATTTGTTGTTCATCAAACGTAATGAGGTCCGACATATCACGCGATCTGACACTGACAAACGGACAGAGGTTTCCCAGACTCTGGGTTTTTCCTCGGCGAGACAGTTCGCATACGTTTTCAACAAATATCATGTTACTTAGTCAATTATTAAAGATGCTGAATATTTTTGATATAGTAATTGCTAAGGTTTCTTTGTTAACGAAAAGTTTTTAACAGTCTTCAATTGTTGTAGTATTAAAATGTTTGTAAATGTTAATACTCAATCAGTGTGCTACGCATTTAGACGGTCGATCTTAATGATTATTCACTTTAAATGGTATGAATAATGGGCTTTGTATAAGGTGTCCGTCATGATAAAAATCATTCTTTTTATACGTTAAACCTTTATTTAAACATTGTTTTGAACAATTCCATTTTAAGTCTTATTCAGTTACTTTTACAGTTATAACGAATTTGTTGAGCACGCGTTATAAAACATTGTTTTGAACAATTCCATTTTTAAATCTTATTCAGTTACTTTAGTTATAACGAATTTGTTGTGCACACGTTAAAAAATATTGTTTTGAACAATTCCATTTTTATGTCTTATTCAGTTGCTTTACAGTTATAACGAACTTGTTGTGTACACATTATAAAATATTGTTTTATACAATTCCATTTTTAAATCTTATTCAGTTACTTTTACCAAAGACCTAATAAACATTAGGTCTTTGCTTTTACACTTAAAGCGAATTTGTTGTGTACACTTCATGAAATATTGTTTTGAACAATTCCTTTTTTAAGTCTTATTCAAGAATTTTACAGTTATAACGGATTTGTTGTGTACACGTTATAAGATATCCATAATATTATGTTAAGCTCTAACAACAAAATGTCCTTTCTTGGACCAGAAGTAACATTTGCTATCTCATTCAGAGTAAAAAATTTTCATACTCTCGATAATGTGTTTCTTGTAAGCATACAATTCCATTTTTAAGTCTTATTCAGTTACTTTACAATTATAACGAATTTGTGTACACATTTAAAAATGGAATCTTCATATGTTAAGGTCCTCTCTACATATAAATTGTGTTCATCTGTTAATTATTCAGATTAGGAAAAATGCAGACTCTTTTTCCTTTAAAGATGCTTTTTATTTATTTTTACTTCGTTTTTTTTGGCTTTAAATAATACTTTAAAAGAAGCGTTCAGTATGTGCTTTGTTTATGGAGGCTTTTACTATGCTGTTTAATTATCAAATGAATAAAACTCTACTATTGTCACTTTATCATGTAATCCATCATTACTTGCTACACCATCTCCGTTTTTTTAATCTCTTGTAATGTATCTTTTAGTAAATGCACCAGAAAGTGTAGATGTGTTTCCTTCATATTTCAAGATATGTTTTGTCCAATTAAACTGTCGTAAACACATCCATAACATTATGTTTTTACGATTTGTTGCTTGTCAAATGATTACCCAAAACAATTAAATAAATTCATTATTACGTACTCTGGGTTTGTTTGTTTAATAATCCACACTTGAATCGTATTCTGATCCTGATATGCATGAGCCACAATCTGAGAACCAATGTCTTTTTCGACCATGACCAAGGAAACGATAAAACAAAGAAACACATGAAGCATTCTTTACTCTACCGACTTTATATCACCCAACACAGTATTGAAGGCTGACAAGCAGTGATAACCCTCAAACATTGCTTTGTAAAAGCAGTACTCAACATCTGAGATACCCTGGCAGGCTTTCTCCGTACACTAGTATGATTAAAGGTGATTGTTCACTGAAGATAAATTCAGAAAGTTAAAATAAATTGTATTGCTTGGTATACAATTATTGAAATAATAATACATACAGGAAGCGTACAGTCATTTTGTTAGTAAACAAATTCCCAAACATCTGTGAACAAGCATCTTTTAGTTTTCTGTACAATTGAAAGCAACGATGTATGTAAAACTTCATTACCAAATGGTCCTAATTAGAAATGTATTGAGTTCAAACTAGCTCAAAAAGCCAAAATCACGATGAATATTGTTCTGTCGATTTTTATTGTGATTATCAAATATCGTCTGCTGCAAAACGTGATGCATCTCTTCCTCGCGTAAGCTTCCAAATATTGTCCAAAATATATCGTGGTCATATACAAAGATGCATGGACATTTATTCGTGTTTAAAAACTTTAATTTGAAGCTCTTTTCCTAAATTACCTGCAATGTATTTGGCACAAGATAAGGAATTACTTGATAATGTGTTGAATGAATACACACGATGAATAAATACATGTAGTTTTCTCTATTTTCGATTAGAATCCTTTCAAAATGAACACGTAAACTAGTATACTAAAGACAAAAAGAACAAAGATTTACAGGAGACAATATAATTCCTGTGTATATATATATGACCTTACATATTCAATCCTACCCTCATGACCCTTAAACCTTTCCCAAATTATAACGACATTTGACCACTTTGTTGCAGACGACTTTAGAAAAAATTGTGGGAAAAGCGAGCAATTTCTCCTTTTCCCACAATGTTTTCTGCCCTATCAGAAGATTATTTTCCAATTTCATAACATTTTGAAATGTCGTCTGCAAACTTTTTCAAACAGTCGAAAAGTGGGAAAGGGTTAAACCCTTACTCGATGAACACACACTTTTACGCTTCTGCTTCGAACGACCAAGAACCCACCATGACAAAGGGGCGAATTGTAACAAATAAGCAATTTATTTGTATGTAACATATATATAACACATAACGACACATTTTTGCGTGTTGTAGCAGACAAATTTCTAAAAGCAGTGTGGCAAAATGAGAAATCGGTTGTCACAAGCAACCTCTCCTTTTACCTCACTGCAATTTCAATCTATTCACATACCACAACAGCAGCACAAAGCTTTTCACATGTCTACAAAGCTTTTCTAAAGTCGTATGCTTCAATTAAAAACATGTCTTCTGAATGTGGTAAAGAGTTATCAAACAGTATATTAGCATTTACTATGACGCAACACGACTCCCACCTACTCACAGGCAATTTTGGGAGACGATATTGGACCAGCTCATGGACTTAAATGTCTATGTAAAAACACACAAGTAGATTATTCATTTGGTACAAGAAAGCTTTAATGATTTGAAAGATGCCTTGGAGACGTTTCTCACTATGTTTAGCAATTTGCCTTTCGGCATCATTTGAGTCATTTCGCCTATGTTTTAATAGTAAATCTTGTTAAAAGCGACCATACTAAAAGTAGACATAATCATGGTATATAAAACAATTAACGTCTTCAAACGGGCGCCAGTCATTCAGAAAGCTCAGGTAGGAGCGACCTATATTAAGGTACTATTATTTCAAAGCCCTCTTGTCATAGGCAATTTGTTAATAATTGCTCAAGATAACAAACCCTACTTCGTACAGAGACAGAGAAAGAGGAAAAGAGATGCGACAGCAATTGAAGGAAGGGAGAGAGAGGGAGGAAGAGCTTTTTCCTTCTTTGTGTGTATGGTCCGCGGATGAATGCAATAAAGGCAGATAAAAGTAGACCCCTCTATACTACGGCCGACAGCAGAGAATACACGCAAAGAGGGAAAAAGCGGACGAAAGCAATTTAGAAGAAAAAAGCGGACGGATTAAATTTAGACAAAAATTAAGACGAAAAAGTGCAAAGAACACAAAAAGAAGTCATATACATCGTTACAACTCTTCATTTAAGCATAAAGCTATCGATATCGTGCCGTCCGCTCTTTCCCTCTATACTACGGCCGATAGAGGAGAATACACACAAAGAGAGAAAAAGCGGGCGAAATCATGGAATAGACAATTACCTATAGCGGAGAAAAGGATACATTTGCATGCGGAGAGAAATATCTTTGACAACAAACAAAAATGAAAACGATTGAGATCGAAAGTGGTTGTCTCTCCTATTTCTGGGTTTACTAACAAAGAACTGTTGACCTTGGGACATGAGAAATAAAACACTTTTAATCAACTACAGAAAGGAATGTTATTTTAAGAATTTCTGGACACTGTATTCTGGGTCATAAACCCCATGATGATATTTATCACAAATCTATTCTTACAAATTCCTTACAATGTTTTACCTCCAAAACCATTCTAAATATTTTATGTGGAACAGTCATAAATCACAAGGTGATTCCCCTTCGTTAAATGATAACTTATCAGTAATGATTTTAATTGTAAAAAGTTAAGAAAAAAAAATGAATAATAATAAAAAAAGACATCAAAATCATTTAAAACGTACAAACAAACATGTTACAAAGTGTTCCTTTTTTTGTAAATAAATATTCAAAAACCGTTAACGGTGATAAATGGTCAAATAAGACTGAACATATAAAAGAAACAAAAATCTAAAACGTTGGTAAATCAAAACATATCACTAAAAAGTCATTTCCATCGTAACAACACTTCATTTAAACATATAGCTATGGAGTGTCCATCGATCTCGTGCCGTCCGCTTTTTCCCTCTATATTTGCTTTCGTCCGCTTTTTCCTTCTTTGTGAATATGGTCCGCTTAAGACGTCCGCATTTTAGACACACCCAAAATAACCGACACCAGTTTGGATAAAAAGGCAAGCATCGTGTACTAAGTACCTTTCCAAAATACAACTAAATCTTTATTAAGCAAAGTATTTTGGATTTAAAGTAGTATATGATAAATCAAGTTCATGTGGAAAATGGACAATGTACTCTATCTGTAAACTCTATCTGTAAATATTGTTCGGTTCAAAACCTGATAGGCTTTAACGTAAAATACTAATCAAACTCACGCAATATGGCCACCCCGTATGATCCCACGATTTGTAAGTGTGGTATGTTCCTCAAGAAATTCCATTCTTAGACGAAAATAAGGAGTAACTAGATAACAAAAATTAGTTTATTGCAGATTTTCTTAATTTTGCTACAGTGGAAATTTACAAAGACAATTTTGTGAATGATAGGTACATGTTCTTTTAATGTTGAGGACGGTTCGCCCTCAAAAACAATCGTAACAGTAACCACTCAAACATCTATCCCTTTCATCAATACTTTACTAACAGTGAAAGTCACAGGTAATTATTTGTATTGGTGAAACGTTAATTCGATAGCCACTCGGCCTGTTTCCAACTCGGCTCTTGGGTTCACTTGGCAGTGGGTTAACTCGGCCGGGTAAACTCTGCCTGCTATATAAATACTATTGGAGTCAAGTATATTTCAATTTAAAATGCGCATTTTGTTAATGATATACACTGCAGACTCATTATACCGCGACCCGTTATAACGCGATACTCATTATAACGCGGGTCTCCTATGGCTCCCAAAATTTCAAGCACATTAGGGCTTAAACAATAGCCTAAATCTCCCCCTTTCTGCAAAATGACGCGGTCGGCATCCTAAATAGAAAGTCTACCTACAAATTGCACTCCGAAGGCGTGAAAATCAATAACTCCCTGGGTAATCCCCATTGTTTGTCACGGTCTTTTTAAACAAAGCGCGTGGCCTTTATACGTACACAATCCGTGACCCGAGGGAAGATTTAAATCTATGTGTACATAGTGTTGATAAATTACATAATATCATTAGTTTGTACACGCTTATTCAGGGGAGTGTTTTACACCTAGTTTAAATGGTAAAGCATTAGGTACACATGCTGGGAGAACTATCGATAAAATTTACTCACTCCTAACTTGGAGTTTAAATCTATAAATAGAACATGGGTTAACTGAATCCACCCTCCTTTTTCTGTAGTGTGTATTTAAACTGCACGTGCCTCTATCAATGATCCTTAACTTGAATCGTAATGAAACAAATAAAAAGGAATATATAGTTAAACATGTAAGTTTTGATTATGTTTTTTATTTGCTTTTCTTTTATTCACAATAAATTCAATGATAAGTCCGTAACTCAACACAATCTTGAAATATGAATAGACTACTTCTTGAATCTTATTGTTTCTTAAGTGGTTATGGTCTGGCATATATCGCGTAAGGGACCCAGCGTTATATTTGTCAACCCCACTATTAACGCGGATCTAGCATCATGGCTCCCGACGACCGCGTTATAATGAGTCTGCAGTGTAGCTATTTGAGGGGCCTCCGTGGCCTAGTCGTTAGAGTACAGAACCTGAAATTACATGGCCCCTCTGCGTGGGTTCAAATCCTGAGAGGTGAATGGATTTTCATGAGAGGAAGTCTCCTGATTGACCTACGGAATGCCAATGGTTCCACCTGCCTTAACCAGCCCTTATGGGCAGTTGAGTATGGGATCTTCCTCCATCATAATGAGTCGGGCATCGCTACATAACTGAAATAATGTTGATGTGATGTAAAACCCATATGAATTGGAATTGATATAGCTATTTAAACATTGATGGAAATGACGATTACAGGAGTACTTAAGGAGGTTACGTTGAAAATTGAAGTATATTTAACTTTTTTTTTCTTCTTTCAGTACCTCATTTTTCATAGAGAGATTTCAAAAACAAAAAAGGTTAAATTGCACATTGATTCAGTTAAAACTGTCATTACCTATCACCAAAGTCATTCAAATTTAATACCCCATGTTTCTGAACAAATTTATTTGATCAATGCAATTAAAAGTGTAATTGGCCATAAGAATGCCGCAGATTGGCAATAATCTTTAAGCAATTTGTTTAAGGAAAACATGAACTTTGAAAACTATTTAATCACATTAAAGAAAAAAGATTATCTCAATCTCTTAAAATTCAGAACATCTAATCATCATTTACCAATTGAAACTGGAAGATGGAACAATATCGATATTAGTGAAAGAAAATGCACATTATGTGCACTTAATGATGTTGGAGACGAAATGCACTATCTTCTGAAATGTACATTCTTCCATGAACAGCGCATTAACTTAATTAAAAAGTACTTTTACATCAGACCAAACATAATTAAATTTCAGCAATTAATGAACACTAGTTTGGCTACAAAACTTCAAAATCTATGTAAATTCACTAAAATCATATTGAATCATTTTCATAATTAATATACAATGTTATAATTACTGTATAGGTAAAAGCAAAACTATATTGTAGGGTCCTACCTTACTCGAAATCCCATTACAAACGCTACAATTGAAACTTTAGCATCCATGGTAAGCATCCTTTATAACTCGAATTCACTTTCATTTCCTTAAATCCATTATCACTTACACTAAACAATCGACCACATAATAATCAAAACATTGAAATTTGACACACATTGTTGTATGAATATTTTCACATGCCGTGTACATCGAAATTGGAAATTCCGTAATGTGACGTCATAGTTATAGTCTATTTCATTGTATCAATGTTAACTTTTAAATGTTCTGAGGTACTTTAAATATGAACTGACTAAATGGTTAGAGGGCATAACAAATTGATCTCTGCGGTTATCTGTAATGCCCCCCACACTATTTGAAAGCTGTGAAATAGAATTTCATTGGAATCCGACATAAATCGTCAGTTCATAGTTTTAGTTTTTCTCTATATTCTAATAATTTTATTATCGTATTTCGCCCGTATATCTGTATCTGTTTCTTTGTCTTTTCAGATGATACTTTTTGTTTATATAATGATTGTCATCTGTTTCTTTGTCTTTTCAGATGATACTTTTGTGTATAAATAATGATTGTCATGAAACTAGTTTCCCCAAACAACACCCACGTTTTGACAAAACGAAGCAACTATCCTCGCCTCAGCACAGGAAGTCAGCTGCCCAAAGCGGGTAGCTGACCTCGTGTGAAGAGACGAATTAGCTAATCTCAGCAAATTATTCTTCAAAAACCGCTATCACGTCTTAAAAGAACATTTAATTTGATATTGATTTAATAACTCATGCATTGTTTTTGTAACAATTTGAGTAATAAACTGAATAAATGAAAATGAAATTTAAGCACTAATTATGTTAAGTAAGGTGTCGTGATTGGAAGCACTTTAAATATTTCAGCAATGTTTACATGTTAATTGGTTTGGCAATAAATAATGAATCAAAGGCGGGTTTATTAAATGCCTTGATTTATGTAAGCTTTTGAAATTAACAAACTAGTCAATTCAAACTTATATTATAAATACTAGGCTCCTTTAGTACTAATATAGCAGGGCCAGTCGACCTGGCCGAGCCAGCCCAAGGTTGAGTTTCAGATATTTTTTAATCGAGTGAAATAAGGGATATTGAAAATTGAAACTTTAAAAGAGGACCCCTTTCATATTGTACTAACACATATAACTACTTGTAATGGCACATTCATTTGATAGACTATAGTATTGACTTTAAGTAGTGTTTGTTTTTAGAAAAGGCAAATGTCAGTTCTCATTATTTTCATTTGATAGTGATATTGTGAGATACAATTGTGAGCATGTTTGATCAATTCATCAATTTGTAATATGCGATATGTTGATTATTGCTTTAAATTGTTTGGATAACAGTGAGGAAGAGGGTTTATTCCGCCTATCTGAAAACAAGATGGGGGTTTGTTCCGCTATGGAAAGGGGTTTCTTTCCCATATGCAAAATGTGAATTGGGGTTTCTTCCGCTAAGCTGCTTTTGACGGTGGGAGCTTTTCTTGTTGGGGTTAATCCCGGGATTATATTGTTACACAGTCAGATATGCTAGGGAATTGAATTCTTATTTTCAAAGTCAATGGTAACCAAGTTATTTTTAGCAGTGATTTTTTTTCAAATTTTGGGAATGAGTCCGGTACCAGACAAATTGAGAAAAGTCATATGTTTCTTTAAAATTGGGAATTTTTCAGGGAATAGCTAAATTCAAACATAATCTTAATTGGGAAAAATAGTTGATTGGGAATGGGTCTGTTAACGGTACCAAACATGTAAGAAAAAAGACACTATTTAGATAGCAAGTTATTTTTAGATAATGAAGTATTTCCATATTTTTTATTTTTTTTTTATTTGAATTTCAAAATAGTCAGGGTGCATGATTTATACATAGTCAAAATATTTCGATGTGAAGATTGCCTTTTATTTATGATCAATTAATCGGCATTGGGACTCAAGATATTTCCAAAATGATCTGTCAATGTTGTCAAAAATAACAAAATTTCCTGATATGCTTCAAATAAGTTTGACTAAATTTTATCAAAGACAAAATCACCCAATTGATCTTGAAAAGCCTAAGTCATCTTCATCCTCTAACACATGTAAAGAATTTTGCTAGTGATGGGAGTTAAAAAGTTGAGTCAAAAATTCTTGCCATTTTTTTTTTTTAAAGATATCTGCTAGTAGGATTTTTTAAGACATGTATGTATATGTGAATAGATGACTGACGTCATTTTTTTCCTTTTCAGTTGACCAGTAACTCAGCACCCTATTAAGGCAACATAGATTTATGCCATGGCGGGAGAGTTAGGTCATCATATACACGGTTCAAGAAAGAGAAAAGGAGAAGCTTGGGGCACAGATTCTGGGATAGAGATAAAGAAATCATTCCAGCAATCTACTCAAGGTACTGACAGAGTTAGAATAGAGAATTGATTCTCTGAACTTCTTTATTTTTTTGCTTGACCCTTTACCAAACGCCAAATTTTCGACTGTCCTAAATTGAAAGAGTTTGCAGACGACATTTCAAAATGTGATGAAATTTGAAAATACCTTCTCTCTCAATGATAGAAAACATTGTGGAAAAAGGATAAAATGCTCGATGCGACCAATTCTCCTTTTCCCATAATGTTTTCCAGAGTCGCCTGCATCAAAGAAGTTAAATGTTGTAATTGTTGGGTAATTGGTTAAGTCCTCTGGTTTAAAAGATTTAAGAAAAGAAAATAAGTGGTCAACTCTCTTGTTTATTCTTGAACTTATTGTAAATTGCTTCCCATGGAAGACAAATAGATGTGGGACTAGTCTAAAATGTCAATTTGAAAAGATTTATTTTACTTGCTAGTAATGAACAGAATTTTTCTGATTAGTAGATAACAATAAGGAAATGAGATATTAAGCTATTTCTTGTTTAATGGCAAGGGTGTTCAACTGCATACAACTGATGGATTGATTTAAGGAACTATTGGCAAGTGGCAATCTTGTAGGTAAAAGATTTCTGTTTTAAAACAGATTTCCGTTTGTTGAAAATCTCCAGGGATCATTTCTGAGATTCACCTGGAATTCATGGGAAAAACATTTGGTAAGAGGGTGAAGGGAATGAGCAGACTTGCTGCAAAGCATCAGACATATCTAATAAGAAATTAATGGGTCAGACAATAAGCATAAAAGCATAGGCTTAGATTTTACAGTGACAGAAATCTTGCTTACAAATAAGCTACAATTCATATTTAATCTATTTAAACTACTGCAGTCACCATGTACATGTTTCTATAACTGTGAGTAAAGACCCTCATGTAAAGTACTGTGAAACCAACATGTTTATATGCAATCAAGGTATTCAAACTAAGTAAGTTGATTTTTACATTTATTAGATCAATTTTGCATAATGACTTCATTTGTTAGCCAATTGAAAGCTGTTTCTGTTCTCTTGCTATTTTTCACTTGGTTTGGTGGTTGGTCAACATAAGTCTCACGCTTTTCAGTCCTGATGCATCCTTTACTTTTATTGAGCTTCGAAAGAAGCTACTTGTTCCCAGGATGTTGCCAAATCACTTTCAAGACAAACTCAACAACATTTAAATGAGGCTGTAGTTTTCCATTTCTCTTTATTTTTGTTTTAACTTCTGGGCTGTAAAAATGAATTTGTTTGATAGACTGATGTATGTCAGTTTGATTAAAAAAAAAATGGGGCAAAAAGAGGTTACAGACGAAGAGAAACACATATGTTCTAGAAAATTATGAATAACATCTTCCTGAAAATGATAAACATCTGGAAACCGATGTAGAAGGATTGAATGGAATACTGAACAACTGATTGAGAACGACCCATTTTGCGAAGACATTTCTTCTGAAGAAATTTACTCAGATATTTATGTATAATGTATTTGAGAGATAGATAAGAATTTTTACCTTCAGGGAATAAATTAACCCTTAACCCTTTGCCGTTCGCTGTTATCGAAAACCATATAAAACCCTTTTCGCCATTATACCTATTACCGTATAAAATCTATTTTGACATTCTATCGATGACCGCATCAAACGCTTTTTGACAGCTGAAAAATTGATTCAATTTTAATCCTTAATTACACACCTTTCCACACAGGTCACTTTCTCCAAATTTCATTTCCCTCTAAAATGAATATGTGTTCTTTCTTTTCCGATGATAAAATCATTGGGTCAAAGTTAAAACTTTTGCTCTAGAGAGAATCTTTTGATAATGGTCCCACAACACCCTTATGAAAATTACGCTATCAAATTGAGATGAAGGGAATTCAAATTGCCAACCCAATTAATGAGAGGCCTTCAATATGTGGTCATAAAAGATCAAAACAATTTAAAAATTTGGTTACAAGTTATAAATTTATGAATGTAGTTACACTTACCTGATTTTGTTTACAAAATAGGATTATCTCCCTTTATCAAGCGTTCAATCCGTCGAAGCGTCTTACTGACCCTGATCAGTCATGCGCATTAGCATATACATGCTTACAACCTCAGTATATTCCTTGGCGAAAAGTGTTCACCGTGGAATAGAAGTCTGAGGGGAGGAGGGTGGGAACCTATCAGGTAAGTGTAACTACATTCATAAAATTATAACTTGTAACCAAATTTTTAAATTTTATTCCATTCCGTTACACTTACCTGATTTTGTTTACAAAATAGGATTATATAGATTACAAAGCTCCTTACCTTAGAGGGTGGGTGAGACTTCTATTGTCTTCTCTGTTCCCATAAATCTATACACATCGCTGTTGTAACTTGTTTCACTATATACAATGAAATCTATTCTGTACAACCCTCAATAACCATATGCTGTACATCCCACAGGAATACCATTACTGTACATCCCACTATGTAAAAGCATATAGTCTATCAGAAACAGTTTCTTCTATATACAACACTGAATTACTACTACTTTGTAGTTTAACCAATAAAAACGCTTCTGATTCGAATCTGCCTGGAAATGACTATCCTTGGTCGTCTATGTCTAAACATGTCTGACTCAATTGTTCTCAAGTAGAATTTTGTAAATGTTGATTCTCTACTCCAGTCTGCTGAATCCATGATGGACTTTAAAGAAGCACCATTGAATAAAGCCCATGAAGGACCAATGGCTCTAGTTGAATGAGCTTTAACTTGTTTTTCTTCATCTTGATAGGCAAAACGTATTGTATTAACAATCCATGAAGATAGAGTGTTTGTTGAAACAGGTTTATGTGGTTTGAGCACCGTGAGAAAAAGCTTGGTTTCATCTTTTCCATTTTTCTCTCTAAAGGGTTCTGTTCGTTTCAAATACATACATAATGCCCGCTTAGGGTCTAGTAGTTTATTCTTTTCAAAGGATGGAATTAATATCTTTGAGCCAAAGTGTTTTGGCCGATCCTGCTTAGACAGTCCTTGTCTAACAAAAGTAATACCTCGTTTCTGTATATTTACACAACCATCACCTAGCCGCAAACTTTGTAGATCACTACAGCGCCTGAAAGTAGTAATTGCTATAAGAAACTCTGTTTTCCATGCAACATATTTCAAAGGAACTTTTAGCATTGGTTCAAAAGGAGACTTTTCCAATTTCCGTAATACTAATAACAAATCCCATTCTGGGGCTAATTTAACTCTAGGTGGTATAGAATTAAACACCCCTTTTAACAGTCTAATAATGTAGGGATGCTGGCCCACTGGTACATTATTAATTGGTGGTAATACAGAAGACAACATGGATCTATATCCTGCTATTGTTCTGTACTGTAACCCTGACTTATATAGATGAGTCAAAAAATCAGCTATTGTATTCAAAGGAGCTGTATAGGGATCAATTTGTTTTGAATTGCACCAGCTATCATATTTTCTGAATTTGCTGGAATAATCTTTCTGTGTACCTCGTCTCCAGGAAGCACTGAGTAACCGTCTAGTGTCTCTAGAAAATCCTTTTGTTTTAAAGGATCGGTTGATAGCAACCATGCAGTCAGACTGAATATTTCTGCATTGGGATGACAAATCTCTGTCTTTGGCTGCACAAGAAGATTGTTTATTTTGGGCAGTTTCAGTGGACACGCTATCAGATACCGAAGAAGAGTCGGATACCACTGTCTTCTCGGCCAATGAGGTGCAATTAGAATTAATTGGCAATTGTACTGAGACAAATGGTGTAACACTCTGGGTATCAGACATATTGGTGGATAAGCATACCCGAACATGTTCTCCCAAGGTATCGACAGAGAGTCCACTGCATAAGTCGATGGGTGGTTCACCCATGAGCAAAAGATTTCTGTCTTGTAATTTTCTGGAGATGCAAACAGGTCTATTAATGGATGTCCCCATTGAAGAAATATTTTCTGAACTACTTGATTGTTCAATGACCATTTTGTTGTTCGGACTTTTACTCGCGATAGTTGATCCGCCAACACATTCAACTTCCCAGCTAGATGAGCTGCTTTCAATTGAATTGTGTTCTCTATTGCGAAATTCCACAGTTGCCAAGCACGTAGCACAGTTGAATTGATCGAGTGCCTCCCTGCTTGTTGATGTATTGAACAACTGTGACATTGTCGCAACGGATCAATACACTCTGACCTTTTAGTACATGAAGGAAGTGATGGAAGGCTTTGCTTATTGCCTCCATCTCCAGACAGTTTATGTGCAGAGTCTTCTCTGAATTCGACCAAACTCCCTGAAAGAGGAGATTGTTCACATGTGCTCCGAATCCTGTGTTTGAAGCATCTGTTGTCATGACAACAGTTGTCTTCCAATGTTGCAATGACCTGCCCTGTGTAATGTGAGCTGTATGTAACCACCATTTCAGATGAGATCGTAGATGTCCTGTAACAGGAATCACTGCGGTCAGATCGTGAGACGATGGTTTCCAGAAAGACAACATGTGGATTTGTATAGGTCGCATATGAAGTCGAGCATGTGGGACCAATTGAATCACTGAAGCACAAAGGCCCAAAAGATGTAGAAAATCTTGCGCCGTTACTCTCTGAGACTGTATTTTTTGAACAGCAGTTTGAAATTTGAGTATTCTGTCTGGAGTTGGAGTCACAAGACCTTTGTCTAGATAGAAGTATGCCCCTATATATATTATGTTCTGGGTAGGTACTAAATTTGACTTTTCTTGATTTACTAGAAAGCCTAGATTGGATAGGAGATTTAACATTTTCTCTCGATCTGCAAGAAGTGCGTGTACAACTTGATTCAATAGAAACCAATCGTCCAAGTAACAAGCTAGTCTGAGCCCCTGAAACCTCAAATGTGCAGCCACTACTGCCACAATTTTCGTAAAAACCCGTGGTGCTGGTTTGGGACCAAAACACAGTGCTCGGAACTGGTAATAAGGACCGTCCTTGTGTAAGCAAAATCTCAGGTATTTGCGATGAGATTTGTGAATTGGTACATGCAGATATGCATCCTTCAGATCTAGAGTAATTGCCCAATCTCCTATCTGAACTAGATTTAGAACAGATGATAGTGTTTTCATTTTGAATTGTTCTTGCCGGATATACCTGTTTAGAGGACGCAAATTTATCACAGGTCTCATTTTCCCATTTTTCTTCTGGACTAGGAAAAATGTGCTGTAGAAACCTGCCAGACTTTTGTTTCGTGGCACAATTTCTATAGCATCTTTTTGAAGCAAATCTGAAATTTCTGTTTCTAGAATAATTTTGCTTTCTGCAGAGAGATTTGTTGCTTTTATTCCCATGAAAGAAGGATTTCTTGTGAAGTCGAAATAATAACGGTTCTTTATTATGTTCAAGACCCATTGATCGTCTGTTATTTTTTCCCAATTGTGATAAAAATATTTCAGACGTCCTCCCACAGGAATACCCGGAAACTCTTTGTTGGCACTTACCTGTCATTTTCTTTGGTTTTGTTTCTTTGGGATCCGAAAATTTCCAGAAGATCTATTATCGGAAGTAGAGGCCTGTTGCTGTGGTCTATTCCCATAAGAAGAATAGGAAGGTTTAGAGTTCTGGTTCCTAGGTGTATTGGAATACTTTGACTTAGCCTTATCAGAAGAGAACTGCTGATTATATGACGCAGTTGCAGCAGGCTTTTTCTGATATTTGGATTTGTCCATTTCTGGCAATAATTCCTTGAGCTGTTTACTCCTCTCAGCTCTGTCCTTTAATTTTGTTTCTAGCTCAGAGCCAAAAACACCTTTACATGTAAGGGGCAGTGACATAACTTGAGTTTTGAGGTCCTTTATGTCGCTCAACCCTGTATCCTCAGCTGCTGCCTTGCGTCTTATCAAATGATGGTATGCGCCCGCACGTGAAATTTGATCCAAAGACTTGGTCGATATAGCGAAAATATCCTTAACAGTCTGTACTGCATTTTCAATGTTAGGATCTGGGACTTTAAGTTGTTCCAAAAGTGTAGCCAAAGCTTGCTGAAGGTAAGCTGTACAAATAATACCATACCTAGAGGCCAATTGTCCTTGATATGCTAACTTCTCTACTGCTTTCAAGGGATTACTGTGCAGAAACAGGCTCTTGTTAGAAGCACATGCAGCCTTTGATCCATATTTGTTTATAAGTAACTGTTCAACAAGTGGATCCAAACTGGGCACTGACAACATGTCCTTTGTTTTTTCACTAATAGGAAAATTCGAACGATATTCTTCCTTGTATGCAGTCAAATTACCTGGCTGTGAAGAACGCCAAGAACTGGATAGAACTGAAACTTGACTATCATCAAGGACTAGGCCCACGTCAGTTTCACTGTGTTCACCATCTGCATCATCCCCAAAAAGTTCTCTCAACTTATTTAAATTGTCATCAGATAATTTACTTTCAAATCTTGAATGACAAGCAACAGGTTTCACGGTTCCCGAAACGGAACCCTCGTTGCTAGAGTCGTCGTAATTCACCTCTGACACGGCCGAATTAAACACATTTAACTCTTGTTGTCTCGGTTGTAGAGACAATATATCAAAGTCACGCTGCCCCGGAGGCACGTTTTCTTTGTTACGAGACGGTCTCCGCACACCCGAAGTGTCGGTATCCGAAACGTTATGAGTTTTCGCTGCAGTAAACAGAGCCGCTAAACTGTCAAGTTTCTCGTTGAGCGAGTCGAACTTGGTCTGCCATTTGTTGTCAAGTTCCGAAACACTTTCCTTAATGGAAGTTTGTCGCTTTTTTGTCGGAGGAGGTTCTTGTGACACGTGGCTGTCCTCAATGTCCGTTACATGAAGCGCCGCTTCTGCCATATTATTTCACAGAGAAAATAATATACGTCTGAACATTTTCTCGCCTGGAAATAAACTGAGGTGCCGAGATGTAAAGACTCGATAAGGATTTCATGCAATTCTTTAGAAACTTAACACATTTCTAAAAATACTATCGAATTAAAACGAGAGCATAAGGCACGCGACCTATAAAGCACGTATTTTACGGAAATATGACCATGTTTCATTGTCATTATGAATTAATATTAACCGTTTTACATGTATTTGAAGGACCAGGTATAACGACTTTATGAAGCAATATTGCGTTGAAAAACATTCTTTTCTTCATTTTGGAAAGGGTTTTAATGGGAATTGAAGTAAAACGAATCAAATTTGTTGAGAAATATGCTAAGACAAAGTATGTATCTCGAGTTATAAATGGTATTTTTCATTAACAAAATTCCCTGCAATTGATGACAAAACAGAAAAACAAATCAGGGATCTCTTAGGGAAAACAAATAAGTCAATTTATTACTTTTGATGTTGTATAATTCACACCGTAATATACAGTTTCATTGTTTGTTTAATTTTCTACACCTTAATCCTGATATGAATGTATCACTAAATAAAGAAAAAAACATCAACTTAAGGAAATTTTGTTCTCGTCGTCTTTTATTCTTTGAGAAAAATCTATTAGATGAACGTAAAATGCATTAATTTGGGTGTGATGAACAATACCCCAATTAATAACAATTATCGGAGATAATCCTATTCATATAGGTACCCAGGGTGACTGATAATGAATGCATTAATGGTCTCCGCTAATCGGATGGTTTATACCTATAGTGTCACTGATAAGCCTTATCTCTATACCTTAAAGGGTTAAAGAACAGAATTTCCCAAAAGTGCCCAACTGGCAAATGCCTGACCGCCTTAAACCCGCATTCTGTTAGCCCGTGTGTCCGGCATTTTTTTTGTAGAACTTTAATATGAAAACCATTACAAAATTGCAAAATACTAACAAAAGACAATGTTGGTAATTAAGAGTGTTTTCGGTGTTAAGAAAAGTGTTCAAATAAGTTAGGTTGGTCTCCCTTGCAATTCATGATATCGTTGATTTCATTGGCGTATCTGCTAAACATGTTTTAGTTATTATTACAACCACTGATTTATTTCCTAAAAAGCACTATTGATCTCTTCTTTTAGATCATATAAACGCTACAGCTTGAAAATTCAGACATGCATTTTTGGTTTCGGACCCGGCAACAATTTAGTGACTGCCGGTCTGGTAGACAAGCAGTTTAGTTCATATAATGGAAAAACTGATACAAAGGGATAAAAATAATCTTTGACTTTGGTATTTCGTAAATGTTGATGTCTAAAAATCATAAGTTACTTTCTACTAAAGGCAATACAAATAACAATGGAATCTTGAGATTTCTGAACACTAACAATAACAGAAAAAGGGATGGAAAGAGAGATGAAGAAAAATTGAAATGGTAGTGCCTGAATGGCTGATAGAGAGAGGCAAAATAAGGGAAGCCAGTAGCAAGAAAGGGAAAACTTCAAGATCTTTTTGCTATATTAGGGATGTTAATCTAAATGTAAACCAAAGTAAGAGTCTAACCCTTGATACTGCAATGTGTCTTTGTTGCTCTAAAGAATGGTCAGTGATCTTCTGTACAGTACAGATATGTTTGTAATTTTCAGAATTAAAGGTGATACCCTTTGCAAATAGCCATGCATTAGAGATCAAGGCATTGACTGATCATGTACAAACACGGTATGGAGGCAAGCTGCTTACACAGAAGTTACCGCGACACATGAGGCGCAGAGCCATGAGCCATAATATAAAACGCCTTCCAAGGCAGCTTCAGCCATATGCTAAAGGAGTGGTAGGTTTTTAATTATTCACTGATTGTTTTCTTGCATTCAGTATTAGAGGCATCATTTAGCATATATATAGAAACATTAATATTTTCTGTTGATTTTTTACTGTTTGAAAACATATCACCCGTTGGCATTTAAGGGAATTTTCTGGTTTGCAAAAATAAAAAACAAGCTGAATTTAAAGCTATTGTGTAAAGCAAAAACAATAAATTTCTCTTTTGTCATTCTAGGAAGAAACCGTTCTGTCAGAAGGAAAAATGTAGTAATGAACTATTTCTCTTTTCTTTTGACAATGCTTTCGCAAGTCTTTAAAAGATTTAACAAACCAACCAAAGAGGCATATCAAAAGCAAAATTAGATCTTATAAGTGAAAATGACTTTTGTTGTCCGATCAGATATTTTTTTACAAGCATGTTCTCTTAAGCAATGCATAGGCTCTCATAGTTGCATAAGCTTACTCCAAATATTTCTGTATATTTGAAGTTGACCATAAAATGATTTTTGTTGCTTTACAGTATGCCAACCAGGAAGGGCAGGTACGAAAGCGACCAAGCAGGTACCACCGTCGACGCCCAAAAAACCTGCTGGCAGAGTACCAACGCAGGAGCAGGAAACACATTTGGCTTGAAACTCACATCTGGCATGCAAAGCGCTTCCATATGGTAGACAAATATGGCTTCAAATTGCCCTGGAAACCCACAGATAAAAGTCACAGAGCGGCCTATAGAGCTACAAAGAATCATTGTCTACTACAGGTATAACAGGGATATTCTTTCTTACTTAACCCCTTACTTCATAATACCTGTTCATAAGAGTAATAGTAAAGTGGGCATAGAAAATCGAAACTATCCACTGTTATACAGTAAAAGGAGAGATCGAAACTTTCCACTAATTCAACATGTGTATTCGCCATTTTTGTTGTTAGTGATAGTTCTTCGCTAAAATAAAGGTATAAAATCGGACATATTTCGTCAGTTATTTCGTCCATCTGCGCAACATTTGGTAGCAGAACGAGGTTTTAGTTGTTCGCGCATCACGATGGACTGTTATTTGTTAATTTCGGATGATATTTAATCGATTACTGTCATTAAACAAAGATGCCAATCGACGAACAAGATAAGTCGAGTGTTGACCGCTCCGGAGGAGTGCAGGAATTGAAAAGACAAAAGGCTCGTTACAAAAGTGCCTTTACTAAAACAAGGAATAGATTGCTTAATACATTAACCGAGGAAACAATCGACCGTAAACAAATTCGTGAGTACCAAACGGTTTTCGATCGGGCCCAGGATGAACTTTCGAAAACATTCGACCAGTTGTGTTTGTGTTATCAGCAACATGGAGAATACGAGTCGGAGCAAGGCACAATAGAGGAGAGGGAGATCATGGACTCCGACTAAAGTGATTCACATAAACAAGTGCGTGATTTTCTACAATTTCACTCTGGCAATCAAAAAGAAGTATGTCTGGGGAAAGACATGTGGAAACAATTGAAACGAGTGGATATTCCGGTCTTCAACGGCGAGAAGACGAGGTACGAGGCATGGAAATCTGCTTTTATAGCATGTATTGACAGTGCTCCGGCTACACCTGAGTATAAACTTTTGCAACTTCGACAACATTTGTCAGGAGATGCTCTTCAGTGTATAGAAAATTTGGGACACTCCAAAGCAGCGTATGAATTTGCTAAAGGACGATTGGACAGGAAATATGGGGGTAAAAAGAGGCAGATTCAATTATTCCTTGAGGAGCTCGAGACCTTTCCTGCAATAAAGGAGCATAACGCCAGTAGTTTGGAGAAATTCGCCGATATTCTCGACTTAGTCGTGATAAATCTAATGGAAGCCGGTCACGACTCTGATTTAGGCGATGGGGCACTATATTTACGCCTCCAGAAGAAGTTACCGATAGAAATGGTAACAATGTATCATCGGTGGATACACGAAAATGAAGAGACCGAATCTGTCACCACGTTACGGAACTGGGTGATCCAGGAAGCCCAATTCCATACAACCGCTGCAGAGACAGTCAACGGTTTACAACAGAGATCTCGAAAAAAGGCAAGTTCAATGTTTACCAAAGCGAAAACCCCTGATAAACTTTGTAAAATGTGCAATCAGTTGTATCACAACATATGGGAATGTGAAGCATTCAAAGAATTACAAGCTCACCAAAGATGGGAAAAGGCCAAAGCATTGTCGTTGTGTTTCAGATGTCTTAAAGACTATCATGTGGGTAAGAAGTGCCATTTTAGCAAAGCGTGCGGAATTGATGGGTGCGAAAAAACCCACAACAGATTACTTCACACAAGTAGGAAGGAGAATCAGAGTCTGCGTAGTCCGACAGGGGCGACAACCCAGAGAACCCACGCTGTAACAGGCGAGAAAATACATGTGGGGCTTCGAACGGTACCTGTTATAGTAGTAAATGGCAATAAACAGTTGAAAATAAATGCCTTGTTAGATGACGGTAGTACGCAGACATATTTGAATACGGCTGTAGCACTAGAACTTGGTATCCCCGTGAGTCAGTACCACGAGAACATGACTGTTAATGTGCTCAATGGAAAAACCGAGTGTTTTCAGACTAATTCCGTGCAGTTAGGTTTAAAAAGCTTGAACGGACAGTTAAACATTAGTATAGAAGCCTATACCATAGATAATGTCACAGGCAACTTGCAGGCTCTAGAGATTAGTAAACATACCAATAAATGGACACATCTTAAAGGGATAGAGTTCGCGACCGTTGGAAACTCACGATATGTGGATATGCTGATTGGACTGGATTATTCTGATTTGCACCAGTCACTGTATGAGGTTAAGGGTGGACCAGGTGAGCCAATTGCAAGACTCACACTGCTGGGCTGGACCTGCGTAGGAAATTTCGCGCAACAGGAAGAACATCAGCGCGGTAGTAACAATTATCACGTTCATACTTTTCTGTTGCATAATGAAAGCAACATTAACAACATGTTAAAACGTTTCTGGGAAATAGAAGAAAGGTTTGATCATCCAGATAGTCAATTGCCAACTAATCACAAAATTCTTCTTGAGAAAACAGAAAATTCAATCCAGAAAGTTGATGGTCATTACCAAATTGACAGTCAGAACGACAACAAAGGCCGACTTAGTGACAATCGAGAAATGGCCATGAAAAGACTATTGAACACTGAAAAACGGTTAGTGAAACATCCAGAACTTCACGAAAAATATGGTGAAATATTTCAACATTATTTGATGAAAGGTTACATTGCGGAAATACCTGAACATAGCCCGGATAGTTATTTCATTCCGCAATTTCCTGTGTTGCGGCCAGATAAGAGTACCACTAAGGCAAGAATAGTGTTTGACGCGTCGGCAAAGTCAAATGGAATGTCTCTGAACGACGCCATACATCAAGGACCTCCCCTTCAAGCAGATCTTTTTGACGTACTTACTCGTTTTCGGCGTCACTCTGTAGCTATCGCCTGCGACATTCAAGAGATGTACTTACAAGTTGGTATTCCTTCGCCAGATAGAAAGTTTCACAGATTCCTATGGAGGTCTTCACCGGACAGTCAAATCAAAGAGTATGAGTTTAGAAGACTTGTTTTTGGTGTAAATGCTTCTCCGTTTTTGGCTCAGTGTGTCTCGAGGTACAATGCAAAGCTTTACCAGAGTGAATTTCCATTAGCAGCAGAAACGGTTCTTAAATCCACATACATGGACGATAGCATCGACTCGGTATTAGACATAGAGACTGGGATAACTATGTATCACCAGTTATCGAAATTGTGGAAAAGGGCTGGCATGTTTCCAAGAAAATGGTTGTCCAATTCAACAGAAGGACTCGAAAATATCCCTCTTAAGGACCGAGCATCTGAGGTCGATTTTAGTAAGATTGAATTGCCAGCTGTAAAGACATTAGGTGTACTGTGGCAGTCGAATAGTGACAATTTTACCTTTAAGTACAGTAATAAGACTGAATTAACAGAACTTACAAAGAGAAGCTTTCTTAGCAAAATAGCCACATTGTATGATCCATTGGGATTTATAGTACCACATACCATTAGAGCGAAAATGTTAATGCAAGAAGTGTGGTTGTCGGGTACGGACTGGGACAATGAGTTGGACAGTGGTTTACACGATCAAGTCATCAGTTGGTACAAAGAGCTGCCAGATTTGGAAGAAATCAAAATCCCTCGAAACAACCACAATAGTACACTTCACACATTCGTAGACGCGTCAACCAAGGCATATTGTGGGGTAGTCTATATTAGAAATGAAAATGAGGAAAATGGACAAATAGATATGAACATTGTGGCAGCGAAAAGTAAAGTGGCGCCTTTAAAAAGTACAAGTGTACCGCGACTAGAGTTGATGGCGGCGGTGCTAGGACTAAGACTTACTGAAAGGGTGTGCAAAGCCTTAGAAACAAATATTAGTGACTCATGCTTTTGGTCGGACAGTTTAAATACATTATGGTGGATCAGAAATCAGAGTCGGCAGTTTAAACCCTTTGTCGCGAATAGGTTAGGTGACATACATAGCAAGACCAATCCTGAACAATGGCGATATGTTCCATCGGGCCAAAACCTAGCGGATCATGGATCGCGGGGTTTGACAGTCCGAAAATTAAGTGAGGAACAACAGTGGTGGAACGGTCCACAATTCTTACGCGAAAACCCAGAACACTGGCCAAAGAACGAATTCAAACCAGACGAATCCGCGAATGTGGACCAAAAACGACGTTCTGCAGGGGTTGGTGGTCATGTATTTTTCTGTGATCCTGGAAGTGGTGTAAATGACAATAGACTTAACCCAGAGAGATTCTCGTCTTGGACAAGGCTCATAAGAGTGCGTGCATGGGCCAGTAGATTCATTAGAAACTGTCAAGTTAACAAAACTGAGAGACAAACGGGTCAAACATTGTCAGTTGAT
Organism: Cerastoderma edule; assembly: GCA_947846245.1. NCBI lineage: Eukaryota > Metazoa > Mollusca > Bivalvia > Cardiida > Cardiidae > Cerastoderma > Cerastoderma edule. The sequence goes on along the minus strand of OX401405.1, from coordinate 40,558,314 downwards.
GAGTTAAGGTCTTCTGAAGACATGATCATTTCAGAAATGCAGAGACAGAACTTTAGTGAAGAGTATAAAGCTCTAATGCAAGGGAGAGAACTTTCGAAGTCGAGCAAAATTCTGAAATTAAATCCAAAACTGGATGAAGAGTGTATTATTCGGAGTGACAGTAGACTAAAATACATAGATTTCGTTCCGTATGACACGAGATGTCCCATTATTCTGCCAAGAAAAGCCTGGGTTACAACATTAATAGTTCGAGAATATCACAAACAGTGCCTTCATGGAGGGACCAATCAGACATTAGCAGCTTTATCTACTCGTTATTGGATAGTGGCTGCTCGGAAAGCGATCCGCGAAATTGAAAATGAATGTACAGTATGTCGACGCAAGAACGCAAAGGCTGCACAACAAATAATGGGGCCTATTCCAGAGTTTCGAATCGGCAAATCAATGCGCGCCTTTAATCAAACTGCTGTGGACTATGCTGGACCTTTCTTCACGAAACAAGGTAGAGGAAAGCCTAGGAATAAAAGATATCTCTGCTTGTTCACGTGTATGGCATGTCGCGCTGTGCATCTAGAAATTTCATTCAATTTAGACAGAGACTCATTCATGAACGCCTTCTATAGGTTTGTCAGCCGGAGAGGTCTACCAGAAATCATTGTATCGGATAATGGGACAAATTTCGTGGGTGCAGTTCGGGAACTGAAAGAACTATTCGATAAGCTAGACCAGAATGCGGTAATGGAGAACGCTGCGAATAAGGGTGTTCAATGGTACTTTAATCCTCCTGCAGCTCCACACTTCGGTGGGGTACATGAAGCCATGGTGAAGAGTGCGAAACGTGCAATTTTTGCTATTCTCAGTAACGCGGACGTTAACGACGAAGAATTACAAACGGCTTTTACCGGGGCTGAGGGTCTCATTAATAGCAGGCCTTTGACATACCAGAGTGCTAATCCATCCGACGAACCAGTATTGACACCAAATCATTTTCTCCATGGACAAATTGGTGGGCAATTCGCGCCAGAGAGTGTGGACGTAACTACATTTAAAGCGCAGAAAAGGTGGCGACGTGTCCAAGAACTAGTCAAACATTTTTGGAAGAAACGGTTTCGTGAATTCCTGCCAACATTGGGGTTACGCAGGAAGTGGAATAGAGAATCCCGTGATTTTCGGGTTGGTGACGTGGTGATCGTGATCGATCCAGATATAGGACGCGGCCAGTGGAAATTGGGACGAATCCTAGAGGTCTACAAAGGAAACGACAATCATGTGCGCGTAGTGAATGTTAAGATTGGTAACAAAGTACTTAAACGTCCAATTACTCGCGTGTGTCTCATTGAAGAAAATCGCGACAACGTATAAGTGTTTAATTGTTTGAGCCATAATAAAGCTCTAAAAATGCCGAGTGTAATGAAAAAGCCATAATAATGCTTTATAGAATCGCTAAAAAATAAAATAATGGGCGTAAAAATCGCGAACAACAGAACTGTAATACAATCTCTCGCGAGAGCTTGAAACCAGACAATCACCGGGTTACAGACATTTGGAACCAGACAATCGCCAGTTTACAAGACTTTCACCGAGAAATTGTATTTTGTTATGTTCAGCTCTGTATTGCAATTGACATTTTAAAGTGACTCATCCATTTTAGGTGAACCCTTCATCTTGGATTCTGGAGTGTATCCATGAGTCAATGATGGACGGCTTACCTTAAGCATAAAATTTTATGCTGATTTTTAGTCAAGAGCAGTAGTTGATGTTAAATTGCAATTATGAACAATTAGAATTTAGATAATTCAGTGTTTTGATTTATGAGTGTTAAGCTTTAACCTTTTTGACATTAATTCACAATATTGATGTGTGGAATACCTTAAAAGGCTTGAACTGCTAAGAAATAGCAAGTGTGAGGTGAAATCAGACTGTGGAGACCCACATCGGACTGCAAAATGCAAACTGATCTCGGCCTGCACAATTATTAGAATTTTCCTGTGTCAGTTAAGTAACGACAAAAGGGTTTTCTTTTTTAGAAAACAGTTCATTTGAAAGACTAAGAAGTTCAAAAGTGAGCCTTTCATTCTGAAAAGATTGAGAGTTTTAATTTTGAAAAGACACTTGGTATGCAAACAGTTTCTCAAAGGTCATTGAAAGTGGAGTTACATATACAGATGGAAGCATAATGCAAACTGCTGCATAGTGGGTTAAAATGTTTATTTTAATTTTAAAATTCAATGTTTTCGGATAACTTGGATTGGAGAGCCAGTTATAGATAGATAGTATTGATAGAATTTGGATAAACATCGTATAGGGCTTATGCATTGCCGTCTGTTCTTGGAAATGCATTGCTTTTCCAAGGGGGTGGGAATGTTCATAAGAGTAATAGTAAAGTGGACATAGAAAATCGAAACTATCCACTGTTATACAGTAAAAGGAGAGATCGAAACTTTCCACTAATTCAACATGTGTATTCGCCATTTTTGTTGTTAGTGATAGTTCTTCGCTAAAATAAAGGTATAAAATCGGACATATTTCGTCAGTTATTTCGTCCATCTGCGCAACAATACCTCAATTTTTAAATCCATTGTGACTAAAGTAAGGCTGGTCCTTAATGATTTAATTAGTTGTTAATTAATTGTGAAAGAAACAGCAATCTTATGCGGAGGTATGGCTCCGGACAAGGTGTTTTCCTTCCTGACTTTATTTGTAAACCTTTATCCTAAAGATATTATTAGAACTCATTAGAGTTTGCTTAATTTGAGAACAAAGTATGATTTACGAGATGGTTTATGAAAAGCTATGCTTAAACTCAGCTCACATGGAAACTTGTCCGACTTAGATTACAGGGACCCTTGTTAGAAACCTAGCTTGGCCAATAGTTATCAAAATTTGAAATGAAGTTTGTGCCACATAATTTATTTGTCTCCCGCCACTCATTAACTATGTTCATGTGGGATAGTGGCAAGGAAAGATTGTGAAGAACTGGTGAGAAAATACCAGAAGCATGAGCAGGTGTACTGACAATTATCATTTGACTGAAATCCTGGGGAAAACAGATTAAAACAATAATCCAATGCCTTATCTTGACTTCTGATACTAGTTATTATGGATTTATTTTTCAGGACATGTCTTACATGTGTTGTTTAGAGCTGTCTGGGGACCAAACCATGCTCATTGACAGACTGTCTCATGTAACAAGCACAGAAACAGGTATCTATCTTGTGGTATTTCCTTCCTATATTAACATTCAAATGCATATGCAGCAAAAAGACAGTTTTCATGATTGATGAATTCAATTTAAGTTTTATACTTTTTTTGCAGTATTTCATTTTATATTGTGGTTTTTGAAAAAATTATGTTAGGGTTCTCAATTATTTTTTTATTAAGAAGGCCATATTGTTTGTACAACACGCTTGCTAGGGGGTTTCTTACAAATGAATTATCTTAAGTCATAATTGGTGTCTAATGTGGTTTTTAATTTTGGACCAGCTGAAAAAATCTTATAAAAGGGAATGAGTTCATATGCAGAGATAATTCTATCATTACAGGCCAGACTTTCGCCTCGAAGGCGTGTTTACGGGGAACGAGGGAAGGATCAACTGTATTATATGAGATGAATCAGTACCCTTGGAAAGCTGTTGGTCCAGTAACCTTTATGTGGAATCCTTTGTGTTCATTAAACCTCATATCAGATAGTGGTAAAGCATCTGAAACAGGTAGTGCTATTGAGCCAAGAACACTGTGGATTTGGTGCCATCCCTGTATGTTTGTAGCTGTGTGGAGTGAACTCAACCTGTGTTTGGGATTAACGGAATGGAAAGAAGAAGAAATACATCAGCCTATTAGCAATGATGATGATGGAAAAGGAGTAACTCCTGCTAAAAGTGATGAAGCTTCCAGTTCTTGTATGCCTTCTTGCATTTCCAGCAGGTATAAAACAGATACTGTAGCTGTAAACAAAGATAGAACAGTTTCTCTGAAATCTTTAACAGGCTCTATATTAAGGTACAGACTGACTGGTCCTCAAGCAAACACAATCCTAACAGATTTACTGAAACAAGCAAATGTTATACCAGCCCAGAATGAGAAGAATGGTCCTGACCCCTGGTGGAAGGAATATTATTCAAGGGAGGCAATGGCTCTCAGTCATAGTGCCCAGAGGGAGTTCATGGAGCAGTTGGCAGATTGCCAATCCCCAGCAGAACTATCCCCCCACTGTATCATAGCAACCACTGTACAGGACCCCAGGTTAGGGAGGCCAACCAAAAGGACAAAAGTAGAAGGAGAGGTAGACTGTAAGTTGTATTCAATGGATTATTGTGAATGAGTGCTCTGTGCCAGTAGATGTTGATGTTTTACTGTCTTTCATTATTGTTAAAATTCTGTATGTAGTAGCAGCCTCAACAAGCATTAAACAAACTATAAAATACACAAAACAAAGTAAAAGTCAGGCAGGCAAAGTTCGTCAGAAGTTTATACAATGCCAAGTTTGTTTATATATGTTTATATCCAATCAACAGTTACATAGGATAAAGTTACTCCAGAACACAGTCACTTGTTAGTCAGTTTTGTAAAGAAATACCTGGATCGACATTTATGTTTACTAATGGAAGTCAAATATGCGTCACACCACATTTGCCAGCTTTGAGGGTTTGATTTATTATTATATATTTCTAGGTGTATCAACAGACACCAGTTTTTTTCAACTAAAAATAACAGCAGATCTGGCTTCTTCTCCACTGTGGGATGAAAAGGTACGCCATGAGGTTGCGCAAACAAAACAGCCTGATTACAAGATTTGGGAACTCAAGTCTGAGCTTCTTATTCCAGGTAGGTTTACTCTTCCTCTTTAATAAACACTTATTATGATTAAATAATTTTAGCTCAATGTAAGGCGGGCATAGCACGACTTTAAAGGATTGCTTTGAATGACTTGGAATGCAGGTTGTATAAAGTAGTTCCTCCTTTTGTCAAAATGGTTTTAACCCTTTATAATAAAGAATAGGTCTTAATTCAAGGTCTTCATTCAAACTATGATTTTATATTGTTATTGTTGTCATCTTGGTACTGACACAAATACCCTAAAGATGGAATAGGATGAACACTTATGAATGTATTTATATTCAGGAACAGCTCTAGATCTAGGAGAAGAAGAGTCTAAAATCCCGGTGGTGCTGATACAGACACCTGGGGTCCCCAATAACCCTGGGGTCAGTGACCTTGACCCCTGTCCGGGACATGGGAGTGGCTGGGATCTATTGCTGCCCAAAGGTTGGGGCATGCCTTTCTGGCTGGGCCTTGTGTATCGTGGCGCCCGGTGTGGTGGGTTGTTGGAGCAGGAGTGTTCCGTGTATGAGGAGAGATCCCTGCTCTTCCCAAATAACTATCCCGACACCAGCGCAGGATTAATACATCAGTCGGATAGTGAGGATAACTTCCTGGCTAAGTATAACAGGACTCCCCCAGCTAAACGGCCAAACTTCACCAAACTTGGTGTTCCATTTCCTTATAATTCACCCTGGGATTTACTCATTAGATACTGGAAACATGAACAGGGGTCGACAGATGGAAATGAAAATATTGTGAAGAATATAAGTGGTGGTGGTGAAAATGTAGCTAAATCTAGTTCTCTGCAAGAAGGAGTTCAATGTAATGGTGGTGAAAATAAAACTGTACCAAGCACACAGGAGCAGGATGTGGAAACTGGGGATAAAAAACAATTTAGGGAGAGAAATTTCTTTGTTTTGAGGAATTTCAAGGTTTTACGACGTCTGCAAGTAGAGAGTATTGGAGCAGAGAGAAGAAATAGGACTGGACACTGCATCACTAATGAATCTGTATTAGATGTGCTGGAAAAATCTTACCTGGAAGCTTTGGTAGCTGTTAGACTGGAGATGACCTTCAAAGGGGTAGTAGAAAAATCTGCAACAATTTGTGTTCCCTCAATAGAAGACATTACATCTCTGATTAAAGATGGTCATTATGGTGGTCCACTAGAACCCAAACATCCAGATCCTGTCCTCATAGAGAAGAAGAAAGTTCAGCGTGAGATGAAGGAGAAGGGGATCAAGAAGAAAGTGAAAGTAGACCGAACTCTGAAGAAAGTTGTCAGTTCTACTGATCTGTATTTCGAGACTAGTTCCAGACAGATAATTGGGTTTGTTTGTAATGGCGGGTTTTCCCTGGGAACGGGGACTGGGGGTGGGGTTGGATTTGTTTCTGCTCGAGGTTTAGTGAGTCTGGTTAGGAATAATCCAACTCAATCACATAGATGGACTGTACTGGTAAGAAATACTACCTCCCTGCAGTACAGGTTTGCCAAGTTGTGCATAATTACATAAATAGACATACTGGTTTTGATTCAAATCCCTTACAAAAAACAAAGGCTCATTTTAATACACATGCAGAAACATAACTCTAGAATATACTTAATATTCACTAAGACCTTGTCCAATGTTGCTTTAATTAAGTCGAGTCTTGAAACTTTATATGGGAATGGGGTAAATGTTTCCTGTTAAAGAGTTATACAGTATATGATGTATCAAACTGTACAAATAAGAAATAAAGAAATTTGATACATTTACATTGAGATTATTGATTCTAAACTAAAACTTGCTGGTGATGAGTGAATACTCTTATACCATAAAATGAATGTTGTCTGCTCCAGGTTTGTTTTAACGTTATTAACAATGTTGAATGGGACCCATTTCAAGCAAATAATCATGATGCCTACGATTAAACAGTTACTGTAAGTGCTGTTATACAATAAAAATTTGAATTTGTAAGTGCTGTTATTGCATTGTTTTATTCCAAAACATGTTTTCCTGGGCAGAATAAAGCACATTCGTAGATAACCATACATGACGTCGAGGTCTCCTTGGTAGTGTTTACTCGGCATCTTTTGCTGAAAACTTGTGTAAGCTCTAAACAATAGTTTATCTTATTTCAATATTGAGAAAAGCAATATTGCAAAGTAACATTTCATTTGAAGGTGTTTTCTCTATCTGAAACACCTCCAATGTTGGCAATAATGTACTGTACTTTTGTATAAGGTACTATCCATTTCAACTGTTTTTGAATTGAGAAATATTTCCCTGTTTGTAATGTGGTAAAACATTACCCTGGTCACTAGCAGAAGGTCTTTGTATGGTGTTTAATGCCGTATCAACAATTTTTCAAGTATGTAATGGCTCTCCTAGATCCACCAGTACTAGGCTAGCCCTCTGAAGTGACTTGCCAAAGGTCACTCCCACGAAACCAGAGTTGTCGATAGGGCTCGGACCCCCGTGTTCTAAGTCCGCAAACCTAACCACTGGGCAGCAGAATGTCTATGGTTCTCCCCAGGTTGTCTGATTAAACACCAATGGGCGGATAAGTGAATGGGCCTTCCCCCATCACTAAATATACTGGATATCGCCTTGGTTACTCGGCATATGCTAATCACGAAAGACATTTCTTATCAAACGGAATTCATTTCCTTGAATCAGCAATAACTTACGACAATGATAAAGAACGAACACTCTTCAAAATTGTCAATAGAAAACGCCCTAAAAAATGGGTCATACATTTCTACGTTGGTGTTTCTTAAACATTTTACAGTATTCTTCGTCAGAGACATAGATAACATCTATGTCTCTGACTTCGTTAAACGGAGTACATTAAAAGGAAAGGGTAGATATTGGAATACACTGGAAAATGTTTATCAACCTATCGATAGTTTCTACTCAAATTCACAAACTTGCAGCAGAAGAATAGAGGAACCATAGCGACAATGGAAAGGTTGGGCTATTTTATGTTTCATATTGTTTTATGACGCCGATATCATAATTGACGCACGGAAACCCCAAGTCAATGCCCGTATGAACAAGATCAAAGAGGTCTCGTAATTACAAGTTTTAACTCGAATCGATCGACCAATAAACTTCACGTCGTTAAGAAATGATGCTCAAAGTGTAATCAATTTCTCTCTAAATAAGATCTGCTCAATAACTCAAAGAAACTGATGTTTATATTAATTAAGATAGTTGTCGTCGGCCGCTGCCTACAATTCGGAACAGACAGTCGCCAGTTGGTGGGTCATTACTTGACCCTCATCTATATAACAACATGTATACCTTTTTGTCGCATCTGATGCATACCGCTTTATAAACCATTGTGACAAAAGGATACATGATTCTACTTTTTATTCACAATGATTTCTAACCTGTTTCATCCAGGACCTGTATTTTGATATGCTTTGTTGTCATTTAATGATGTTTCCATTCTGACCAGTCACACTCTCTTATCTGGGACAAACCGGAATGGGCTGGAACGTAGTGAGATCGATTTCCTATCTCTGACGGATTTTAACTAGATCTACTTACCTAAAAGCGTACTTACATTTTTAAAGTGCCTATCAAATAGAATCAATACATCGATCACATGTGACTGATGACAACCTTGACAAAATACTTGACATCCTGTAGGACGATGTACAAGTGCAATCAGGACCCACGTTATGCCAATAAATTCTGCGCACGTCCATGGTTGTAAGATGAGAAGTCGAGGTGGTACGAATGGAAATGTCTCCTTATAACTATCTGTTCTATTTAATCTACATATTATAAGTTAAGTTACACGTTTTAATCGCACTTCTTGTTTACATCAGTATGAAAACACAAAGTTCAAATGGCATGAAAAACTAAGCAGCGTATGTCAAAAGATTTTGAAGATTTAATCATTTTGCTTAAGGTATTTTACCGGGTAAATTATGAGCGATTATTCTGTCACAGTCAGTTTTTTTTTTTCAATTTATATGCATTTTGAATGTTTTGAGAAACTGCGATTTGTATCTATATGTAAACGTATGGATTTGTAGATCTATGTGTATATTATAAATATGTTTATTTAAATGGCTAATCTATATATGCAAGTATAAAAGTGTGTGTATGTTTACTTGTATGTTATGTTGAATTACAATTCAATTTCATTACATACATCAATTTATCAAAGCCCATCGTCCTACCATAACACGTCTGCATCTTTTGATACATGACTCTCATCAAAAGTTATGTTCTTGTTACATAACTTTGATTCTAATCCATATACTTGGTTCTCGCTCTAAATAATAAATATTGCTTCCTTTGTGACAAAAGAAGTGAAGCACATTGTATACTGTGAAAACATGTATCAGACCGTCATTACCAAACATGTTTGAAGTGTTTTTTGTTGTTGCTTTTTTTCTGACTTTCCATCTTGTATTTTACTTGTAATATCTTCGGTTTGTATTTTGTTTGTTCTCAATGTAGGCCCTGCATCTTTTGTTAATTTGATATTCTGGCAGAAAAATAAAGCCAATCAAATAACATCTGTGTGTTCATTTATACATGAACAAATGCAGGTATACTATATACAAGTATGATTGTAGAGAAGACTTCTAGAACAATGCAAAATAATATTTCAATATATTGTGAATAAATGTATATCTTGCATTAGTACAAAACGTGTCTGTTTCTGTGATGTTAATCAATTAATTAATTTGTTAATTGATTGTGTACTGATGGACTTACGGTCAAATGTATCAAGCTATTTTTCTATAAAATATGGTGAACCTTTTAAGACCTCAATTAGGTCTATCGGCCCGCTTCGAAATTCTTAGGAAAACGTTTACAAAGATATATGATGAATTGATAATTCGAAGGAGAAACCAAAGAAGATTTTAATAAGGTAGCATAAGGCTCATTTTCAGGCTTATACTGATATCTGTTAAAGTATTGTGAACTGAGTGTGGAACATCGTTTCCGTTTAATGATGAAAAGAGCATGTGAAGCGTAGGTAATAAAGAAGCGCAATGAAGCTTCTCTTACTAGAAAGCGTGAACTCGAAATGTGTTCAAAGGTTGACATTTACGAGATAATGGTTTTAAACCCAATTAATGTTCGCTGGAAGATATTGATCATTTAAGACAGAATATTCCCCGCTGTCGATATCCGATTGTAAATTCATTAATAGTTGATAAGTAATTCGAGGATTGCATGTCACACTGTCCAAAACAAACAGTCGACGCGTCTCTGTACATTAACTCATTACCCCACCTGGGAGTTTTGTGTTTGGTCCAAATGGAATGCTATAACAGTTAAGTAATGGTAAACGTGTGTATGTTTGTCTTTGCGAGAGTCTGATTGTATGTTTGTCTGTATGTTAAAGTTGTGTACATGCCCAAGTTAACGTATTTTTCGTCTAACCTTTGTATTTGTAACCCTCGCCACATTGGCGGAAGCAATAGAATCAAGCAATCAATTTTTAGCAATTTCTTTTATCACAATGGTTTCTAATATATTCTTCTACACGTGCATTAATCTTTAGTCATTGAAGATCGAGAGAATAATCAAACTCTTGGAATGCGTGATTTGCCTACCATAAAATCATATGTGGTCGTCAGTTGTTATGATTTCATTTTGAAGAAAAAAGTTGGAGAAAATATGACTCTCAGTACTTTCGGCTCTCACAATTGCTGATGTTTCAAACTCCAAACAAAATGGGAGGCATACGTCTATAATAAAGTAGTATGTCCATACCTTTGTTGTATTTATCTGCTATAAATCATCGTTGTTTGGTGTTGACCAAACGATATTTACGAACAAGCACACACTTAAAGATTTACATGTACCGAATTGTGTTTTGAAATTCTGCATAAAAAGGACTCTGAAGCACCCACGTATCTATACCTCATAATGCATAATAAACAATGTACACATAATCTTTGAATACATTTGCAAAACAGAAAACACATGATTATTTCAAAATATTTTGTGTATTTCACTTGTTCCGACAAAATGTCAATTAACTAGGTACATTGCTATCCCGTTTTAGCTAAACACGGTCCACTAATTAATTGGTATACATGCATATCTGTTTTGAAGCCTTATATAGATCGTCTTTATCTGTATCATGTGTAGCTTTTACATTTCCTCATTGGATCAGAAGATTGTTCCGAGAGGAGAGTTTGGTCGGACCTCGGACTGCCATGTTCGAATGTGTCGACGGTTATCAAACCACAGACGTTTGTACAGTTACCTCATTAACCTAGATAGCCTGGCCAATGTCGATATTATAATGATAAATCATTAGTGTCCTTCCTTTCCTAATCGGTATAACACCCATAAACAATTGAGATACCCCATTTACTCGTAGGCTAATTTACTTTGAACCATGGACGTGCGAAATTGTACCTTTAGACGACCACTGAAAGCATTATCGTTTACCAGGCTGCTATAGATGATTTCCCGCTTGGTCTGTCTATTTAAAAGAAAAGCATCGATACATTTCCAAGAAACGCCACAAACTGATAACATGTTGAAAGAGAAAGTACATTGTAAATGACAAGTATATTGTATCAAGTCGAAGTCATGGAGGACAGTGGTCCTCTGGTAAAGCGACTGATTCGATTCCTGTAAAAAGCGGAGTCCATTTACCGACTGTTGAACGATCCACACCCGGCGCGAGTATCCAGGAAGCACAATCGAGAGTGATAAATAAAAGTTGTAAGAACCTGAATCACGACTCGTGCAAAATAAAAAGTTTATAATTAGATGTTTTGTACAATAATTACAACAGCACGGCAAACAAAACATACATTAACTACACTTTACGCTGAAGGTCACAGGTCCCTTTTCCCTCCGTTCACGGGTCTCTATGTGAAATCAATGATTGGCTCGACGATAATTGAATATCCGGGAGAATGGATAATTTATTTTCTTTATTTGCATTTTAGAAGGGTGAGAAATGTCCATTAGTAAACTGATCGATTAGTCCACGAAAGCACATTATCCCGTTCGTTAATACTCGAGTTTGTACGATCCAAGGTGATAACAACTGCCCATGCCGATTATACGGGTTGATCAACAAAGTGTTATTTTCCACACAGAGAAGAAAATATTGTGATAAAAGGGGGCGATTTCTTCTTTTATCATGATAGTTCCTTATTTCTTTCGGGACATGCGTTAGAGCAATTAAAGGAAGGGGACTTCTCTTTAAGATAGAAGCTTATTGGTTTAAAGAGTGTCGTAGACAGTGTTGCTTGTGTTTTTCACTTTTCTGGAAATGGTGAAATCGTGCCTAATAACTCATTTTATCAATGAACCGCCTTAGAATCCATACAGACCTCTATAAATTCATAGAAATATTGATTTTGCTTCTTTCCTTTTAAATTTGAGTTGAGACAAAATTACATTTAGACTTTTTCCATTTAACTCATTCTCTTTCCAAAATGTATTAAAGCCTACACATTTAGCAAAAGAATATTTTAATTCAAACGTTTATAATTCTATGTTGATATGTATTGGTAATGTATTTATTGTACTAAGCAACATACATTGTTAGAATTGTTCATTGTGTCTGTGTTGAAATGTTATGTATGTTGATGTAAAAGTGTATGAGTTTGCAAGACGAGATGTGTGCGTACGTATAAGTCAATAAGATTTTGTAATTATAACATAATGTTAACAATGAACATGTAACACACATTTTCAATTGTTGACGAGTTTTTGTTTGGTGTAGGGAAGGGTCGTGCCAGATCATGCTATACGCAAGGAAAACTCTTGTTAAGCTTAGACAAACCATTATACATGGGTGTGAGCCTGAAACCTCTGCTGGAGACATACTTCATTATAATTCCGCCTTGAGACATACTTCATTATAATTCCGCCTTGAGACATACTTCATTATAATTCCGCCTTGAGACATACTTCATTATAATTTCGCCTTGAGACATACTTCATTATAATTCCGCCTTGAGACAAACTTCATTATAATTCCGCCTTGAGACATACTTCATTATAATTCCGCCTTGAGACATACTTCATTATAATTCCGCCTTGAGACATACTTCATTATAATTCCGCCTTGAGACATACTTCATTATAATTCCGCCTTGAGACATACTTCATTATAATTTCGCCTTGAGACATACTTCATTATAATTCCGCCTTGAGACATACTTCATTATAATTTCGCCTTGAGACATACTTGATTATAATTCCGCCTTACCTAGCTATCGGCCTCAAAGCACGCAAACATTTCAAATTCTTCGCAAAGGGTGCTGTACAATTTAAATTAACATCAGTTAACAAGTAACAAGTAAATACTTAAATGAGATTTATTTTGTAAATTTTGATAGAAACCATTGAGATTTAGAAACGGTTCTATCTAATGAATATTGCTTTTAACATAGGCGTTAGAAATCTTAAAAGACCAACTTCTTCAGTATTTACAGACTTATACATTTCTGCCGTCGAAGTATCTGTTTTTGTGTTTTACTCTAACCGCATCCAGTAACATGCTTTGATTTAGCATTTGTATAATGATTCCGAATCAGTTTTGACGTACAGTCACTGACGCTGGGTACAGAGATACTCGAACAACGTTCGGAGACATCTAGACACGTCTGGAGCGATCTCGTCCAAAATACCGCGGAAATATCAAACTGTTACTACTCTAATACTGTTATAGCTTTAACCAGGTTTATTTCATTCACATGTGATATTCTTTTTTCCCGCATTACTTCATTAGGATTACTAAACCCTCTTCTATATTCCAGATGTTTTTACGGCATGATGTAGACAATATTGAGATCATAAGATAATGGACACACCCCTTCCACAATTGTACGATTAACGTGACTGTGATTTTTGACGATCCCTTCTAGCATCTGAATTTCGTATTAGCTTGTGGAGATTAAGATATGAAAGATCTTTTCTAAAACCTGATCATAAATGTAATATAATACGGACCGGAGGAACAAGCGGTATGACATACAAGGTACGAACTGCTGGTACCGTGTAACCCAGAGTCTAGAGTTACTAACGAGGTAGTGACGAGCATCTTACCTAGCACTATGCCCTGTTTCCCAGCGGGGTCATAACCGACTGCAAAAAGGTCAGCATTTGTCATTGGACGGCTTTTAGAGACAGACCGAGTGTTTATTTTATCTCGTTAATGTTAATATGGGCTGATTTAGAACAGAAATGTCAATCATTTCGGTATGCCCATATTGTTATAGACAAAAGAAAATTCTGGAAGACTCCACATTCCACATTTATATCCCGATGCCGGGATAACATTACTTTCATTTTTATAAACATCCTTTATCATTTCCATTTATCTTGCCTTGTACCATATTCATGTTAATTTTGCAAGTTCGTTTCAGAAGGATTTGTGGGAAAACAATCAATGGCGTCGAAAGGAAATGGTTATTTATTGGTCGGATTACAGGATAGATGCACTGTCCGTCGTGTACCGATGGAAAAAAAGTATATTTCAAACAATAAACTCTTTCACAAAAGCGAGTTCGTTTCACCTGCAACAAGAAGGCTTTTCGAAATGTTTGTCCAGAGATAATGTTACTATATTTAACCCTAGACTACTCTCTGTTGGGCGGGTGATCATTAATGGTTAAGGCACGTCAAAAAGGGGCATCTGGGGAAAACTGCGTTACACCGTATCCGTCACACTGTATAACTTTACAAAGGTCGATCCCAAAACACTCCTGTCGTCGACAAGTCATACTTTCTTTCACAAATTCAGTTTTGGTTGTATTGTACATTCGGAGAAAATATAGCCGTCCCGGATTAGACCTGTGTGTTCTGCAGGACTCTTTCAGGTGTTATATAGGACGTTTTTCCCTGACTATCCTTGATTTATACAGTCTGTACATTTATAATACAGTCTGTATTGACATTGGCGGATAGAAACAAAAGGAATGTTACATCAAGTATTTACTCTCACCTGTGTGCCATTTATCTTCCTACACGATAGGTCACACATAAATTGGCTATCCGAGGTGAGCGAGTTATCAGCATAGGGACTATCGGGCCTTAGGTCCGAGGTTCGATACAAGATACCAATGGTCTATCCCTGTTAAGTCTCGTTAATCGCAGGCTGATCTTAAAGTCTCGATTCGATGATTGGTGTTTTAAGATATCGATTTCAACAATAGCTCCGTCACAGAACGACGATAAGAACGTGCTGGATCCGTTTCCTATCTGGTATTGTAGTAGTTTTAATGTCAGCCATTGACTGCGTTCCCACGTAGGTGCGTTTATTCAGTCATTTCTGCATCCTGTGTTGGTTGGTTTATATCTTTTACAGAAGATCATTAGATTTCTCCCCGATTGGGTTTAAATCCCTGCTTTGGAAGAATCGGTCATTTTACAATGGAAGTACTTTGGCTGTTTTACGGGATAATAATTTGGAGGATTTCGTTCGTTATAGAGGCACTGTCTTGTCGTAACCTCAATGCATAGTTCGGATTAGATGTAAATCCCTACAAATCAACGAACCAACTAATTTGTATTGCTGATCAATTAAGTAATGTTTTAGATAACTGAAAACAGCCTGGAACTCTACTCCATGTATTCCGTACGTACGGTTTTCTTCTGGTGTGTCGTTAGGCGAAATCCGACGGCATTGGAGTGTTGACATTGTCTCTATATCGGGGATGATAGCAAGCGGAGAAAAATAGATTCTCTTCATTCTACACGGATTCTAAACCCAGGGAAAATGTATGGATATTCTTACAACCCGGTATGTCTGTCTGTTATATACTCGACTTTGAAAGTTATTAAATTTGTGGTATGGTCCATTTCGTTTTAAGTTTTAAGTGCATTGTAGGTTTATGATTCAAGATTATGTGAATAGATTAAAAAATTTAGTAATTTAGATATATCATAGCTTCTGAGATGGCACATTAAATGCCGTTAACATTTGTACTATTAGTATTAATTTGTCAAAGCGTATTTCTATACAATTTGAATATTCTAAAAGTGGTTTGATTTAAAGTCTCATGAAAGGAGACTAATGCTATTTCAAACTAAATTATTTGGTAAACCTTTGGTTAGATTCTTATAGTTCTCACTAAAAACCATCAGCACAACTAAAACATGAAAGCCAACAACAATTAACCCTGATTAGCAAGTTTAATAATTCAGATTGCCTGATTCTTCTATTCTGACTTAATACACATTTTTTAACCGACCAATCAGAGTTCATTATTTTACATATGTAAACTAAGAGACTGTCGATAAATATGATTGAATTGGAGACAATTTTATTTCAAGCACAAAATAACTTATGTTAAATGACTATATTAAATAGGATCTCAATGCATTCATAAATTAATTTTCATAACTTTTATGAACATTAAAAAAGAAATCTAGTATTTTTCAGTCATATATTTGTACTCATATACTTTCATGTGCCTTTAAAGGTTAAATAAATAGCACACTATTCTATCATTGGTATTCAAAAGCAGCATGTGATCCTTGCTTTGTTAGACTATTCGAAAATATGTTGTTCATCTGGTTTTATTTTGCCATAAACCATGTATTATACTTATTCTTAATCAACTTTTATTAGTTTATCTAAATCGAATGCTTTAAGATTGAGACATTAATGTCACCGTGGCTAGACGTGAGTATCGTGGTCCATTTTGAGCTATTAATTATTGTAGGCCCTACAAGCAGGCAGCAGAGTATAGACAGACAGATCCATGTTTATTGCACAATCGATATAAAATAAACAGGGTTAAACAATGTGGTTAGAATAATCGTCTTGATATTCCTTCTTTGATCGCACTAAGTTCCGAAATAGTTAATACTTAAATGTAAACAAAGTTGTTAAAGATAAAAACCCTGACAGGCGTGTAGGCAAGCACACTGGCAGACATAAAGAGAAAACAGAGAGACAAATAGACAAACTGAAAAGCAAACGACAGAAAAGCAAAGAGACGAGCAAATTTCAAACATACAACAATAATAAAAGAGGAAACGGACCTACACATACAGACATAGAGATGTTATATTTCAGTAGCGGGTATTTAAGTATTGCGCAAATAAACGTTGCAGCTGTAATGTAGATCGCGTGGAAGTGCCGCTGCAATTCGTATTTATTGCCATAATAATTTGATCAGTGGGTCAAGTTATTCGAGACAGAAGTACCTCACGTAGGTAAATACGAGTGACGACATGCCTCTTATACTACTGACAGCGAACTGCAGATTATCGTAGCAACATCGCGTAGACCAATAACACGGGCTTTTCAATCAGATAAACTTGCCCCAATATAGACAAATTAGATCCTTAGTAGAGGCAAAATATCAATCTGCCAAAGGGTTTATGCTCAAGCGGACTTGATAATGGAATGGTATATATATTTGCCCACATGCTTCAACCGCCTGCTTTGTTTAGTCTCGATTTTAGGCAATTGCCCCTTTAGTAACAATACACCCAAGTAGTTATTTATTATTGCTTTCACTTTGGACCCGCTAAAATGGAAAAAATATAGCTTAAACATAACTATGATCAAACTATATTAGTGTTAGCGTTTTTATTATAACGGTTTCCCGTACTACAGCGTTACAATGTCAGAGCCCATTGAATTATCTTAACATTTTATTTGACGAAATGTGGGTTAACCGGACTCTGTTATCCAATATTTAGACTGTTCGCAAAATTCTAGAATGGACGCTACAGCTATCTATTTTGATTTATGAATATAATTTCTTACGAAGTTAGATATTGAACTCGTTTGGCAGAGAGAACGATTTCCATTACGAATGAGGAATCATTGGAAAGGTACCGGTCGGTGTCTGTATTATTGACGGAGTGTAGGCGGTGTACGGCCTCTTCACTCTGGATTATTTCGGCTTAATTCCTTATCACTCTATGGGAGTGTGTCCTTAGACAAGGCAATGTTTCCTAGCTTAACACTATGATACTATCTATGAAGCATTGGCAGGTAAACGTTTATCTTGATTAAGTCGAAACATTGTGGAAAACGACAGAGTCATAAGCCTTAAAGATGCATACATTTCGAAGGTTTCCACCACTGTTACAGCAGACAGCGTTTTAAATCATTGCATAAATCATGTCACAATGTTCATAACATATCCGAACAGTTACATATCTTTTTATTTGTTTGTACTGGCAACATTATTGCGTTACGATTATCGTATTCATGCATATGGCATAGAAATTTCACGAATGAACCTTCCTCTTTCATTGGATTTTGTTACGTGCTTGTTCAAATCAACATTAGCAGCAGACGCCACATATAAAACAAACATTGTTACATTTTCTGTGATATTGAATAGATAAATATATATGTGATAAAATGTTTAATTGATCGTTCCAAGCACATTTTCTTTCTGTCAGACCGATAGTTCGCAAGGTGTGTCGAGGTGGATCCATGGCGCATCAAAAACGATTAAAGTAATTCCTATAGGCCTGGGTATACGGCATGTTCGCTGATTACTTCCCAATAATAGATTTTAAAAAATGCATACAAGGATTAGTGTTAGAATTAAGTGAAAAACGGGGAAAACCCCACCCATCGACCTTATTTAATCATATAGGCATTTCATTATATGCATCTATGAGTCAAAACGGCAAATTTGAGAATTCGTCCGCGTAAGAACTGACAATAAATTGACTGACAGGCTATGTAAAGTAGTAAAGAAATTTTACAACAAACATATTTGTAACAAAGTACAGAAAATGTCTAAAAACATGTGAAGAAATAATGCACTGTATGCAAATATATATCAATTCGACATTTTCAGAGTAGGCCAATGAGAAAAACTCAAACATTTCAAGAGAAAACAGGATCGCTTTTCAAGTTTCACCGAATAGAAAAATCATCTAAAGAGGACCGTACTTTTAGTTGAGTAATAGGAACAAAACTATCACTATTACAATGATAATTTCACTAAATCAACGTGGTTTCAAACACTAATATGCCGTTTTTGCTTTAAACACGTTGAAAGGCAAAATATACAAACTGATGATTTTATCATACACATATGTACAATCAAGAAAGTCATGAAATAACCTATCATTAATAACAGAAACATGTTAATCCATATCTTTAGAAAAGAACCCACAGTAACTAGATGTTTAATTATGAATGTCATAAGCTTGAGACAAGCTACGAATTCGGCGATTATGAAAAATACCCTGCCTTTGATTTATGTAAGAAAGTTATCGGTTGTTGGGAGAAGATTTACCTCCCAATACTGGTTATCCAAGAAGACCTCTGGCAATACTATATAAAGGGTTGAAATCGGCAATAAATACACTCGTTTCTATAAATGATCACAAACGAAAGTTCAGAGCACCATGCAATTCGTTCGTTTCATTTTTAATCATAGTGCCACAGTTCCAACATATTAAATCGCCAAAGTCCTCTGCTATAGTAGAGATCCAAATCCAAACTGATCATCAATGTTTAGTTTTGAAACTTTTTTAACTGGTAAACTTTGTGAGATAGCTTAACTTATCTCCGATTGCGATGTTCGTCGCCATTTGCTTGATCTATACTTATAAAATGCTTTTATTTTCGGTGCATCATAATTCAGACATCACAATATGACTCGGTTATACAAGTTGGAACCTTTCGGCTAATTCCGACAAGCGTGGCCGATGCACATTGCAGAAAAACACGTTGTGAAAATCGAAACTGTCGCATACCGACTTAAGGGTGGATCTGTGACGGGCTAAATGTCAAGATGTTATTACCATTACATCAAACATTTTCTTTTTGATAGTTTTGTAGTTATATTTTGGTATGATCGATAATACAGGACTATATCAGTCATATAACAAGTTTTTTTATTTCTTCCATGATGCTTCAAAATCGATAGACTTATGATTAATCTGTGAAATATGCCTTTCTGTAAGGTTAAAGGAATTAAGATGGACATTTAAACGATCAACAGACGGCAATTGCGTTTTCATTTTGCTGTAATATATGTGAAGATTAACTTGGAAAATGATAGTAAAGACGAAACAAATTTTCTTCTCTACATAAATGTCAATTTATTCAAGCAATTGCTTGTAAAGTTTCACATTCGTTACAAGTTCAAAATCCTTAACCTCTCATCAAATTCCAACCAAACCGTTAAGTCCTGCCAAAGTGCATCCGATGTCTAGGATTTGCTTCCTGTGCCCCCACTCTTCTTTTTTTTTAAATGTAGCTTCTTTATCATAGCTCAAATCGTTACTCAATCAGAATCGTATCTGGGTTTAGAAAAGTAAGGATATAAATAGGGGCGGGGATAGATTCAACTCTTGACAGAACCTTTAAATAAATCCTTTTTATGTGTATCGACTGTATGATCACATGTGCTAACGAGATGTAGCAATAAGTGACACAAATTACTACATTCTCTTTAGCGCCCGTGGTCATGGTCTTATGAATGAAATGGTGCAAATTACGATGAAATCCAAAATGCGAAACACGGCATTTTTGAGCCACAGTGTTTTTACCTTTTATTAACAACCAGTCACTCAGACATATGATCGAGGAAATGACAGTAACGAAGTAATTGCTTTAGATTAAACTTGAAGCTATTAAACCTATCCAAACTCTGATCTTAAGTAATTAAAACTTTCACTGAATCGCAATAATGCCCCTGTACTAGGCTAGTTAAACATTCTGAAGTACTTGTTCGCCATATTCGAGTGTCTGTAGGCCCCACGTGAGAGAAATTCAGTCGTTAAAATCACATCTAATTACATATGCAAATAGTAACTGAATAGAAAACCATCAATCATTAAAATGCAGTGCCGTAGTGTAAATATTATGACGTGTGTGCATATAACTGTACACTTCTAAAACTCCGGAAAACACCATCAATCGTGGTTCCGGTACGGTTTGGAAACCATCCAGGTTACCATTTTATAAATGAAACAATATCAAAGATGAAAAATGGTTATTATTTTATGTGCTTATATCCTTTAGTTTTATATTTTCAAACGAATACTGCGTCTATCTTTAAGGAAACGGTATTTAACTTCTTTTAAAGTGTCATGCACATGGCTACATTCCGCTGCCTACTTTCACTGCGTTCAAGTTTCATACATTTAGTATTGTAACCGATAATCATGCAAACTTTCACACGTCGTTCATATAAATCGCCTGATTCCAAATAAAAGTGACGGTTGAGATATTACTTGTTCGTGCAATTGTGGAACTAGACGGTTTGTATTTGGCCTACGTGCAACATAATTAACCATGCTAGCGGCCGGGGTTGTTATCAGAAAGGTATTGTGGTTTGTTATTTCTCCGTCTTAATTGCTTAATTGGTGTTTATAACCGTTTTTGAAATACAGCTGTGGATTCATTTTAGTAATTAAAAAGAAAGTTAAACGCTTTAAGATCGAACCGTGAGCGTTGTCGGATTGGGGACATATATCCATTGTACAACTGTAGCGATTCGTCTCCACGGGGCAAATCCATACTACTCTAATATCATAACGTACACTCTATTTTAGAAACATGTTATACATTATGTTCTGAAAACATAACATACACTCTATACTAGTATCATACCATAAACTATTCTAGAAATAAGATATACAACATATCCCGAAAACAGTACATACACTCTACTCTAGTATCATAACGTATACTCGATTCTAGAAACAAGATATACAACATATCCCGAAAACATAACACACGCTATATTCTAATAAAATAACATACATTCTTTATTAGAAACGTGCTTTACACTCTATTCTAGAAATTCAGTATGCACTCTTTTCTAGAAACATAATATACACACTACTCTAGAAACATAAAATACACTCTATTCTAGAAAGATGAAATACACTATATATTGAAATATAACACATACCCTATTCTAGAAGAATAACATATACTTTATTCTAGTAATAAAATATACACTTTATTCTAGAAACAAAATAAACACTATATTCTGAACACATAAAGCACATTCTATTTTAGAAACATACTATGCTCGTACACGCTATTCTATAAACATAACAAACACTTTATTCCAGAAAAATAGCATACACTCTATACTAGAAACATAAACGAATACTCTTTGCCTGCGTCACATGAACAAGAATAAATCTGATCATTCCATCGTTCGTTTAAAGTTTAAAATCGATATAGATGATACAATGAAAGTGACCATACATCAATATAACCCATTCATGGTTTAGTGAAGCCTTTCTGTAGATATGCGTTCCATGAACGATAAAGTGACAAGGACCCGGACTAAACTTGCTTTATATCTTATACAGTGAAGGTATGGCGATCATTTTGTATTACATTAAAAGTTTTAGTCCTATGAAACCTTTAAAGAACGTATACGTTATCAATTGAATTACCCATTCCAAACCAATAACGACATTTAATCATTTGTTGCAGACGACTCTGGAAAACATTGTTTGAAAATGAGAAATTGCTCGTTAATAGCAATTTCTCATTTTCCAACAATGTTTTCTGTCCCATCAGAAGATTATTTTTCAATTTCATCACATTTTGAAATGTCGTCTGTAAACTCTTTCAATTTGGGACAGTCGAAAATTTGGCGTTTGGTAAAGGAATAGACGGTGATGATTTGTACAGGCTAACTGAAGGGAGGCAACCCCGGTCACTTTGTTGTAAAGTGATTCGTGTATTAACCTTACTTAGACTTCGACATGCTAACATTTAGCGAATTCCGTAAACACTCGCACAGAACGGCATCTCTGAAATTATCAGTAGAATAAGGTCGATAGACAAACAGTGAACAAAAATGTGTTATGTCATTATTGTAAGAATACAATCGAATATATGTAGCATATCTTACTTTATTGTCCATACTATTCTGACCTTTATGATAAGTATATTTAACATTAATGCCATCTTTATCGAACTGTGTACACGTTCAACGTGTTCTTCACACGTAAGAATCGAGCACAAATAGAACATATTTCAATGGCTTTGCTTTTTTCTAAGATGAAATACTTTTCTCAAAGCACTGTCACACTTACATTTTTAAAGTATCACATTAGTTCTGGTTCTGAATGTTTTATACAGATTTCGACGTAAATTGTGAAACAAAACTTTATCTTTGACTGTACCTGATAATCTTTGATTTTTCTTTGTATTATGAAGGCTTGGGACAATTTATCAATTAATTGAAGATATGATAATCAGCAAAGGGCCACACGAATAAACAAGGGCTTTTTATTTATAGTTCCTTTTCATCAATGTAAAATACCTTTTATGCAAAATGCTGTTCAAACTTTCTTTTATCGACAATTCTCAACAGACAAGACCGAGAATCAAGCCGGGCGTGTCAATTAAAAATCTGCCGACTTAATCTACATGGTTATAGAAAAGACATGGCTATTGTCTAAACTATGCAGCTTGCCACATATTATTGCATCCTTAGTAGAAACTCTTGTAAATCGTGGTTAGAAAAGAATATGGGATGATACAAACCAATTTTCAAACAGTTATGAATGTTAAGTGGACGGCTTCGAAAGATACTGGAATACCTTTCGCAAATGAGATATTGTTGCAGTGATTTGTTCCGATAGTAAGTTCAGTGTGACCAGAGGAAAGGGTCTGAATAGCATTACGATTTAACCGTCTCAAACATCTTTCAATTTAGGATGACTTAAAAAAAAGGGTTGTAATTCTCAGTTGCAAAGAGAAAAACGCATTCAATGATAAAGTTTGCAAACGAATTTCATCTAGAGCTTTATATAGACTAAATAGTCCGTCAATTTGGCAAAATACCATCGTTTGTTCCTCACTTCAGTAAGTTGACTACAATATCATTGCATTTGGCCCTAGAAAAAAAATGTTCTATTTACTTTCAGGACAGCCGGAGGTCCGGCCTCGACCCTTTGTTTGGTCTGCCGGCAACCCGTGACTCCAAGGCGATGGATAGCGCTCGAACACGGAACCTTTCGTACGACAAACATCTTAAGTCCTTCCTCAAATCGCTGGAGGACCAATCGAGCACGAAACACGTAAAGAACATAACACGACAGGCGAAGACGAAGGAAATGCTCCATCAAATCAAACCCGATCCCGACAAGAAAATTGTCACGCCCATTGGCCTAAATCAGGAGCAAGTAAAAGCCGTTCGGTTACTCAGACGTGGCAGTCTACCAAGCATGAGTCTACAAGAGCTTGATCACAAACTCTCCAACTTTAGGATGGAACGTGAACAGGCCAAGGACGGATCTATCCCGTCCCAGAAACACAGGAAAACCTCTAAAAATACATTCACAGAATACAAGATAAAAAGGAAATTGTATCGTGGAACAAGTAAAACAGAAGAGGAAAAAATAGTCCCGGCAAACTTGGTTGACGATGAAAGTACGCAAACTATCTTACCCTTATACAGACGCAAATCGCTAGCCACAGAGGCTTATCAGCGCGTCACAAGCTGTGATATTGCACATGCGCGGTTGTCACGTGACCGCTTGAATCACAGGCGATCCCAAAGTGACTCAGACATCTCTGAAGACAGTTCTTCGACAGTTTCCGACAGCAGACATCTATCACCGAGCTTTAACCGGAAACAGATTACCGAACCGAGGCGCAGGAATACCATGCCCGAGATCATATGTGATTCCATACCTGTGAAACGGGTACAATTCTCGATGTCATTACGAACAAACGATATGCAAGATTTAACAAACACACGCGACTTTGAAAACTTTCTGAGTTCGATTAAACAAAGTGACAAACTACCTGCCATTTAGGTTAACATTTTGGAATGACTTATTCAATAAAAGCATTCCAGACATGTATATATCAGAAAATTAACGTGTTAAACGGAGATATAGTGTTTGTAACGAGCATGTTTTTCCTTTTGTGACTATGATTTCTATGGATATGCCTTAAATGCTCGTTGACATCTCTCTAAATACAGGAATGATCCGGAAACCCTTATACGGGTTTTTCCTCACCAAAAGCCTTACACAAATAACATTATAAATCATTGTTGACTCCTGGAATTTATCTTAATAAAGACATTTCATATATATCAAATAGAATATAAGCTATTTTAAGATGTCTCACGATTTGTTGATTGAAAAAAATTAAGACACATGTCTATAGATAGAGAAAACAGATTCTTCAAGATTTTGAAAGTTGAAACATTTTTGTCTTCGAAGATGAATTTCTTTTTCCTTTCTGCAAAAAGCATACAAAGAAATTCACAAAACGTACTTGGATAGTTTTTGGTTAAGAAACACAACTCTTCAATGTTTCTATTCTATTCTAGAAAGTTTTAAGATAAACGTTATTCATAAGACTTCAAATTTCTAAGTGTATTCTTTCAAACGTTTTAATGTTTTATTCCATATGTGTCTGTGCAATTGACTCACTCTCCATTGAACTTTTGTACATTGTGAAAATCTTTATAATGGGCCGATGGCCTGGGTACTCGAAAAAAATACCTATGTCTATGATGTAATGGACATAAAGAGAACAAAAATTAGAGTCTGACCGATTAAATAATAACGTTTAATGACATTGATAACCTTCTTAACCCTTTCCCAAACAACAAATTCTCTACTGTCCCAAATTGAAAGAGTTTGCAGACGACATTTCAAAATGTGATGAAAGTGGAAAATAATCTTCTGAAAGGGCAGAAAACATTGTGGGAAAAGGAAGCATTGCTCGTTACGAACAATTTCTCCTTTTCCCACAATGTTTTCTAAAGTCGTCTGCAACAAAGTGTTCAAATGTCGTTATTGTTTGGTAAAGGGTTAACGAGCTCCCGTAACACGTTCACGACAGTTATATATACTAACCTGGTTACACCTGTACGCTGTTTTCATACATCTGTATAATATTACATTAAAATTGTTATTCAAAAACCAACCCTCTTTATGTCATTTGGCCCATGTTTAGTTAAGAAAATGACTTTTTAGTAGAGGGGAAATGTGCTCACTGAGCGAATCGTTGAATGTTCACATAAATAATGTAAGTACTCGGCGATTCGCTCAATGAGCACATCACCCGTTATCTACAAATCGTCCGTCACATAGCCCGTCCTTTTGACCTGCATACGAAGAAAGAGTTTATATATCTACTCTACAATCAGCATATCTATTTCCATAACAAGACGTGCGCACAAAAGACTCATTGAACCCAACTGGAAGCCTAATTGCCTCAAATAACCCGACCGTGTTTTGTGAGGGATCCTTGGGCAGACTGATTGTACAGTTTGACAAGTAACCAAAACGGGCGGAGTAAAGGTTCATTTTGGACATAACATTTAACTGTCGTTAACCCAGGTAATATATGCAGAAAACATTTGAGTATTTCCCCACCTTTTAAAAACCGGCAGCGATGAAATAATATCTGGAATGTTGTTGACGCAATATAGGATCCCTTTAAGAGATAAACAGATCAGTTAATAATGTACTATACATGTTGATGCTACTTCATCCCTAACACAATATCTTTTCCAACTTTCGGCCTGAATTCGAACAAAAACGCCAAGAATCGATCTCATCAGACTTTGAGCGGACTGCTGGTCGGGACTGGGGTATGATTTGTCGGGCAAATGGAGTATGGCTACATGGAGTGGAAAAATAGTATTAAGGGAAAACAGATATCACATTACATATAAATGACAGAAACCCTGCAAGGATCAGAGTCAATACAACTTTCAGACACTTTCTAATCAAACCAGCACAAACAATCTTAAACAACTACCCATTCGTCCTCAAACGGCTTGGACGCACACATTCTCACCCCTAGTTTGTCAACATCTCATGCATAATAACCAATACGAAGTCGCAGTTCTGTGCGATATTAAATTGAGAATTAAAAACAATCTGATCATATTTTTTCTTTCACTTTCATTTTTTCCTTCAGAATAAGCTATAAAGATGTCCTAAATATAAACCTAACACCATACCCCACACGAATGTGTTTGACAAGTCAAATTTGATAACATCGGGAACGGTTGTAAACAAAGCAGCTGACAAATCGTTCTACTATATATCTTACTGTAATGTTTTCGAAGACGATATGAGTACGCGAGTAATAGTCCCATAGTATTTCGGACAATGGTATCCAGGCACTTCTACCTACTTCGTGAACGATGTGTCACCCATCGTCTTGTGGAACTAGTTCACGGCTTTCGACCTGAAACTGGCTTTACGTTTTATTGTTGTCGTATTGGTGCGGTTAGTGTTCCTGGCATCTCTGCGGTTCTATGTCCTAAGTAAACAACGGTCTTTCCAAGTTACTGGACTGCTTTCCCTCATAAACATAATTATCAATTGATACGAGACGAATAGATCACTTCGTATTTATATCATTTAATGTCGAAAGGAACATTTACCGAGTGATTGCTTCTAATTAATAACCTGTGTTATCTTAACCAATTACCAAATAATAATGACCTTTGACAAGTTTGTTGCAAACGACTCTGGAAAACATTTAGGGGAAATGAGAAATTGCTCTTGATGAGCAATTTCTCCTATTCCCACAATATTTCCATCCTTATCAGAAGATAATTTTTCAATTTCATCACATTTTGAAATGGTGTCTGCAAACTATTTCATTTTGAACAATCAAACATTTGGCGGTTGGTAAAGGGTTAAGTGAGATTAGCTACCGACTACCAGATGTCCCATATGGTTTCATCAAATCTATATGATGTCAACCAAGGACGAAAAGGGAAAGAATCAAGCCAACAGACCGGATAAAATTCTTTACCGATTTAAATGAAAACCGATTAGCGTTAGAGTGGCGAATTAACGTTAAGTAAACAGAAAACTAGATTATGTCCTGTCCGCTCCATATATTAAAGGCACAGTCTGTGGAATAAAGTCAGGCAGGGCCATCGTGACAGAAAACCAAATTGACGGATCATGGTCAAATGTTTAGAATCGGAAGGCTCAATTAGTCAGTTCTCTGACTATCTATTGCTGACTAACTTCATACTGACCTAGCTAGAGCAACATATAAATGCGGCTTGACTCTTAAAGGTCCGAGAACATTTTGAAGTTGAGATAAAATGTCATCAAAACAATACAGTTTTTGTATTGTTGCTCAATATACAATTAAAAGTACCTATCGAGCGCATAATTATTTCAGGCAGCGCCAATTTTTCTATGTATGTGAAGTTTGTATGGTGTAGATCTGATAAGCTTTTTTTATTAGAATACATTTTATTAAAGTGTATACACACAAAGCGCTTTAATTTTGCTTCAAATGACTATTTCTACATGCGTATTATATAATAGAACAGATGATGTGCAGTTTTAAACAACTTAATTTCTAACTTCCGATTTTCTTCATATCTGTGAATCAGCACCTTTAGATGTATATCCCGATTGATGATTCTGGAATTCAATCTTACACATCTACAAACTTGTGCGTCCGAAACACTGCGGAACGATAAAACGGGCACGATCTCAATAGTTTGTAAATAGGATCAGTACTACTTTGTACTATAATACTAAAACATGTTTTAGATGGGTTCGATTTTGTTTTAATAGTGGTTAATACATGTATTGAAGAGCTGCATTTTCTTGTAGAACATCGAATATCGAGGTTTTGGTTTCCAAGTTTTTCATTCGAATCCATTGATGTAGGATAACTGAAAAACAATCAATTTAATCATACAGGTGTAATAATAGTGATTGATTGGCAGCAACTAATTCGATATTTGAATTGCAACTTTGAAAGACTAAACGGTGTGGTAAATAATAGTTCAATGTTGATATATTTGAAGGACGGCCTAAATAACTCATAAACTTAGAAAACACTGTTAGGTAAGTACTCTTTTGATATCTTAATATTTGTAAGACAGCTGAAATAATTAAAGTGGTGAAGAAAAAACAAAACAATGTACAATAAGAAAGTATTATTTAAAATTTTACTTGGCAGCTTCAATATGCTTATTGAACTAGAAGTAACAGTGTATGAATGTGTTATTAGGAATGGCAGTAAATGTCAACTCACTGATACTCAAAGATCGTCGTATGAAAGGTAAATATAATAATAATAATAATAATAATAATTGAAGCGGAAAATGTTATGCTTAGTCGATTGATATTTGAACATTTAAATGACAATCTTTATCAACTTGGTGATGTTGAAAGAGTATTGTGTGGTCGATTAAGTAATGTTTTGATGACACCATTTATAAACTTTCTGATGTAAAAACTGCTAGTATGATCAGTATAAGTGGTTGAACATTTGAATGAGATCCTACATAAACACCATGATGTAGACAGAGCAGGGTATGCTCGGCTGGTAACTAGATTTCCCCTTACATTCTGTACATTTATCTCCCATCTACCGTACATGACAAATCTGTGTTTCACCCGGGCGATCGCTTGGTTCAGCTTCCATTGCAACCGTCCTGTTCAGAAATGTACAAACTAGCCTCTCTGGCTGTACATGAAGATATCAATCGTACATTACTACCATTGGATTTAACGCCATTTTCATCAATCCTCAGTTATAAACCGACGATATCTCTCCAATCGCGAGAACGTATTTACCACCGACAGAAATCACAATCATGTTGTCTTGAACGATCACTGTTAAATATTGTTTTAAAGGCTTAACAATAAAAAGATGACATTATTTAGAACATGTACACCACTCGAGCATAAGGGTGTCAAATGGCTACAACAATGAGTTTTCTTTGGTCACTTTATCTAACTTTTATTAACATGATAACCTTCTGAGCCAGGTTTTTATTTTTCCATTATTGAGCGTTACATAATTCTGCCCCAAATCTTCTGGCTTTAATCAATAACCGGATAGAGCTACACGAAGAAGTATTATGGAAGTACGCCATATCAATGAAACATTTTATTAGAATGCTGGGTATGACAATGGTATATTTTAACGCATTTACGTTTAAAGTATTTTTATTCTATTGATGTTCCCACTATACACTCATTATACAGTAAAACTTCCTGTTCAACATCAAAATTTATTCAAACTATATATATGAATTCGTGCTATATGACTAAACCAGTCTATTCAAATGAGATGTTGAACCATTTCCCCCATGTGTAATTTTTGACTGAACCAAATTGAAAACAATTACGAACAATTAATGAAGCATAAAAGAAATACGTTATAATCATAATATTGGATAGAAATCATGATGAAAGGACTGTTTGTCCAAATGCTTAATGGGATAAATTAAACATGTTCTTACTCTGGATGTTAAAGATTTCACCAACAGATGTGAGGTACAAAGTATTATGGATTAAACATTTTTGTCGTATCATTTAGGCAGTAAAATTATACATTTTAAACGGTATAATCCAATAGCTGGAACAAAAGTTAAGTAGCCAACGTTTTTAATTCCTACATAACCAATTATATGTGTCTAAAATCGGATTTCACTAATAAACTGTCACACGAGAAACCGTTCGTGTTCTGTTTCAGATACGTTAAATATGTATAGTTTCGATCATACTTTAGTTAGTAGTCTCATACTTATCAAAACTCATCTAGACAAAACGACAAATGGTTATTCCGAGCAAATTATATGCTTTGATGCAAAGCTCTGGAATATGTGCAGTAAATCTGTATAAATGATGCAATTCTTCAAAGAAACCTAATTTAGAAATTGCAAGTTATGCAAATCACTCTCAGAGTTCTCGTCTATTGGGTGCAAAGTTGAGGATTTAGCCCGGGCTTATTAATTCCAGAAATAAACAAAATAAAAAAACATTATCAGAGAAATGAGCATACACTTGTCGTTAATGCACGGTGTTGGTTTTTCTCGAGTGCCATACGCTATGGTAAATGCCTTATACAGCAAACAGAGCGTGAAGTATGGAACGGTGTTAACAATCATACTACACTACTGAACACAATGCGGATAAAGTCTACAATCTATAACGGACCCGTAACCAGATGGTGATGGGGCCAGGTGAGTTAGGGTTCAATGATTCCAATCATACTATGGGACAAAAGGACGTGAGAAAGAATATTTGTAGAATAAATATATTACCTAAACGGAGTTTGTAATTTATCTACAGATACAATGTATATGTAAATGTATTGGAATCGCATTTCCCATCTCTGTACATGTATTTCCGTAAGTGCGAACTGTTTTTATCCTGACATGAACGTATATTAAGAGCAGTAAATCAGACGTACAGTGTGACTACAGATCCTTAAGATAATGTCTACTTTCATCTCTTGACGTATCTAAGGTATCTAAATTGAATTCTTTAACTCGACGGTAATTTCCGTAATGTAGTGTCTGTATATTTCAAGTAGGCTAAGCCTTAATCATCTGTCAAAAAGTAACAGGTGATTAACATACAGCCATGTGTTCTATTATGCATGTCGTTTATAAACGTTTATACAGTGGATCTTATATCTTAGTCCAATATCGCGTTTCTGTATGATACTTTTTTTGATGGATTTTCTACCATTTCAAAGGTATCTTCTGTCATTTGTATTTTTGTAGCGATGAAGACGTTTAAGATACCTTGAATTGTGTCTTTTCTTTTCATTTAGTTTTCACTGTATTTCTTTTTTTTTGCAAGGAATAATTGTTCTTTTTTAGTATCATTTTTTTGGACCTTCCTCAAGTTTGAGGTACGTACCAGTCTAAGTACATTTTGGCTCTGTATTATGATTTATAGATATGAACTAAGGATAATGACAACGTGAGGGGTTATCTATGATAGAACATGTGTCAGAAATGTCGTGTCTTCCATACCCTCGCACTTACACCGGGAGACACGGCACATGGGTCAGATCGAAGCATAAATTGAACGCAGTACAACTATTGCAATCACCTTACGATAAACTCCATGTTTTAGGTACTCATTTGTTACAATCGTCTCAACTGGATGGTACAAATTATTACCTTTAGTATAGTGTTTGGGGAGGGACTACAGAAGCACGAGAATACACGTCTTTTACGTAAATCTGTGTTTGACAGTGAATACCAATTGACCATATTTCTTTTATTAACATTAATGGTTTAACGTTCTTTTTTGTATAAGAATAACAATATGAAGGAATCGGTACAAAGCTTAAGCAAGTCTTTAACAAATCTGAAGGACTAACTATAGACTAATAATCAATCAGAAGACTCTTCTGTCATCATTATATTACACATAATGACTGAAGTTGCCTGGAAGGTCAGGGTGTTGCACGGTTCTTGTTGATTTTTGGAAACATGTTCGGGCTAACGCACGAATATTGAAATGTTTCTCCTCAGGAGCGACCAAACAGAAACATATCCGAATCGTGTTTTAGTATAAGGTATGGTTTTCTAGGAAGACACCAAAGGTTTCTTCACAAAGGGGCTGTTTGATATAGAAAATTGAAAAATTACCGTCTTACAAAATACTGCATTATGTTCATTCGTTGGCCTTTTGGTATGTATGCCTTATACGATGTGTTATTTATAGTAAGCTATTCTGTCAACGTCCTTTAAACCGAGAGGGTGTTAAACATATTACCTCTACAGCGGGTTTCAGAACTTCTCAAAGTCAAAAGCATCAACAGATGACAAACATAGAGAATATAGGACATGTCTACGCGAGCTTTTTTGCCACAATGATTTATTCGATGTTCTTTTGCAGGCGTGTCAATGCGAGTCTACATAGCACATACTGAGATAAATCTATGGACCGATGAAGAGTATCGCCTGTTTTCACAGTTTCCAGGTGGTGTAGGAGAATGTGAGTGACTGCGGGGTCTTCACCAAGAGAATTTCCATGACAAGCGAGTATGTGCAATAAAAACCAGACATGACGTATACAGGCTTATCAGTGAATGAAAGTTTGGACTAGTGTACGTTTACGATGGATAGATTGAATATCAT